>VRYO01002775.1:7690057-7744168 GCA_009812075.1 Sialia sialis | reverse complement strand
AAAAAAAAAAAGAAGTTATATTTGGAATTATAGTTTTTATAGTTACACCCCAAATGAAAACAAAAGCTTGAAAAAACAGTGTCTTCTCTGTTCTCACCTTGCTGCTGTATGTAGAGCCCCTCTGAGGTTCCAGGGGAACAGATCCCAATAGCAAAGACATCAGTATCAGCTTTGGTTTGGTTTTGTCTGGTGTTTTTTATCAGGAGTTGAGTTAACTTGAGAATCAGCATTGTGCAAGCAATGCACTAGAAACTGAACTTACCAGCCCTTGGACAATATACCTACACTACTCCCTCAGCAAAAACTCAAAGTTCTTCTTGTCATCAATTCACAGTGCCTTCCCCAAAACTGGAGCTTGTCAAGCCTTTCTACAATTTGAGGATAACACTGTCTTGTGTACAGACATTTCACAAGCAGAGAAAAATCTACCTGGGATGTTTTATTTGCTAACTGTTCACTCTGCTCATGATAGGTGTGTGACTCTGAACTGTGTTTGGCATCTAACATCTCTCTTTTGATAGATAGCAGTCTCTCAGCAGCTTGCTGTCTGAGCCAGTGCAGGCAAGGAATGGGCAGCACACGTTCATCAAACTAACATCTGCTTTCAGTTCTCATTTATAGATATGGAATCCTTTCAACTGGACATTAATCTTTCTCTACAGCAGCAATTAGGTACTCGAGACAGATCAGAACAAATCAAATTAGCCTTATTTATTAAATAAAAAAAATCCTAAGGAGTAAACAAAAAGGATGTCAGACCATCCTGTGTGCATAAACATAAAAAGAAAATTAAGATACTGACACATGGGAGTCTAAAAGCTTTCAGGTGCTATTTTCAAAGCCTCAACTGTAACCAAATAGCAGAGGTCTCTACTGCAGAACGCCTCATGGATTATTTTAGCAATAAGGTATAAGTGAAAGGATTATCATGAATATAATGTTTCCCTTCCAAAAATTCCAGGAATGCAAAAATTAGTCTCATGTGCACTGCATGACTCATGTTTTTAATGCTGGAGCTTCATTTTCACTCATGAGGAATTCAAACTCAGGGAAATGTTACCACAGAAATTCTCATTTAATTGACAAAGGAAAATCTTTCTTTTGCTACAGTTAAACAAAGCCTAAGAATTGTATCTTTAGAGAGACTGGCTTGGTTCAGCTTCAGGAATGGACACCCCGCACAGCAAGAAGAGACACTGCCATCCCTAAAGGATCAAATGGGTTGCCCTGAAGAGCTCAAATTCTACAAACTTGGTTCAAACCAAGCAGAACAGCTTCTTCTTATTAGATTCCACAGCTTAACATGGCAGAGCTTTAAGTAGGCAAGGTGGGGGACCTGTCACATTTGCAAATTGGAAATTAGTAGCAAAACATTTGTAAGCCACATGATGAATGGAATGATCATGAGGAAGGTACACACCTATCCACCAAGCACCTGACACTCTTCCTCTTTCCTTAATCTGCTTTTTTCCAAAAGTAGATTTTATTTTTTACTAAGGAAATATTTCAAGATATTCATTAAAGAAAACTAGCATAGCCTAAGTGAGGAGTTCTCACCGTCTAGATTACATGTATCAGCAGCATTCCTGGGCTGTCTTTTACAATGGGAGCTAAATGTTAAGCAGATGAGAAGTTTCATGAAAGAATAAGTTGGAGAACAGGAAACAGGGTTTTACCATCCAAAACCAAAATGATCCTCATCTGTTGGTGCCGTAGATCGTAAAGCTGATCATCTGCTCTCATCCAGAGAGCCCCATCCCACGCTGGGCTGCTGGAGAGCACTAGGGTGGGACAGGCAGGTCTGGAGGAAATGTGATTCTGCTGCACGCCTTGAAAAGCTGTGCTGCTTTATGGCCTTTGTTCTCAGCATCTGTCCAGGGTATCCTTGAGTGGGATGAACGGGAAGGAGGAAGACACTTTTTACAGTGAACCCATCCAACCTCTCCTTGAATATCCAGAGCCACTCATGCTGATCTTCAATCTCCCTTCTCCAACTCTACATACACCTGACTAATAGCAGCAGAGATACCATCTGGGGTTAGCTCATTACATGTTTATTGCTCCTTTGTTTATTTCTTCATAAATATAAACTGTTGCTACCTGTGCAAGCCTGCGCATCTAGCCCAGTTCTGGTGAGCCTTAAAAGCCCCAGATTGAAAATAGCCTAAAGATGTGAGAAATCACAGCCAGCATCACCACCAGTTAGCCAAGGTATGGAGAATCATTGCAACATGCAAGGTGTAGGGTTGGGTTTATATTTAAGATTTCCTGGCTCGAAGGTACCGTGTTAGCTGGTTAGACGTGGTTATAAACTGAAGCACCTGCTGACATTAATCACAGTAATTTGGCAATGTGGCTACCAATGCAAAATTTCAAAAGGGATGGCCACCTTGAAAACCTAAGTCCAGTTTATTGTTGGCCAGATCAATTATCAGTCAGAGAAAATAACCTTTCCTCTGTGTTCTGTGATCTCATGCAAATGCAGATCTGAGGAAGAGAGGGAGGACCATGTTTTTTTTTATTTGATTGGATTTTTCATTTGGTTCAATGTAACTTTAAGAAATATTAATCTGCTCCTTCATTTAATTTCATCTGTACCACTGGCCAAGAGAAACGCACTAATTTATAAGTTGAAGCAAGCCTTGAGATAATGTCACCCACCATTCATCCAAATTTGTCACTAGCATCCCATTAAAGCCATAATTATTTTTTAATTAAAACTAAGGAAGCTGGCATGTGTGTGCCTACTTTATACATCTGTTATGGGTTAAAATAGCTTTTAAAAAATGTTTCTTTAGACCGCAGTCTTTTGTGGCCATGGCCTATGCCAAAGAAAACGCAAACTTGCTTATTTTCTCCATGGGGCGCAACACTGCCTATGTGTGCCTGAACAGATTCGACTGGCCGTGAAAAGAATTCTAAATAAAACACAAACATGGAATTTGGCAACGCCACAGAAGCAAGCTTAAGACTAATTCCAGCATGCGGACGGCTCTCACACAGCAAGTCTGGCTCCACTATAAATGAAACCAGGCTCTGTAAAATCGCCAGTAAAGTTTGAGTTAGGATTTAAAGAGACAGCACTCTTATTCCAAGGTTTGGAGGGGAAAAACACACACGTGCACGCACACACACATACCCCAGCTTATTAAGGAAATTCATGCTGGCTCAGTAAGTCTGTACATTGCAAACTGTGTTTATTTTCAGCAGTCATTTCCATTTTAAAAAATGTGAAGTTAAAAAAAAAAAGCAAACCCAAACTAAAAAGAACAATTTCACTTTGGACTTGTGTTTTAGAAAAGAAGTGCTGTAATTATGACTTCAGGGACTGGCAGTGACAGCAGTGAATGAAGGACCTACCTGATGGAAAAATTTAAATGTTACATATAAAATAAGGAAGAAATATGAATGTCTAGGGCAGAGCTGAGGAAGGGAAAGGTACAGATGGGCAAAAGCTCCATGGATAGGGTGGCCTGGGGCAGAGCATCCTGTTCCCATCAGACAGCCAGCAAGCAGGATGGTGACTCACTGAGACTTGCGGGGAGGGAGCTGTATGCAATACAGCTCGATGCTGCTGTGTACATGGAGAAATCTAACCCTGGGGCAATGAAATCCCCTGGGAAATACCTCCCCAGCAGTGCCAGCCAGTCCCAGAGAGCAAAGACATCTGTGAAGAAAGTGTGAGGAGAAAGTGAAAAACAGCTTTTGCTCATCTTTACCTATTAAGGAGAATACAAATTTACGAAATCTCAGTTTATAATCACAAGACACAGCCTGACGAACTTAGACAGAGAGGGCAGGGAGCAAATTATTTAAGCAGTGATGGTAGTGTCTCCCACACTCTTGCTCTCCCTTAGAGCTCTGGATGATACCAGGTCACTGAATTAAAATTATATCTCAAGTGCCCACCTCAAACCTTGACTGCTGGGTTTTTCTCAAAAAGGAAGAGCAGAAGGGAAGATTTGCTGGCTACAGAGCTCTAAATAAGGGAAGAGCTCAGACATTTATAAGTGTGCTCCACTGCACTAATGAACAGTGACAGTGGTGATAGAGGCAGGGGGGCAGCATGGATGCAGCATTCACAGCACTCTTCATGGAAAATGGGCAGGGAAAGTGTGAAGGAAATTAGGAAGTAATCTCACAGGATCATTTTACAACTATTCTATATATGCATTGATAATGATAGAGAAGTGTTTGGCTTCAATCGACTATGGAGCTTTTCAGATTGTACCTAAAATTGACAGTCAAGGAATTAGTTCCATTTGAAGAGAAAACAATAAAAATAGAGAAAGATTGATGTTTTTTGAATTAGGTTTTACAGGAAGGTAAGGTTACTCACTTGTCTTGTACTCACTGTATGTCCACAATGGTCCCAGTTTACACATTTTTATAAAGGATTTGGATTATCAATCCATAAACACTCAGATCTAATCTTTGAACATACTTTACATTAGAAGCCTGTCTGAGCCATAATAAACTAACTTACTCTCTTCCTGTTCAATAAGAAAGAATGAAAAAAATAACCCAAAACTCTGTTAGAAGATGCAAACTGAAAAAAATAATTCCCCTGCAGGCAGAAGGCACTGGTGCTATTCTAGGGTCTTATGAGATTCCATGAATTTTTGGGTTTTACTCTCCTTGCCATGGACAGTTTAAAATTACATGCATTTCCCAACAACACTCTGACTCTTAGTTGAATCTCTGTATATCCTGGAATTCCACAGACCATGTTCACTGCTGGCAGAACAGTATTACATCACTGAAGTCAGAAAACACCTCACAGGAAGATGCTCAGCCAAGCATCCCTAGGCAGCCCCAAACCCATCTCTCAGTGGACTGTTGGCATGGCAGAGCTCACCCTGGGAGCTCCATGCTTGTCACGCAGCCGTGGAAAAGATGTGAGGATGAGGTTTAGATCCCTGCCTCACGTGAAGCAATCTAGGTCAAATACAGGATATGTAAGGAGACAGCCTGACACACAGGAAGGATGGGATGCTCCTCTCATATTGCTAAGGGGATGTGCTGAAAATAATACATTTACAGTTAGCTTCAAATAACCAGTTGAGGTTTAAACAAGAAGTAAAGCTGCAGGTATGTTGTGCAAACTAGCTCTTCTCTAACCAGAGGCCCTTTATGTTAATAGCAAAGAAAGTAGTTTAGAAAGCACCGTTTCATAGCACAATTCCAGTGACTGTCTCCCCATCTCCTTGCTTAGTGCCTGCATTAACCTCATTCCTGAAGTCCCAGGACCTCTGACTCATACAGCTGAATTCATTAAAAATGCAAGCCTTTGCTGTGTGGGATTTTTGCCTGCTTCCTTCCAAGTGCACAGTTTAGTGTCTCATTGAACCTGGCTCGTCCAACCTGTGCTATGGCAAGTTACATTAGCTGGAATGAAGGCCCAGACAAATGGCTTGATTAAAGCCAAAACCAAGAGAACAATAAAGATACAAAAGGCATGTGCCATACCCTAGCCTACCAGACTTCTGTGTGTACTGAAAAATGCAAGAGAAAGCCTGTCCTAAAGAAGGCAAACAGCATAAAAAGGTATGTTGCTAACAGTTTCTCATCTGTTCACTGCTCAGCAGAAAGAAGGGCCAACATGCAGAACACAGGAACCCAGTGGGGCACACACGAGATGCATCAGCATGGTTTCTTTGACTCAAATCCCATTCTGAACATAAAGCATCCCATTTAAGCATAGAACCCTTCCTTTCATCTAGTTTTATGTAGCACACAGGAAAAAAAAGAATTAGCTGTGGAGGGACACATGGTAATTTTTTTGCAGTTCTCTGACCTAAACCTCAGCCACCCCAGAAATAAGTGATCCAATTCTTCTAAAACAAATAAAATAAAATTAAGCGATTTCACTACAAAATGTACAACACCTCATTGTTCCCTCCACCTTTCCCACTCTGGCTTGTGAACTAAAGAGCAGTTCTCTTCTCAACTACCTATGCTGTACACCATAGCTTGCCCTACTTCCTTTGACACTGAACATTATATTTGTGCACAAGAGATTTATATCTGTTCTCACAAACTGAACAGGCCAATTCACTTCCTGGCTCAGACACACAAACACATCCGCACGAATCTGACAGAAAAGGAGAAGAAAAGTGATGACAAAAGCTACTGCTGAAGGGGCAGGAGGAAACTCCATCCTGAATGTGCCAGGTGAAGCTGCACAAGTGAACTGTTTAGCATATGTTATGTACAAATGAATGGCAATTTGTTGAGAGAAAGAAAGAATAATTACAAACATTTATGCCTTCTGCACATGTATTAAAAAAAACCCAGCTTCTAGGAAGCTGGTATATTGCCCAACCCAAAGGCAAAGCACCTGACAGGCACTACCTCTAATTTTGTCGCTTTTTAGGTGATTGCTTCCTTCCTTCTCTTCCTGCAGTTGATTTCTTCTCTTTTAGGAAGTGTTCACCAAGAGGCATTCAAGTCTCTGAAAATGGATGGGAAAGCAGCAGCAGCAGGGAAGAGGCTGGTCCCATCCTGTAAACCATCCCTGGCAGTTACTCTGCTGCAGAAACATGAAAGCCTTTCCTGTCCCTTTGCCGAGCATGGACACACACCACGCTACAGCTTCCAGAAGAGGTCTGCTCCTCCTTCAATCAACCAAGGTGTTTCTGGATATAATGGCTGCTGAGAGCCACGGTGGTGCACCAACCTTTCCTACCGTGCCTAATTAAAGTCTTCACTCATGCTGGTGTCTTGTGGAAAGTGTTGCCGTGCAAAAAGAAGACCCTAATTTGTTTGGGTCTTCTGTCAGAGTAGCACAAACCATGCCATCAGTGGTGCCTCTTCATAACCAATATATTCTCTCCTTCCAGACTACCAGTATTCCCAAATGTTGAATGAATCAAGGTGGAAAACATTACTAATGGGAACAACAAGCCACAACACGGCACAAGAAAGAAGCCCTGCAATGAACACAAAATACCCCCCAATGAACAAAAAACTGTTCAATGAAATAGAACAGAAACGTCCTTCCCTTGCTTTCCCATAAGCTCACTTTTTACCTCATGTCCCACCTGATAGCACCAAAGCCTGTTTGTGCGTTAACAAATATGGATTTGTTGCTGTGTGCTACCCCGGTCCTTACCTATTCTCTGAAGTCTCCTCTCCTAATCCAGCCATCACTCAGCAAACTCCAAAAGGACAAAAATTCATTCATTCCAATAAGCAAATTATAAAATCACATTCATCCTTCTTGTTCCTATATTTTTAAATTTGATTGTGGCCAGAGAATTGCTGTCTGCGAATTACCCTTCCCCCACTCTCACATACAGCCTTTAAAAATGCAAAATCTAGCCCTCTATTTCAATATTTCTGATGTCAGTGACCGGTGTCGGCTCTCCCCATACAGTAACTGCTTTAAAGCGCTGCATACAGCACTGCATTAAAAATTAATTACACATGCTATTTTATTGATAGTGCATAATGTAATGAGCACCAGCTGTGCTAAACATCCAAACTCCTTTTTAAGACAGCTATAAAAAAAGAAAGAAACTGCACTTCCAAATGCTTCTCCTGTCAGAGGAGAAAAACAGCAACATCTTGGATGGATTTGAAACAGGATTCTTTGATTTAGCTCTCCATTTGGAGCGTTTGAAGAGTTCAGACTCTCGGGCTCACTGTAGTGGTATGCGATCGAGTTAACTCTCTCAATGTTGGAGCCATTGTCCTTACTGCAGGCAACTCTGCCTTGAACCTTTTCGTCCCAAGACTACCAGATTCAGTTCCACACATTAATATTGCAATTAAGGGTTTTTCTTTTTTCCTGGGATGTCTGGAAATGGCAAGCATCCGCTTTAAAGCACCTTTAAATATCACTATTGCTCCTGCTGGTTCTTAACTTGACATAATTAGGACTTACAAAGTTATAGTGATCAGCCATCTGTCTAGAACAAAGCCACAGCCATGCTCACATTGCCAGCAACCCTGGCCCATGCAGCACCCTCATTTTAGTTACCTCTTTGCAATTTTAAGGTCTCTTCGCTGCCTCTTGACAAACACACCATTCAGTCAAAAAAACAATCTGCATTAGATCCACCTATTTTGAGTTTGGATCTGATTTTAATATCTAGTGAGACAGGGAGCTGCGTAGACAGCAGGTCACATATGATTTTAATACTTGGATAGATGAATGAACACAGAGATTGATAGATAGGTGTAAAGATGGATGTGTGCACTCAGACTGATGCATTACTCTTTTTAGTGTATACATCTCTCACACATCCCTGCACTCTGTAAGTACTGTCCACAAAGTCAATTCTACTATAGCACACATTAAATATTTCACCAAAATAAATAAATACATGTAACCATGACTCATAGGGACGTTTTTCCTGAATGTTAGCCAGTATTATTTATATGTAAACCTCTTCTTTATGTAGCAAAATGAAAAGATACTTTTACAAAGGCTCTCAGGGAAACTATAGACCTTTGTCTGTCGTCTGACACACCAAATTCCTCTTTTCCTCTGAAATTAGCACCCAATGCTAAAGAGAAATTGTTGTTTTTTTTGTTTTGTTTTGTTTTTTTGTTTGGGTTTTTTTTTTGTTTTTGTTTTTTTTTGTTTTTTTGGTTTTTTTGTGAGATTCCACTCAGCAAAAAGTGAAGAATAGACTATCAACCATTGTCCTGGGCCATGATGAGTTGGAAGGTTTTAGCTGGATGAGTTTGCATTCTCTGCTTTGATTACTGTTTTGTTTTCCATTGATCCTCCTGTGTTAATAAAACCCAGTCTGGAGTGAACAAAAGCTTGCTTCTTGTTCAAGTAAGAAATGTGCCGAGTGCATACCATATCATTAACATAAAAGTTTTTGAAATAATACTTCTTTCTAGACAGACTGTATTAATTGCATCAAGCTTTTTACAGCAGGGTGGTCTAATCTAGCTCTCCTCATTGGCTGACTCCAGTTATAAAACCAACATAAAATGAATACAGTGATATAATAGATGGAGGAAAAAGTATTCTTTTAAAAGCTACGGTTTAGTTACAGGGATTGCTTTTATCTTTACTGTCACCTTAACCTCTGCCAAGAAAACACCAGACTAGTTAAATGAAGCAGTAAGTAGAATTTCAGTAGCCAAGTAAATTGATATTAACTTTACAAGATGACTGTGATTTTCAGAATGTCCTAATGACTAACACAGCTGATTCCTTGAATTAGCAGGAGCTTGTTCCTCTCTTCCAAGATACGGCCCCATGCCTTCCTCTATTTTAGACCTTAAATTTCACAGCCTTGTCCATTAATCACTGCTGTCCATGCCCACTTGCTGTTTTTATACATGCAACTAAGTATCATAATTGCTTTCCACCTCCTTCCATCAGCCTACATGTGGGAAGGAAGCAGTTTCACTGGTTAGATGAATATGTGTGCATTGGACAGATTTAATTATCTTTACAGGGGTATATAAAACCCTCGCTTGTAGGCCCAGGTTCAAAGAATTTGGACCAGGTATATATCTGAATGCAGGCACAAGGCATAAATTGCTCTCTGTGCCATTACAGTCCCCTTTGTCTTATGCTGATTACGATCCTCTTCCTGGGGCTTTTGCACCATAGTGTCTTCAAGGCAGGGACTTTTTTCTTTGGAGCACACACTGTAAAGTGCCATGCACTTCTGCGCTGAGATTTTCAATGCTCATTTCTCGTTAACTTTAATGGGAAATGGGCATCCAAATCTCTTAGGCAGCTTTGACAATTTAAGCCTTAATGTACAATATTAATAAATCAGCATCATAAAAAGAGCCTTATGAAGATGTATAGTGAAAAAATAGCCCCACAAAAAGCATTGCAGTGTATGTGTGCATGCACACAGGCATATACTTTTCTTTACATAATTATGTCTCTCAACAATCATTTGCATGTCTCTGTTATGCAAAAAAAAAAACTGCGTGTGTTTTACAGTTACTCTGAGCAGTTGCAATTCATTGAAATGAAATAAAAAGCAGGCTCAAAAAAAGCACCCTAATCTGGCAAGGGGTAAAGCAAAATGAATGTTTTGCCCATTTATATTTTAGATCCAAGCTATACAACCCTGTGAATTTCATTACTCTATTCCAACTTCTAATTAAATAGGCACAAAAACATTTGAACAAGAGAACCCAATTCAACTGACAAAAGCTTCTGGGGCAAAATATATAAATATATAAATAGACTGAGCGAGATTGAACCAGTGGAAGAGATTTTTTTTAATCACATGAAAAAACATGGACCTTTACTTGCAAATTTCTCATCCTGGGGTGCCTTGAACACAAAGAATTGAATAAAGACAGAGAGGACCACGATCAGCACTAGCTGAGCAGCACGGTGGACATCCAAGCAGACCTCCCAGCGCCATTTGCTGTGATTGAAACTATCAGCAGCACAATTTCTAAAAATCACTAACAGCTCTGGATGAGGCAGCACGACTTCCTCTGTGCATGACTGAACACTACTCAGCATCCCAGACAATCACTCTTATCTAGGCTGGAGATTTCCAAAATCTGGAGATGCAGTTTTCACACATGTGTACCCCAAATCCCACTAGCAGCCAGACATTTGGAATCTCCAGCACAAACTGCTGTGAGGGACTCTTGAGGGCCTGGTTTGTGAGTGCCCAGCAAAGATTTTGGAGTGCCTGCAACTTCAAGCCATCAGAGTCGCAGTCTGCTTGAGAACTGCATGGAAAATCTCCAGGTCCTGAATTAAATAAATGCTGAAAAACAGGAAAGGTAAGAAATGATGAAGGATGAGGGGAGGCGGGAACTGCTGATGGCTTTTGTTCAAAGAAGTAACCAATTCCTCAGAAGCAAGAACAGGGCTGACAGAATAAAAGGCTAATCAAGTCAGAGAGACAAGCTGATCTCTAAAGCTGGAGCAAGTGACTGCTGTAAATGTCTATATTAAAAAAGAGGGCACAATGCAGGGATTGTCACTAGATTATTAATCAACACAAAGAACTCACTTTTCTATCATTTCCACAAAACATTTTGGGTGACAGAAAGATCCCATAACTCTTGCTGTGGGGTTTAAGCCGTGCCTAGGCTCGCATACAGTGAATACTGTGGGAGCTAAGAAAGGGTTAAGTAGACATAATCTCCTTTTTCAAGGGAAGAAAATGTTTCTTTCAAGCAGACCTTGACCAACTACTGTCATAAACATGTAGCATGCACTTTGATAGAACCTATTCTCTAAGTGTTGCCGACTGCAGCAGTAATTACAGGAAGCCATGAGAACTGGTCTCCCTCTCCACAGAGCTGGCATCGCTCTCCCAGCAAAAAGGCAATCCCAAAAACTCACAGCACAGGACTCCAAAGTGAGAACTCCAAGTTACGCAAAGTACAAAAGCCTCACCTTCCCCACATTCTTTAATAAGTTATTCCTTGCTTCCTTTTCTATTTTTAGGGGCACTTGCTTCCATTCCCACTAGCTGCTGGCATCAGAAGCAAGAGGGAACCAGGGTATCCAGTTCAGTGTTACAGCTACGTGTCTCCTGAAGGCATGCACGTGCATACTACACCAGTGAAGACAGAGGACAGCAAAACATGAGACCAATTCCAGTTTGGTTTTCTGGTTGCTGGGAGTAAAGAAGGCAGGGAAGGTTGCTGACCTTCTGATCTAGCGCTCACCATTTGCAAGAGACTGTCTTGACATCCATCTCATGCCAGTTGGTCAGTCTGCTGAGGCTGATGAAGCAGAATTTGATTAAAACAGCATCCCCTGCCACACTGTGTGCAGCAGTTTGGATAGGAAATTTAACCAGACCCTGGATTTACTGATGGCACCGCACCACACTGCACATTGCTACAAGCCCAGAGCCTGTGTACCAGTGCAAGTGGATGGGTGCAGGCTGAGCATCATCCAGGCAGCACAGCAGCCTTCTCTGTGTGCCCTGATCTTCACCCAGGACCGACACAGCTACCTGCAGAGCACTCTTAGCCTCCTCCTGAGAATATTTTATCTTTCAAGACCAAGGGTTTCAAAGATACAAATTTAAATTTCTTGCAAAACCTAATGTCTCCCTTTATTACATCAGTGAGAGATGTACAGGAACATTCTCATGAAATACAGCATACTATAGCCAAGTGGTACCAGCGCTTGTGGAAGGAAAAAGCTAGCACAACTAAGTTTTGCCAGCTTCAGGTGAGAAATGAGGAGCCATTTCCCAAAGGCTTTACTCCTGACAGTCATTGCTGCCTCTCAGAATCCTTTGGTCCTCACGCTTCACTTATCCAGCATCATTTAGGGAACTCCTTATTAAAACGACATACATATTATCATGAATGAGAGCTCTGGGGTTTGGCCCACCACAGTGAGAGTCCATAAACATTTGTGGATTTTGCCACATCTGTATTTTCTTTTACACCCTTCCCATTTTCACCTCACCAGCCCACAGTTGAGCAAAGACCAAGCCTTGCAACTGAGCCATGCTCAAAAACACCCACTGATTTCAAAGAGATCACTGGGTCTGAAATGATGGGGTCTGGTGACAATATGTCTGTGTTCTTTCTGGCTAGCTTGGTGTGCCTTCATTTTCACATCACTTTCCCCTCCTCGTGGTGATAAAAGTCAGGCATCCAAAAGGAATAAAGGAAAAGAAAATCTGAAGGGCTAAGAGGCCAGGGATGCATGGTGAGTTACCAAGGAGCATTTTCTCAAAGCAAGGGAGAAAACAGCATGGAGAACATACATCCTGCGTGCACATGGATGCGGAGGAGAGCCTTTAATATGAATGATTGAGGAGGAAGGGCAAAAAAGAAGGAAATAAAAATACCTCAGATGTTAAATGTTATCCAATTAAGCTTAAAATAAACAGCCTAGAGAGATGAAATCCTGGTACTGGGGTATCACATTCTGCAAGGAGTCTCAGACATTTGTTCACAACATGGCACAAACGGCCCAGCAGTGGCCGCAGGTGACAACTGAGGGTGGGCAGGCAGGAGGGGAGGGATGAGGAAATGGCAGGAGTCTCATGCCCTTTCCCACTCCTCATCCTCTTCCAGGGTGGAGAGGGAAGGAGGAAGGGAAGTGGGAGGGGTGGGGGGCTAGGGCATTTTCTCTGCCTTCCCCATGCGACCCAGCAAAGGCAGCTCTCCCACAGCAAAGACGACATCACTTGGCAGCACTACTGACCTTCAGATAGCAACAAAAAAAAAAGTATTTCTATTACCTGACAACTGACAATGACATCCAAATGTGCCTGACGTCTCAGTCTGAATCTCAGTCTGAGTCCCGCCAACTGAGACTGCACGTGCACCACAGCAGGGCAGGCTAAGGCAGGGCGGGAGGGAGGCCAGTGCGCGGAGAGGTGACGTGATCACAGATGTGTGAGGGTGGGAGGAGGCAGCTATGGGAGCCCCCGGCAGGTTTGCAGGCCTGGACGGCCCTGGAGAAAAAACAATAGAAAAAACTGTCAGTCGGATCTAAGTTTGAAGGGACAGAGGAGGCATCAAACAAGCGAAGTGGGGGCTGGCTGCCTAACGCACAACACGCTTGGTCTGAACCCCTCTCTGGGTCCGGCTGAGGCTGGCGGGCTCACGCTGGGTGGGGGAAGAATAAGAAGAGACCTGGAAGACCTGCAAACCCAGGCTGAGGGCCTGTGTGGGCTTGGAGCGGGGTGAAGGTGGGGGATGGCCAGCCCTGGCATGGCGCAGAGCCAGCAGCAGCGGCGGGCTTCGCCACCAGCACTTGCTCAGGGACCAAATCAAAAGGGGGATAATTGTTTTATAGCTGTGTTAATGCACTGAGCTGACACAAAACTGCACAGGCTTTCTGCCGAGCCACTGCTGAAGCGGGCTCCACACACCAGCCCGGACAAAGTGCGCTGACTTAGAGCTCAAATGGCTTCAGTGAGGTGCCAGGAGCCGAGCTCCCAGAAGGAAGCCTTGGCGGCCATGTGCTGCCTTCCCGCTTGAGCTGCGGCCAGTTGTGCATTTTGCATGCCCCGATTATGCAGGCTGATTCCCTACTGAGCCTGCGAGGAAGGGAACAACCTTTTTCCTGGCAGCTAAAAGATGATATTGTAACCTCCAACCTTAGTATTTATTTTTAACCCCTCTAGGAACCCCTCGCCTGCCATTTAAAAGCTGCATTTAAGAGTTTTCTTCTGTTCCACTGGAAATACTTGCTCCTCCTGGCACTAGTCCAAACTGAACTCTGTCGCTTCGCAGAACTAAGATACAAGTCTTAAATATCGGCATACACCTGCACAAATACAGACACACACACACACACACAGAATCATGTAGAAGTCACGGTTTTGGCTGGCACAAATTAGAAGAGTTTAAAGGGAAGCTGAGTGAACGGCACCACTTTCCGTCCCTTGAGAATCCCAACCCCTCTATTTCAAACTATTTCAAACTATTCCTGCCACTTAGTTATTAACCAAAGAGTAGCTACTAATCAAGGCCGGTTTCTAAATGAAGATATGTGGTGGAGTAGTCGCTATTAAAAGTTGGCATGCGCCAACAGTTACCGCACAGTGGCAGATCAGAAACCACAGTTTCCCCCTGTATTTAGATCAGGAAATATGTGTGCTAATTGTGGGGTACCTTCTGGCAAATGGTTTCTTTCTAAATAGTGGCATCTCTGGCTGTTCATGAGTGTGCACCTTGCAGATAGATGCAAACACCATGGCAGCAAACAGAAATATTTATCTGTATTGCCTCCAACATTAGAAAAAACATTTCCTAAAGAACCTACACTGTGGCAGCAAGGAATAATATTTGTCCATGCTCCTTTTGACTCTAAACATGCAACACCTTCCAAGACAGTCTCTCCACCTCAAGATTCCTTATTCAGAAACTAGGCCTGCATGTTGATCTGACAGTTACACATGTGAGGCAAATGGGGATACTTCATCCTTGGCACAGCATCCAGCGCTCCAGTCTGCAAGGACTGCATTTGATTTTGGCGTTTATCTTAAATGGCCAAGAGACCACCAGTGCAAAACATTTGTGTGAAGCTTTTGCCAAAACCACAAGTGAAGAGTCTAAATTCCCTGTGTAAATACTTCAGCTTCAAGCATCGAGGATAATATTTGTGCTGTTTTGTGAGGACTGGTTTTAAATGGAAGCCATCTCTGTGGCTTGTGGGACAAGGAAGGACTTTTCTTTTATATTTTGAGCTCTGTTATTTGGCTTTTGTAACTCTTTGATCTCTCTGGAAGTACTGTACAAGCAGGTATGAAAACGGCTATCCAGATCATAACTACATTGCATTTCTGGCAAGATGGTGTGCTGTGCATGTGGAAACTGATGTTGGACATGGGATTCTATGTGTGTAGGCACCACTCTACTGCCAGGGTAACAGATTAATAATGTTTTCTTCTTTAATTGAATAGGAAAGAATAATACAGATTCCCTCCAATGACTTAACAATGGTATCTTATATACTAATGTAATAAAAATTGCTAGGCTGTGTTTAGCTGCCTGCGTGTTTGTCCTTGCTTGGAAATTCATTAGCTTGAAATGGGGATTTAGAGTAGAACCACAGCGCAGCTACATCTCAAGTTACACTGAGATGTGTCTGTGGTCTCAACATGACTAGGGGCACAGGTCTTGGAGTCACTTTGTCTTCCATATTTCATGATGCCTTAATATAGGTTTTGAAGGAGATAATCTCACAGAGGTACTATATGAAGCCCACTGTTCCACTGCATGGAGCTTTAATGTGGAGGTCCGTGGGCCCTGGCAGACAACACGACCCTGAGAGCAACAGCCTCCTCTCTGGCCCTGATGAGTCCCTCATGGTCATTGGCAATGAATTTAATGCATTTTGCACAGCCCAGAGCTGTGCAAGAAGATGCAAAAAGCTCTCATCAAAGAACACCCTCCCAGATCCTACTGAGCACAACTCTAGTGTGGAAAGGGAGTAAAGGTCTCAAAAAGGAGGTTTCTCACCATCTGGTCAAAGGGATCCCATAAGAGCCTCCCAACAGCGCTACTGGGGACAAAACAGCAATCTGTTTTAACAAGGTACACAACAATTTTGCCAGAAGAACTGTATGAACCAGATGCCAGTGAATGAATGGAACTGAAAGTGTCACCCAGAAGTTCTTTTTTCTGTCTGGGGAAACCCTATAACTTTCCAGTATCTGAAGAGGGCTGACAAGGGTAAAGAACTTTTTACAGGATATGTGGTGATAGAACAAGGGACAATGGAATTAAACTGGCAGAGGTAGGTGTAGATTAGGCTTTAGAAATAAATTCTTTACTGTGAGGGTGGTGAGAGACTGGAATGAGTAGCCCAGAGAGCTGTGGTCAAGACCAGGTTGAATGGGTCTTTGAGGTGCTCCTGACCATGGCAGGGGCATCTGCTCCAACTCAAACCATTCTATGAATCTATGATTTTATGTAAATTTGAGGAAACCTAAAAATTGCTAACCTAGTATCACAAAAGAAAGGATTCGTAAGGGAGAAGAAGAGTGGCCCAAGAGAGATCATCTCTGGGAGATGATCAGGGATTACCATCAGCACTCCCAAGTCCAGGACTAAGAGACAAATATTGCACAGTTGCCAGACCAGGAGACTTAAGTCTACCCCTACAAGCAAAGTCAAATCAGGTGATTCCTGCTCCCCTTTACTACCATTTCAAGGTTTACTTCTTTGTTACTAATCAGGACAGTCCTACAGAATCAGATCAAGTGGAAAATCATGAAGATGGAAATCATATCCAGTGGCCTCAAGAAAAGGCAGGGAGAAAAGGAGGGCTCCACCATTAGGCATATGATGCCTCTTCATAGCTATAGAAAAAATAACACTTGTGTTCAAAAATATTCAGCTTGTATTTGCTAGGAACATATTCCCATTTCATCTCTTTAGCTCCTCTCTGTGGGATCCTATGTGGGATTTTTATCCCATAAACAGTCTATTTAAAGCTGAAAATGAAGACAGGGGCTCTTCAAATTAACTGTTACAGGTGACAGACAAACACAAAATGAAGATAAAAAGAGAGGTAGAGAGACAGGTGGATTACATAGATAGATAGATAGATAGATAGATAGATGGCTAGAGATAGAATCTTAAGGGGGTGCTGAGAGTTTTTTGCTCAGCCCACACAGCAACAGGAAAGGGAGTGGAGCTGATATCTGAAATTCTACATCCAATCAACTATATCACATTGCATAGAGGTTTCAAAGAGAAAACACACCTGCAAGCCCCTGACTGCCACAAAGGGCATAGCCACAATCAGCACTAAAGGGAAAGCAAACCGCAGGAACTACAGTGCAATCTTAGAGGCAAATATCCCATCTGGATGGGGAGAGCAGGCTCACACATGCAGCACTGTGTCACTTGGACATCCCTGACACGATGTGTGAGGCTTGATTTTCCTCTTGGGTCAGCACTGGGAAATCACTCACCTGCACTGCAGATCTCAATTATATATTCTGCATTCATTCTGCACGGATGCAAAGGAGAGTTTTGCACATAGCATGAGTGCGAAACATGCATAGGGACTGTCACCCTGTGAACAAAACATCTGCATTGCTGATGGTAAAGGAAGATTTTGTTCTCATGCTTTAAACAGGCTCAGCACATCCTCAGAACCTGTACACGGCAGTAGCTCACAGGTGATGTTGACTCCAATGGGCCACTAAGAGCAATTTTTTTTCTCTCTCTGCTATTTTTAAACTTGCAAAGAAGAAAATAAGGTAAATTAGACATGACCCCAGATGGAAAATGGAAAAGCCTAGATGAACCTGACAAAAGCCACAATCAAGGCATAAATTGCATCCTTTTGTTGCCATCTTCCAGAGCCTAGGCATGACTGGCCATATGATATGGTGTATGTAAAACACCACACTCCTCTGGCACATCTGCAGAAAAGTCCCTGAGCAAAATACAAAGAAGGAGCCAAAACAGCATTCAAAATGTCTCACCTCATCGTGGCTTAGACCAAGGGAAGCAATCTTAAATTAAGAGACCTGGCTTTACATCTCATGTCACATGTAACTGCAGCCACTCATAGCTGGCGTGTGCCAGGGGGCTGTGTGCTTGGCTGGGTGGGTGCCTGGCTGCGTATCTGCAGACAGGCAGGTGCACAGGCAGACGTGTGAGCTGCTGAACAGGGCACGAACCGAGTTTTCCTACATGTTTCTCAGTGCCTGTCTGGTGACAGAAAATCCAATCAATAGCTGGTTAGAGAATAAAGCTCAGCTCCAATATTAAAAAATTATCTTTCAATAAAAAGAAAAACATCTGTTCGAACAGTGTACGGCTACAGATTTGGAGTGCAGGCTGAAGCATCATCTCTGCCCTGTGCCCATCGTGTTCAGGGAAAATACTGCAGATGTTTTGAGGGGGTTTTACATGAACCACTGCAGCAGGTTTCCAAAAATGATAGACAAATCTATCTACTAATCTCTCCAACAGATTTTTTTCCAAGCCTTTTCAAAAACAAGTTGTCTTATGTGTATTACACCCTCTCCAGTGGACTGTTCCCTCCTGACAGTATTGCCTCTCTGCCATGTCTCTTTTTGCAGACACCAGCAGGGTTGGGAAGCAAATACACACAAGCACACACTTGTACACACACAGACACACTCTTCCAAATACACACAAGCACAAACACTTCCAACAGCGACCAGTAGAGCAATGCCCACACACCCTGCCAGGGGCAGACACACACAGCATCCCCCAGGAAAGGCAAATACACACAGCATCCCCCAGGAAAGGCAGAATGACTCCCTGGTGTGGGCAGACACACAACTGCACACACACCCAGAGTCCAGCACTCAGCCAGACACACCTGCACACCAACCTTCGCCTCTCCCCCCAGCACAAGCACAGAGATTTGGGAACAGTATCCCCACACTGATTGCGATGCTTGGACTAAAACTTTGCTCAAGCCAGAAATGCAAAAGTTGCACCAGGTAGAGAAGAAGGAGAGCAAGGAAGAGATCTCTTGTCGTATTTTGCTCAGAGATTTTTTCATTTTGGCAGACAAGGATTCCCTTTGAATTGATACATTTCTTTCTCCCAAGAATTTCGAATGATAATGCATAAATGAGTCATAGATCAAGAACGGCGACGTGGTGAGCAAGGAGGAGAAAGAGTGTGAGTGAGGGGCACTGGCACAGAAATTTGACAGTACCCCAACTCCCCCCCTTCCTCCCCCCATGCCAAGACATTAATTCTCACAAGTCGGAGAAAATTACTATGCATGAATGCAAAAAGCATGATCAGGAGTAATTAACATGGCTTCATATGCAAATTTTATTAATGCAGAAGTACAAAGTCATTATGCAAATGAAACTTACGTCAACTCTCTTGACAAATATTCATTTCTAAAGCTCAAGTTTCTCCCTTCTAATTTTTTTAAAATTTTTGGTGTAAAACCAAAAAAAAAAAAAAAAAAAGTGATGAGGACCGCTTGACAAGTTTGCAAAGTTGTTTTTCAACCGGAGAAATTTTATTCCTGCATTGTTGATATATATTTTTTTTTTTGCTGTTGTTGTTGGCAGGTACACGACAGCTCATGGAGGAGAGCGGGAGGATGGGGGATGCGGGTTACCAGCAGCAGGCAGCCAATCAAAACGCCAGCGGCTGTAATGAGCGCGATTGATGACTGTTTGGCTTTACTGCAGGGTAATGAACTAGAATCCAGTCTGAGGAGGGAAAAAATATGAATATTCATGAAGCTGTGCTCCTGCCTTTGATGATTAAAGAAATTTTTAATATTCAAATAAGCGCTTGCCAAGTGATTAACAAAGAACAAGCACGCAGGAATATGGAAATGGAGCTGTGGAAGATTTGGGAGTCACAGTCTGTGCAGAAAAGACAGCACAAAATTTCATAAACAAGATAGGCAGATAACCTAATTCAAATCTGAGCAAATAAAGAGGGGGAAAAAAATCACCTTCTTTTTCATCAGTTTGGATATTGTATCAGTCACTTTGTTTTAGACTGTAAAGGAGAATAAAATCAACCATTGCACTAAGATGGGGGGAAATATCCAAACCCTGAGAAATACAACCCAGCAATTACAAAGTAAGGATCCTGGGTGAGAAACCGATAGGAAAATGATGGCTAAGTCCACTGTCTGCTGTGGGCTATTGCTTTTCAAAAGCAAGAACCTGCCTGATGCTGAGAGCCTCCTGGCTACTCAGAATCGCCAACTTGTTGTACACAACAGGCAGGAGTCAAAAGTATCCTGAAATCACCAAGACCAGTCCCTGCTGTTAAATCCCTTTCCTTGGATAAAGGGCACACTGCAGGGCTTGACTGCTGTCTGGGAGAGGAGGGAGTGCGACAGAAAGAAGAAATATTATTGCCAGGGAAAAGAAAGCAAGGGAAAAAACTGAAAAGGAGGATGCAAGGAGGTCTCAGCTGCCCACCCTGGTAATCAGTTGGTAAAAAATGTGTTTTCCATGTCTGAGCCAGAAAGGTCCTCCACTCCCCACAGATTTCTGAACAAGGATACAAAAATTCAGTCACATTATAAAATGCCTGATAAGTTCAGGCTCTCACAGTTTAATAGCTTCGCTAAGGATTCACACTGAAGCATATAGTAACAATATTAGCTGCTAAAATGACTTTGCAGTTAAAATACATCTAATTAGCAGTCAGCTATTTTTTTTTGTGTGTCTTTCTTCGTAAAACAGTTAACTTCAGGGCTACATTATACCAGAATGAAATGTGGTTGAGCTCCTTCTCTTACTCAAAAGCCAGAGTAAGGATATCTTCAAACTCTTAGGGCACTGGAAAACCAACTCACCTTTTTGTTTTTAGATCCTGGGGTTTCACAGGCCTGTTTGCCTTTTCTGCAGACCTTTAAAAACTCTGGTTAATTATTTCTTATTTAAAAACCTAAAGAAAGCATAGGCTAGGTACCATTTAATAATTAACTGGTGTCTTCAGAATGCAAAATTTAACTATACTTGAAATAAAAATAATAACAGTAACATCATGAGGACAATGCTACAAAATGCAAAAATTACCATGATCAGAACCTTCGAAGTTGTCATGAAAACACATTATGTAGCTAATGGGATTTTTCCCCCTATATCTGCTCCGTTTTTGGAAATACAAAAATTTTCACTTATTGATGTATCACAGAAAACAACGGGAGATAAAAAAAAAAGGAAAGGAAGGAGAGATAAAAAAATATAAAAATATGAAATGCCTAAATGCAAGTAAAGATAAGGTTAAACACCATGCCAGGGTATTGCTGGGAGTCTTTGCTCTGAATAATGCCAAGACCTTTCGAAGATGTCTGTTGTCTCTGGGTGCGTGTGGGCGGGTGAAGTGTGATATTACATAACTCACACGCGGCAGCGGCTGTGCACAACCGTACTGATTAAAATGCCCGACTGTGAAACTCAGATCTCCATTTTCTGGGCTGTTTGTAGCTTGTGTCAGACCCCTGAACACCAAAAACGTTATCCTTTGTCTACAAGATTCCTTGGCTTTGTTTTAATCAGTGCATTTTCTTTTTTAATGACAGAGGAGCAGCTACCAGCTCCTACAGTTGGTTGCTTTGAAGCCCTTCTTAAATGGCCATTAAATTCTACCATACAAATGTGAATACTTAATATTTATTCCAAATTTTCATTCTTTCTTTAAAAGTATCCCATTTACATACTTCTGGAGAATAATGATACTTCTGCAGGGCAGGTGAACACACATTTCTGCATATGGAGTCAATGGGAAAAGCATTAAGAGTCCATATTGTAAAAATCAGGCCCTAAATTTAAGTGGTTTGAATTGAGCATGCAGCTGTGGTTGCCCGTCAGTAGTTAGATGCTGTAATAATAATAACAACAACAATAATAACAATAATAATAATAATCTTTTCATTTCTCCAGTGTCTTCCACGCAAAGATCTGGAAGTACTTTACAAAGATAAATAAACTGAGTTTGGAACACCCCGTGTGGTTAATAAATGTCCCAATATATCTAAAGAGCATGCAATTCCTCTCACTGTGTAAAAGTCCACATTATGTCATCCACATATGTGCATATGACGTTTTGGAGGCTTGGACATCAAGGGCAGACTGGAGAAAATTTTACTTACCTTGAGAGCATGTGAATTCACAGAAGTAGCCCACACTGTGCTTGCAGGACTGTTTTGCTAAACCTCCTCTTTTAGAAGAGGGGATCCCTGGCCCCACTCAGGGGTCAGGATGAGTGGCCCCCAGGGTTATCCAGATGCCACATGGCAACATCCCTCTGAGCCAGGTCTCCACAGGGCTTCCTGCAGGACCACCTGTGCCCTCCACCCACCTGATGCTCATCTAAACTTGTTCCTCACCCCTTATCTGGGCTATGAACATGAAAAGAGAAAAACTGAAACATCCTGCCTCACCCCAAATAAACACACACAAAAAAAGAACTCTCGCCTACCCCGAGGCTGCAGTCATCACCTCCCCCTGCTGTGCCCTGTGCCCACACCACCAACACAAACCTCTGTCCCAGGAGGACCATATCCCTTTGTGATGAGAGCAGCTGGGCGCAAGATCAAAGGAAAACAGAGCAGGATTTGGCCTAAAAACATCATAAGGCAGACGTAAATATGACATATCAACAGATGTGCTAAAAATGTAACACAGGAAACCAGGGAGCTTCCTCATCTCAGGAGGGTGGTCTTGCTGACCACTCGGCTAGGAAGAAGCTTGGGGTGCACACCCCAGGGCATGAGCCACACAGGCTATGGCACATTCTCTCTCGGAGCTCAGCTTTCCCCTTCTCACTGACAGAGCCCGGCTCTAGCTCTGGGAATGTCAAGTGTCTGACACAAGGGTGGCTTGCTCTGAGCTGCAATGTCCAGAAGCTACCACAATAAACTAACAAATAATAATAATCACTCTGATTTGTGGAAGGTTTTTTTGTTTGTTTTTCTTCCCCAAAAGGCATAAAGGGTAGACAATAAACAGTTCATCAATTTTCCCATTTTTTTTCCCCCAACTCTTGTAATTAAGTCCTGGGGAGTTTTCAATGGTTGTAAAAATCCTTGTGGGTACTAAAAATTTTAGACTTGATTATATCATGAATATTTCTATCTACCAGCAAATATTTCTGATGCAATTGAAACATATAACTACCCCAACAGACAACTGCAGCAATTTAACTGGCCCTGAAATTAATAAAGGAACTCAGTGAATGGAAAGAGCTGCTTCCAAAGGGCAAAATAATATATATATATGCAGCTAGAGCAAGAAATGCCACTAGAAATAATCAGAGAGCTTAACCACAAGAGGATAGTCAAGAGGTTAAAATGAAGAAATTTAAGTGGCCAGGGAAGAACCATAGATAAGCAGGAGTCATTAACACCAGTGGAATTCTCTGCCTTGGCCAGTCACTCACACCCTGGCAGATGCTGCATTGTATCCTCAGGGTGACTATGGCCTCTGGAGAAGAGAGCAGCAGGATCTGCTGCTTGGGTAAGTACCTCTGCCTCGCTCCAAAGTTTGCCTTCTACTAGTAGTTTTAAATTTAGTCCCTGTCTCTCACAATAAAAATAATAATAATATTTAAAAACTTGGTGGAATTAGGCAGAATGAGGCTTTAGCAGCTCTTCAGCTGTTTGGCAGCAAAACCAACTCCTGGAATGGGAGGGAACTTGGGGAAAAAGAAGCAGACGAAGTCACTCTGCCCCTCTGTGCCTCAGTCTCCCCATCTGTGAAAATCGGCTAATGACATCCACCTGATTTAGTTAAATGTCCTGGAAACTAAAAAGACTCTGTAACAGCAATATATTAAGCAGCAGCACTGTTAACTGCTTCACTGCTGGAAATGCAAAGGAGAACCATCAGGTGATGCCATGTCCCTGCACAGCACAGATGGACAAACTTAATATACAGAAACAATTAGCTTTAGGGGAGAATCACAGCTTCTGCTTTTTTGGCTCACACCTTGCCAAAAGCAATGTAAGTGTAGACACTGTAAGTGCTGAATTTCAATGTGAAAAATAGTCTACCTGCCTAGTGTGAATGCACATACCAGACGTAAAGTAATATAACTTTAAAATAAGCGGGAGGAGGGAGGAACATTAACAGGCACATTTATGATTTTGAAATTTTTCCTTGTGCATAGAGCACTTTCACACTTAGAAGAACAATTCACTAACACCAAGCAAACTTGAAAAAGCAAAACAGAGCAAGTGACTGGGGAGGGAGGGAGCAGCAGAGATTTTTAGAATGAGGGTTCCCGTTGAGTTTTGGATCTCTCAGGGGAAAACTTCTCCAGCTATGTGTGTAAGAGTAGACCCAATTCTGATAACTGAATTTGTCAAATTAAATGAGCAGAACAATCATCTGGAGATGGTAACGCAGTCCAACAAATAAGAACACTGAGGATCTAAAGATTCAGTCTTCAAATTCAGTGGACACCAGCACAACTAAGCAAATAATGCTATCTGAATGGAAAAGAGGCTAGGAAATTAACTTGCTTTTAAATAATGAAAGAAAGCAGAAAAATAAACAAAGAATCAGGAATTTAGTTCAGACTATAATGTAAGCCAAAAAAAGGAAATAGTGAACCAGCATTTCATTTGCACAAGGAAGCATGCTGGAAACTTGTGTCCAATCCTACTGCAAAACAGAACAATTAAATTTTACCCAAAGTCTTGGATCCAAACAGAATTTGGCCAGTCACAAGCACAAATTAGACAGGATAAAACAAACTCTGCACCAGGAGAGGTAAAATACAAGTGCAGTATAATAAGAACCCTGTAATCCTTTCACTCTGACACAAAACTAAGAGCAAAGTACAAGAAACCAAGAACCATTCTTTTTTCTCCTGGGGTATATATTTTCTGGACCAGATTTCCCCGCAACTCTTAATTTACCCATTATTTGTACAGAATAGCATCTTTCTCCATAACATAAAAACATAAGACACAAAAAGGCTTTTTATTATCAAGTCTGCTCGAAACATAAGCTGAATACACTTACCTAGGAAAGTGTATTCAAAAAACCCCCAAAATTATAATAAAACAGACATACTGTACAAACAAGGTGAGGCAAGATAATTCCTTCAAAAACTCACAGTTAGGATGAGGAAGCAATATTAAATTCATACCTATCACCCAAGTAAAATAAAGCTGAGTAGACTTGTTTTGTTTCTGATGAAAATGTCAATATACTCAAATGACAGCTTATTGCTTTATATCACAGTCTAACCAAATCTTTCTATAACCTCCCGCATTACGGGCAAAATCTCTAAAATGTCACCAACTAAAAAACTGAACCAGCCTGTAATTAGTTTCAACAAAGTCATCCTTTTAACCCTAATTTTCTAGATGTTGATGGTATTTCCATAGTAAGCATTATGAACCTTCCTTAAGGACAAGTGGAATCAAATTGTAAAATCATAAGCAGTGATCTAGTAGTTCTTCCTCGAAGCAAGCCCTTTATTTGCCTGTAATAAATTCAAATCCAGTCTTCAGTCTCTTAATAGGTGATCAGAGAAAATATGCATGCACACCTAAACCGCTACAACAAACCTTATTTTTTAAATAACACTTCAATCACTAATATAATAAAGACCGTTGTAACCCGTTAGCACTGGTATCATTATTCCTTATGATTCAATATTCTAATGACTGGCTGTAACAGAGGTTTATGCTCTGCAGAGGTTTATACCACTATTTAATGTAATTAAGCAAACTGGCAGCCAGTGCCTCTATGGAAATATCATTTTTATCACAGAGTATTCCCACCAGAAATTCAGAGGGATCATAACATACAAACTTTGATTCTGTTTATTTTTTCCCCTGTTCTGAAACTGATCTGGCATTTCTTGGACTTAGTACTAAGTGAAAGAAGGAATTAATTTGGCTTCTGTAGACATGTTATTATTGACAATACTAATAATCTATGACAAATGGGCCATCCCCACTCCTCTCTTTCAGCAGACATTGCAGCCTGCAACATCGCTTTGCAAAACCCCAGAGCTGGACTCTTCTCCTGCCGGGAGCCCTATGAGTGTACCAGCAATGGGGTTTTAAGTAAGCCATTAAAATGCTAATATTCAGCATGGGCCAGATCCCTGTTACCACTGAAAGCAGAACTAAAGCTTCTCTGGAGACAGGATAAGGCCCTTCCAATGTGATCAAAGAGTAAATACATGCAAAGCTCTGATGGGAAAAAGGATCTTTTTTCTAATTTTAAAACTAAACAGGGAGAGTCCACCAGGCTCATAATCCATGTTACAGTCACATCTGGGATCACTGACATCTGGGATAACAGCCGTGAGGAAGACAGGTCCAGGCTAAAAGTTGCCACCTGGGGTCAAAGAGGACCATTTAATACCCAGCATTCTGTGAAAATTGAGTTATTTATCTTTAGGGCTACACTTCACTCAACACAACTCTGCTGACGACAGCAAATGGGCCACACTATATATATTTGTTTTATATAGGTACATAGATATAGATAGGTATGGATAGAGATGATATAGATATAGATATAGATAGATATAGATAAATACATGCACTGTGCATTGCTTTGTCATATTTGCATTTATCCCTTCCTGCAAAGGAAGCTCAAGCCTGACTCAAGCCAGTTTTTAGGGCCATCCAAGAATGCAGGGTCAGGAGCAGAATTCAGACCTGCACCAGCAGAGCTAATTTGATTACATAAAAGCTTAGTTACCTCTCCTTCCCAGCTCTAAAGCCCTCTATAGAGGGAAGGGAAAATGAAAAAAAAATAAAATAAAAAATTAAAAATTAAAAAACAAAACAAAACAAAACAAAAAAACCAACAACAAAAAAAACCAAACAAACAAACAAAAAAAACCTCCCAGAAAAACTTTGAAAGAAAACTCACTCCCATTTGTGGAGGGAATGGGACATGGAACGATAATGGGAAAGGGAAAATGTCTGGTTCCTATTATTTCTATATCCAGCATTTTCACCTCCACAAACAGCTTAAAGAAGGGCTTCTGGAACAGAAGTTCAACTTTCCTTAATCCGGGCTCTTAACTGCCAGGATCTGGTTAGATTTTCTCCTTCTCCGTATTTTAATACTTTTATTATATATTCTGATGGGGAGTGGGGGGAGTAAGAGTGGGAATCTCAGTGTCACTCTAAGAAAGAAGTCACCGGGTTTTGCGATCCAGCAGCTTCCTTGGCAGAGGGAACTGCTGGTTGGCATAATCCACTCATTTGACAAAACTACTATTTCTGGGCACAGGCTCAAAAACAGGTAGGAAGCAAATGCTGAGAAATAAGGAAGTAAAAACAGCCAACAGATTTTTCACTACCAAGAACGCCAAGAGTAAACATGATTTATTTAGCTGTGTTTAACATGTCTCTTCTGCACTAGACTGCAGAAATCTGCTTGCATTTAGAGCAGGAGGAGGAGGAGGAGGAGGAAGGGGGGAGGGGATGGAAAGGGAATCCATTACGGCGCTCCGCTGGTACTTTCTGAATTGTTCAGTCACACAGTTTTATGGAGTACAAGTATTTTCTAGCCCAAAATATATTCATGTGTCAGAAGAAGGCAGCACTAATCTGCTGTTAATTAACAAGCTGCTGCTAACAAAAGATGAAGGACCCGATGCATACAAACAATATTTACGTGGGTGTCGCATGATTTTGTCACAGATATTTTCTCTTTTCCCCTCCCCCCACTATTTTCCCCCCTGCCTCCTCCTCTTCCTCAGCACCCAGTTGGAGGGATACAGCACAGAGGAGTCCCAGCTTCTCCGGAATCCACACCCAGAGTGGAGGTGAGGGCACAAGCCGTGTCCCAACCCAGCCAAACTCAGACAAGGTCTCACCTGAGCCACCCAGCTCTGGGGTTCATGTCTACCCACACGAGGAAGGGCCATATCACATGTTCGCAAGTGAAATTTTCTTAGATCCGTCATGTGTGAGAGAGAGGCCATCTCCTGGCACCGTGCCCACAGCGGCAATGCTGCTGAGGCTCCAGGAAGTGGCATGAAGCCTCCCATCCTCCATCCATCCTCACCAACCCTGTGAGAGGGATGTCCCCAGTGCCTGGATTTAGTTTAATCCAAACTCTTTGCCAAGGAGTTTGGGGATGGCGGGAGCACGCTAACAGCACAGAGGCTCGAAGGGATCAGGTTTTGTTTAAAAATACCTATGCACAACAAAAGGGTAGGGCTGTGAGCAGTGAACCACAGGGCAGCTCTCCCAGCCACAGCCCTGCTGCCCTTCCCTGCTCCCCACTGGAATTTTGGACAGTAGCACCTGTGGCCTCATGCAGAAGGGTGCTGAGCACAGCAGGCTGCCCCAGGTCCCTGCCGGATGCATCTGGGCCCTTTGGAAAATAAACCCATTCACCATCTTTTCTGTCTCATCTGAGAAATGAGAGTGCGTCTCTCCTGTGGGCGTCTTAAAGCTGGTGCTGGCAAAGAGATGGGAGAGTTAACAGGAACAGCAACTAGCTCTAAAAATTCCTGGACTTGTTCCCCTCTCAGGAACAAAGCTGGGGCTGCAGGGTGGGAGAAAGGGCTGATGGTCCCTGGTGCTTCACCCATCAAACCGTGCCAACCTGTCCTACAGAAGGGTTACAGAGGACAGGGTTTAGGCCCTGCTCTGCACTGTCATCACACAGCCAGGACTGGGAGAAGCATAGGCAGAGGAAGCTGGGAAACAGAAGTATTTAAATGTGATTCTAAAAGTGCCAGGGTTCTCCCGTCATGGCATGGTGGGGTGGTATTTCTGCTAGCACAGTTCTCTGCACACCCCAATTATTGTCTTGCCCTCAAGGCTACAACTTCCTCTGAGAGAAACAAACTCCACTGGAGCATACACACATCTGCCCTTCCAGGTTTTTTCTCTGTATCCTTACCCCTTTACCTAAATCATGGGGTTTTTCACTGCAGAAGTCACAACCACTCTCTCAGTGCATTCCCCAGGCACCCTGGCCAGCACCCAGCCCCACCACTGGCTCCTTCCAGAAGCTGCTCCAGCAGGAGCCTCTCAGAGGAACCAGCTCTGAATGCAGGCTAGCACTGACTGTTCCCCACATTATCACTTTGTGCATTTCCAGGATGATCTCTGCCATTTATAGACCAGAATTTTAACTAAGTCCTGACCTGGGCATTTTCAAAAATCTATTTTTTAAACTGGTTTTTTGTTAGCAGTGATGCTTGGAACACTGACATTCACCATTTTAAAAGTAAAGAAAACACATTTAAATAAGTATATTTAAAAAGCGAATGAGAGAGAAACAGATCCATCTGTATTGTATTCTCTACTCACTATGTCTCAAAGAGGTAAATCTTTCCAGATAGCAGGCAAGTCTCCCAAAAGTGAAGAAACAGCAGTTCCTGAGCTTCCCGCAGAGGGAGTGAGGACAGCCAGTGAATTGCCCCACCCAGGTAACGCCTGTTGCAAGCAGCTGGCTGCCTGGAAAAAGCCTAGCCCAAGCAGCCCAAGCCTAGCCCCAGCCCACAGACCTCATCAATCCAGCTCAACAGTCCTTCCATAACAAGCAGGTGCCTTTGCTAGGGGTCTCCAACTAGCACTGCATCCAGGACCTCCCCTGGCCGAATTATTTCTAATAATTGTTAATTATCAGATAGGAAGCATTGAGGGGTGAGGATGCTTTTCCTTACCCACAGAGCAGACATGGTAAGGCTGAGGCCAGTCCAAGACAATGCATTGTCAAAAGCCCCCTGAAGGGATGGGTGCTTCTGGTGGCCAGTAAATATGACTTTTGCTCCTGTGTACTAGAGCTGCTAACAGAAAACCATCTTGTGAATCCCTTTGGAGAATTGGCTCCAAACAGGCATCCTCAATCAGCTTCAAAACCAAAAATAACATGCATCATCTTAAATGATGAACTTGGCACGATGAGGATAGCATCCTTCAGCAGAGTCTGGGAGTAGGGGCTCAGGGGCTTTTTTAGGGAGTTTTGGGGCTTACTGTTTTAACTTCCTTCTTGCAAAAAGGCCCTGCACCATAAACATTAATCAAACACTATATTCTGCCTTTTAGTCTTGAACAATTATGAGTACAGTTTTGTGATCTTTAGCCATATTTACTGATACTCAAAGGCAGATTCTATCTTGTTAGATTGTTATAAATGGGACCCCAGGGAATCGGCACACAGGCGGAGGCAGATGTGAAAGAGCCTTCTAGGGGCTCGGGTGTGCTTCAGTTTTCTACTGCTAAAATTACAAATGTTTTGGAGAGGAAAAAAAAACCCAACCAACTTTAGATTCCTCAGCCAGATCATTACAAAGAGCTGTCTGTAGATTACAAAAAAAAAAAAAAAAAAAGGCATTTTGCTGAACTTAATATTTTTTAAAGTTAACTGTTAAATTTCAAAGTGTGGTTTACATGTGCTGGCCACTTGTATGAACAAAAGTTTCAGAGACAGACCAAGAAAAGGTTTCTGGTTATAAACCATTACTGAAAGAAATCCACAAATTCTCTCTCATTCTCCCTTACTTGAATATGTTGTTTCTGCTCCAGACCTGTTTCATAATACCATAAAATAGAGGCATGTTTCCGACACTAGATTTGAGAAGCTGTCACATTAAAGGTAAACTTTTAATCTGCTAGAGACAAACAGCACACGCTTTTACTTCCCAAGAAACAGCTCTTGAGAAATGTTTAAACAAGAATTTAAGAGCTGTGTGGTAAAGCCACATACGGGGTCTCAGACAGCTACTGGGTTTGAGCTTCTTTTCCTTGTTATTGTTTTTTTATTTCTTTAAATAACCCACTAAAAAATAGACTTCTAGGAACAAAGTAACCAAGATGCATGGTAAAGTGAACGTCTATGCTTGCTTTTATTTCTACTTAATCGAAATGTTTTAATTGAAACACAGGCCTGAATTTCTAGCTGTCCTTCCCCATCTTTTTATTTGCTTGGGACTCACAATCAAATACTTTTAAGAAGTTAATTGTGTCACAATTAGTAACACATTAGTCCTCCGATATCTTTAATAGCAACCCAGGTTTTTCCCCAAGGCACTTAAAAATGGCAGGCTCGGCTATATTCTCCCTTTTTTAAAACTCCCATGCACTTTCTTCTTTAAAAAACTCCCACATGCATTTCACTTGGTCTGAAAATACCAGCACAGATCTTAATCCTGCCAACGCTTACAGACATGCTTAACTTTGTGCACATCAGTAATCCCGCTGACTGCAGAGGCCGTTGGCGTACCTACAGCTCGGCGCAGGCTGGGGATGGAATCCGTCCTGCGCCCAAGCCAATGCCAAAACCCCCATTGACGTCAAGAAGGTTGTGCTTTGACATCCAATTTGTTGCAGGATTGGGACCATCCTCATTTCAAGGTACTTTCCCAAAATCTATTTTGGTTTAGGTTTTTTTGTTTGGGTTTTTTTTTTTTTTCTTTCTCTCTTTTTTTCTCTCTTTCTGCTCTTTCTCCCCCTCACCTCCCACACTCACTCTTGTGGGGCCCCATATTGAGACCACTTGTAAACTTCAGCCTTTCAAATCCCTCAACGAGGAAAATTCCCTCGCTGAGACAGGAAACATCCTTTGCAGGTAAAGCTGAAAGAAACTATTTTGCTCCACTGTGTGCATTTGAGTAAACTAATTAAAACCTGGGAACTTGGGTTCCAACCAACGCCAAGAAGCAATCATTAATATGAGCTGAAGTGAAATGGGAAGCTCCAGACATTTAAAATCAGCTGTGGGGGTGAAAAAAAAACAAAAAAGAAAAGAGGAAAAAAAAAAAAAGGTTAAAAAAGGAGGGGAAAGGAGTGGAGGAAAGAGGGAAGGGATGTTTTGCAATTCTTGCCATAAAGTCAACTCAGTGCAGCTTGAACTGCATGGGGTTAAAATACATGGGGTGGATGCTGTACAATGAGGGAATAAAGCCCTGCTGAAAAGCAGGGGAGGCGAAGCAGCGGCAGCCGGCTCGGAAGCGCTGCGGCGCTGTGAAGAGCGGGCAGAAGTGAGCAAACCAGCTGAACCGCTTGCAGAATTAATCAGTAACAAAGAGATTGGAGCTGTTGGCGGGCTTCAGCCCTTGAACCTGGACTCTGCTCTATAAATTTCAACTTGGAATGGCTCTCTACTTGTTGAAAGACAGGTTGGCTCCAGGCCAAGACATAGGGGGAAGGAAAAAAAAAAAAAAACCAAAAGAAAAAAATTCCATCTTGCTCAGGAAACTTCCCTTCAGTTTCTAACTATTTTTATGAGCTAGTAATAGGGCAGTCTAGAAGACGGGAAACAAAAGGTGGGTCTTGAAAGGAAAAAAATGAACCAGAAGTAGGTTAAATAAGGAAAATAAACCAAGTAGGTGCTAAATTCAAATCTGGATTTTGCCTGCACACAAGTATACATCAGGTCTAATAGAAGACTTCAGAGCACCTCGGCAATAATTCAAAGCAGAATTTTACAGTTACATTAGCTGACTACAGGTTTGACTCTGAAAATAATAAATGTCTTAAAAGAGGAAGAGGACTGTTTAATCCTTGTCTGCAGTCTCATCTTGTTCTCTCCCACCACTCCACCTTGTTTAAATGACCATTATAAAATAAGTGTGGTATAAAAAACATGTAGAACCATCATTTATTCAACAGGATCTCTTTCCTCTCTTATTTCACCCCTCTTCAAACAGGGGTGTGCAGGAGAATCGATGCTTTGCTCAAGCTCTCCTTGCTGCCAAGGCACTTTCAGTCACAAATACCTTGCTGCCGCCGTGATTTCCCAGCATGTGCAGACAAGGAGCGGGCTGGAGCAGAGTGAGGGGCTGGAGTGCAGAGGGGGGAGCTGTCAAAGTGGGAAGAAAGAAGGCAAACATCTATTCAGAGGCCAGATGCGCCGAGCAAGGTCAGCTGCAGAGACACAGCCCTTTGCAGCAGCTATGCAATTACATCCAAAGTCTGCACAGCTCCGAGAGTCCCACAACCTGCATGCAAGGGCTGGACTGGAGGATCTAGGGCAGCTGGAAGAAGGTCTATAATGATTTTAATTGCTCTTCCGAGATGCTAAAGGGTAGATGAGATGCTCTTTAGCTAGAGCAGAGGGGCTGATGCTCTGTACTACTTGCAAGAATACATGCGGAAAAAATACCCTAATGAGAGAATGGAGAGAGAACTAAGTGCCAGCAGTGATCAAAAGGTGAAATAGTGAAATAAGCTGCAGCCTAATCACAGCATGGAGGACAAGGATACAAAATCTTGTCACCAAAAGTGGCTGTTAAGGTAAATTAAATTAATCACTCCCAGGTCTCTTCCTCTCCAAACTCCCTTAATTTTAAAGAAGGGGATGACTCCTGTGAGGCTGCACGCCACAATACTGCTGGACATTTAAAGCTACATACATAGCATGCCTGCTACAGACATGCATCCTGTGCTTCCACTTTCCAAGAAAACTGTGATCTGCTACTTGGTAGGTCTTTTCCATCTGCAGCTTTTATGACTCTGCTGAGGGACCAGTGAGCAGTGTCCCCCTTTTCTTGCTCAATATGCTACCAAATGCCAGAAGAAGGAGCAAGTTTAAGAGCTGTTGGGCTTAACGGTTTGTGCTGATCACACTCAAATCCTTCTGCAAAGGCGTACATGCAGAGAAAAAAAAAAAAACAACCACTAAGTAACCACTTCACATCTGCCATTAACATTATTAAACTCCTTACAAACAGTATCTACTCCACCTTCCCCACTACACACAAACACACACACACCCCCGAGCTCTGCAACACAGCAACTAGGAGCCAAGACGGCTCTGCTCTCCTCACTGCAGCAACCACATTCATTCCTGTTAAGGGGTTAACGATTCATTTCCACTACTTCTCTCGAGAAAACCTACAATGAAAACATTGGCTCACGAAAGCGTTCTCACTGCCAGAATGCCACAGCGCGAGTGAAAAGTCCGTTTTGTTTTCATTACATCTCTGGGATTTCCGGCTTAACTCCTGAGCTTAGACACCAAATCCCTAGATACCCCACCCACCCAGTTTTTCTTTTTTTTTTTTTATAACATTTCTACTGCACAGCCCACCAATTACCATTTAGAGGGTGGGAGGGAATGGGGAAAAGAAACCATGCAGAAAAGGATGTTCTTGTTGCAGAGAGCACATGCATCTCGCAAGACAAGAGTTATCCAGTTTCTCCTGGCTTCTAGGATTTTGTGCTGAGAAACAAGGTTTTAATTCTATACCTGGCCTCTCTCCTATTTCTTACCCTCCAGGCTCCCATCTTCCCGCTCAGCCACCGAAGCCAGTGCTGAAAGTCAGCCCCAAATCTATGCCCTTTGAAGTTATGTGACATGACATAGAAATCCAAGCCTTTCTTGTACAAAAAGTATGATTACTTCACAGGGCTTTTTTTTTTTTTCTCCAGTTATGATAGAAAAATGTTCCAATCTCAGAAAAACCCTAGAAAGGTTCAACCTTTATGTCACAGCTGATTTGGTCACTGTGTGTATAGGCAGCACAGTTCAAACACTGGCTGAGAAAGAAAAACAATCTATGGATAACACATGAAGGAATGCAACCTCGTGCTATAGCAATACTTCTGTCCTGCTCAAGCAAAGGACCATTTCTGTGCCTTTATGTATTTATCCACTGTTGGAGCAGAACTTCATTGGAGACAGCTTTTCTCTTTTATAGTACTTTCACACACCCAGCTTTCCTTTAGCTACATCCAAATCCAAAATTCCCCTGAAAACTCATACAAATTCTTTCTTGCAGTCAGCACTCCACCAAGCACAAGCACATGGCTATTAGTTGCATCCACACAAATGCCAAAGCAGTCCACAAGCTGGTTGGGCACTGTTACTTTGCTCTTAAAAGTTGCTCACAAAGTTGTCAAGAAAATTGAGTAATGGCTGGCTGAAAAGTTCCTTTTCACCATTCACCGTTACTGTTGCCTATGAAAATCCACCAATCTTTCCATGGTTAATAATAACCAGATATGCATACAGTTTCTAGAGACGTGGCACAAGTAATTTCACAAAAGGAATTAAGTAAAGGCAAAAATCCACTTTTTAGTGGGTTCTGACTCTGAGTAAGTCTAATTGTTTCATTGAATTAAAAGAGGCCAGCAGCAGCACCAATGTGGCACAAACAAGCAAGTTTTGCTCTTAAAGAGTGATTCCTCACACACATTCACCCCAGAGCAAAAAGACTGGCCGTGTGTACTGAATGACCTTCTTAAATCCCCTCTCATCAGCCTGCAAAATGGCACTTCTGTCGAAAAGGTTTTACCCAGCATTGTCACTCATAAAACTGAAGATGACTATAACTAGGAGAGATTAGAGAGGGAGAAAATAACAGCAGCAAGCTCCTGTTTCTCAGTACGGCACTCCAGGGCAGCTCCCCACTTGTGCCACCTGGTCAATCCAGCGTGGTCCTGCTGGTTTCAGGGGAATTACCCCACATTAAACAGGGGCACAGCAGGGTAAACTGGACCCCTTGTGGGAATCCTGCTAACCACATACACGGTACAGAAGACAACTTTGAAAAACAGGATGGTGAGAAGAACAAAACAAAAAGCTAAGACCAGCAGAGAGAATCAAGGGCATAATATGCTCAGCATTTTTTTAAATCTGCTTTTAAAACCCATTCTGATTAATTTCACTCTTTACTGGCAGATGCTGGGAAAGCCTTGGTGCCTGGCAGGGCCAGACCCTGGGCAGGACTCAAGTGGGACAAGCTGAGGTGGCGGCAGGGACAGAGAGGGTGGTTGGTGGCCTCAGGCTGGGTCTGAGCCGAGGGTGCTGGAGTGGGGCCCCAGGGTGTGGTGGAGCTCAACCAGGGGAAGGAAGGGTTTTGTAACAGGCAGGTTTCTCACCTTTAACTCCTGCTATGGTTAGCAGCATCTGTGCTGTTGCCTTGGGAGGAGACACTGGAACTGTTGGCCTGTGGCTGCAGCCCTGGGGGTGACATGTCGACTGGCACCCTCCACACTGCCCTCTCTTAGGATCTCCCACAGGGGCGCAATCATGTTACTTGGAGAGCCCCATGCTGGCCTCCACCAGCAGTCTTAAAACTTTAAGCCACCAACATTTCGGCAGCCCTTGTTCAAGCTTGAAGCCTGAGCAAACCAGGGGAGGGCAGCTGCCACTGCAGGCTCCTGTGGGCTGGGGGTGCCCTGTCCCCAAAGGAGAACTAAGCTCCCCAAGCGTGCCCTCCACCCCCATCCCTGGGTGCAAGCAGGGCTCTGGGTGAGATCACCCTGCTTGTTTTTCTCTCCACACCCCAGCAAGGACCTCAACAAGGTCCCAGGGGCAGGAAGCTTGCTCGTTAACCCACTCTCAGGGCACTGTCAGTTGACACCTTCCTTGTGTCATGCGTCCTCCCCTTACTGTTCAGCAACACCAATTAGCAAAACATGTTGCTAAATACCTGCTGAAGCAGCAAAGGAGTAGGAGGAGGTGACCAGGTAACTCCTCTGCACTCAGGAAAATCCTAGCAGATTCAAGGGAAGAAACAAGCTTTGGAAAAGACTCATGAAAAGGACTGCAGCTGAATTTCTCAGGCACTGTCAGCACATACTTCTAGAAGCCTCTTTTTCTTTACATACTGTTTTGTCCTGGCCTTGTTTTTACAAGTCACTCCTGCAAGACCCATTACCCCAGGGAGGTTCTGGTCGCAGCACCTGGGGCCGTGACAGCCTTGGGAAGGGGACAGCCACCAAGCCCTGTACCAGCTCAGCTTCAGAACACCTCTTCCCAGCCTGCCTGTGTTTGCTGTCGCAGTCTTTAGGATGTTTCAGCTCGTGTTTCCCTCCCCTCACGTGTGAAGGCATCACAACTGCTGTCTGAGTCCTGCAGTTAATATGGGTGCACGGGTCCATAATGGTACATTGTAAGTGAATGTCTCAGGGTAGGCAGCAATAATAATTAGCTGTCATGATTTGAAAAAAGGATAATCCATGCCATTGAGTTAACAGTCACTCACACAACACACATGGATTTAACTAATCTTAATTTGGAGAAAAATAACAATTCTAAATATATCAAATAGCCCATTTCATGGCAACCTGCAGCGGTGTTTATCTCTGGCTTCCAGCACATGCGAGTTATTTAGTTTCTCTTACTGGCAGTTTTACCATTCAAAAGCCTGAAATGAACATTCATGGAGCAGGGGTTGCAGTTAAATCCTGCCTCTGACAGGGAGCCTTTTTTCATGATGTACATCTAGTACAATGTATGGAGCCCAGCACTGGTAGCTGGGACAGGATGAATCAGGAATTCCAATCAACCCGCTCCCCTTTCCTAGCACTATCTTTGCAAAAATTAGCTCACCATCTTAATGAACCTCTGCTGCTGCTGCAGTTATATGTTTGTGAAGGTGTGCTGGCCTGAAGGTGCAGACCTGCCAGTGAATCTGGAGAAGGTCTGGTCCAAGTGGTGCCTGCTCCACAGAGGCTCCCTCCTCTTTGCTGGGGTTCTGTGAAACCACTCAGCATTAAAATCAAGCTGACTGGTACTTTTTTTTTTAAAATCTGGGTCGTTTCAGAGAATGCTGCTAACAAACAGACCACTGAGCCATGGGGAGGAGATGAGATACCATCAGTCAAATTTACAGTGGGAGCACCTTCCCAGGTCATTCTTCAGCCAGGACAGGTCACCTGGTTATGTCCAATATCTGATAAATATCAAAGATAAAAAGAGGTATAAAATACAACAGTGGTCTATATTTTTTCCAAAATACCTGCCAGCAGTGAAATAAAAGAAGCAGTGACCGATAACTGCTTGCCAACTCATTGGCCTGGTTATGTTTTGCTGTGCAACAATCTGGTACATCTCTTCGATACTATCACACCCTCTGTACAAGAGGCAGAACTGATTTTCAAACAGGTCAGCCAATTTGAAAAAAAAAAAGAAAAATAAAACCTGTACAGGGCAGACTGCTCCTAAGCAAGTCACGTCCTCCCAGTGCTAGCTAACATGCTGCCACACATCTTACGGACAGTGGTAACTAAATGAAAACACCTTCAGAACTCGGATTTGCAAGTTACCAGTCAGAGAAAGATGACAGGTTTCATTATCAGAAGATCTTTAAAAGCTGATTGCAGAGACAGGGTTGCCTTTGTCTCTGCTGGAATATAGAAATGTCTGTCAGAGACTTGTGTTGCATACTTTAAAATTCTCGTGGACTCCTGAGTTCTGCCTCAACGTGTCCCTCAAAGCAGCACAAGGTCTCTTGTGTGGTCAAGAGTCATTCAGTGACTTGGGAAAGAAGAGCTACCAAGACAAAAAGAAAGAGAGGATGAAAGATCAGGAGCACCCTGTGCCAGGATGAATACTCAGCACGGTTTCTGCATCCCAATATTCTCACACCCAGAGCTACGAGATGTACAATGGCAGCGCCAAGATCAGTACTTGACATACCCTCAGAGCATTCAGCCATGGGAAGCTGTAAGGTTTGGTGGTTTAGTCACACCACAGAAGGCTGTGCAATTCATTCTGACCAAATAAGAAGGGCTACAAAAATAACACAAGATCAAGGAGTGGAGCTGAAGCCTCTTCGAGGACAGCAGTGGTGGCAGCATATTTCAGGGAGCCAGGGTGGCGAGTGGGTGATTTCTGGTTTCCCTCTTCAAATATAAAGACTCAATTATCTTTGAACAGCTTGCTTTACACATGAATTGACACATTTATTTTACAATAAATAACTGAAAGTTATCTATGTTTCCTTTACTGTTAATCTACACAAAGAAATAATAAACAGAGCTTGTCTACAAAAATGCAACTACTGCAGTCCTCAGAATTCAATTAAGCTAAAATAATTAATGCTTCCACCATATTAAATTACTTTATATATTTGAGCCACTGAAGTTTTTTTTTTTATTATTCTTTAATCTTTTTCGCCCTTTTATTTAATAAAAAAAAGTTAGTTTCAAAGCGGGGGGTGCTGGCTAGGAGGGGGAAAAAGAACATGATTTGCTGTTAAAATGTAATGGTCTCCTTTAGCTGACACAGCATGTAGAGTGTTTTGTGCCTTTGATTAAAATAACATTTTAAATGCTTTGAACAAACATATCTCCCCATACTTCTAAGGGATTATTTTACATATTTCTTGGTGGAATAAAGAAATTCATTCTTCCTGTCGCAGTACAGAAAGGCTAAGAATATCTTTCGTCACATATAAAGTAAAAATACTGTAGGCTGTTGCATTATTACAAAAAAAAAAAAAATGAAGGGAGGGGGTGGCAGGGTAGGAGAAAGCTGCCTTAGAGATTAAGTTTCCCTTTTATGAAATCGTATTTAGTCTCTTTTTTTAACAAATCTAACAACAATGCTCTACAGCCGCTCACTGGGAAATACCTTTAATGTTAAATGCAGATTCTGATTTTCTTGGCTAATGCAGAAAGCCTTTCTATTGAAATATAAATAAGGGGTTTGGTATATCCCACTAAAGCCTTTCCAGTGAATGACTTCTGTGGGTTTTTCATGGCTACCCTCCATGGCTGTAATGTGAGGCTTTTATCCTACTATTGAAAACTATCCGCTGCTATTAAAAAAAATATGGAAGGACACTGCACCTTTTTATCTCAGAGCTGGGCTCCTAATTGAGAAAGTATTATTACGACACTGTTTTGTGGATGTCCCTATCTCCATGCATTGCTGAGAAAATGCCAATCAAATGATAAACCCTTTTATTTTTCTCAATTCAAAATCTTTCCTACATATTTTTCATTTGATATTCAGTTTAGTCTGAAAGAGATTAGGTGCTCCAGACTGGCTTTTAATTTTTTTTATGCCTTTTCCACATGTGAACATCTCCTTCACGACCTCCTACCCCAGCAGATTTTCTGCATGGCAAAAGCTTTGGTTGTGTTGTTGCTGACCCTCAGAAACTGGGATGGGACAGCACCCTCTGACAGTTCTGGGAGTAGTCATTGAGGTACTATGGACTGAACTTGGGCAGAGACTAGCAAGAGATGAGCTCTGGACTACAACTGCAGCAGAGTTCTCCTAAACCAATCTTAATAACACTGCACCCCCTCCACACGGGGCTGAGGGCCATCAGCTTGCACAGAGATCAGCAGATATTGGCAGTGCTCAGCACCACTCAGGCAGACTAGGGAAGCTCCTGAATACTTCTCTTCTGCTCCTACCAAATGGAAAGGAAATCTAGCCCTCAAATCTGCTGCACCATGACGTAGTCATCTCTACCGAGCAATGTATTCCCAACTGCAAAAGGATGAGGAAAGCTGAAAAAGGATGAGGAAAAGACGGAGCCAGGTCTTACAGTAGGTTTGTTTACAATGCTACAGCACAGGCCTGCCACAGCTAATGCTCCCAAAACTACCAGCTGCCCCATGTCAAGGTGATGGCTGCACCCAAAAATAAGGATTCCTAGAAGAAAGCAGTGTAGTCAATGGGCACTGTCTGCTGTGTCCTAAAAGAAAGGAGGTCTGAAGACCACAGCATTTTAAAGCCCACGCCCTCACTGAGGTGATGCCCAAGCCTGTCAGAGAGGCTGGGGACTGGCTCAGAGACCTCTAACACTAAAAGTGGAAATCTCTTAAGCTTCAATTGTAAAGATAGAAGCCTCTCACCAGTCTTCTGGGGATCCCCTCATGGGAAAATCTCTACCACAGGCAGGATCCTGGACTGTCAGATCTAATCCCATAGGACAATTCCTAAAGACATAGGGGTAGTGGCAGCAAAGACAGATTGTCACTGGTCTTCTGTATGGGATGCAGTCGGTTTGAACAAAAAAGGCCCTTTTGAGGGGAGATCCTGCTGTGTAACATAAAACCCCCACTCACTAGCAGGGAGGAGAGTCATCCTTTCACCACTGCAGAGGGGAAAAACACCCTGCTTGATGGAAGCAACCCCATGCCAGGCACTCTGCAGGAATCATGGCATACCACCTCACCTAGGCGGATAATCATCACCTGCCTGCCCACATCTGAGCGGGGGAGGTCCACTGAATGAACGTTAACTTCACCACATATGAGAGTTTTAGAAAAAGAAATGCCTACAATTTGCCCACCCAGGCCTGTGCTCTTGTATCCTCATTCAGAAGTTCTATTTGGGGAGTGCATGAGAGTGGAGGTGTTGGCCACCCACCCCAAGCCATCTAAGGAGACCCAGGACAGGCAGCACAGGCAGCAGTGCAGGCCAGGAAGCTGACATCTACACCACGGAAGGAAAAATCAAGGACTTAATGAAGCCCTGCTTTAGCTCTCACAAAAAAATCTTCCCATTACCAGTCAGTGGGAAGAGAATTTTTCCACTGACATCACTAGTGTCAGGATGCAGCCCTTCCCAGTGAGTCTGCATGTGAAAAAGGATATCTGGAACATGACTGAACTGAGCACCTCACCAAAGTCCCCTATCCCTCTGCCACTGCTACTTGCTTAAGGATGCTCCTGAAATGTTTTCTGATTCCAGCATTCTGCTTTTTCCCAGATGTACAGGCTGCCCCTTAGCTCTGCAGGCCGCCTGGGAGGGCCCTTTCTCCAGGAGCTGGCCCTGCACAGCCAGCTACAATGAAAGAAACAGGGGATGGACAGCCCTGCAGAGCCATGAGGATCCTCCAGACGCACGGCTCCTACAGAGACCTGCTGCTGAAGCCTGTTTCATGGCACTTTCTAGAGGACTCTAGTTAAAAGATTACCTAGGCAAGTTGACTGAGTGTAAAACGTGCTGTACCTGCAATGTTCTCCTGCTTGGGGCAAATTCCTTTTGTAGGCGTGAGAAGACGGTCTTCTTCATCGGGTGTGACTTGGATCCCGATTTCCACTGGCTCTGACACTTTCCTGAGCTCGGCGCGTGAGGAGGGGGGAGGGCTGCTCTTATCCATGCTCTTTTCATAGCAGACACCACCAGTGCCATTGCACTGTTTTCTCTTGTGCTCTATAAAAACCAAGATGTCTCCCAGCGGGAAGTTCATCTGACACTGTCCACAGGTTAACAAGTCGGGGTCTGTCCCGCCTGCGGCGATGCTGATGCCACCGGGGTCTGCTATTGCCAGGCTCTCGTCCTCGTCGGCCAGTGCCGGTTCCACATGGTCAGCCTCTGCTTTGCATGGACAAGGAGAAACAGGGAGGAAAGGGACGAGGGGAAAAGAGAAAGAGATTGCTTTGAGTGTTTGAGACTCTGAAGGATGCATCACCAGAGGCCCAGCCTCCCCCCACCCCCCTCAAAGGAGCCAAGCCTGATTAGATCTTTCTTTTATTTTTCAGCTTTTGCGCTCTCCCAGAATGATTTCAATATATTTTGCAACCAAGCCTGCCTGAAACAAAATGGAAAGGCTGACCTGGCATAGCTTTCTTGACAGCTCCTTCCCACTGCTGCCAGCACTGCAAGGATATCAGCAAAGAGCCATTTTGCAAGTGTTCGAGCCCCGAGTCACATTCTGAAATAGTTCCTCTCTTTTTATCCCACCTTCTCATTCCCTCCGCATCTCCCAGCCATCTGGCCAAGGCCCCATCCAGCAAAGCTTATGCACCCAAGTGTTTCCTCCTTTTTCAGAGAGAGGGGGAAAGCTTTATGCACCAAGCTGGCAGTGCCAGGCTCCCCGAGTCATACAAAATTAGTACCACCTTGTCCCATTACAGAGTTACTGCCAAGATTAAATGACCACCCATTAGCAGAAATTACAAAAAAACTACTTGTAAGACTTATGCAGTGTATGGTCTCATGAGCAGTTAAAGGATTTCAAAAGTGTGTACAGTGGGAAAGGGAATGAGGCACTTATTTAACATACTGGAATATTGGCTGAGCCTGAAATATTCCACTCTATTTTTCCAGTGGCAAATAACCCTGCCACTGCTACATAGGCTAATAAAAGGGGTGTTTTGTTTAAGTCTTGTCCACAGACCTGTTGAATTTCCTACCTTTACCCCTAAACACTAAGACAGAATTTCTGAGTGACCTGAATCAGTTTCTAGGAAATACATAATTTGTCATTTCACAATTAATAAAACCCAGTATATTTTAAATTAGGATTTAGAAGATAATTTTTACACTAAAAAATAATTGTGGATCAAAATCCATTTCTGGGGCAGAACATGTTTTTTGGTTTGTTTTCTCTTGTTCTGCCATGTAACTGCCAAATCATACAAACCTTGGACTTTACTCAGGCAAAATTTCCACTGACTTTTGCCTAAGGCTGGTTTGTCTCTGCAAGGACTATAGGATTTGGGCTGAACTAAACAGAGGAACTAACAGTATGTAAATCAGTGACTGAGACCTCTAATCGAATCAGGATTAAAGGAATAGGAGGAAAAATGTTCTCTATTAACCCAAGCAGTTTCCTCATGGATTTCCTGGGGAAAGTAAGTAACACAAGTGTCTCAAAGAAGTACGTCTGTCATAGACAGAAGCTATAATTCAGACCTGGACTCTTCTCCATTCTGAAATCAAAAGGATTTTTGTCCCGCTCTTCAGCAATTACAAAAAAATAAAAAAATTGCGAACACATAGAAAAGGGGCAAGAGGTAGAAGGTGGAATGCATTGCCTGGCAACAGAAATGGTTAAGACTTGAAAAAAATGTAGTTTAGAAAAGGAATCGCTCCATTTTTGCCTTCCAGAATAAATAACCGCTCGCATATCTACCAGCTGTATTGCAAGTTGCATCAGAGCTGTCTAACAGCGAAGTGCAGAGCAGCAGCAGCAGCGCCAGCGCCAGCAGGAAAGGACAGGGATCCCAGAGAAGTGCCCAAGCATGGACCATCCTGCTGGAGCCAACGATGGGCACGAGAAGGCTTATGTTTCCCAACTCACTCATTCTGAAAAACATTAATTACCTTTCCCCCCTTAATCTAAGTTTAAAAGGAGTTTGAAGACAATACGGAGCAATTAATTCCCCAATTTATATCATGAAAAGATGTCTCCTTGCCTTAGTGAAAATGTGACTATAACCCTGTGCTGAAAAGGCACTGCTGGGAAGGGAGCGGATACCTGTGAACAGTGTGTCACAATGCAAAAGGTAATTATTTAGTGCTGCAGTTCCCTTTAATGATCCACATTGAGCAATATTGTTTATATTGAAGAGAGCTTGCACCTTTAATTACCAATTACATATACATCATTTTAGAGCCAAAAGAAAAGCACTGTGAAAAGGATCTTTTAGAAACATGCATGCAATTTGTAGCCAGAATTCCTATTAAGGGGGAATAGTGTGTCAAAATATTTAAAAAAACCGTACAGAGAGGCACTCACAGGCACAAAGATACACAAGCGGGAGATGGGACAAAGAGCTGGAAAAGACAACACGAAAACAGGAACTGAACTAAGGGTCATAAGAATAAAAGATGGCACGGGGGAAAAAATGCTTGTTACGAGTTTCACTAACATTCCTGGAAAGCCTTTTGATTAAAGTCCATGTCTTAAATTACAGTGGGTGAATTTTGGCATTTATATATATGTAACAAATAAAAAGAAAAGCACGGATTGCAACTTTATTATCTTTTTGATGTGAGAATTTTTTTTTTGCCTGTGATTTAGATCGTGCTCTCCAGAAAACATAGCAAAATTGCTGCAATTGATAAGGGTCCTGACCAGGCGCCTGTGGAAACATGACGGAGGTTTGAACAGCTAAACTGTTACAAATTCTTTCTTTTCAGTTCTACACTTCATTTGAATATTAGTTAAATCCACATATGCCTATTCGCTTATACTCGCTCACTCTCTCTTTCCAAGGACTCCGCAATGGCACTTTTTTAAAATAACATCTGGTATTCCTTCATATTTTGGCAGTCGTCACATCACCAAAAATCAGCTTTTCGTTTTCTTGGTACACTGAGCCCTCATGATCAGTAGTAATTGGGTTTCAAACTATCAAAAGATTTTTTTTAACTCAACTCTATTTCTGATTTGAGCTTAATAAATCATCAATCATGAGACCAGCTATTCACCCAACAATGCAGAAGCTATATTACATCCCCTTATTCAAACATGGAAAACAGACATAAAAGAATGAAAAACAAAATACTGAATAGATCTTCAAATGCATTTTATCCATGTTAATTTGCATTTATTTTTTTTACTCAGAATAAAAAAATAAAAAAAAAAGAAAAAGAAAGAAAAGGCTTCCTATTGACAACTCAATTAAGCCATTAAAAACCTACATTCAAGTAACATTACAGGAGAGATTTAAAACCCACAAAGGGAAAGAGAAAAAAGCCTGCAAGTCCAGCCCATAACGCATCGGGTCATGCCTTGTTAATACAACAGCCAAGATCTTAGGCTGTTTAAGGAGCCCTTTAATACCAGTGGGGCAATTTAGGCCAGTCTCAATCTAAAGTTCTGACTCTGCTTGTGTCTGTGGGTTTAAAATGAGTCGCTTCACATTATTTGAATTTAACTCTGTGGTTTTATTGCTGTTGTTGGTAGTAGGGTTTAGAGGTAGGAGGGTGTTTCTTCACAAGTATTAATTTAAAATTAATTTATATTTTTAAAGGAGCAGAAATTAGGCAACACAAAATAGGAGAAGGGAAAATATCTCATGTCACTTACATGAGAAAAGTGGGAAAAAAAAATAAAAGCAAGTGAGTTATTTCCAGCCAGGACTCGTGCCCTGGTTCTTTCAGGCATGTTAAGGTGTGCCCAGTATTTTCCCTACATCCAGAGATTCCTACACAGAGGATTGCCTTGGCATTGCCTGCCTAGGGAGCACAGTGAGTTGGTGATGGGCAATCTTTGGGGACATGAGCGACACATTGTTGACTTTATGAAATTAAAGCAACTGGACAATCTAAATCATTTGCTTTACTTAAAAAAGCTTTATTCTTGCTGATTGGACTCTAAGCAGCATCTCCAAGGTCTCTGGCTGTCTACCACACCAAAATACAGTGGACAAGCCCCTTAATTCCATAAAGGCACTGTCACAAAGCCACCAGCACTCCTACTCCAGCGTGGTGACATCATTAGAGCATATGTGCCCCATGCAAACAATGCTCTCATGCCCAGTATTAAAGTGAACACACATGCTACTTTCTGCCTGTCAGTTGTCTCAAAATCTTGTCCACTAATAATGGAAAGGATGGGACAGAACCATGTTCACAGAGTTTGCGTGAGGCTGGGTCCAGAAAGCAATCACTTATTTTCTTGTCTTTTCATTGCTCTGCAGAGTCAAGGCAAGAAGGGATCTAGAAGTTGCCAGCCTATTCTATTCCTCATTTTTCTTGTTCTGCAGTATCAAAATGAGGCAAAGGGGGCAGAGGAAATGTTTTGGTGTTGGGCCAAAGTGCTGCGTGTAAGCATTCTCCCCATGGCTGGTTTTTGCACAAATCAATAATGGGGTGGTGAAGGTGAGTGATGCCAGTGCCTTCACTGCAGGGGTGCTGCTGGGTGCCCTGCCTGCTCCAGCACCCTGCCACAGCCACTGCCCACCCCTGTGCCCACCTGGGGGACAAAGGCCTAACCCCAGGGGCCACCCTTCTCTGGGACAAGCTGGGGTGCCCAGAGTCCACCATGGGGACACAGTTCCTGGTGGCCAGGTACAGGATACTGCCTAGAAATGTGCTGCAGCACATCAAGTGTGCTGTTCTCCTCACATTGTCACTGCTGTCTTGAAGGCACAGCCAGAGAGAGCTCAGCCTAGTTGGGGAGTGAGCACAAAGGACAGACTTGCTCTTCAGGGTGTTGGCCCAAAGCAGGCCTGAAAATGATGTCCCTTCAATCAACTCCCACATGTCACATTTACTGTAACATCGACACGCTTAACGGAAATAGCTCGAATCACACGCTCTCTGGCTGGGTTATCACCGAGATCGGTGTCAGGATCCTTGCTGCACAAAGACTAACGCTGCTCAAAGCGGCTTCTTGCCGTCGAAGTTTATCAATAACCTGCTTCCAGAGCATCCCAGCAGCTCCCTGCAGCCACAAGGTGCAGAGCTGAGATTATGCCTACATATTGCACCAACATCACACTCAGCAGTACTAGGCACCAATTTTTAATTTTTCTGAAGGCTGCAAAAACAATTATTTGTGGTGTTAATTTTTTTTTTCCTAAATGAGGCTGAGTTCTTCAGAAGAGGCAGCTTGATGGAGAAGCCCCGAAACACGGGAGAGCGCACGGTGCCTCACTTTGGCAGCGGCTCTCCGGCATGTGCGAAGTGCACAAAGGCAGCCGGAGCAGCGGCAGGCGAGGCTGTGCCCCTCGGTGCGGCCGCAGAGCCGTCCGGTCCCGCTCGGCTCGGCTCGGCTCGGCTCGGCTCGGCTCGGCTCGGCTCGGCTCGGTGCGGCAGCTGCGGGGCCGGGCAGGATGGAGCGGGGTACCGCACGGCACCGGGACCGGACCGGGCCAGAAATGACCCGCTCTCTGCAACGCTTCACACCCGCAGAGGGCTGCGAGGGGGAGGACTGTGCTGCAGCACTGGGACCTCAGACGCCTCTCGCAAGCAGACCGGATCTCTCAGAAAGCAGCTTAACCCTCTGTACACACCTGAGACAGAACGAGCCCAAGCACTGCCACAGAGAGCCGGTCAACACATCAGGGTTTAGGGAAAAGAAGAAGGAAAACGACACAATAACCACGCTGGACCCAAACAGGACAAAAGATAAGGGTATCCGAGAATCTGCACAAATCTCCAACACTTGTCAGATGTTGTTTCTTCAGAAACTATGTACAGTGTTTCGGAAGGGAGTAGAGTGTCTCTTAAGTAAACTATACATTCATAAAAAAATATTTACTGCTTTTGAAAGCAGAAAATGTATAGGCTCTTCTACAGACTGCAGAAGCTGTAAATCTCTGCAGATAAAATAGGATGTGATGATGTGATATAAAAGCATTCTTTGTTCCCCAGTGAATACATTTGTTTTATTTAAAACTAAACGACAACCAAGGAGAGAAAACAGTGCTTGGTGCCACAGAAGGAGAAGGTGCGGTATTTGGGTACCGGCTTTCGACTGGCATGGAAAAGAATACTGGAAGCAGAGATTCTTACCCAAGGATTTAAAAGGCATGATCAAAATTAAGTAATTAGTTCTGGGCATGTATTAAACATACACCAGCACTGTCCTTTTCCTAAATATCAGACTCAAAAGAGACTGCATTTTTCAATTGTTTATGGCACACTGTTGCTCATATACAATTTTCTTAAGCCTTTTTTTTTTTTACTTTCATTGGAGCATACTCATTATAATATTCAGTGAATTTATGGCTTCTTCCAGTGGCTTAGTAAAAGGGGTCATAAAAAAGTTAAGTAAACCAGTATGTTTTTTTCCTCTCCCTTAACTTTGGATTCCTTTTTTGTACTGTGCTGTCTAGTGCTTAGTCTTTGGAAAGTACCTTGGGCATATCCAGCACACACACAAATTATCAGCTGCTCCAGGAAAAAAACAAAACGGAATTTCTTGCACTGAGGCAACTACACAAAAGACTTGCATATGTCAAAAATACAGAACTAAGTCCCTGTGAATGCTGCACCATTAATCAAATCCCCGATCTGGTGTCACTTTTGCCAGTAAAATGATTATATTCTTCTAACCCCCTTCTACTGGCGCGTGCCAGCAATGCATGAAGTGTGTCCCTCTACTTTAATTTGTTTTCGAATAGCCTGCTTTAGGCATTTTTTATATATCCTTTGAAAAAAAAAAAAAAAAGGGAAAAAATAAAGAAAAGCAAAGAAATAAGCTGCTACTTAAAGCTCCAGCAAGGGTCTACCGTATTGAACAAGCAACAGCTTTTTGAGAAGGAGGGCAGACAATGAGAAAATTTAACTGATATTCAGGAGCCTCTGAGGCTGCAGCTGAGTGCCGAGAAATGGTGTGCAGCCCGCTCAGATACATTTTAAAAAGTAAATAAACACCGAAGAGGAAGACGCTATAGTACAAGCAGCTGAATGAATCATGCATTTATCAATGCATGCAGTTATTGATGCCTTTTCCCTCCCTCGTTAAAAAAATACATACATATAAAACTGTCTACAGACAATGCTGATGCTTCACCAAGTGCTTTAGTGGCTCTGCTAAATTTAATGCAATTAGGTAAGCCCCAGCCACTCTTTATTTTTCTACATGCTTTCTCTGGACGGTACCGAGGTGAGACGAAATTCAACCAACAACTGCACTGACACCTTAGAGAAACCCAATTGCAACGGAAGAGTAGGAAATGCTCTGGCAAGGAGGCTGAGAGACATTTTGGGGTAACAGGTCTCTGCAGGGAGGTTTTGCACCAGGCTTTGACCTGAGGGAGTGCGAAAGGTGGGAGGCAGAAGAGGGAGCGAGAGGAAGGGGAGCAGGGGTGTGTGTGCACTTGGTGGGCAGAGGAAGGGGAGGAGGAGAGAGGGATAGTTGTTTCTCTTGATAAAAGTTAACAGTCATGCAATGGAAGGGAAGCCACAGTAAGTGAAGTCTGAGGTTTTGGGAGGGAAGAAGGGAAGGTTTTCCCCATGGCTGTGCAACACAAGCATCAGCAATGGCCCAGGCACTGTGCTCTTCAGCTTATCGGTCTGTCAAATGAGCTGGCTGCTGTCTATGTGCTTCCAACTACCTCAATTCAAACATTAAATGAAGTAGAGAAATCATCAGATAAATTACTGGTCCTCTCTACCCAAGAGTGAAGGGTTTTTGTACAGCTGATGACAGCCCTGATCCTTTGTCTGACCTAATTTACTTCTCTTGAAGGTAGAATAAAGCGCATTTTCCTGTCACAGGATAACCGTGCACATATTGCACCCTAAAAATAAGAAGACGTTTCTGCTATGTTAATAGTGCTGTAACTTGATGGACTTCTCGGGATGGATGAAACGGATATACAAAGCTTCCCATGTGTACGCCACTAAATTATATGTTTGGGTAAGAAAGTGTCCTGCTAAAGTCCATCCCCGACACGCAAGCTGATTGCAGCAAAGAGCAGCACAAGCCCTTCGGAGAAGCCTGTGAGATGCTCAGCAGCAACTTCTAAATGACAGATGTGATTTTGTGTTTATTTCTCTAGGAAAAAAGAAAAAAGAAAAAAAAAAAAAAAAAAAAAGAATTCTTATTTTCATTTGCAGGAGCTACAGATAGCTTGCTCTAAGGACCTGAGGATCAAAGTACATTTAACTATCTCGTATCAAATCCTCTCAGCAGGAGTACATGTGGCTTTCTGATATGTAATCGAAGTCAATTTCTGTACATGTGTGTCTGCTTTGTTGCTGCACACATCTTGTCCTACAACTCCAGCTTCTTCACTCTGTTTTCAGATCCACCGGAACAAACATGTGGATCTCCATGGGTTCCCCCCGCTCCCTGCCACGCAGGATCTCGCTCATGTGCAGGTATCATTACCCCGATCACTATCTGACAACAACAAATTGAGAATTTAAACATTGTCTGTTGACAATAAAAAGCACCGTTAAAAACTAATTTTAATTAAAAACTCCTGTCCGCCCGAGTCAATTAATCAGCCGCGATTTAGTTAAAAATAGATTTGTCTCGCTGTCAGCCTCTCTGGGCTAGCTCCGTATAGATCTTCGCATGCAAATCAGTAGCACAAGTTTGCGCGGTGCAGCCGGGCAGCGCGGCGGTGCGGGCTCCGGCGGCGCATCCCGCGCGTCCCGCGGCGCGGCCGGCGCGGCCATCGGCGAGCTGGGAGCTCCCCCTAGTCGCCAACCCCCGCCACTGGCGGCCGGGCAGCACGGCAGGCTCCGGCAGCCGGAGAAGTTTATTTTGGAAAGTATTTCCCATCAACAAACAACACAAAGAGCAAAGGGATCCAGGTAGGAAATGTGGGAGACAAGGCTGACATCGCGTGCGAGGCATTTTTGAAGCGGAGAGGTTTGCTCGCAGCGAGCTCAGCCCTGGGAAGAGCGGATGAAGTCAGACAGAGTCTATAAATGATATCAAAAATTTGTGCTACTTCTTCGAGTGCACACTTCTGTAAGTCATAATTATTGCCAAATATGCCACAAGACAACCCTTTGTTCTGCAGAGAAACGCACATTTTGTGCAAAACAAGGGCTCCCACCATTCACATTAAAGGCAGCCAGTTTGTAAAATCTTGAAGAGTTTTCTTTCTCTCTATTTAAATAAGCTTGACAAAATATGCTCTGCATCTGCCGACCAGAAAAAAAACAACTGCAAAATGGTTTCTCACCCACTGCATATCTATTTAAGCCACCGGACATATCAACCAAAAAGGACAGAACAACCCACAGCCACAACCTAGTTACTCTGCACCAGTTTAAAAAATATTTTTAAAGAGCAGAAACCATGAAAATGTACCAGTAATTTTTTTATTTATCTTTTAAGTCCAATACAAATGTATTCAAATTAAAGACAACCTGGAATTCAACAGCATACTTTTTTTCCCCCAGTCCTATTTAAAGTAAACACATGTAATGTCTTTTAAAAGCATGTTAAGCTTTTCTGTGCACGGCCATGCAGGTATTATGAAAAAGTCATCCATCCTTAAAATAATAGTAATTTCCTCTCTAATTCTTCAGTCACAGCTTACATTCTCTTTGTATTAGAGTTGATTACATTGGTGTGGGTTTTGTTCTGCAGGGAAAGTGCTTTAATTGCACTAAATCTAAATGCATTTTAAGAGAAGCTCCTTGGAGCAATTTGCAAAACTTTGACATGCAAAAAATCATAGGGGTTTTTGTTATGATTTTTAATGACTACGTACAAAACAAAGTGATACAGGAAATTATTGCTCTTCCTAGGAAACCTGTTGACCAGGTACTGAAGACCTGGCTTGGGAAACCTGGTTCTCTGCCTGGAATTGTATGATTTTCCTGTGCCTTTCCCTCTCAATCTTTGCTGCTGCTCTACAGAAATGTTCTTGCTTTGCCGCCTTCTGCAAAACTGATACCAGCAAGCTTTTCACATGCTTTTGCCTTTCACATTTCCTTTGAATACAAAATGCAGGGCTAGTTTGAAAACATATTTCTTAAGTTAAAAATGGAAGATCTTAAGCTAGAAAATCAGCAAGTTGAATCAAACCAAAATAACATTTCTTTGCAAGGAGCAGCCCAACACTTCAGCCTCCTCTTCTATAAATAATCAGCTCTTTTGCATTGTCCACCCATTTAAATGAGCTTGGCTACCAAGTTTACTCTGTCCACCACCAGTGAAGAAAGGTCCAGAGTTGCTCTTTTCTCTCCATGTGTTTCACCTCTTTTTTTTTTTTTACACATACACCTTTACAAGGGTGCCTGGGTGAGCCTGGTGAGGACAGGCAGGCCACTCGGTTTTGCAGTCTTAAAGACCACTGTGCTAATGAGATGCTGCAACTCTGGAGCACAACTACATTGCACTTTCTCTCCTTTTTGAGTTTGTTTGTCTCACACTCAGGATCTAAACGTTTCTCCAAACACCAAGTGCATGAAACCAAATAAACTCCAGTTGAACAGTGTCAGAAAACCCTTCTTTCTCTCTGTCTCTCTCCCCACCTCTCTCCCCATCTCTTCCTTTGCCTGGCAGAGACCTCCAATCCATCCTGAAATGTAACTCCCCTGACACATGCCAAAAAGGGAGACAAGAAGAAAAAAGCCCAAGCTAAACACAACATAAAGGCAAGATTTCTGAAATCAGTATCAATTCATCCTGGCTTTGGGGGGCTTGGCTTGGGACTGACTATTTTGTTTTAAATGCTTTGGTTTCCTATTCTGTTTGCCCACTACTTTCCAAACTCCTCTTTAGAGAGGACGCTGCCTGGCTGCTTTTCCCCCATGAATGACACTTCCCAAGGAGTGCAGAGACTGCGACCCCCTCTCCTGCAAGCCTGCAGCTGAGGCTCAGACCTGTGCACTGAAATGCCTGCGCTCCTGCTCCCCAGCCCCAACCCCAGCCCGACGCAGCTCCCCCCCGCCCCTCTGCCTCCCACCACCTCCTCCCCTGGATACCTTCTTTTTTTTTTTTTTTTCTGCCACTGTTCAGTATGCAGGCTGATTTCTCCGCCAGTTTCCTCAGGATGGAGAGATAGATAAATACAAGAGGGTAGGGAGGGAAGCTCGTGTTGCTCTGCTCTCCATTCCTCCCCCAGCCTTCCTGCTAAACCCATTGTACACGCAGCTCCTCGGCACCTTTGAATACTCTCCTGCCTCATTATTTACCTTCAAGTAAAGCGATCGGAAAAGGAGATCAAATTGGAATAACAAACCTACCTGGCTCTCTTCTCCACCCCCCTTCCCCCCCACCCCCAGCAGCAACAGCAGCAACAGCAGCGAGAAAAGAAATGTTTCACCCATTGAAACAAATTCAGACGTGCGCAACAAAACAGATTTTCCGCACACCCCCTTTCAACACCCCACATCTCCTCGCAAGTGAGACAGAAAACAAGTGGGAGAAATTACACTGGGCGATTTAGGTGGCTGTTGATGCTTTTTCTTTTTAAAAGAAAATTAAAAAACAGAAAGGGGGAAAAATAAGAAGCCACCAACAAAAAGGTTAAGACGTTTTCCAAACAGGATGGCTAAAATCAAAAATGCAATTAACGAAGGGGAGGGAATTGAGGAAGGGGGGAATCCAGCTTTTATGGTGATGCAAATCTGGCTCCAAAATAACAATGAATTAAAAACAACCCCCCCAGAAAAAGCTGAATACCAGATGCATCTTCATCAAGGTTTCACAGTTGATGGGCTGGGGGTGGAGTGAGGGGTACTTTTTAAAAAAATAAAGACGCACATTAAAAAAATGCATATATATACATATGTATGTATGTGTATATATGAAAAAAAAAAAAAAAAAGAATACGGAAATAGCGAAAGAAATTTATATTTCGGAACTCAAAACTGTCTCCCAACAGCCCTCCGGTATGAAAAGAAAATCCCAATGGAGGTGGAAAAATTATATACACATGTATATCTCGATTCCCAAGGAAATCTTACAAACAGAAATTTATCACCGGTAACAAAGAAAGAGAGGAGCTCGCAAGCACCAAATGCTCCTGGCAGATGGCTCCTATTCTTGGCTTTCAGGGGAGGGGAGAGAAGCCGGGGAAATATTTTATTTATTTATTTAAATTTTTTAAAATCTCAACATAAATATTCGGATCCGCCGCGGCTCAGGCTCAGCCCCGGGCTGGCTCGGTGCAGCCGCCGCCCCCCGCAGCACAACAACTTGCGGACTCGTCTTGCGGGGCGGGGGGGGCAGGGGTCCGACCGGCCTTGCCGGGTGCGGGGCCACGGCGTGCCGGGCGTTTTCTTACCGCCCCCCAAACTTGTCCTACGCTCTAGGAGGGAAATGGGCCCCCTCCCCCACCTCCCCCTTCCCCGTGCCCCGGAGGCGTCGGAGCAGCGCGGAGCGCTGGGGGCCACACGCCCCGGGAGGCGTCCCCACATTTCCCCCCCTCGCGGCACAAGCCCCCGGGGA
>VRYO01002775.1:7646353-7689057 GCA_009812075.1 Sialia sialis | reverse complement strand
GGGAAAGACAGGGGGGAAGGAATAAATCCGCATCCTCACGCACGGCCAAACTTCCCCGAGCCCGGCGCCGGCCGCAGCGGGGGCGGCTCGGGCGGGGGAGGCTCCGGGGTCGGCGGGGGGCGCCGGGGGAGGCGCTGGCTCTGCCCGCCGGTGCCGAGCCGCCCGCCCGTGCCGCCGCCTCGCTGCTGCTCATCGCGGCCGCCGCTCTCCGCCGCCCGGGCTCGGCGCTGGGTCGTGCTCCCGCTGTCCGTGCCCGGGAGCGGAGGCTCCCCAGGGGTCGCGGGGCTGCTCTTCCGTTCCCTCCGGGCGCCGCCGCAGCTCCTCGGCGGCGAGCGCGTTCCCCCTGCATTTCTTTCGAACAGTTTTACAACAACACAAATATCTGTGTGGGTTGGGGAGAGGGATTTTTTTCCCCCTCCTCTCTCCCTACCCGAAGTGCGATGGTAGCGGGACACGCGCGCACACCCGATCCGCACACGCACACGCGCTCCGACCTTCTCCCACCCCCCAGCCCCCCTTCCCTTAAAATCCTGGCAGAGACTATTTTCCTTGGAGAAATTAAGTCTCAGCCACGAACGGAGAGACGCCGGCTTCCCAGGAAATGCATCCCAGTGCACTTGTCCTGCTATTTCACACGCAGGTAAATGCCCACAACTGCGTGCATTTCTAACTTGGAAGATTCTTGGAAACCAACTTTTTCCCCTAGATCTCCGCTCTCCCGGCCCATCTCCAGAGATTGTTCCTCTCTCCCCCTCCTCCCCCGATAAGTAAACAGCTTGATGCAAACAGCTTTTCAGCACCAGGTCTGGCCAAGGCGAGGGCAGTGGGGAGAGGGGAGGCCTGGGGGCTCGGAGGCAGATGGAGCAGAAAAACCAAGGAACCAGCCTGCGCCCGGAGCCCACTTGGAGACCCGCGCTGCACTCGTGTCATTTACTTTCCACGTTAAATGAGTGGTTTTCATATTAAATCGCATGGAGTCTTGAGGGGACCAGAATTCATCTCGGTGCCCTTAATCAGCTTTGAGAAGAATTTGGCTAAACAGCATCGCTCTCGCCTCCTCCAGCAAATCTGCCTCTCCCTCCCCACGCCCGCCCGCCCGCTCACAGCTCTCGTTCCGGCGCTGCCAGACCCCGCAGCCCGGCCCGGCGCTGCCGAGGGCGGCGGGCACCGCAGCCCGGCCGTGGGCTCCGGGCCAGCCCGGCGCTGCCCTCCGTGCCCGCGCCCGGCCCTCCGCCTCCACTAACGCTGAACAAACACGTCCCAGACCATTAACGGCGCTTAAACTGCGGCGATTGTTCGCCCCGTGTGTTTGGTTTGTTCTGCGGGGTCCTGCAAAGGAAAATGACCGTGGTGATGGCAGGGGCCCCGCCGCTGGGCGGGGAGGGACGGGTCCACGGCCCCGGGGCCCCGAGGGGGAGCCCCCAGTCCAGCCGTGTCCGAGTCGGGGTAGAGGATGCGGCAGCACGGCGGGGGAGCTGGGGGGCAGAAGAGGCTCCCCTCGCTGACCTCCGCCCCCGCGGGAAGGGGCCCGGGCCGAGCAGAGGGGATGGAGCTGCCCGCACTGCTCTCCCCGCTTTGATGCCGCCCTGCTCGCGGCTGGCGGGGCCGAGAGGCTTTGTGTGGCTGTGCTGCCGCTGCTCGCAGCCCGGCCCGTCCCCAGGCCACGCCGCGGGGCCGCGGGGCCGCTCCGGGGTGCAAAGTCCGGGCGCCGGCGGCCGCCGCCGTTGTGCGGCGAGCTGCAGGAAGCTGCACCCCTTGGGAGCGCGCCTTATCGGGAAGTGACTGGGCATCATCTGTTGATTAACCAGTGTCTTCCAGTGGGCACCGAGAGCAGGAGATACGGGCCGGCAATGATTGACCGGGCGGACTCCCCGGCCGCCCGGGGCAGCGGGGCCGCCGCAAGTCTCCTCCTGTCTCTCCGGCTGCGGGCAAGGCTTCGGGAGGTTGAGCCCCCAGCCTGCCTTCTCCTCCTCCTCCGAAAATACATCCCAATAGAGGAAAAAAAAAAAAATTCCAAAGTGATTTCTCAGTCTTCTCTTTCCTCCCCTGTCTGGCACTTGTGATCATTAGCACTGAAAGCTGTTAATGTCTTGTCTCACAGCTCCCCCTTTAGTCTCTCTGCTCTCCTTGTCTCGCGTTCAAAGCCAGATCAATAGCAGGCTCTTTCTAACCTTGACCTATCCCTCGACCTGCCTCCATCTGCAGCTGGCCTCGCGCTTCTGTCTGCTCCCCGGCCGCCGCAGCAGCCCCCTGAGAGGGCCCGGGGTCCCCGGGGCATCGCCCCGCTTTGTCCCGAGCTGCGCGGCCGTGCTGGGCTCGCCGCCGGCCAAGGGGGCTGAGCCCCCCCAGCTTCCTCTCCGCTGCCCTGGCGATGCGGCTCAGCACCGGCAAACTTGGGGCGGCAGCTCCCCACAGAACACCCCAAAATCCCTACAAAACATCACTTAAATTAAATAAAAAAAGGCCAAGCAAAATAGGAGCATGATCTGCAAGAAGAAAACAAGCTTTTCACTAGCTTTAGAAGTATGCGGTCCCTTGTTTTAAGTTAGGGGGGAGAAAGCACTCTCTTGCACTAAAGATCTTGTAATAAGATAATTTTTCTGTCTTCATAATATGTAAGGGATTTGAGGATTTCTCATACAGAAACACCAACCTTGTAGGGAAAAAATAAGCTCATCTGATGTCAAATATTCCATTTTATCCTGTATACAGCAAGGCATGCTGAGTCGAGAACTCTCAGCACACAGGCTTAGCTTCTGGGTTTCTTTCTTTTTTCCTTTTCTTTATTTCTTTTTTTTTTTTTTTTTTTTTTTAATCGTGCAATGCCTTTAGCTAAAATTTGGCACAGATATAGAGGCATAAATAACATCAGCTTCAGTGTAAAGAGGAAGTCCCAATATCCTCATGGAGGATAATCTTGATGCATCACTTGGACATATTTCGAATGCGTTTCCACTTTCTCCCCATTTGGTCAAGTAACTTTTTTGTGGAAGAAAAATTGTGGCTGCAGATTCTATGTGATGTGATTTTGATTTCTGTTCAGTCTTCAATGTGAAAGCTTATGCTAAGTTAGAATTTTTGATACAAATCTGGGAGTCGGGGCAGGGTGGGGGGTGAGAAAAGGAAGGAAGGAAGGAAGGAAGGAAGGAAGGAAGGAAGGAAGGAAGGAAGGAAGGAAGGAAGGAAGGAAGGAAGGAAGGAAGGAAGGAAGGAAGGAAGGAAGGAAGGAAGGAAGGAAGGAAGGAAGGAAGGAAGGAAGGAAGGAAGGAAGGAAGGAAGGAAGGAAGGAAGGAAGGAAGGAAGGAAGGAAGGAAGGAAGGAAGGAAGTTTGAGACAATCTTGACATAAATGAGGCTGCTGTCCTCATTCTCTTTGAATCTTTAAATGTTGCTGCTTGGGAGGAAAAAAAAAAAGAAAATAAACACAGGGCATTGATCTGTTCAGCTTAGTTAGCCGCTCCACCTTGTGAAACACCACAGAAACACAGGATCTAACCAGATCATATTTACATACATATTAATAAAGCTCCCAAGGTGGCAGTTCAGCCTTCACATACAGAGCAAGGATCTCTGCGAGTTCTCATTTTAGACCCATAAAAACAGATAAAAAGAGGTCTTTTGGGCTTCCCTGAATATTTTTCTGCAGTGATTTTATATCATTTCTGAAAATTACATAGTTAAGTGGCATCAAATTTCTGGGTGATATAATAACTCAAAATGTGTAAATTTTTTTGTATCAAATCACTTTGCAGCCATAAACAGAGCTTCAGAACCTCAATTAGAGGAATGATTTGGTGGGGTTTTCATTTATGGCAAACAGTAAAATTGTTCTTGTTATCTATTCAAATATGTATAAATTGCAACATTTATTCACTTGATTTTCTTTTCCATGGCACTGGTGCATTTGAGAGTGCAGGGAAATGAAGGCTTAAAAGGATAATATATATTATCCCCTGCCCCATTCCCAAGACTTTTTGGAGTGAGGCAAAAGGGATGAAGATTTTGCTGTGTTATCAAGACATTTGGTATCCCCTTATTTTTGGTGGCTGTGGCTAGCTGATGTTTCTAGGAGTGAATTTTGAAAATGAGATTTTTCTCAGCATTTACATTCTAAACCTTCCTTGGAGTCCTTTCCTCAGTCAGTGGTCTGTGAGTTCTTTTGCTGGCTATTTTTGGTGGTGTGTTTTTTGTTTTTTTTCAATTCACACAGAGTCCCTCTTTTTTCTAACTCTTTCCAAGTGTCAAATGTACTAGATAACAGTCCAAATGCTGGGGCTGAGTTTTTCCCCACACCTATTTTCAACAAAAATAAACAAAAGCAAATCAAGGCCATTTCTCAAAACACAAACAAAACAAAACAAAAACAAAACAAAACAAAAATCCTCATGGAACCAAGCAAGCCAGAACAGAAGGAAAACACTGTTTTAATTTTGAGGATTAAAAAAAAAAATCACATAGAATACCAGATCAGTCCATGTTTTCCTTCTTTTAAGCTTCAGACTTTCTGACAGTAGATATCCAGTTGTGTCCCCACTGAAATCACTTGCAGGAACTTAGGCAGAGCGAAACCTGCCCCTACATTTGTAACCTGAGTGTCCTTCTAAAAGATAACAATTCTGTCCAGCACCTTCTCTCATCCTGCAAAGGATTCCCATCACCTGTGAGCACATGCTGACAGGCAAATAAAGAGGAGAGCATGATTTACAAGCATCCAGCACAAAAAGGAGTCAAGCATTCCATCTGCTATAAGTACTCCATCCCACTATGAATGCCATTTGTGCATCCACACAGCACCCGCTTTAGGCCAAAAAAAAATTTTTGAAGGAAGATGGGCAAAACCCGCTGTTGCTGGGGAGGCTTTTTAAAATAAAAAACAAAACTGGCACATCTTTTCTAACTACTTCAATCCAAGGATTGTTTGTGCCTTTGGAAAACAAATGTCATCATTGCTTGGTGCAGTAAGCTAAGTTTTGTGAACCAGCATTAAATTCATTAAAAAATTCCCCGAAAACTCCCTGAATATAATAGAATTTCAGGACTATTTTTGTCTGAAAAAGTACTTTTAAAACTTAGTTCATTATGGAAAGGCATAACATAGTCTTGCATGAAAGATTAATGTATAAGTTGGCTGGCATGTAGTAGGGACGAAGAATTCCTCTTCCTTCCACAGGTATTTCTCAGAACTTACACAAGCTGAAATTTGGTACAGCTCTCCTCTGCTTTTAAGTGAAAGTTTCAACCAATTTCTTCTCTTTCTCTTCTCAGATGATTTTAAGAGGATTTGGAATCTTTAGATTGTTTAAAATAACAAAGGCCTCTAAGCTCTGAATGCTGCAATGAAATCTTCAGCTTGAACTAATGACAGAAACATTCCAGTCTGTCTCTTGTGAATCATGAAAATCGGAATCTGAACATCAGAAGAGAGCAACAACCCGTTCATTCTTGTTCTTTTTCCCTCTCCTTTTGTCCTACCTTATTTTATTTAAATACGGTATATCCATAGTAACAAATTAGCATTGTTGTTATTATTATTTTTACTATTTTAACTTGTGCACCAAAACTCGAGCAGGGAAATTCATCAGTTTCTAGGTTCAGTGTCAGCCTCTGCAGTTTCATTATTCCTGTTGACAATTACGGATCACAGCAACGTGGATGCCTGGCCGGGGAGTGCTTGTATATTGCACCCAAATTACACATTCCTGTTCATAAAGAGTGGAGCAAAGTATGAATGTTAGCGTCATTGCTCGTGTCTCAGGCAATCTTAATAGAAAACGATCAAATGACAGTATTCCCTTTGACAAACAAATGACAATGCCTTGCCACGCTCGCTGAGGACAGTTGAGCAGGAAAGCCAGGGGCAGCAGCTGGCGTTGGCCACAGCACACTGGGAGCACACACATGTGCTCCAGCCCTGGACTGTGCTCCCGTCCAGCTCTCTTCATTCGAGGGTGCTGCTGCTGATCCAGGATCATGCTTCCTGCTGTCCCCGTTGTGATTTCACCTTCTCCCCATGCACCTCCCCTCTGCCTTCTGAGTGTGAGCTGCAGGTCAATGCCACAGGACAGTTTGGTTCTTTCCCTCACCTCCGCTGCTGCTTTGGAAGGTAATTTAGGATGATCAGGCCACCTCAGTGCTGGGTGGCCCAGAGGTGTGACAGCACCCTAGTCAAAGGCCACCGAGAAGCAGAGCATGTACAGAGCAGCAAATGAAGTCTTCTCTGAGCCAACTGTTCCACATGGACCCCACTACAAATTATTGTTTTCAATTACCACCTGTGCACTCCTTCCCATGCAACTTATTGATGTAAAATTACAACAACACTGGTATAAATAAGTTATGCTGTGGTTGTAAAATGGAAGAAATTTTGTTGTAGCAATTATGTTCAGCAAGATGACAAAATAAATTTCCAGTGCTGTGCTTGCAGTAACCTGGGGAATTTAAACCTCATAATTTCCATTCATTTCAGATAATTTGGAGTAATTTCTATATGTAATAACTTTGTAATGAAAAACACAGCGGTACTGAAGTGATTTCAACTCTTTTTTTTTTCCTATGGTATACATGGCACAAAATAAATAATAAAAATAATATTTCCTTTTTGTATGTGTTCGGTAATTCTTTCAGCAAAATCATAAACTAATACCAGGACTAAATCTCTGTCCATGAAATGAAAAATAAATTGAGTTAAAGAAAGTGAAAAACTATGAAAGGCCTTGGATGTTTTATTGTGACTTTATTAAATTGTATCATCTCTATGCTCTATGGTATCCCCAGGGGTTACTGTTCTGGGGAAGGGCAGAGAGCTAGATAGATACATGTCCCTAGATCAAAAGCAGAGATTGTTGGAGGAAATTCATAAAAAAGTGCTTAATTCAACCCCTTAATTTTTAAAATGGAAACTGGAAGTAATAATAAAATTTAAAAAATGTATGTGAGAGAGGTGTGGTGTGGTACAGGACAAAAGGCAGAAGTTGCTTGGGGGCACTGATTTTCATTAGTGAATTTGATAGTAAGTTACTTAGAGACTGTAAACATGTGCAATCACAGAATGCGTTCCAATACAAGGGAATAGCATTTAATTAAAGATAAGAAAGAGTACTGTACATCACTGAAAAGCTGTATCTGTTGTCCTACTTACCATTGCAACACAGGGCAATTATTACACAATAAACAAGAAATCATGATTTGTAGGAAACAGTGTATTGTTTTGGGAAAATAATAATATCAACAATATGTATGGATGGATATGTGATATCCATATGTATGGGTATGTGTCCCATGCATCTCCAGGTAGTTTACAAAGGTGTGTAATGATAGAAATGCTTGTCCTAATAATAAGAAAAAGGAGGCATAAAAGATGTTCCTATAACCTTGAAAGGTCACCAAGCCAAGCTGCAGGACTGAAGCAAAATTGCAAGATTACCAGGCTGAAAAATGGTTGTTTTAACTGCTAAAACCCACCTCCCAGCAGCACCTCTACCTCTCTTTTTAAAAAACAGCAATATGAAAATGTTGTGTGATTACTCTTGAGCTGTACAAGACAAGGGTCAGCTTGAATAAATTCCCCCAATGTCACGCAGAGATGGTACTCAAGGTTTGCACTTGCACACCCTTGAATTTGCTGGGTGAGTGCTCCTTACCCATGGCCTGTGCTATAATCCTGCCTGAAGGCTGCCTGAAGATAACATGGAATGCAAGAGGACTGAAGGTTTATGACAGTCCACTGAAAATGTTGTCTGGAGATCTTACAACAGCGGTACTGGGTAACCAAAACTACTGTCTGCTCAGAGGGCAGGAAGGAAAAAGGCTAGAAAAATCTGGAAAATACTCTGATTTTGAAGGGACACATCAAGCCACAGAAAAACTATGCACAAATTCTCAATTTGTGGCTTGTCTGATACTGAAACCAGTCATTAGGTACCTAAATAATTCTTGAGACTCTATTGCCAATTTGATCAAGTCAGGATTTGTCATACAACACCATGTCCCAGGTCACCAGGAGATGTGGGTCCAGAGGCCATACTCCATCAGATCCTTTGGACAACTTAGATCAAGAAACACAGGAGGAAATGTAAGGGAAGTAAAAGACAGCCACAGTACAACAGCACACAGCAGTTGGCACCAAGATTTTAAAAATACAGATCCCATCCCCAACCTTCACACTAAAGAAATGGAAATGGAAATGAAGTTCTAAAAGCTAGAAGCAGGTAGAGGTCAACAGCAACATGTAGTGGCAGGGAGCTAAAAAACTCTGATCCCTTCATCAAAAGCAGTCTCAAAAGCAAGGACCAAAATAGAACCCACTTGTGGTCACAAAGTTGAGGGGCTGCATTTGAATAGTGGCTCCTGTGTCTCTGTATCTTTGTGTAATGATGTTGCAGCTACTGAGAGGAGGGAGCTCTGCTGCTGCTCAGAGCCTCCACACCAAAGCCCTGGAATGTTTTTTGAAATCTATTTTTTAAACATATATATGTGTATATATATATGTATATATATATATGTGTATATATATATATACATATGCTCTTCCTATCTTTTGTGAATTTTCTGATCCCCCTTCAGAATTACAGGTAATTGCTCTGCCTTCCACTGAATTGCTCAAGAATTCAGCAGATACTTTCCCAAGGAATATTTTTTAAGAGAACATGTGAATGCCTATAAGCAAAGCAAACAATCACCTACTGAGGTACATATATAAATTCTTCTGAGTCAGGTTAAGGCAAATCTTTCCAAATGGAAATGGCCTTGCACATCAACTGCCATTCGAAGCCTGACCCCTCCTGAGCCCTTCCTGAAAGACAAGGTGTCATATACTGAATCCTAGCTGGGACAGGGCACAAGTGGATTTTCTTTATTTTACTGAATATATGTAGATGAGATCAGCCTCTAAATTGAGATTATAAAAAAAAAAAATCACTCCTTTTTCTGTATTCAAATTTTAGTTGAGGCACTGAGCTCAAACTAGCTATCCAGAAACACAAATCTATTGATAGGGGAAAGAAAAGAGATTAAGATAAAAGCAGGTGTCATTTTAAGCATATTAGTAAGTCTCTTGCTTTTCAGATTATTCATGTGTTTGCAGAACCAGGGCCTTAGACTAAAGTACACCCAAGGCCATGTTTGCCTGTATGCACAGCGATGAGCACACTACCAGCGTTTGCCTTGCAAAGGAGCACATCGAATAAGAATAAAACTATGCCAACAAAATCCCCCTCACCCCATGCGCAAATTAAATTCATGATGAGCAGGCCTGAGGGAGGGAAGCAGCAGTGGAGGCCTGGCATGCCATGTTAAACTGAATCTCCCTTCTGCCTACTCCTCCACCTCTTTCTTTTCCTCCTCCTCGCCATGTGGCATCCTACTCTCCTGCTGCTTGCCTGCTACGCCTCTGCATCCCCTCGGTGAAGCACCGCTCGGTAGCAGTAGCAGCAGCAGGAGCACGCTGCCAGTCCCTGCCTAATCATCCCCCACTGTGCCCTCCAGGATCTGCTCACCCCCTCTTCTCCTGCCCCACCTGAGGCAGGCAGGCACTAGCACCCAGCCAGGACACCTGAGCACCTCCTGGACACGCTGCACTGGAGGACACAAGTGTCAGGCATCTCACAGATGTTCTTCTCTCCGCTCAAAGTTCCCACCAAGGTGGCTGTTGCTGCCAAACCTGCAATACTTCAGGCAATCTGGAATCTCAGACCAGCCTCCATCTCCTCCTGCTATCCCGTCCTTTGCAGAAGCTCACTGGGATATTGAAATGTTCCATGCCTTTTTCAGGATGAAAGCTCACAGACGGAATTTTCTGTATTGTTTTCGCTGTGGTTAACACTGAGCTGGTCATTCATGACCATGGGTTGCTTTATCATTCTCTATCAGAGCCACATAGCTCAGGCAGCTCTTAATAGTTGTGGGTGTTGCTGAACTTCTCCACACTTCCCTTTGACTACAGAGAAGGTCAGAGGAGGAGTCATGGTGCTGGCAGGAGGAGAGATGGGGTGCTCTGGACCATAGGTACAGGCCAGCAGCACCCGTGACAATGCTTTCACCAAGCCTTATCTCAGAACCAAAGTACAGCATATCTGTTGCTGCAGGCTGGAGATTGTTCTGAGGTGACCAACCCCTGCAAATCAATTTACAGTTTCAGTAGAATATACTCTGATGAAATTAGAAGGATATAAAATATGAACAGAGCAAAACCATTGGATCTAAGAGCCTCTGTGTACATCAGTTTTCTATGGACATCATTGCATGATGCAAACTTGCCCTAGAAGTTGTAGTCACAGCCTGGCTACTGTTTCATTGCTGCTACCTTCAGATTTTATTAAGATTTGGAAATTTTTTGTGAAAAAAAGTTCACAGAAAAAAAAAAAGAGAGCTTTTCCTAACTGCAGTAGGAAAGCAGAAGAAAAAAAAAGAAAAAAAAAAAGAAAAAAAAAAAAGAAAAAAAAAAGAAAATTCAAGTGTGCCATAACTCCGAACTGTGCCAACCAAAAGGCTCAGCATTACAGAAGGGGTAGCAGGGGAAGGGCACTTTGCTAAACACAATAAAAGGGACTAAACCAGCAAATGCTTCTTCAGTCACCTGCAGAGTGCTCAGTCTTACCTCATGAATCCAGAGTGCCTGTGGTTACTGTCTTGCTCTTCTCTATCAGCTTGGGCTTTATCTGCTTTTGAGAGCATGAACCCTGAAATCATTCCCAGCTGGCCAGCACCCACCAAGGCATAAATCTGCAGAGCTAGGGATCTCTGTGTGACCAAAATCTCATCCTCTGGGGCACAGCAATGCCAAGCACAGCAAAAGCCTTCTGGGTTGCGTGAGAGGTAAAGCTTCAGCCATTCTTCTCTCACCTTTGAGAGGTCAGTGGGTGAGGTTCAGTGCAGGAAACCAGGAGTGAGACCTGAGGCTGGCCTGGCCCAGCCTGGCATTGACCTTGCTTTTGCTTCCCTGGCCACTTGCACTGCCTGGTGCTGTGCAAATTGTCTGCTGCACCCCAATAAAGAATACGTGTGCTTGTGTGCTGCTGACTACTTCTTGGATGTAACCACACATCACCACAGGCGTATTCCTGTGTTCCTGCACTCTCAATTTTTATGATGAATATGTTGAAATGTTTGGATTCCCCAAGAGGCTCATTTTGTGGCCATTTGGGACATTTAGTATTCAAATTGCATGTCCCTGAGACATGTGCAATTCAAACCTTTCAACTCTGCCCATTGCTCTTCAGTGCCTGGATTAGTTGAAGACTAGAGGCCACTTGCATAATGCAGGCACCAGAACCTCACCCAGGTTTTCCAGCAACCAAACCCACAGCTTCCATCTGAAATGTAGAAAGCCACCCCATCTCGGCTTAAGGACAAGTCCAAAACAGCCCTAAGTTAATTGTTTCAATGAGGTATTGCTTCTTTAATTAAAAAGCCAATGCACCTTATTGCCAGCTTCAATTTGTCCACTTTCATCTTCCAGCCCACTGATCTGTGCTAGGACAGAGAACTGAATCCTTTTCCCAATACTGGTTATTCCCAGTTTCTGGTCATGAAATACCTGAACTTTGTCATTGACGAATCAGTTGTGGTTCCTCAATAAAAGTGCAGAATTCAGAATCCAAGTCACCTTCTTGCTTCTTTTCTAAGCCCTTCCCAGCTCTCACAAAATTACACAAGACTTCCTTTACAGTGCTAAAAAGAAACAAAGCTGGTGTTCTCACCTCGTTTGCAGAGCCAAAGAAATCAGTCATCAGGAACCAAAATAGATTTATTGTGCATAAGAAACCTAGAGAGCTTGTTGTATTTATTTAAATGGACCAGTGAAGGGAAGGCATTCAAAATCCACTGCAGAACCAGAGCTGTGCTATAACCAGTCTGCATCAAAGGCAGGTTCGCTAAGAAGGATAAAAAGGCTCAACCTCGTCCTCTCTAATTAGTTCTAATCAGTGAGAGATATTCCTGCCACAGGCTAAAGGAATTGCCACATCTCTGCAGAGCCTCACATCCTTAGCACTGCTGTCTCCCATCCTGTTGGTTTCACTGTATTTACCCTTGTCCTCCCTCTCCTTTGGTTATCATCTCGGCTGTTTCAGACCAGAGATGCCCAATATTTTACTGTTTTCATTGAAACAGATATCAACCAGAAACTTGTGTGCTTTGAAGGCTCCTCTGAGGTATTAATTACATTTTTAGAGATACATATACCTTTCAAAATCCTGCTGGCCAGAGTATGAGGCTGGGACTCATGAGAGGCAGATGCACTTAGTAACAACCACTATCAATGTCAGTATTCATTTTAACAAACTTATCCTTTTTCAGCCCCTTAGATTCCAGCCTAATTATTACTTAGAACAGAATGCTGTGATGTCCCTAGTACACAAGAAAATTATTTGTACTAAGCACTTTCTGCACAGGATTGTCTTCTTGGATCTTGCTTGTACCTTTACCAGCACAAAAAATCTGCAGTTCCTCATTACACAATGTTGTGAAGCATAACTTTTCAAAGAAAATTAAGGCAACTGTATTTTTATCTACAGTTGTTGCACAGATGCCTTATCTCAAGTTGTACGTCAAAAATTGTATTTACAAAATAAATGCATGTTTAAATATATGTTTTATGCGTTACCTACAATGTATTGGAATAAAAATGCAGATGTTTAATGAAATCATATTTCAAAGCTAGGTCATTGGTGCTGTCTTATAACTACTGGATACAATGTCTTGCTCAAAATCTCTGCCTATTCCTCTCTTGTTATTGCCCAAAAATTCTCACACAGTCTTTAACACAGGTCAGCTGAGTTATTTTGATAGTGAGAGACAAGCTTCACATAGGTAAGGGTTTGTTACTCATTTTCATTAAAAGAAGGGCACAGCTGATTCCTCTGAAATTTCAGCTGTCAGCAAGTGATGATTATTGTGTAAGTTATCTTTCTCTTATTGATAATTCTAGCATGTCAGTGACTTTGAAATATATAGATACCTGCATAAGAAGTGTCGGATATTTATACATCCTGATGCCAAACAAAGAGGCAGTCAGTCCCACTGTGATTGCACTTGAGCTCGTGTGGATGGAAGTACTTCAGCTGTAGGATGGCACCAGTGGTTTTAGATTTCAAGCCCATCGTCTGCAAGGAGATGTGTGAAAGCATGTGGCCACATGCCAGATTCTTGGCACAGTAGGCAAACCACAAATTTAGCTAGCTCTTAAAAGTACAGGCTGAAGAAATAATTTTTGATGATTATATAAATTAGCAGTGTAAGATCTATTGTAGAGTATATAATGCACTTTCTGAAACAGGAACTTAGAAGCTTTGGACCTGATCTGTGTGTGTCCGGTACTTTGGGTAGGCATTCAGGCATGTCCAGAAATGAATGCCCAAAGCTACCAGGTCAGGGTAAAATACTTTATCCACCCTTTACCCTTTACACACAATGTGCAGGAACAGGCAGTCAGGAGGTCTCTGATCACAGCGTAGACTGTGTCTGGGCCAGATTCTCTGGGCGATGTTATCTCTTCTGACACGGCACAGGGAACAGAGCTGTGCCCTTTAGTCCTGTTTGAGTCCTGGACGTGGCCCACAGAGACTGTCTGTCTCCTTGAACAAGCAGAGGGTACGGAGGGTTTGTACTGTGACTGCAGGAAAGCTGTGCGCTGCCCCATGCTCTGCCCTGGGTGGTGATCTTGAACGTCAACTGTTATAAACTCTGAGCAATAACATCTCTTGTTTCACAGATTTATTATCAACAGCCTGTGTTGCCCATTGACCTCAAGGTGGTTTTATTGTACATCACCACGCTGTGGTCACATATCTCCAGGTTACAATGAATTGCTGCTTATCGCTTCTTTCAACGACATCACAGCTTCGTGACCCAGCTGTCTCTGGCCTGACTGTTGGTGTAAGGACAGATGTGGGGCTGAAGTCTGTGGCCATGCTTTGCCAGGTGTGTGGACCCCCAAAGTCCCTCCTGCTGCTGAAGCTATGCTGTGAGTATGTAAAAGACATTCCACTTTTTTAATTCCTTAGGGAGCTGCAAGATTGAAGCAAATGTTTTGTTTCTTTACCTCTCTTGCATCTTTGCCCTTGCCAGGCATTTTCCTTCCAGCCTCTCTTGTTGTTTCACTGCAGAATTCCCACACTGGCCCCCGCTGTCTGTGTTATTGGTAGACTGTTCCCTCCTGCTCGCTGCCTTCCTTTGCTGTGTTGGTTTGACCTTTCCCTGGGATAGCTAGCTGTTCCCTTGATATCTGGAGGTGTTTCTCTAGGGCTAGATCTCCTCTTTTTATACATTTCTGTAAGAGGGACTCATGTCCTACAGATGATCTTGGTTCCATTTAGGGAGTGTTTAACATCTCCAGAATTATAGATTTTGCAGCTCTGTAAGGCAGGTGTCTATTTCAGCTCCTGCTTCTTGAAGTGGGGTAAAAGATGCAATATTTCTCCAGAGTCTCATTCTGTCTGCAGGGTCATGATTCTAATCAAACACCTTTATCAGCTATTCCAGTGTTTCAGGCATTATTCCTGGCAACAGCCTCTCACTTGCCTCTTGTCCTTTAATTCCCAGTGAGACCGTAGGAATCTTTGCCTTCATTTTCTCATCTTTATCTCTCATGGTCAGCTCTGCATACAGACTTAGTTCTGGCTTCCCTGCTACCATACAGGATTGGGGTTTTTTGACTGCCTTCACATCACTTGTTTGCTCTCTTTCTATCTGTGCTCTATAAACCTGCTTTTCCTTGCTTGCTCTGGGTTGGCTACCTGGGTTCATGTGCCACATGCTGTGTGATCCCATGAGAGGACTGTAGTACTTCTAGGTGTGGCTCTCTATTAAGAAAATTTCTTTGTTTATGCAGATATGCCACAGACATTGGCTTCCTGGTGCTGATAAATGCTTCTGTCCTGCAATTCTTGTCTGCCTGTCCTATCCCCAGGGGTAGGCTAGAATTGTCCAGCCATCATCCATCACAGTACCCTGAGCTGCTGCCAGGTGGGATGGGACATGCAGTAACAGCAACCCATTTGCTCTTTTGCTCTCTTGTTGAGCACAGTAAGGTGTCCAGACCTTTAGCAGCCAGCAGGATACAGCTGGACAGACACGGTGGGACTGCCTATGTGCAATGGGCAGGACTGGTGCAGTCCCACACACACACAAATGCAAGCCTTGAGTTCCATAGTTCCATCACACGTGGAACGAAACAGACATGGCACAAATGCATTCAAAGAATTATTCCACCACATAAAAAAAATAAAAATAAAAGCTTAAAATGCTTGTTTCCCTCCTTTTTTCGTCAAAAGAGCAGACTATCTCCAAATGGAGAAAATATAAAGTGAGTGTGTTTAAGAAAGAAGGAAGCCCAGAGAAATGACCCAGGGAAGAATATTGATTTTGCTTTGTTTTGCTGGAAGAAGGATAATAATTCCTTGTTCTTTTGTACTTAGAAAAGAAGAAAACTTTGCTTTTGTTTGCAGAAAATGTTCAGGATCCAAATCTTCTCTTCTTTGATGTAGTTGCTGCTTTCCCTTAGTCAGTGCAGCTATCCCAGTATAAGACCAGCAACAAAATAGAAACCAGAACATGTATTTTTTTTTTTAAATAGGTGAAAAAAATAGATGAATGAAAAGCCTTGCTCTCCTGGTGCTAATGGAAGGCTTCTTTGTATTTACTACTGTGGAGAAAATTTGTCCAAGAGCAATTCAACCCAATGTAAATATTGCCCCCTACTAGTACTGCCAAGATCAATGAGAAGCTGGATTATCTGCCTCATAAGTGCCATCATTTATGTTAGATCAATGCTGGGGCTGGTTACATGTATTCACCTGATTTTCCAGTACCTTTTTTTTTTGGTTTTTTTTTTTTTTAATTTTTATTTCAATTCAGTGAATGCAATGCCAATGAAAGCCCTCAGGTTGAGGTCTCTGGAAATTGAAGTCATCTGGTTATCAGAAGAGGCATCATCCAATTCCTAAGGTGTTTCAAAGAGGCATCCCCCAGGCAGCACCAGTCTGCTGCCCTCTGGTCAGCTGGTCTGACAAAGATATTTACACGAGTGCAAACTGCAGGACATGTCTGTACCCCAAGGTTTTCTCACTCAGCTTAACAGGCTGCAGAGCTCATTCCTCACTGTTTCTTGTAAGCTTAGATCCTCATTGCTGTGTTGGGTTTCTTTATAAAGAAATGGGAATTCATTTTCATTGCATACTCACACATTTTTATTCATTTTCCACAAACATTTATAGAGGAAATGTTTTTGTTTCTTCCTTCCAAGAGTCTTCCCAGAAAGTCTTGCAGTATCTACCAAGAAAGTTGGACCCTGATCCAGCAAAGCAATTAAGCATGTGCTTAAAATTACAAACTATCTCTGTGGGTGAAGCAGTCTGTCAGAACCAGGACATCTTTCTCCTGTCCTGACTTTTAATTTTGTGATTATCAATAATCAAAGTAAATTAAGACAAGGCAGTAACACAGGATAGGCTGCAACAAACGTGCACGGGGATCATCCCACACAACCAGCCCCAGAGACAGGTAGCTGCGGTCTGGAAAGCACTTTTGCTTTATGTTACTTCCAGATTCAAACTTTTGTGTCAGCTTAGAACTGCTCCCCTTGGTCTCCAGCTGAACCCAGTCAGCTCTGCCCAAGCTCCCCTGCCTTCCACAGTTCCTATACACATGCCCACAAGCTCCCTGCAACCCCAGAACTTCCCTTGAGGTGTTTGATGCACCTAGACCAGGGGGAGATCAGCACCTATTCTTTGGGGAAATTCTTGTGAGACGGAATCCCTGCAGCTTCAGCATGGCCACGGCAACATTTTTGAGCAGCTCAGGATAGAGGTGGTGGTGCCAAAGCTTTTGCAGGAAATCTGTGCTACGTGGAGCAAAACTGTTTCAGGACACCCTGAGGAGCCTTACAGCAATATGACATTTTGTCAAATTTAATCCAATTCCACATATTTTGCCAATGCTTTCCAAACTTCCTTGTCCTACGAATCTGGCAACTCTTCCTTGTCTGCCCTTACAAAACAGGATCAGCTTTCAAAAAGAAATGTACCCAAGCAAAATCTGCATCTTCCCTGCCAGCAATTACAGGAACATTTTCCATCTCCTTTGCCTTTCTCTAAGAACCTTCTCCCTCCCATTCAAAATTCACTTTATAGGAATTTCAGTCCTTCATCCTGATCTTCTCCAGGCAGAATTGCTAGCTAAGGAATTTCCCAAGCCTTCTCTTTGGGAAGCTGAATCTCCCTCCAGAAAATGAACCCATTTAGTAAAATGAGTTTTTACTTATTGCTGAGAAAAAATATCCATCTTCTTTGATATGGATGAAGAGGTGGTTGCTCTGATTAGGGTAAAAGAAACCAAATAACTCTCATCCAGTCCAATAATAACTGAAAGAGCAATGGGCTATATATGTACACTCTTACCAATGCGTTCATATCTTGCCATCTGCTGAACAGAACCTGAACTGGCAAGCAAGCCATCTTGCCTAAAAGCGCTAAAAATTAAAGGAAATTTTCCTGTGGCTCATGTTGTCCATCTATTTGTCCTGAGAATCTGAGAACTAGGGCCACTGTTCTCACAGCACAGCAACAGCTCTGAAAATTCAATGAGCCAATACTCTTGTAATAGTTCGTTTTTATAGTGCCTTTACTTGAAGAGGTTTTTTTCCTTCAAAGCCCATTGGTGAAGGGATTAGGTGGGGTGAGGGGAGACATAACTATCCAAGAAAGTAAGAATATACATCTGTGAGTCATCACTTATCTTAACAGACCAGTCCTGAGAGCAGAGTGCTATGGAAATGTCTATTTTAGTCCAATTAAAAAAAAAAAAAGTTTGGAGAAGTGAACATTTCTGCACAGATTGTCACTACTTTGTGAATACTCACTGAAAAAGCCATGAATCTGGTACAGCTCTACTGCAGACAACTTTGGAGGAAATCTTATTCTCCGGCCGTGAATTATGCACAGATAATTATACTGTTCTTTTTTGGCAGCCCACTCTGTGGTTCCCATCTTGGCACATCATCTCCTGTTCCAAGTCGCACACCCATTAGCTCAAGCCTGAGAGCCCTTCCCCGGGTCACACGCACAACACCCTCTGAAGGAGTGGAGCCATGATGACAATTTGTCAGATATGATAACTAACAAATTAGTGCCTCACATCGCCGTCAACGTTTGGGGTTTCTGATACAGTGCATGTAGAGCTATTCATTAGGCATGTTTGACAGAGGGTGGGAGGGGAGAGGTTGTTTTGTCTTCCTTCACTTTTAATTCTGACAATTGCAAAGACGCTGCAGGCTTCTCAGCTCATACGCTCAGTGCACTATCCTGGCTAAATCCTACTGAGGAGAAGAAATGAGCTCTCTTGGGTGACCACTCCAGTGTGTAGGAGTGAAGCATCCTTTTCATATTCTGTCAGAGCTAGAGCAAAAGCAAAAATCTTTCAAAACATCCTTCATGTATATATTCAGATTCCTCATATTTTTGTTCCACTTTAGGAGCATAAGATCATTGGAGACGTCCTAGTTCTAACAAGTATTGTGGAAATACATTGTCAGAGCCTTTTAAAATGTTCCCTCAGATACCTCATCTTAAGAGGCAGCCCGGCAGCTGTGAGATACTGTAGTCAGCTACAACTGCTACAATTTGTTGCAGCTCAGCCTCCTGGAATAATTCCTGTCAATGAATCATTATGGATTAGGCCATACTTAAAAGGTTAATTTATATACAACTGCTGGAGCTTGTATTGACCCTTCCTACACTGGTCTAAGGCTCTGAATGTTTTATTGCCTCTCTGTATAAACAAAAGTTCCAGATAACTGCATATCCTTGACAAGATGTTCTTAACTCTTTCAGCGATGGACAGCCTCTGTGAGAAAGCTCTGCTCATGGGGACACCAGGAGTGGTGTGTTTGGGACACAACACCTCCTGCTTGGAGTCACTGCTGTGTTTGCAAGGCAGTCCTACTACGCCATGGCACGGCCAGACTGGATATTGTAGTGTTGCATCCCTGATAAGCATATAAGAAGGGAAGGCTGTGCAGAGAGAGCTAAAACCTTTCATTAGAGGAAGTGGTGGGATTTGAGGAATATGTTTATTGTTTGTTGCTCTCATTTCAGCCTGGAGGAAAGAGTTGTGTGCCTGGGAAGTTGTCCATTTCTATACAAGTCTACCACATTCCTAGTGAAAACATGACTCATCCTTACAAACCTCATGTCACATGATGCATGCTTAGCCACCACACAGGTAGGTGTTACAGCCTTAAGTGTTATTTGTGAGCAGCATTAGCCATATGTCCTGGATATTTCTCCACTCTGTAGCCACAAGACAGTGGATACTCTTCTAGTACCCAAGGCATCCTTTAATTCCCAAACATACCTGGCATTAGCACGGCTTGGGAAAACAGTAAAAGCACAGTGCCGTAAAAGCTCAGCAGTGGCTTACATGCCTGCAGTTGTTCTGTGCAGCAGAGGTGGTGTTTGCAATCCGTCATGGCCCAGCCATATGTTATGGGAGCACAGGCTGACCTCAACCATCCTCTGTGTGCGTCAGCTGCTGCAGCACTGCAACCTGATCCTCCCCACAGCAACGCCTGCCACAGCTGCAGCCAGGACCTCCACCGTCCTGAAACCATCACAGCAGAAACATCAGGTGAAAGGTTCCCTGGGCTGCATTCACCATGAGCATTTGGGGTTTCCAGATATACTGGAACCTGCAGCCACATCCCAGCTGCAGTACCTCTTGTTGTAATGACTGAACACGGTGTGCTACACAGACTGGGACTTCTCAGCACACCTTATGTGCCTCTTCCATCTGATTTCATTGTTATATATCACCCATCCACCATGTGTGCTCTCAGCCATCCCTTACTCAGGCATCTACTACCTGCATGTGAAAGCATCCTCTCTGTTGGCACTCTCATATCAGGGATGCATGTCTTTGTCAAGGTTTTCCTAAGTGGAGAGACCTAGCCCTTCTGAAGCCATTTCAGTCCATGTTTGCAGGAGAAGTTTCCATCAACTCTTCCTTCTGACATGTGCCAGGATTACAACTATGATCTACAATTTTATCATAGCTTAGAATTTTTTTGGTAGGAAAAGTCCACCACCTTCTCCTCCCAATGCAATCCCAGCAATCCCAGTGTGACTACTGTTGCTGCCATGTGTTGTGTGACTACAGCTGGGTGCTGAGATCCTCAAACTCCTGTAAAACAGATGATTCAGGGCCAGTCCAAGGACTTTGTAAGCCAGTCTATCCATCTCTGCATATCTGGGCAGTGCTGCCACAGTGATCCTGATTTGCCAGGAAATGTTCATGGCCATCTGCAGATATATAGCTAGATAGAGCTAAAACAGAAAGAATGTTAACATAAAGCACCTAGAGACTACTCAGGTTAAATTGGGCTGCTTTATCAGTACTCATAAACCCTACCCTCATAGGTTTAACAGTAGGTCCTCCCTTCTACCAAGACAGTAGATCATTGTTCTCTTGGTATGAAGGACAGAAGCAAAACCTCTGTCTCCCCCTCCCATGTACCCAGAAAGGACAAACACACAGGGGCCTGATGTGAAATACAACAACCATCCCTAATGCAGAGCCTATTTTCTTCTCCTCGCAAACATCCTGAAGATATAGAAAAGGACTTTTGTCTCTCCAAAAGAAACATATTTTCAAAGTCCCATGCTAAGAACTTTCCCTGCTTCATCTCGATATTGTCGGAGGGGCCCTTTTCTGCCAATGTCACATGCCAGTGTCATGTAGGGAAGGGCCCTGTTAAACCCAGTACCAAACATTCCTGAGCAGGCTGTCAGCACTTCTTTGCTGCTGTTTCCCCCTGTACTTCTCCCCTACCTAGAGATCTTATGTCTTCCCCAGGCTCAAGGGAAGCTGCAGACTAGTGATGTTCCTCCTGGGGGTACCCACCATGCAAACATAGATTAAGAAATATAAGGGACCTTTCAAGGTCCTCAGATGTAAGGAGGTGGCACACACTTTATAATGAAATGTACATTTAATATCAGCTGTTCATTTAGATCAGATTAAACCTGCCAGCTCAACTTAGAAATAAATTCAATACCAATCTGGACAACAAAACAACTCAGTGTGCCCGAGTGTCCTGTTGTGGACCTTGGTGTTGTTGGATCCCTAGCAAGGCTGGATGGGCTGATGGCTGGGACAAGCAAGCCTTGAGATGTTTTGTCATGGGAGTGTGACTGAGCAAACACAAAAGTGCCTCTTGATCCTGGTCCTATTTCTGCATCTCCCTCTCTGGGTAGTGGGGACAGAGCTGACTGTTGGGGTCAGTTTTACTGCAGGAGGGTTCCCCAATGTTTGTTGCCACATCCACACCCAGCTCTTGCTTGCCAGAAGTGATTTATGATGTAGTGAGTTATTTTTGCTGAAATCAGAGGTACTTCTGCTAGGAAGAGAAAATAGATCTAAGTCCTGCCTCACAAAAGCAGATAAGGATCTATCTCTGTTTGAAATTAGGGGCTGCTTTAGAAGCCTAAAGCAGGTCATCATTCTCTCATAAAAACTATGTGAAAAGAAGAAAAAGTCTCCTCCCATATCCCCTGGATAGAGATGCAACACAGAAGGGAAGGCTTGCTTTCCTCTTTGCCATCCTGCCTGAGCTCAAGGCCAGGTTTCCCCTGAGAAGAGGCACAATCCACCGTACTCGGTTTCCACCAGCACAACTTCTCTTGCAGAAGCCCTTCCACTTGTTGTAGATTATAAAATATTTATTTGCCCAGAGATTTGGACCTCTCTTCCTTATTTCACATTAGTGTGCTAATCGCTGGCAGCAGAGTAAGTCTCTCTCCCCCTCATCATGCGCGGGTGCTCTCCTCCTTCACTTCAATGGATATTTATTTTTCATATAAAGTAGACTAACTGGAAAACCAGAGTATCTGATTACCTGGGGGCAGTGCACTGTGCTGAAATGATGTGCAGCAAGCAGGCAAAGAGTTTGAAGGGTGGTCTCTGCTTTCCATTATAAATGGTGTGGTTGCCATGGGGTAAAACAAGATGCCTCTATGGCTCTTAACCCAAATCAGTGGGCATCTAATAGTTTAATATGAAACTCTGAAAGTTAATGTAAAGTTTACTCCCTTGGTGGGATTGAAGTCAGAGTGTTTAATATCAATTTTTATCCATAAAAACGGCATGGAGCTCAAAGACGATGAAAACCCAAAATCAAAACCACCTCTTTATCTCTCTCAGCTTAGAAGATGCCTCTTTCCTGACACAAACTTCTTTGTGGGGAATTAAAAGGTTTCATTTGAGAATTTCTGTCATTGAATTCTTGAGTCAAAAACTGAAAAAAAAAATTAAAAGTACTCAAAGATCATTCTGAAATTGCTTGGCATTTGTGATCCCAAAAATAAACTGAAAAAAATCCTGAAAATTCACTGTATCATGAAGTCTGTGTTCTCCTTCCTAGCCAATAATTTTTGACATTCTCACATGACTACTCACATGAGTGGACAATTACAAATTTAAGCAAGAGGATCAGAGTTTGTCTCCTAAATAATCTTTTGAACTTTCACAGAGGGCAAGTCCTTCCCCTTACCACCCTTCACCAAAGAAATCAGCCTTTGCAACTACTTTGAAAGTTGGCTGTACCTACAATGTTATTGAGAGTATTTTTCCAACACTGCAAGAAAAATTGTCATGACAACATATTATTAATAACTAAACCTGCTGCTGTTCTTCCTCTGTGGCACCAAAATGCTAGAAACTGCTTAAAGCAGGAAAGATAATAATCTATTTAATAAACATGTTTGATTGTGGAAGACAGTTTCTAGACTTCTTCTAGTCAAAGAATCACCTAGTTTGCATTTAAGAAAGAAGACAAGAAGATCTTTGGAAAATGAGTTCATTTATTTTTGTCAAGCTTTTTTTGTTTCAATATTTGTGAATGGGAGAAGCATATATAGAAGAATTTATGCAGTGTGCTTCTGACCAGGACCAGAGTGTTGGTTCCTGGTCTGAATAATGAAGATTGTTTGGCTTGGGCAACAGGATGCTTTGATGATGAGAATTTCTGATTTTTTTTGCTTCAGCGCCTAGTTCCAACATAGCCCTGGGTTGTAACCACCCACCTGTGACAACTGCTCCCCATAAACCAGTTTCTACCTCGGACATGACCAACACTGGGATTTGCTTAGCTAAATTGGCTTCCCCAAACTGGAAGGGCTGTAAGGTGTTTCTTTCCAGGGCAGACCATCAAAGCCACAACTGTTAATGACTGACCCCCTATGCAAATCTCACCTAACCTTGGTCTCTGCACCAGGAAATGTGCTGATGGCCACCTGCAGCTCCAGCCTCTACCCTACACAGGGCATTAGGGCACTGCCTCCTGGGTGAGCCTGCCCTGCTGCCAGCTCTGGTTGCTGCAGCAGTCATGTGGGGCTCACCCAGGGCTTCTGCCCATACCTGACACCCTTTCAGAGTAGGACTGAAGCAGGCTGGCAGCGGATGAGACAGCAGTTTGCACAGATATCGTTCAACCTGCACCTAGGTTGTGACTGAATATATGCCCTCAGGTCTACAGAGAGCAATATACAGCCTTTCCTTTAAAAAATATGTTCTATTGGAAAGCGTTTAGTGTAGTACAAAGCCAGTAACTGGGTGTGTCTGATGAAACTCTGAGTCATTTCTCAAGTCCACTCCAAAGCCAATTTGAGTCCTAACGGGCAAAAGAGCAGTTAAGCAATTACTGCACACTACAGTCCACACTGCTGATAAAAGACAAGGGCTCAGGTTGTCACAGCTCAGAGAAATGTCCATCCCCATTTTTATGTTAGTCACCAGGGCTAAAGTTTTAATTCACACCCTTGTCAATTTTGTCGCAATAGGATGTAAAATAAAATAGGATACAGACTTGTTTCATTCAATCCAAGTTATAATTATTGGTCAAAAGTCACAACGCCAGACACATTTATTGTTAGTTATCTCAGTAATCTTTAACCTTCCATGGCAAAAGATCTCCAAAGAGAAATAGAAAACAAACAAAGGTTGGGCATTAAAACATAATGACTCAACTGAATCTGCACTAGCCTAAGCCTCTATTTTCTCTTCTTTTGTTTTAAATGTCCCTCCAAGATTATAAAGCCAGCTTGACATCTGTATCAGGACACAAGTGTTGTTAACTTCATAGGGATCTTGTCCGTGGAGCATCTGTGGAAGTGTTAGGTTCTCTGAAATTCATGGGTTTTGGCCAATCAAAACCCAAATCATCCCCTACCACTGTGCGATAATTTCACACATTGCTTAAAACTGAACTGAAGATGTTCATTAAGTTTGTGCATAAATTCCAGCCTGTTTTTTAGGTACTGAAAGGGTAGATATTTCAGACACCGTGCAAAAAAACTCTGAAAATGTGCATATCACTGTACTGAATTCATATGCCACTTGATATTATGTGCACCAGAGCACATAAGGTATGTCCAGAGAGAGATCACTCACCTATTCTTTAAATATGCAAGCGGAATCATGAAATGTCATTGGCACAAACTGAATTAGACAGCACTCTGCCAGCAAGGCAGATGAGCTTAAGTTTAAGGCTCTAAGGAGACCTGGGTTCAAACCTCAGCACTGACTTTCTGTTTGACCACAGGTCAATTAATTGCTCAGATAATCTTTGCAAAGTGATGTGAGACCTTTGAGTGAGGGATCATGTAAGAGCCAGGTGGTACACACTTTCATTAATCTCTGGTGAGCCTAAACAAAATACTGAAAAAAAGCTGTGTGAAAACATGATTTCATTTCACAAAGATTCATTTCAGTCTCGTCTGCAAAGGAATTACAAAAACATGTTTTGATTTGACTTTTGGGGTTCAAAAAAATCCATGTTGGCCCCAATACTGGTAATCAGTAGGATTACTGAGATGCTTCCGAAGATGTTCAAACTCTTTGATGTACCAAGTCTGTGGCTCACAAATTTGCAGGAAGGGAGAGAATGTGTGTCGGCTGTAGGGATTCTTTTGTTGCTATTGTTTAGTTGTTTTGGGGGCTTTGAGGTTGTTTGTTTTTTGGTTTTGCTTTTGTTTTTTTTTGGGGGGGTGGGGGTGCTGTTTGGTTTGATTTGTTGGGATTTGGATTTTTTCTTAGAAAGAATTGTCTACATTCACCTGGTTTTAAATTGACACCATGAGAGAGTACTTTTGGCAGGTTTTTTAGTCCAAACCTGTGAGTCCTCCTAGCTCCTGAACAGTGTGGAAATAGTTTTAGAAATTCAGGCAGATTAGAGAGAGAAAGAGAGAAAAGGAGTGCACAAGGGAAAGAAAGAGAGAAATTTCTCAAAGGGCTAGCAAATCTCAGCAACCTTTTGACAAACGTGGTCTGAGTTCCAAGCTTGCAATGAAACCTGAAGCCAGGCAAGTTTCTTGTGATTTGGGGCTCTGCTATGAACATTTTGCACAGCTCTAGCTAAAAGGATCTGTCCTGCTGTGCTGCACTCTGTGCCCTGTGTGCAGTGCATTTGTCACTGTGCAGAACAGAGGAGGGGAGTATGGATCAAAGGCATCAGAGAAAGATGGGCTCAGCAGCTTCGAGGATCAAGGTGCCCCTTAAAGTTTTTCTGGTTTTCTATTTGTTGTTAAATATTTTTATTTGGGGGCATATGAGGGGGGAGATGCAGCGATAACTCTGCAGCCCTCTAGTTCTGAGCGCTGCTGATCATTTCTGGATGCAGCACACTGAGCCTTGTCAATTAATGCCTCAGCACCCGCATAGAAGTACATTTGTGATCTTCATGTACAGAAAATCAATCTTATTCCTTTCCAGAAAACTTTGCCTGCTGGAACAGACTAGTTCTAGAAGCCCACTTCTTAAATAGTGTTTGTGATGCTGCAGAGGAAGGATTTGGATTAATTTCTGTTGCCCTGCTTATGTGGCAGAGATCTTCAGGCAATCAGAAACATCACCTGCAAATCTTCCTGACAGTACAATTTTGCCTGTAGCTATGAGGTTCAATCATATACAGCACGTCTTCCTTCTAGTCTCACTGCTCTTAGAACAGTGGTGGGCACATTTTCTGTTTGCATTAAGCCTAATACATAGAGTCATCATTTGGCATTGTTTGTAAGTTCATCATTACCTTTGTTCATATTGATATCAAAAGCTTCCTTCATGTGTGTCTATGAGCTCAGTGAAGCCTCTCTATCAATCAATCAATCCACCAGGCAATCAATCAACCTACAACTATCTGAAACTAAATACAACAAGAGAGCATGTCAGGCAGATACCTGGCTCCTAATTAGGTCAAGGTATTATTCTAATTTCTCTGACTTGTTCTGTACTTCATAGGACCTGGGGATGTATTTTGTCATTAACATGTCAATAAAGCAATACAAATGAGGCTGGAGGGAAATATCAGCTCCCTGCACCACAGTGTCAGCCTGGTCTCTGATGCATTCTTTTGCTGGGGGGCAGGAGGGGGAAATGCACTTTCAGACGTAGTTGATCAAAGAAATATCATATACAATAGATTTTCTTTTCTTCACTCCAGTGGCTGGGTGGCCCATTGTGATTGATTGAATTTTATGAATTAAGTGAATAAGTGAACACACAATGACAAGAAGGCTTTGCTACAAAAGCTAGGATGCAAGATTCTGCATCCCTTAAGCCAATGCCATTTGAGAATAATCCCACTGACAGCAATGGAGTCACACTGGATTTCTTCTGAGGCGGCTTGGATCTGGCCTGCCTTGTTTTTGATTGCTGTAATTTAGTTTAATTATTTATACTAACCCTTTGTGCCATACTTTAGATGTGCTATGATATATTTTCTCGAGGTAGAGAAAATTTAGTAATATAGGTCATTACTGCAACACTAACACTATTAAATCTTTGGAGAGAAGAGATCCCACTGCTGGCAGTGTGGAAATGATGAGGTATGTAGATTAGCAAAGAGTGAGATAAAAATATTCAACTGCAAAAGCAGGGGGAAAACAACAATTCCTCTTCACATCTCATGTTATTTGGAAATAGCAAAATCATCTCATTTCTATTTTCTGTAATATTATATTTGCAAAATAGAACTAAAAAAAGGAAGAAAGTTTAGGGATCCTGGAAATATATGTCTGGAATTAAAAGTATCCCTCTAACAACTCTAACAATGTACTTTCCTTCACCCCTGTAAATTTCTGCACTGCACTCATGACAATGAAAAAAGAGAATATGAGAAACAATAGCTTTGATGACTGCAGAGCCTGGACTAGCAGAATTATTGTGCTTAGTAAATTATCAATCTCCATTCTTACGTGGTTGCATAATTCAGGCAACTTAAAGGAAGAGCTGCTCTGTTCATGAGATTTAGAGATTGTTTAATGCATGAATGAGCTGCTGCCATCTTCTGACTTTTCTGAGTTCTGCAAATTAAAAAAAAATTCTACTGTAATCAAGTGCCCTGGGGAAAATATTTGTAGTGTTAGAACTTGGATGTTCCTAGGGCTTCTTTAATAATTTTTAAATATGATTAAGTGCTTCAAGTGCTTTAGGTAACTTTTACAAACATAAAAAAGATTAAAATTGGATATATATATATATATATATATATATGTGGATTACCATGGATGAGAAGCAAATGAATACACTTTGCCTGAAAAATGCCCTTTCTGGCAAAGTTAGACCCTAATTTGCTTCTCTACAGCAATCTGGACAACTCTGCTAAACCACTGGGCATTGTCCTTATGTAAATGGAGTGAAAACATGATTTAAGGAGCTGAAGGTGATACTGAGATTAGGATGCCGTTTGACAATGCAAGCTCTAAGGGAAGGCTCATAGTTTACCCTTTCTAAAAAGGGAGCAAATGAAATGTCTGGCTGAAAAAAGCCTGGAATTTAAGCAATTCAGTTTCAATTTTTTCACATGACTCTTCAGTTTTACAAGAGGCCAAGATGGAATCTCGGTTGTGAGCATCCACTGCCTTGGGGACATTTGAAAAGAGGACACATATTCTGCACTTTGAGTCTTTTTGAATATCAGTGCTCTTTCTGCTGTTATTGTTTTGAGGTTTTCTTGATGCAGTGTTTGCTCATAGAGGCTGGATATATAATCCTATTCATTTATCCGCCTCAGGGAAATCCAGGGAAATTCTTTTAAGTTTCTTGTGAGAAATAAAGACATTATGGGCTACTTTAAGTGAACTGTGACTACTGCCTGGCATATTAATTGCTTCTGGATTGCCTTCTCCTTCCTTATGGACCCTACTCAGGTAGCATCGCCTGAAGAGAGGCTTTGTGCTGAGTCTGAAGACTGGCTAGTAACATGTTTCAGGAAGAGATATATGGATCTGTCTGGGGAGAGAAAGGGTTTTGAGAAAGAAACTTTAAGTCCAAGATAGGTCATTTTTGTCTCCTGCCTCTCACTTGTGCTCAGCACCAGCCCTTCTGAGTGTTTACAGTTTATTTTCAAGATATTTCTTCACTCAGCCCATAGGTCTGGGTATCTGTACACTGATTTTGGTACCTGACAAAGTGAAGCCCCATCAGACAGCTTCTACCATCACACACCATCCCATCCCAATAGTGGAGACACCCAAACAGGGTGAGCACCTTCTGTGAGCAGTCATCCTGCTCTGGGAAAGAGACGTCGGAAGGAGCACCCCTGGAGCTCAACATGAATCCAAAAGGGAAATGCTGTAGATAATTTAATAAACCCAGAAATTCACTGGGACTATGCCTTTAATCCAAAGGAGCAGATTACACATCAGGAATCATAGATATGAACATTACCTAGTCAGACAGCTTTTCTTTAATTCCCTCTGCTGGACATACCGCTGTCCTCTTTAATTGGTTTGGCTCTGAGGGAAAAGAGCAATTGACAAGGCAAGGTTCTGATCTGAAAATCAATAAGAAAGAGTCAGAGAATATAGCACATCTCTCTTCCATGTGCTCCTTTCTGCTCCAGCAGCAGCCCAAATCATGTAGAGATGACATGGCTTCCAGGGGTACTCTCATACCCACCCTGGTGCATATTCTCAGGTGAGATGGGTGGAAATGGATGATTCTCTTTGCCATGTGAATAAGTTGGTAGACCAGAATCCAGAGCAGGTGCAGGACAGCAGGGACTCAAGGCTGCTTCTGTCAGGGGAGGGAGAAACCCCAGATCAGGCAGTTCCTCTGAGTATGGAGTTTTCCATGGTCAAAAGCAGAAAGCTGCTCCTTGCTGCAGCAACATTACAAAGCCCCAAAGTGTCCTGAGATGAATCTCCACACCCAGCAGCATCTGTCCCTGTCAGACCCGACCTGATCCAACACGTCTGTTACCCACTGTACCCTTTGCCCTTCAGTTAAAGGAGAGCAAAGCTCCCTTCATGGTGCCTTTGGCAGGAGGCTGGGAGCCCCTGGAGGCTTGGTGACCCGCTCTCACCCTGGCAGCCTGCACCTTCATGCCTACACAGTATTTACAGCTCTCCTGTGCCAGCCCCACTGCCAGCTGTGAGAGTGCCAACATGCTTCCTTTCTATTGCCTGTGGAGAGCCATGAGATGAGAAGCCTGTGTGTTGAACCAGCGTTGGCTTATGAAGGATATCTGACATCCAAAGGCCAGCTGTGCTCCATTCCATTCCTGAAGTCTCAGTGAAATGAATGAAATGCAAGCGCTGCTTTATGAGCTTCTTTCATGTAGTCACCTCAGGCTGCACAGGTGTGCTAGGAGCTGCTGGGATGGGAGATGTGTGTACGTGGTTAAGCCATGCAGAGGCACTTCATCTTGGAAGCACATGACGAGGAGAGGAGCCTGTTCAGAGACACCGCTGACCTGGGCCTTGAGGAGGTGTCAGGCTGGAACACTCACCACATTGGCTGTCAAAAATACTCTCCCCTTAGCCATGGCTAAATTGCAGAGTGGATAAATATACTTTAAAAATTCTCATTCTTTCCGTATTTTCCAAAAGAAATGAGTGCTGTAGGCTTACTGTGTTAAAGTACTGGCAGTTCTGCCCGAAACACCGGTACCCAGGAGGGATATCAGGTCTATCAGGACACATATTCGTGTCTCAGGGATGCCTGCGGATTGCCTGTGCAGCTTTGCTGTTTGGAACAAAGCCTTCCAAATAGTGTAACATATTTCCAAACTACCTTTGGTTAAGAAAGGTGTTTCCATGATATTATAAATCCTAAACCCAAGAATCCTTGAGGAGACTTTTGCATTATTATATGATGCTGCTAAGGGATGAAAGTGACAGTTTTTCCATATGCTGGTCTCCCATTTCTCTACCCCTCCTGTGCTGTTAAACTGAAGATCCAAATTTTTGTCATTCTCCCCAGTAACGTGCACAGCTGCTGTCATCTCCACAGCTTGAGAAAGTGTCTTCTTGCTTGCTGAGGAAAGATCAAATTTCCCTAAGACCCCCATGAAAATTTGTCTCCACTTGCCCAAGAAATTTACCTTTTATTATACATTCTGCATTTACTGCCTGGGAAATAAAAAAATTAGATGGAAAATAGGCTAAAAGTTGGTGAGTTTTCCCACCCTCATAACTATGCATAATATACAGTAATTTCACTAATATAAACCGCACCTTTTTCATTGAAGAATCCAGCCTACCCCAGTAGTGCAGCTAATCATCAGTGCGGCTTATAATTGTGAAAGTACTGTATATTATATATATATAAAATACATATGTAATATATAATATATAATATATTTAATATATTTAATATATTTATTATATTTAATATAAATTATATGATATATAATATATTATATATTATATATCATATATCATATATATAGTGTATATAATATATATAATAGATAATATATATTATATCTATTATATATATATATATATATATAATAGATTATATATATTATATCTGTTATATATTTATTATATATATTATATATATTATATATTGAGCCTTCCTAAGGAAAGCTGCCAGGACCTTCTAGTGATTCCCAGCCCTTGCTTGTGAACATGCAGACCCTGGCCTGCAAAGAGTAAGGAATAGGTGTACAACCTTGTGTGTTAAGAGCTTTCGTGCTTACTGGGCCTGTTCAGAAGCAGATGCTGCCAAGGAAAGTGCAGTGACATGTCTAACAATTGCAAGTCCTTGTTCTCATCTCCAAGACAAATTCTGATACAAGGACAAATTGTTTCCCCCGCTGAAGAAAACAAAATTTAAATAGCTCTCAAGTTCATCTGTTGTGCCTTCTTATCAAACTCCCATTCCTGTTCACCCAGAGGAAAAAAATTAAATTTCTACTTTCTCTGCTAAGAATGGAAAATGGCTGGTCTTTAATCTTTAACCCAAGAGGCAGCTGCTTTCCAAACACAGCAGAGTCACTGCCACATTCTATCTGCAACTACTTGTCCTGAACTTTAGTGCTCAGGCCATTCTGGGTGCTCAGGATGCTGTCAACAAAGAGTGGGAGTGAATAGGGTGACACAGCTGCTGCACTGCACAAACCTCTGACCCAGCCCCAGACTGACAGAAGTTTCACTGGGAGAAAGTTCTCTGCCCCATCGTGTTTGCACATGGAGGCAACACAGACAGAGTATATTCTTTTAGTGCACATTTCAATTGGTGACACTGCAGGGATTGCTATGAATAAATGCTAATTCAGAACTGCCAAAGTAGTAAAACTGGAAAATGAGGAGACATTGCACAGCAGGAAATTTCGTAAGAGTTCAAGTGCTTATCCTTTCCCTGAAAACGTCCTTTACCAACAGGGAGGTTAACTTATATGTGATTGAATAACCCTGGGTGATATGTGTGTGTGTGTGTATATGTGTGTGTATATGCTATAAATAAACACCTCAAAGATGAATATGTGGGTTTTTTTCCAGAAGATATTCCACAGTTGATGTCTCTTTTCACAGATCCCACCTACACCACAGTGTCACTCATTTATTTACCTCTATTTGGAATAAATGCACATTCAGAATAAATTCAAACATAACTTGTATAGAAGGTTATCCAGCAGAAACAGAGTGAATGCTAGTTGCAATTATTTGGTTTTAATGCATACAACTCAATTAGTGTATTAAATGCTGTGGAAAGTAGAAAGGAATTCCACACTCTCAAGCACAAAGTACTTGACTAGAACTGGTTTGAACCTACATGGTGCAGCGTTGGTGTTAGAAGAGAGTTGAGTCAAATTTAATCCTTGCCTTTGAAATCCAGAGAAATTCAGGCTTACTTACCCACTCTTACTTTCCATGGAAGAATGCAGAAGTGTGACGCAGCTTTGTCTTCTCTCCCTAAATTTCTGGCTAGTTAATTAGGGATGGGAAGGGTTGCATTATATGATAGGTAGACAAAGAGGGGCTTTTTCCGTCTTGGCTCAGTTTCAAGGTTTATTCTCGAAGGGGTCTAGGATGAAGAAGAGAGAGAGGGTCAGCTGATTCAGGGTTTTATAGGATTTAGGATACAGGAAATGACATAGGGTTTGGGATTGGATGGGATTGATTGTAACTGGATACTTTCCAACTCAGCGTGGTCAGAGACTAAGGGTTAGACCAGTGGTCATAATATGTTGTGGAATGCAACAGAAGTGCATTAAGGTTCTGATTGTATCTCTCATGGACATTTTGTTCTAGAATAAATTGAACCATCTTTTTAACTCGATGATTTCTTCCTTTGTAATGCTGGTAAGAAGGCAACAAAGAGCTGCATGGTGCCCTGGCAGCACAGGACCATCTTGCTCCTGGTGGCCTTGGCTCTGTCTCCTATGTCAGCCTCTTTTTAGCCTAGTTTCAGTCTTAGAACAGCAAATTCCAGGGAGCCCAAGGCACAGAGCTGCCAGCCATTCTTTATCCAGGAGGTTGAAATAATAGTCTGGATTTTTTGAGGAGCAGTTTCTTGAGAAAATAGCTGAGGCTTGATATTCCCCTTGATGTTTGTAAAATATATTTTTGATAATCTGTCCACTGTTGTAGGGTTTCATACCAACTCTGTTGTCTTGACTGGGTGCTCAACTATAATATTTATATATATATATATATATATATATATGTTATAAACTGGTTTGTCAAATGGAGGGGGAAACTGTAAGCAACTGAAGTGGTAGCCTTCTTACATGTGGTTCTTTAGCTTTTCCTGGAGTTTCACAGTTCTCTGGGTGGGCAAAGTGATCTACTTACTAATGACCCCAAACAGATTGTGAAAAGAAACAATAGGACTAAAACACTTTATGCACATGGGAAATAATTAGGACATTAGAAATTGTTCTCTGTGTGTTACTGAATGATTCCTCCCCCTCACTTTTCAGTGCACAGGGTGGACAGTAGCTGTAAGAGAAAGCCAATGGTTAGGAGGATTTTTTTGTTTGTGTTTGCTTTCAAATTGCAGTCTGAAATGTTTCTTTAATTAAATCCAAAGGAGAGAAATTGCATTACTGATTTCCTTTGAGAGGTTTTTCGTTGATGCAAAGGCAGTACAAATCTGTGACCTCTTCAGAGGCTAACTTCAGGCTAACTTCTCTGTTGTCTTCTTATATGGCTGGTCACAGACACAAGCTATGAAGTAAATATCAAAAAGTTGTGGATCTCCAGGTGTTCAGGCAAATAGCAACACAAAACACTGGCTAAAATCAGACTTAAATTCAAGCAAATGTCGCAGTGCATTACCAAAATTTTAATCTCTTTCCTGTCTGCCCCATCTTCTGCCACCTACTTTGTCTCTCCCTAAGGGTATCACCACTCCTTTCCTGGCATTCTGCAGCTGTCTTCTAACTATTGTTTTCAGATTCTCTCTCATGATCTTGACCAGTACTGGAGGGACAGAGTTATAAACTGAGTGAGTCTCAGTGCTGGAAAATCACCTGAGAAACAACAGGGCTTCTGACAGCATAAAAAGTAGAAAAAAAAAGGATATTTTCAGATTAATTTTGCAGTGCCTGTTGTTGCAGGCCAAAGCTACTTGGACAGCCCACATAACCATCTGTTTCACAGTGCTTACCTGAATTGAACTGTCATTATTTTATTTCAGGCTTATCATTAGCTTTGAACAGAACTTTGTCAGGTCTGGGAAGGGAAGGCTGTTGGCCGAATCTGTCTTCCAGCCACTTCCAATAGAGGGGATGAACCTGTCAGGGGCTGATTTGCCTCAAGGTATCCTGTGGCACTTATTTGTTAGTCCTGTTACCACTGACCTGCTGACAGCGACTCTGGCTCCTGGTTACGGCCACACAGAAACTGTAAATTAGGGGTTGGAGACTCAGAGATAATGATTATTTTGCAAAGAGACAGTTCTCCAAGAATGTGTTTGCACACACACTTGTGATTTTGCTGTGAAGGCTTTCTTTGCCTCTCATTCCTATAGATGATGAACCCCAGTTGTCAAGGAATCTCTCAAAGATCTGAAATTAATCTTTCAGAGATCTGCTCTGGGACCTTCTGTATTAGAAGAGAATTGACAAAGGAATGCATTGCAAGAACTTACAGCCAGCAGTGCCTTGCAAGGGATCATGCTTTAAAAGCACAACTATTGTTTAATGGTGCCAAAATTCATTCATTCTTGCAAAGTCTCAGATCTTCTTTCTGCAGCACTTTCATTCTTAAATATCATACTCCATGCATGCAGCCAAATTTGGTATTTACATGACGAACACTACAAACCAATGCTCCTTAATATAGTTGCAGCCTTGTGATGGGATTATTTCCTTTGTGAAAAAGCAGAATATCAAGTCCATTAAAAGATATGTGAAGTATGGCAGTTACACAGCAGTTTTGTAAGACTAAGGGAGAAAATTATGTCTTCCTGTCCTGAATTGAGGCCTTTTCTAATTTTTGACAGTTTACATTTCCAACCTATCTGGTAAAAATTCTCTTTGGTTAGCACCACTGGAGCAAATTCAACTTTCAGCGATGTGGGTGTAGACTTGGAGTAATTCCATTCTGAATGGCAGAGATACTTCAGATGTGCTCCAGTCCCACTGTTACACAGGTGACATGATGGAACAAGGCTGAGAGGAATCCAGCTCATGGAATTACTATTACTAATGACTTGACCATTGCATGTGTTTATCCCCAGGGAAATTACAACTGCTGAAGTGAGGGATTTATCCTACAAGAAGAAAGAGCCTTATTTCAGACTTGCTTTGTAAGAAGCAGTCTGAAACAGAGAACAGAGACCTTGCTCAGAAAAGTACAATGCCATGTCTAGCAGAGGTTTATCCACAGGTATCCTCTGGGTGCTGGGGAACTGAGGCACAGAGACAGAAATTGCTGCAGGGCACTGGGAGGCCACAAGCAGAGGGAGAACCAGACTCTGGCTGGGAGTAGGAGACAGGTGCACAGGCTGGAGGAAGCACTGAGGCAAAGGAAGGTGTGTACAAAACAACAGGTTGGGCTTTTACACAGTGTTGGGTGAACCCTTTGCAGGACAGGAAGAATGTATGCGTGTGTGGATCAAGAAGTTCCTGCTCCATGCCAAGTTTCAGGCTCCCATTAAGCCAAGTTTCCGTTCCTCTTCCACCTCTCTCTCAAAACAGATTGACAAAGTGATGCAGCTTCACACTGGCCAGAGCTGGATTGTGCAAGCCCACCCATCAAGCAGCCACTGGCTTCCACAGGAAGCCATAGAGGCAGCATGACTGTGTTGTAGGGAGGCTAGGAGAGATGCTCATCTGGAAGGGAGCCAAGGCCAGCTGCCCCATGACAGGTGTCCCCATCTTCCCCATTCCTTCCTTCCCTTGCTGTGTATCTGCTTATCAGTCAAGCTGGGATTTTGCCTTTGCAGGCAGGGCTGGAGTGGGATGTTGCTGTCTGCCCTCTGGCTTCTGGTAGCTGCCTCTCATTACTGCCATGTTGCTAAGGTTTTCATGACTTTTGTCCAAGCCCAGCAGCTGGATTTTGGCAGCCTTCCAGCCACTTCTACTAATGTAACTCAAAGTTACTGCAGGTTTTCTCAGGAGTTTCAGGTTGCTGCCAGACTCTTAGGGATGCAGGCTTTTCCTGGCACCCCTTCTCCAAGGCTTTAGCTTTAATTCTGGATAGTTTACATCTCTGGAGTCCTTAGCTGCGGGACCTCTGTGTTTCTCCCTGATTATGTATCACTCCAACATTTCATCAGAGAGAGGAGCAGCTCTGGTGATGTATGACATGAGAGCATCATCAGTCAGCCGGCGCAATAATGATGCATTAGCGTAATATGCCTTCAGGATGGAGTTGTACTGATGATGTATTTTCAAAAAGATGGAGTCCCAGAGAAAAGAAACAGTCTGGAGCTAATTCAGTATGAACATGGCCACCGAGAGCACACAGTGTGCAGATGATTGGGATAAGAAAGATGACTTTACATTACCCACTCTGACCCTGATCCTTTCTTTTGCTTCTTCAATCTTTTTCTTTGCCCCCTCCTCACTTTTCTCCTCCACCAGCTCTTTCCCCCTCTTACTCTTTGTTCCTTTCTCTTCTTTCTTTTTTTTTTTTTCTGTTTGTTTTTTTTTTCACGCTGGTGACTCTCATGGCCACTGGCTTTATTCATATATTCCTGTCTCTCACAGTCTGACCTTGTGTCATGCTGTATAACTTAATATTATCCCACTAGAAACTTTTTCCCCTCTCTGAGTGAGATAATATTAAGGTGACCTGTAAGTGCAATAGATAAAAATCTCCAGGCCATCTAGGCAGTGACATTAAAAATCATCACAACCCTTAAGTGATGGAGGGGGTGAAATCTTATGGGATCTTTCCTTGGCAAAGGCAGCAAATGTGGGCTGAGGAGTGGCTACCCCTGGGATTTCTCATAGCCTTCAGCTTCTGGAAGATGAGAAGTGTGTTAACCCATTCACACAGCTAACAATATTAAAACAACAAACAGCGCTCAATCAAACCCAGATTGTCATCTTTCATTGGATAAAAAGTAACCTTTCTAATAAACATTTCAACTAATAAAGACTACAAAAGTAATTAGACTATTAGCGTGCTAGCCCCTGACACCAGACATTCATTTGAAAGTAACTTTCCTGCAGTGTTTAGACAGAGACAATTGAATGACGGGAAGATATTATACCAAGATGAAACATAAATAAAATTGGCTTCAGTCTCGTCTGGAATTCAGGCTATACAAGGAACTCAGATAATGCCCTCAGTCTAGTCCTAACATGTTGCTAGCATCCACCTCAAGAATAGATGAATTCTAGGAATTTGATCTTTCAACACTCTCAAATGTATATTCCGTGAAATAAAGCATTTTGCAATACCTTGCAATGCCAAAGAATTTTGTAATAATTATTCACCATGGAAAATATAAAAGACTTTTTGTGATGCTTGCAGTTATTTTCAATTTTTATTTTTACTGTACCACTTTATTTATTTATCATTGGTTTTTATTTAAATTACATTATTCTCAGAGATTCCAACCAGGACACAGCAACCTGTTGTAAAAGGACACAGGGCACATACACTTAAAAAAGCAGTTCTTGCTTGGCCACTTAATCACTACATCCTACACAGAGCAGAATTTCTCTTTATGTTTAGAGTGAGTTAAAAATCCTCTGAAAAATGCAGGGGCTTGTAGCCCTGGTGGTTGAAATCGTCTGTTTATTCATGTATAACTCAGGCACATCACTGTGCATCAGCACTGAGTTGAACTGACACAACAAGTGTTGATTTTCCATGTCTAGCTTGTGGCCTCACTGTTATAAAAGCTACTAAGCAGGTCAGCTGTGGAGACAGGCAGAAAATGGACTGTAGCCTGCTCTGCTCCTTTCCCATAGCCTGCCATGCTCAGTGCAGTCAGGACCTGGAAGCAGTGACCTGCAAGCTTGATGTAGTTCTGCTCTTGCTGCTCCAAATTCATTTTCAGTTAAATTGTTCAGGTGGGAAACTGTAGTATCTCTGGAACGGATATCTTGCTTTTCATTTACTTCCAGCATGAGCTAATTCATCCTCAGCTCATCCAGATGGAAAACCAAGTCGTTTCATTCCCTTTTTACAGGTAGCGAAATTGAAGCAAATTTAATTGACATATTCCGAGTCATAAAAGGAAGGAAGAGCTTGCGTAGCTTAGAAGTACGAGTTTGCTGTTCTAAAGCACCAATTCTGCTTCAGTCCGGGAAAGCCAATTCTGCATTAATTTTTACTTCTTCTGAAATACAACTTCTAAATATCTATTCATGAAGTATCAACATGAATAACATTGCAATTCTTTGAAGTTCTTTTTCCATAAATTGCCATGAATTTCTCTACCAGTATTATGTCATAAAGGTTTGGCTTGCACAGTAAAAGCTGCCAGAGAGATGATCTCTGTTGCTCTCTAGTACCAAAGCTCTAATTGGCTGGTGAGATTGATTAACATGTGAAGCGAAGCTAAGGTCTTTAATCAATCTTAGAAGTCATTTATTGAGAGTATATGACAAAGCCATAAAGGTTGTTGCAAATGACATATTTTAATATTTAAACCAGAATCTTCTGCCTTTGTAGAGGTTTGAATATGTTTTTTCCCCTGTTTATAATAAATTAAGATTAAAATTAAACAGATACAAAATAAAAGGGTGATTCATGAATATAAGTCTCTTTATCACTAGTCAGTAATGTCCCTAGCACTGGAATTCCTTGCCCCAGAATGCCTCAGAGCCCAGCCCAAGGTTGATTCACCCCAGCTAACACCTGCTATCACTCCAAAGTGGTTACTTATCATCATGTCTGATCTTGATGAGAAATTGGAAAACACTATGCACACTATTCTCATTTCTCTCTTTGTAGAAGTAAGGATGAATAAAGTATAGGTGGTTACATGAAATGTCGGTTTCAGTGTATAAAGAAGTCATATGCTGAGGGCTGATCCCCTGCTCTGCAAGGCAGAAGGGAGCATTTATCCTGCACAGATATCAGATTCAGAATGGATCCTCAGGGAAGGCTGGGCTTGTAAAGATAAACCTGTTCCTAAATCTGAAAGCTCAGCCTGAGACTACACTTCTATGTAAGGAAGGGATATGCCAAGACATTGCATAAGCATCTGACAGCTTGCTAGCTGGATGAAACAGAGAGAGAGACACCTCTTGGGTGATCTAACATATAGATAGTTATAATTATGTTTTTCTATTTCTATCCACCTGTCTTGAAATTGAGTAACTATGCTGTTAAATTTGGATTGCAATAAAACTAGTATCCTTTGCATTTACCTTAACATTTTCCTTATGTTTAAAGTGACTTTAGAGTAACTGAAAGTCATCCCATCGAAAGGACTTGACAAGCCTCAAAGTAGGGTCCTGGACAACATGTAGAACTACCTCATTGGCAGAGCTATACAAGACTGCTTAGTGACTTGTACTTCAGGTCCTGAAGGACACCCAAAAAAGGCATCCATTGCCCCTTTGGGCCCAGGAGTTTCTCCAAAGGATCAGTGCAGAAAGCACTAGTCAGAACAGGAATTTACTGTTAGTTATTATTTTTCCAAATATCACTTTTTCAGTCTTACTCTGACTACAGATTTCTTACCACAGAGTTTTTTTTGTTTGTTCAGCTGCTCTTCAGCTTCTTTTCAGTCACCTCAGGTGAAATGAAAGGCCAGTCACATTCAAAATCGAGCAAAACTGTCATAACAAGGATATCCAGGGTGGTTCAGAGTAAGCCCAAATTCATCCCCTAACACAGATAATATGAAACAGGGAGCAGCCAGGTGTGATTTTCACATATCTCACAAAGATAAAGATATTTAATTCCATAAAACTTGCCATCTACATTGTCAGATGAGGAAAACGAGGCAGAGGGAAATCTTCAATTTTTTTTCCCCTACCACACAAAACAGCAAAGGGAAACCAATTGTCTGAAATACAATTCAAAAAAATTCGCTGTAAGACCAACCTTTTTTTTTTTTTATGTTGTAGTCATTGGTGTGTAGAAGCAGCAATTCTAAATGCATGTCCTCAGCACTGAAGCCATGTGCATAAGAAGTGAGGATTTCCATGGGTGATTGAAGGATCTGGTACAACAGCACTTAAGAGAAAGGCTCTGCTGTTGATGGCCAGAAAGAGAGTGCTTGGCCTAAGAGTAAAACCCATACATTTTGATCCATTTTGTTTCTCTGACCAATGTGAAAGCTTCCAAAAAAAAATAAAAAAATAAAAAAAAAAAGAAAGAAAAGAAAAGATAAGAAAGGAGATGTGCAGTTTTGTTTCTAATGATGGAGTCTGTACGACCCTTAATGACCTCCTCCCATCTTTGGGCTCTCAGTGCCCTGGAGAGCAACAGATGCGCAGCTGGTAAGGCTAAATCAGGCCTGACAGCACAGCAAGACGGCTGGGGAAAAGGAGAACACTTTTTTCAGATTTTAGTCTGGTATTCTGTCTTTTATTGTGCAGGAGTGTCCTAATGAGGGAAGTGTGCATATAGAAATTAGAGATGGGAAAGGCTATCAGGTCATCTTGTCCATCCTCCTACAATGAAAGAGGTTCTGAAAGGAATATAGCATTAATATGGGGCCAAAGAACAGAAGAAAAGTCAGGAATGAAGTGAAATAAGTTCCAAAAGCAATAATGGCTGTTATAGGTAGCATAAGCTAATAAATAACATTAAGGCAGATGTGAACATTAATTGGCCATTTAGATACTTGTGTGTGAAGTTACTAATGGCAGGTGAGTTCTAATATAGTACAATAGTACAAGTTCCTGTCCATGTCCACAGTAAAAGCCAAAGAGTCCTCATTCAATAGGATAATGAGGCAGTCAATGGATACTCCTGTATTTTTAGTGCATTTAAATAGAATAACTAAAACATGTTAACTACAGCTGATATCCAGCAAAAGAGAGAGAGAGAAAGGAAGATAACATGACTTTGCAGGGTAAAGGGCTGGAAGCATTACTTCAAAGTTTACACTATGCTTAAGAGTGGCAGGAGAGATCGTGGAGAGGTGGAATCACTCAAAATACTCAGAACCTCTACCACCATAAAACCCTGCTTGCAAATCTCACCATGGAAGAATTATATCCTGATTTAGTTCATTTTGCCAGTGTTCACTGCAAGCCAATGCAGCCACCTGTCATGAAACAGGGGGCTGATTGTTGTTTTAGTTTAGATGAGTTGTGCTGGAAACTTTCTCAAACCTCTATGACAGTGGTTCTGTCATAAGCAGAGAAAAATTTGTGACACCTCGAGAGCATTCTACAGATCTGTTCAGCTCTTCTCAAAAGCCTCCTCCATACAAAGAACAAAACATAAACCCAAAAAATGGTCATAGCATTGCCTCTACACACAGACTGTGACTGTAGGTGACCCAGCTTTTGTAGACACACTCCCCTTCTCATGGTCTCGGAAATTCTGCACAGGGCTCATTTTGCAGAGGTGATGCTGCCACAAGCAGGTTGTAACTCTGTTATCCCAAAGTGCTCTGCCCCACCAGCCATCCCTGAACATGCCCTGCAAGCAGATGCCAAGACTTCCTTTGCATGACAGTCTGAGCACAGCAGGGCAGGACCCACTCCATTGGCACAACTGGGCTAGAGACATGGAGGCGTGTCTGTGTGAACACAGCCCATGTTCATTGAAAGAAAATAGCATGGATATAAAACTTCTTGGGTGACTGAGGCCAGAAAAAATACACACATGAAAGAAATGCACACATGAAAGAAAGGTGGAGATTGTTGGCCGTTAGGAGAGACACACAGCAGTTTTGTAATGAAAAAAAGATTTTGTCCTACGGTTTAAGTAGACTGTCTAGTCCCTTCTGCATTCAATCTCCGGGACAATGATTGCTTCTCATTCCAGTGTTTAGAAAGGGTCTGGGGGAAAGGAGGGGATTTAATCTCGTGACTGACCTTTACAAAGTATTTACATACACAAATATTTAAAACATGCATTGCACCTCTCCTGTTTGCCAACTTGTCGCACTCCATAAGCGCCTCCTGAAGAGCCATTTGCACAGGCAGCAGCTCTGATCCCTTCCTGCTTCCACTGACCTGCCAGGGGACGTGGGGTCTTCCTGGCATGCTGACTCGCCAGGCTGATGGGGTAATGCCAGCATTGGCGTGTCTGAAGGGTGAGGTCACTGCAGCCCGAGCACTGGGCCTTATTCTGAGGCATTGACCTCCACTTGTGAACAAGGAGATCTCTCCAAAGAGAGTTAAGGAAGGTGTATCCCAGGTAATTCCCAAGATGCCCATCTCTGTGCATCAGGAGACAAGGCCAAAGATGTTAAAAATGCATTTTTTAAGAAAGCAATGAATGCCATGTGCCTTCCTCGTGGGGTGTTCCACTATCCCAGAGGGGGCAGGCAAGGGACAAAAAAGCAGTATTCCCAACCTCTTCTTTCCCAGAGATCCAAGCTAGCATATTTCCCACCCTACTGCAAGGGTTAACGAGAAACCTTTTCTGTGCCCCTGACATTGTGTGCCCCCCCCCGTATTCTGCTTCCCCTGCCGGATCCATTTGCAAATGATATCACTTGTCTGCATATTGTCACTTGCCGCCTGCCCATCCATTTATCAAGTGTCTGCAGCTCGGCACAGGCTTGCCCTGTCCTGCTTGCTCCATTGTTCCTCCTGACCCAGGGGAAGGCGCGTCTGAGCGGGGAGGGAGCGGGGAAAGCGGGAGGGAAGAGGGATGGAAGAGGCGAGGGAAGCGGGAGGGAAAAGGGAGGGAAGCAGGGAGGGAAGAGGGAAAGAAGTGGAGAGGGAAGCAGGATGGGAGCAGGAGGGAAATGGAGAGGGAAGTGGGATGGAAGCGGGGATGGAAGTGGGAGGGAAGCGGGAGGGAAGCAGAGAGAAGCAGGATGGAAGTGGGGATGGAAGAGGGATGGAAGCGAGAGGGAAGCAGGAGGGAAGCAGGATGGAAGCGG
>VRYO01002775.1:7561381-7645353 GCA_009812075.1 Sialia sialis | reverse complement strand
ATGGAAGCGAGAGGGAAGCGGGAGTGATCCACAGCCCCGAGCCGGCCGGGCAGAGGCCAGCGGGGCAGCTGTGAAGGGACAATGACACAGGGAGACTGACAGCTCCCCCTCCCCGGCTGGCACTGGCAGATGACCTTGCAGGGACAGCAGTCCTGAGCCTCCCCACAGACAGGAGCTGATATAATGGGCTAGACTGGACATGCCATCCTGAGCACGTAGGAAGTAGGGAAATCATTCCAGCTTGGTGGAAATAAACTCCATCGTTTACTTTCACAATAGATTTTCCCTCAAACTCATAAACTTGTTTCTCAGTAACCCTAAAGCAAAATGATCGTGGAATTTGAACACAACATTTACCAAGTCCTAATGAATAACATAATTATCACGTTATGCAAATCAAAGCTCATTTGCATATGTGAATATTTAACTATTAAAAACAACGCTTTGATCTTGAATAAAAATATGTATATCACATAATCATAGCCTTATGGAACATGAAAACTATCTTTTTTTCTTTCTTTTTTTTTTAACTGTACAGTTTAGCTGCGCTTCGGTTTGCTGTTTGAACCTTCTCGGCAGGGACTGCGCCTATGGAGCTTCTTCCCCGCGGATGTCCACTGGGGTCTCTCGGTGGCCGTCATCCCAGCTGGGTACATTAGGCTTTTCTCTTCAGGTCACTTGTCACTGAGCATGGCAGCCTTCCTTCCGTTTGCTTTTTTCTTGCCCAGTAGTGTCCGCTTTGGTGGCAGGAGCAAAGCCCAGCTCTGCAGCCCAGGTGGGCTGAGTGCTCCTGTGTTACCCCACCCAGAGATGGGCACTTTATACATTAATTACAGACTAAGGGAAGAAGTCAAACTCTGCTTGCATACTTAAATCAGACCACAGTAATGCAGATTTTTCTCTTCAGGGAAAGATTACCAGGGATCACAGAGGAAGCACGAGTCTTTTACGGGAGATTTCCCCACTGAAAGCTTTGAACCTGGTTCACAGAATAGCCTTGTGAAGGAACACTTGGAGCCAAGGACCTAGAAGCATCCAAGTGCCTAACACCCACAGGAATCATCTTTAAATTGCTAAGAAGCAGCCCTAAAGGTTCAAGCCATGCACTGTGATATGTTGAATGATGAACCTCCTGTTTTCATATACTGGAGCTATTACCACTAGTTGTTGTCCTTTGTTGTGTTTCACTGAAAATAAAAACTAGAAATAAAAAAACCCTTTCACTTTATCGAGTAACTCCTTGTCTGCAAAATTATTCATAGGTTATTAAATGAAATGAACAAATAATGTGCAACCAGTCACCTAAAATTCCCCCAAAGGCTGTCATTGATTATGGCCCCCGATCAACAATGTTCTCTACTAATGTACGTACCTAACTGGTGTGGGTAGGGAATATCAGGCCAGTGATTTCCCTGTACTATCCAATGGCTTGATGTGTTTCCCTAGGGATGTGAAAGAGTGGCCCCTCCTGGGCTGATGGAGACATCCCTTCCCTGTTCCCCATCACCCCCTCCCAATTCCAGCCTTTCAGTTATTGCCCTGCCCTGTCCTGCCCACAGTAATCCTGTGTGCTAAGGGAGCCAGACAGGGACACAAAGCATGTCCTTGACACTAACTTAGTGAGGATTGAGGTGTTTTTTAAGGAAAAAAAAAAAAAAAAAATTGGTTCCAGCTCTTAGCTCCAAACCCTGCTAGAGTATTCTGCCCTAATGAAGTTTTTGCTGGAGCAAACTTGCTACCCATGTCTCTCTCTTCCAGGTAATACTGCCTGGGATAAAAAATACTCATGCTCAAATACTTGTGTTTTTTTTAAATCTAGCATTTGATGAAAACAGTGTCCTTTTGCAGGACTGTCTGAAGGAGAACCTCTTGAGCACACCCTGAGAGTCCATGGGCTCAAATGCTTTATCATCTTTCCAAAAACCTAACTTGGGTCATTCCCATCCTGACGGAGCACAGTAACCACAGAGCTGTTGCAAAAACTGGGAGTGGTGACGAAGGAAACAGGTGGTAGCACTTGCACCTCTTCTGATATTTTGTAAGCAAAGGCTGCTGCAAAAATTTAACTCCAGGACTGCTTATAGTGCCATGATTCCCAGTTGGACTTCAGCGACTTTAAAGTCTGCGCTGTTTAGAATTTGAGTGTTGGTTTGAACTTTGCAGTTTGGGCTTCAGTCTAGCAAGTGCATATTTTAAACAAAGAAAACATTTGGCAAATAGTTGATTCTGCATGCAGGCAATGTCCCTCTGCTCCACGCAATTTATTTTTACGAGGGTCTAAGGGAGACACATTTCTCTAAAAATAAAAGGCATCCGCACGAAGCTGAATTATTCCTTCACAAACACAAACATCTTTTGCTTGTTTCCAAGCATTCTATCAAATCATAACAACAAAGCAGCACTGTACTCCTTTAGTTAATGAGCCTATGGCTGTATCAAAATCTTACCCTTTCCAGCCTCAAACACGTGCATTGATCCTATAAAGCTTTTGTCCATTAGAATGGACATCATGACCCTTGACCTTTGAAGGGCTACAGATTATTGATGGCATTTCTTACATGCTGTGTAACACAACAAAATGCAAAAGTAAATCATTAGAAAAGAGTAAAACACTAAGGATCATAATTATTTTTTTAAACTATTCAAATTCTTTTTACTACAAGTACAGGAAGATGATTTTCTTCAAATCACTGAATTCCTCTTAACATGCATAGCTCAAAGTTTAGTGATGTGCAAGAGGGAAACTCCTGTAGATATGTTGAAGGGACAAGAGAAAACATAATTCACATGTCAGCAATAATTTGGTATTTTTAATAGGTTGTCAAAAATCTTCAAGCATATGGTGGGTTGATCCGGCTGGATGTCAGGTGATGACCAAAGCCCCTCTGTCAATTCTCTTCTCAACTTGACAGGGGAGAGAAAATAAAAGGAAAGATTCATGGGTCAGTGTAAGAAGAGGAAGAGATAATGGGCAGAATAGATTCAACTTGAAAAAATTAATTTAATTTGTCACCAATCAACTCCAAATAAGATAATGAGAAAGAAAACCAAATCTTAAAACATACTTCCTCTCTGCACCTCCCATCTTCCCAGGTTTAACTTCACTCCCAGATCCTCTCCTTCCGCCCCACCAATGGTGCTACGGATTGGGGGCAATGGTCAGTTCATCACATGTTTGCTTTGCCATTTATCCCTTCTCAGCAGAGGGACTCCTCACACTCCTCCCTGCCAGAGGAGACACAATTCTCCAATCTGGGTAGTTCCCAAGGCTTCTCTCCACAAGCTGCTCCAGTGTGGATCCCCACCTCAGAGTACAGTCCATTAGGAGCAGGATTCTCCTGCATGGGTCACCAACAGCACCACAATTCCTGACAGCAAACCTGCTCCACCATGGTCTCCTCTCTCCACAGGTCCATAGGTTCTGCCAGGACCCTGCTCCAGTGCAGAATTTCCATGTGGTCACAGTCTCCTTTGGGCATCCTCCTGCTCTGACACTGAGTCCTCCAGTGGCTGCAAGTGATTCTCTGGTCCACTGTGGACCTCCATGTGCTGCAGGGTCACAGCTGCTTCACCATGGACTGCACCATGGACTGCAGAGGCTCTCACCTCTGATGCCTAGAATACCTTCTCCTCCTTCTGCACTGACCTGGTTGTCTCCAGAGGTTTTCATCTCACACAATCTTAGTCCTTTCTTTGGCTGCAATTGTTACTCTGCTGCAATTTTTTCCCTTTCTCTTAAAATCATTACCCCAAGGCATTACCACTGTCACTGATGGGTCCATCCTTGGCCAGTGTTGGGTCCATCTTGGAGCCCACTGGCATTGCCTCCACTTGCCATTGGGGGAGCTTCCAGTACCTTCTCACAGAAGCCACCCCTGCAGCCGTCCTCGCTACCAAAGTGCTGTCGCACAAACCCAGACACAGAATATTTTGAATAAGTGCCTCTTCTGTTTATTTGCCCAACACAAAAGCAGGCAGAAATGCCTCAGGAGGGAAGCCAGAAATGACCAGCAAAAATTTGTGCTTGAGCATCTTGATTCTAGATTTATAGAAAACCAGATGAAAGAGGATGTGAACTCAAAGTGTGCTTGTCACTGCCCCCCTTTTTTCCCAAGGTATAGAACAATGAGGCCCAGATGTTATGATTGCAGGAATGCTAAAAATTTCATGAGTTATTCTGCAGGCAAGAAAAGCCACAGAAGGTCAGGCCAAACAGGCTTATGGTTTGTGTGGGGCAGGAGCTGTTCAGAATGAATCTTTTTAATGTGCAGTATCCATTACCAATTGATGTCAGAGATCCTCTTATAGATGGATCATCAAATGTTTTTTCTTAAAAGGCAGAAAAATATCCATGGCAAAGTTTCAACACATGTATTGGAAGGAAAATTTGGAGTTATGGGGACACAATATCTGTTTTAACCAGCTAAGAATGGCAAGTTCAAGTTTTATTCTCCTGTCCTTCTTACCTATGATAGAATGATTACCAGTAAAAAAAAATTTAAAAAAATTCTTATGCTATGCAAGAAAATTCATCTGGAACTCTATATTTCTTGATTTTAAGTGAACTAAGCCTGCTTTCATCTAGCAGCCTGTTGTCAAGTCAGTAGGTTTGACCAGGCTCAGATCTAATAGCACATAAAGTGCAGCATGTGCTGGTCTGTGTTTCTAGGACAGAGCCCCAGTTTAAGCTAAGTTCAAGGCATTACAGGCAAGGCAGAACCATGTGGGGAGTTTGCAAAGCACTAGTCTCCAGCAGCTCCCAAGCACTGCTGGGTTTGCTCAAAATGATGCCCAAACTGTGGGCATGCCGCTGTCTCCTGGCTCGAGCAGGAGCTGTGGTTTCTTTTCCAGGAAGTTTTCCATGTCACAGGGTTTCCCACATGAATGAACCTATATGCCAGTGTCTGCAATGGCAGCTGCAGAAGCTTCTGCTGCTCCAGGCCACGTCTGAAACAGAACCCTAATATGACTTATACTTTCACCTCTCTGGTGTTCTCCCCAGAAAAGTTTTCTCTCCCTCTCCCCTGACATCCAGAGTAGTTTTGGGAAAATACCAGGCATGCCTGATGGTCTGAGATAAAGATACAAAGGTCAGCAGGACTCTGGCCTCCTCTGGGAGTGGAAACCTGGATGGCTTTGATGGCTCCCCTGCACATCCACCACCCACCTCTGCCTCATCAATCCCACTCACAGCACATCAGCTCCCTACTCCTGAGGGCAGAAGTTCCATACACCCCAGGAATTTCTTGTGTCCTCCACTTTAGTGTCAATACACCTGCAAATGTCCTTCCCTTGGAGTGATGCTTCCCCATTCAGTGCTCCTCTTTCCAGGCCATCTTGTCCTGCTTGTTTGTCCAGAGTCACTCACACACCCATATCTCACATTTCACACTGTCAGAAGAAGCTAGTGACAGAGAAAGATTGACCAAAGAGAAGGAGGAACAGATGTCTTACTCAAAACAAAACAGTGCAGGAGCAGAGGGCTTTTGTCTTGGCTATCTGGGCTTGTACACACAGCATCTGCCTCTATTGGCTTTGCAGGGCCAAGCTTTGGTAGTGTGATGTCACACGTTCCATGTCCAGCAAGGCCAGTCCCTGGCAGCTCCAAAGATGGACATGCTGCTGGTCAAGGCTGGGCCAATTAGAGATGGTGGTAACACTTCTGTGATAACATATTTAGGAAGAAGAAGAGAAGAATTAGATAGTGTGCTGTTGTAACTGCAGCCAGAGGAGAGTGAAGCAGGGGAAGGACTCCTCTCCCTGAGCAGCAGCAGAAAGTGTGTGAGGAACTGACCACAATCCCCATCCCCATCTCCCTGGGCTGCCAGAGGGGAGGAGGTAGAGTAGGAAAGGACGGAGGAGTGGGGAGAAGGTGTTTTTAAGGTTTTATTTTACTTCTCATTATCTTGCTCTGATACTGTTCATAGCAAATTCAGTTAATATCTCTAATTTGAGTCTGTTTTGCCCATGATGGTACTCTCTCTGTCCCTATCTCAGCTCATGAACTCTTTGCTATATTTTGTCTCCCCAGTCCAGCTGTAGAGAGGCTTTGGTGGGTGTCTGGCATCCAGTCAGCACCAACCCGCCGCACTGCCCCATCTGAAACCAGCCCGACCTCCTTTCCTGTGCCACTCCTGCAACAAGCCTTGGAAACCCATTGCCCTGTGCAACAGCAAAGCCAGACTGAATGAAGAAAGGTGAAGATTCCCCATAACTAACACCCTTCTCTGCTTTCAGTACAATCATGTAGCTCCTGCTAATGATGAACGTTTCCTGGCTACAGCCTTTGGCAGGACCAAAAATCAGGACTTCATTTACTCACATTTCCTGTGATTTCTCTTTAGTTTGTCCATAATTTCACACAGACATTAAGCTTTCTTGCTATATATATCTCAAGTAGAAATCCATTCAACCAGAATTCCCTTAATAAAGGTTAAAAGATTTGCAGTGAAGAAATGTCAAAATACAGTAGCTTATAATTACCCTCAAATATGCAGTTTTATATGTTTACTTCATGGAGAGGAACCTTGGCATATATTTAATTAAAGAAATGGAGCCTACAGGAGGTCTTGGAATGGAGCTCATTGTATTTTGGTTTGGGATGAATTTCACAATCTATTCTATGGTTTTATTAATCTCCCCAAGCATGAAAAAAACTCCATCTATTTATGTAGAAAATGGCAAGGAAATAAAACATAGAAGCCTTTGGAAGTGGTTTTAAACATAGCAGGAGAAATTACAGCATTTAATGTCAGAACCTAGACAATTATTACAGAATAAATGGCTCCACACAAGAGAAATAAACTTTGAACCAAGACGGTTAATTGATACTTCAACAAAGGAGACATTTTAATGAAACAGAAATTCTGAAACAGATTTTTAGCACTTTTATCAATTAACCAACAATAAAGGTTACAATCAGCACCAGGAAACCCTACAGTTTGATTCCTGTTGATGTCACCTTTTTTTATTGAACTAGAAACATTAACCTGAAGACCTGCAGAACAGGAACCCAAGAGGTAAAGCTCTGGTGAGATTCCTAGCACCAGCTACAGGAAAGAGCATAGAAGAGTGCCACTTAAAAGGTTACTTGGTGGATATTATAGAGCTACAACTCAGTGGGGCAGAAAACAGTGCCATGCCAACCAGAACCTGACAAGACTTATGGATCACTTTTTTTCCACTTTTTGCGAGAGGTGGAAAACATGGATGGAAGCAAACAAGGGAAATGCACATATGTAATGCCATGTGTGCCAAGTCCAGGGACAACAGCAGGTGGGGAGAACTTTGAATCTGAAGACTTGTTCAACCATCAATGAAAATTACCATCCTTCTGAAGGGAGTTAAGACTTCGGGGAGCCAACAAGGATGGGCCTGGGGTATCTACAGGGTAATCTGTGACAGGAACACACTGCTTTAACTTTTGAGCTGGCTAAGGGTGACTCTGTCCTGAAGCAAAAACTCTTTCCTTCTGCTCTTTCTTCTTCCTGAAATGTTGAGGCTAGAAAACAGTGACCAGAGCAGTGAAAGCAATGAAATAAAATGTTACAAAATGTGATTAATTCTCTTTGTCAGATATGCTCTGGTGTCAGAATCACAGATCTAAAAAACAAGCTAAGTCTGCTATTTTTCACTGCTTTATTCCTACTTTTTCTCACAGGAAGTTTAGTGGAGGTTAAAATGTGTGGTAATGGTGATATTTTCCACTGAAGTAAATGTAATTTAAGCGTAAGAAAGCAGAATATAAGTTTCCATGGCAAAACAAAGAATTTGGGAAACATCCCATACAAACCAAACTTTTTCACTTAGAAGAAAAAAGCTGTCAAGAAATATATTTCTTTTTTCCTGGATGATATCTGAAAAACTTTTTGTTCTATAAAGCCAGAGTCATGTACCAGGGGGAGTACAGGCATTACCTCTTACCAGTTCCCTTACAAGTCCCACACACACAGCAGCAAGTACAAAGCAGGCTGAGTTTTACAGCACAAGGACCTTAAACATGTCATTTTAGCCAGAGGGAATTCATTACCAAAGATCTGAGACAAAGAGGATCATGGGGCTTGATTAATTGTATGCATGCTTCAGCCAGAAGTACTGCTTTTCTCACTGTCCAGCATGTTCATAGTTGAGGCAAAAGGAGATTTCACACCAAAAGAGGAAAACCACACTGGTTTAATACTTAACTTCCATTTACCCCAGAGAATACTGGAATGCTCAGCCCTGGGTTAGAGACACAGGTATCCCAGGGTGCCAGGTGTGGGGTAGGGGAGAAAGTAAATCCGATGCCTCAGGATGGGATTAGAGAAACTGCAGAGTAGGAAAAGAAGCTGCCCAAGCTTCTGGATAAGAAATGTCTACAAGAGGCCGTGTGGTGTGCAGTACTTAGTGGTGAAGCAATTAAGCAGAGGCACTTATAGCTACCACTGGAAGAGAAGGTGGCACCTATCTCCTCTGGGAGTCCTGGCTGTAAATCCTTTCTCAGAGATAAGAAAAAAAGTACTAAAAAACAACTAACAGTTATCTCCCCCATATTTTTCCCTTAGCCACATAAGAGGTAGGAAATTGCTTTCAAGTCTTCCTCCTCTCTCCTCGCCCACACATCTGATTAGAAAGCTGATTCAAACCTTGGTCTCCCATTGAGGAGAGTATCCTCATCACCACCTTCTCAAATATTTGGGAACAGGACTTCCTTAATATACTCTGCTGAATCTGATCTACTTTGTTGTAGCTAATTAAACACCTGCATTCAATTATAAAACAAACCTGACTCTCTCACCTTTTTCTGTAAGGCTAAAGAATGAGGATAAATCCCCAGAATGTGGGACCCAAGTTTAAATCTCTGCTCCCAAGGAGGTGGGCTCAGATGGCTGAGGTTTGAAAGGCCTGTTTCCCAGTAGACTTTATGGCATTTCCCACTCGACTGTGCACGTTCAGAGTGTGCCAGGAGGTGATCCATGTATTTTCCTGCACCTCTGTAGTATCAGCTGTACATGGAGAATCTAACACAGGTGCTCATGTCATTGTTCCACTGATGCTGCCAGCGGATGTCTGGTGGGTCACACACCTGCCCAGGAAATGGAGCTGGAGCACAGCTCCTCCTCCTGCATCACTGCAACAGTGAGAGCACTTGTGCTCCTTGCTCCACAATATGCAACAGTGCCAGGAAAACATTTTGCCGAGGATAGGAAAAACTGACTGTTCCTCCACCTACTTTCAGTAGCAAGGGGAAGTATTAGAGTTCTCTTAAAGAGGAGAAAATGCATGGACATGAAAATAAGGTGGGAGGAAAAAACCTGTCTGCATCAGGCATCCTCCTCCCTCCGGTACTACAGATGCCCTATCAAGAGGAAAAGGTTATGTAATGAAAGAAGTCTGCCTACAAAGCCTGCTGCTACAAGAGTTTGCCAAGAAAAGAGACTCTCAAGAGAGTGCCTTACAACAGCCTTAAAGCAAGAGACTGCAAGACAGAACCTCAAAGCATGATCACTGAATATTAACCTAGAATGGGTTAAAAAGGTAGAAAGACCACTGAATCAACCAAAAAAAACACATAGTGGGCCATCTCTGGAGAGTCTCATTCATTAATGTTATTGCTATTGCAAATAACAATAATAATGTTTATTTTTGGTTGCAGGAGACTGTAGAATGACTGGGATTGGTTGTATTTGTAATTCAGCCAGCAAGAACAGAATTTGAATCTAACAGGAGGATGGACAATTTATCATACCAAACATCTCTGGTGTTCAGTGCCACCTCCTTAGGCCCATCCAACAATTAATGTTGTATGACCCATATGATTGATATGATCATGTAATAAATGCAATACGTATGACCAATGAACAAATAGAAATACAGTGTTGCTACACACTACTTCCATGTTGTCCAGATAGCTTTGTCTTGCTCTGCATTTGTTTCAATTCTGTCGTTCTTGCAGACAGGACCTGAATATGCATTGTCATGAAGGAAGGTAAATGGAGGCATTTAAATACTTAACTGCCTGGCGAACCATGAAATAAAATGCTCAGTCCTTGTTTGATTCAAATTTTCATTAACAGTTTGAGATTGCCAGAGACACATGCCAAGAAGATGATGACTGTTCCCAGGAGTGGCCAACTTCTGATACTTCACTGATACTTCTGGAACCATTCATCCTTTATACATGCACGTGTTAATTGTACGTTTCCCTCTTCCCTTGAGCACTGTGATTCACACACTGATGGAATTAAGAGATCCAGTCAGATGAGAGTCCACATGTGTTAGGGACACTTCCCCATGTGCTTGTCCTGTCTTTCTGAGAGAAAAGCCAGGCGGTAAATAGCCATGTGCCCCCTGCGATCCGAGCTATGCACTGCGATCTGAGCTATGAGCAAACACACTTACTCAGGATGCCACCGGCAATCTGTGGTGGGGCTGGGAACAAAATCAAGATTTTCTGAATCCTCTCCAGTGTCTTAACCTCAAAAGCACCCTTTCTCACTAATCAGGTATATCAGACGAGTCATCAGACATCTCTATGTATATCTGCTTACCCTGAGATTTGTATACCTCTGTGGTCCCGAAAACGAGTTTGTTCTCTCCTGCCTCACCCACAGAAGTTTGATAGGGTGGTAAAACCAGCTTAAAGACTTCCTTTGTTCTGATGAGCAAATAGCAACTCTGCTCAAGTCTCTGACCTTGGTCTGAAGACCTGAGAGATGAAGCAGCTGTCAGGTGGGCTAAAGGCACATGAAAACTTCCTCCCATTTTTGCTATGGTAGGTGTCTCTTGCAGTATCAGTGGCTGGACGTGTGGTCATGATGAAAGCAGTACGGGCAAACCAATGAAAGAGGCTCATCAGCACCTCTCCAAAACCACCTTACCTGCAGACAGCGGGCAGGCGAGCAAGGCGTGGTCTTCTAAACAGAGTGAACAGATCTCAAAGAGTAGCCCAAACAGTGTGGAAATTGCCAAAAACCACAGCCAGTGTCCGCAGGTGAGGATACTGTTACCTTACCATCAGTACATCCTTCCAGATTAGAGAAGCACAGAGTCAAGAGCCATAGGAAATCTCCAGGTGAATTTGTTAACCTTGGCTCCATTACTAAGTCAATCTTCATGAGCAGAATATCTGCCTTTCCATTTCATTTGAAAGCAGGTGCTGCAGACCTTGTCTCTAAGCGCAATCAAAGTCTGCTGTGTTGAAAAGAATGTTGACAGAGGTAGCAATAGGCATGACAGGAGCATATGAGACTCCTTAAGCTAATCATTAAAGCCAGGATCAAGAAAGCAAGTGCTTACAGGTGCCTGTGTCAGCCTTGTCAATCCAAGAGAAAAAGAGGAGATGGGGGTGAACTCCTGAAAAAGCAACAGCTGAAAAGTGAGGCTGGTGTGATAAGATGGCAATCCACAAAAAAAAAAGGTGATTCAGGCAGTAATATATGCTGGTATTAACTAAAAACATGAAAAGTGCATAAGGAAAATGTTGTGAAACTGGCAAAACGGAATAGAATTTAAGAAGAAATCAACAGTTTTGAGAGACTAGTGTATTATCACTGGAAAAACATTTTTACTCTGACCAGAAAAATAAACAGAGGATAAAGTTTTAGAGCAGCTGCAGGTGGTGTCAAAACTTCTACACATCTCAGTGGCACCAAGACCTTTGCAGACAAAGAAAACACCACTGTATCAACCACCTAGAAGCCTTGGGTGGGGAGAGCCCAAACTTTTCAGCTTCACCACTGTTCTCACCACCCATGGATTTTCTGAGCTCTCCACACGAGTGTCATTCCCACAGACCAGGACAATGTGTGGATACATCTGCACTGCACATTGTAGTGCTAAAAGTGGTAGGTCTAAAAGCACTAACTTGAGGATGAGAAGCAGTCCAGACTTATTAGCATGGTGCTCTGGCCATGCCAATTTATTGTGCCAATGTAGCTATGTCACTTCTAGGTATCCCTGAACAGCACAGTGTTGTGAGATCCGGATCTGCCAAGAGCGCAGATGTGTCAGTAGGTTGAATGAAGAAGTTCTGAGACCAACAGGTTGGTTGGAAATGTGAGGTACACCAAAGGAGGCTTTTACTTTGGGCTGCTTTAATGCCTTCTAATTTTTTTAATTAAAGCTCGGTTACAATATCCCATAGGGAAATATTCCTTACTGGCAAAAAGAATAGGCCAAGAAACCTCACAAGCTCTCTCCTGGCAGTAATCTCTATTACTCTAAGTATCAGTCCAGCCCAAACTTGTATGTGAATAAAGCTACCACACTCCTACCTCAAAAACTATTGTTCTTTGACAGTAATTGATGTTTTTCCATATACAAGGACCAGATAATCTACTTTCATTCAAAATTACTTCTTTTAGTTAAGGGAAAACAGCAACAGGAAGAAGAAGCGGGCAGGGGGTGGTGGTGATGGGATTAAAATAAAATGCAAGGTCTCCAAGAGAGACCAGTATGTGTTCATTTCCACAACAGGCTGGAGCAGGCAAGAGGAGCATGGCTGCTCCCTCTGCATGCATGCAGGATTGCTTTGAAATCCATGTGTTGCTGGCAGGCTTAAATGTTTCCTTTATTACATTGGCCTTTCAGGGCGCCCAGTCATTTGGCTGTGCTGTTATCAAGCCTCGCAAATGGCTGAAGTCCAGCAAGGGAGCAATCAGATGCATCTTAGTATTTGTGACCAAGACAGGAACTCGGCTGCAGAAAGGTTGGTTTGGCCTCAGCAGACCAGCTGTGCTGATGGTGCTGCCTCCATGAGCACCCTCTGAGGTTAGGTCTGAGCTTCCCCACCTGACCATGTCCTTGTGCTGCATCTTGCTGCACGCTGAGAGAATAAATCATGTGGGGAAGAAAAGAAGCATCTTGTTCATTCTCTTTTCGTGCCATCTCAGTGGTGGTCTGTGGCCAGATCCTGTCAATGTCATTCTAACACAGCACCAGTAACAGCAAACCAGAGAAATCATTTGATCATGGTAAATCTTTTGCTGGAGTGAGTCTGGCGGTGACCAGGCCCTGGAAAAGGCTGCAGGACAGGGCAGCCTGCAGCTGCTGGATCTCCACTGGAGGAAACAGCAGTGGTGCAAGAAGGAGATTGGGCTGCAGTGCTCAGGGCGAGAGCGACAACCTGATTTATAGTTATGTGCTGCAACAGATAAAGGAGCTGTGGCATTTTCCTTTCAGCCTGGCTGTGGTCATCAGTTAATTATCCATGAGAAGGTGGAGAGCATTAAACCTCAGGAAACCCTTGTGTCTGTGAGTGTGAGAGTAGAAGTGTGCTAGGCAGCTGAACTTACCTGCTAAGAATCAATTTTTCTTTCTCTGGGGCCCAGCTCTGGTTTCCACCCCACAGGCACGTGTGCTCTAGCACGCACAGACAAATACATGCACATAAATACTAAACAAATACATTCACCTTGATAGCATTATTGACTATTCGATATGGTCGGATTGCTGAAGTTAAAAACTCTCCAAAGAAAAGAGTTTGCAGATTTCTGTCAGCCAGAGATCTATTACTCATGCTCAACCATCTGGTATTTAATGAGAATATGACAAGCTGATTGTTATTTTTTTTTCACATGGCAAATTGAAAAATGTGACTTTTTGATCTGTATTTTAATTACACCCCCTCTGATCTCTCTCCCTTGCACTTTCTTAGTAATACGATTTTGGAGAGTAAACACATTCTGACTTTCTCTATTAGCCCTGCCTCTCAAATGGATAAAGAAAATCTCATTTCTTTGTGTTTCTCTGATTTACCTGTGTTGGGTGGAGGTTTAAAGAAAATGCTTTTTGTCGCATCTAAAGAATCAGGGAAGAGCTTCCAGTGGAATGCATGACTGCAACCACCCTTGGTAGTTCACAGCTTCCTGGCACCCTGCTTTTTCCATGCCATTGCAGCTCTCACAGGAGGGGAGTTATTTCATGTTTCAGGCATTGCTATTATCTAATAAGCTCATAGTTTTGTTCCAATACTGATAATTAAAAACATAACACAATGAAAAAGAAGCAAAACAATTCTGCCACGAAAGGAAGGGGAGATGATACAAGCCCTAGAAACCAGGATTTCTGTCAGATTGACCCCTCTCAGTTCATGACACATCATTGCCTGCTTAGCTGGGCCTCGTGCCTATAGCTGCAACTACATCTGACTATATATGAAAGCCTGACTTTAAAGGGACTGGACCCAATCACATGACATGTTTTTGTCCAAGTTCCACTATCATGTGACAATCTACAGTAGATTTATGAAATTAAGCACAGATGGCTACTTTGTTTTTGTTCTTTGAACTGACAGCTGCTGGTGTAAAAATAAATTAAATTAAATTTCATATAAGTCAGACTCTGAGGGGTTTTTTTTTTTTTTTTTTGGTTAAATAATCTTTAAGGTCCCCCCCACTCTGCACACACATACATTCATTTTAAGATTTCACTGGTTCTGGCCTTCACCCCATGAACGTGGCACACCCCCAGGAGCCTTTCCCAGCCACCCTGGCAATGACCTCCCTCCTCATCTGGGCACACAGACCCTGTCCCTGAACAGACACTGGGTAACAGTGGGGACAAAAGGTGCCAAGCCTGGCCAGTGGGCATAGCTGAAGCAGGGCCATTTAAAGCTACTTTCCAACAGGAATCTCAGCTAAAAGGAGGAAAACCCGAATCCTCTACCCTGCAAGCCTGCGGGAGAGTATTCCTAAGCCCTTAGGAACTGTCAGCTCTGAAAGGCTGCAGCTGCCAACAAAAGTGGGAGGATTGTTAATAAATGAGCTGCTAATAATCCAATATATAGGGAAAACCAAAGGAAGTCACTTCTAGGTAGGGAAAGTAAAGGCAGGTGCATAAAAGAAAATCAGATGACTTTTTAAGAAAACAGTGTTTCAGGATTAGCCAAAGGGTTCTCCTGTATTCACAAATCTCCATGGAGCACTTTAAAGTCTTCTGTGTTTGTATCATTTAAAGTGCTGCTATTTTAGGTCAGTGTAAATAAGTCATGTGTGCCGTCAGCCTTGTACAAGTGCTTTCTGCTGCTTAATAATACATGTGCTTGTCCATTATAGGGGCTACATGGGCATGTGCTGGGATCTGGAGGCAGTCATGCAAAGATCCTGTCTTTGGCATGGCTGCTTAATGCTCTGAGTTAGGGCATGGGGTGTGGGCTTGTGATGACCTAGAGCAGGACAGAGGCTAAACAGAGCTCTGATCGCAGCGCCTAATAAATAATTCATAAAGAGCTGTCTCATGGTATTGCTGCTTTCTTCCCCAGCTATGCCATCAATCCAGTACTATTGCCTTTTATTTTATTTATACAGAGATATCAGGGCTCTGCGTTGCAGGGGGTTAATTGACCACATCAGAATTCTGTTATTTCAAATGCATTTCAGCAGTTTTCTGGGGTCTGGTGAGTGTTTTGGAATTATAACATCTCACATTCCATCATGGAGGTCCCTGGCACAAAAGATGCTACTCAGATGCAGCATCCAACAGCAAGCAGAGCATCTCCAGCCTGATGATCCCTTTGGGTACACATCGATGCTGAGCTGCAGTCTCAGCTGTGGCTTGTGCACCCAACACACTTCCACCTCTGTGAAGGGTATTCCAATCATTGGCCTCAAATGGGAGCAGTTCTGTAGCTGATATGCCCACTGACGTGACCTGGCATTGTGTGCTCCTGTATTGTTCACTCCTTGGTGTGTCCCTGCTCTCTCTCTCTCTCTCTTTTTCCATTTATTTAATTTATTCATCAGTATGGGGACTCACATCATGTACTTATCCAGAAGTGAGCACAACTGGGTCCTGCTCCCTGTGGCTCTCTAGGCAGGACAGCAGCAAAGACAATTGCTTTCTCTAAGTGCCTCAATGGCACAGCAGTGCAATAGCCTGAATACAGGACAGAGAGCATGAACTTTTCAGATCTCAATCATTTCATCATTTTGCAAAGTTGCAATGAAATGTAGAAGTGATGGTGAAAAAGTAGGCCTGGCCATGATGCATAATTACTGAGTTAGTGCTTAAAAGGCACTCAGGGGTTGGAAGCTGTGAAGTCCTGCTAGGAAGCTGCTGTGGCACATTTTCCTCAATACATCTGCGTGTTGCTGCATCCAGCCAGGTAGCCATCACCCTGAATTAGAAATGGGTTCTCATATTCTCAGCCAGTTGCTTTGTGGGGAGGAAATGAGGTAAAGCGCCTGTTTTTCCAGATGGATATCTGAAAGAATTAATCAGGTGATATTTTTATAGGATTTTGCCTTGTGTTCCTGTGATTTTGCCCCCAGAGAAGTCAAATCAGATTTGCCATTTCTCCAACAGGAGGAAAATCCAACTAATAAAAGAGCAAACTATCGCACTGGAAAAGTCAAATCTCCAAGTCTGACTTGCTGGGAGGGAGATGCCAAAATACCTTTACAAATCTGCACCTCAGTATGAGTGTCAGGTTTGCAAGGTGCAAACACTGTTCTTATGAGAAAAAAATGAAGAGGGTTTTGTTAGCAAAAGCTTGCCCAATCACACCTCCACAGACCTCCGCAGGCTACTGAAACTGAGCACAATGTCTGTGAAATTAAGAGCTGAAGAGTAATTTGATGAAAGAAAATGGTGAAAAGAAAAAAAAAAGTAGTTTAAAATGGTCTTTTACTTTCCCCTTCAAATGTTACAGTACTGATTTTTTTTTGACAGAAAAATTGGTATGTGCATGTGTCTATGTGGTGAGTTATAAGGAGAGGTTTAGAAACAAGATTTTTGATAGAAAACAAAAGCACGTCAGTTAATAAGTATGCAGCAATGTTGAAAGAGCCCCACAATAGCGTTCCTCATGCATATGTGGGAGTGAGGGATTGTAAGAACAAGCGGTGGCTGGTTGCCTGGGTTTATCAAAGCCCAGTAGGGCAGTATCACCTCTTTGTCTTTGCTGGGCTCAGAGTCATCAATCCCTCCTGTTCCTTGGCGAGCTGTGAAAATGTCAAGGCAGGAGCTCCTCACTCCTCCTCCTGCGACAGGCGCAGCTCCAGCCCAGCCGGGGAGCGGCCTGGCTCCAGAGGGGATGGGCACAGCCCCAGGGCCGGGCTCCCCCCGGGGCTCCCAGCCCGAGAAAAGGGACTTGGTGCTGCCTGGCTCCATTTCCATGCTCTGACCGGGCAGTGCTGGAGGCAGCTTTGCTTAATGGCTCAGCTCATACCTGAAACCACAGCTCCCAAAAAAGCCTGGAGCCTCGTGTGCTGCACAGGGGCCCTGTCCCTTTTCCCCTCCCCACTGCCTCATGCACCCACACACACCCCAAAGACCCCTTTTTAACAAGGCAACCTCAGACTTCTACCCTGTCTGCCTAGCCCCCAAACCAAATCGTTCTGGAGGGATGTGCTGCTGAGCTCCAGCTCCCCAGGACTGCTCATGGAACCCCCAGAGCTGCAAATCACCTCAAAGAGACGGGGAGGAGAGGCCCTTGAAGCTCGCTGGGAGAGATCAGTCCCAGCACAGTCCGTGGGATGCTGTGGTGGGAGAAAGAAAGAGCAGACAAGAGGAATGCAGACAGGGATGGATGGCTGGAGGAGCAGGGAGGAAGCTGGAGGGTGGCTGAGGGCAGGAAAGGCTGGAGGATGGGGTGAAGGCTGGAGAGGGTGATGATGTGGGAGATGTAATCTAAGGCAGAGCTGCCCAAAGCCTCCAGGCTGGAAACCAGGTGACTGAAGATGTTCAGGGGGAAGCAGGTGCCTTCACAGCACCTGCAGCACAGCCCCCTCCCAGGGACAGCAGCACCTACCAGCTCCCTGCCAAAGCACTCACGATCAGCGCGTCCCACGTTTGGAAAGCTGGGCACCACAGGAAGGAGATCACACCAGCATTGCTTCATGCAGGAGTGCTGACAAGCTGGAAACAGAGATTTTATCTTCTTCTATACCCGGCAGCAGGAGGGCATTATGCTGCTGGTTTTGCCAGCACACCAGAGGTCTGGGCTCTGGTCCCTCAGCATGGTAGAAATGGGAGATGGTCTACAAAGGCACCTGTGCCGGTCTGTGGCCTTCTCCCTGTGCTCAGGTAGGGGTTGTGGGCACAGCAGTGCTTCCCCAAGTGTGCTCAGCATGAGAGACAAGTGTTTCTCTGCCCTCCATCATTTTATTGCAAAAGTGATTCTACCAAAAATATTCAGTTCAGGAAGTGATTTCACGAGGAAAAAGACAGAGACAAGTGTCCAAACCAGGCAGAACTACAGAGCAGTAGTACAGGATTGAGCACAAGATTTACCCCAGCTTGATATTATTACTGTGCTTGAAATTAAAAGCCTTTTTTCTTCTGATTGTGAAGATAACCTCCTAAGTGTTGGCGACCATAATCCAAATCAGTTTCATATACTTGAGCCTGCATACACCCTGGAATGACCAGAGGGTTATTCACTGAGAAATAGATACCGCTCTACTGCTGTCAACAAAGCATCATTGCTAGTGGCACCCATTCACCGTTTGAGTGTTCAGCTCGTGTTTTCTCTTTGCTGCTGCTGGACATACCTTCAGACACTGGTGGTAACGTTTTCAGGGTGGTGCTGGCATTGCCAGGAGAGCTAACACCCTCAGATATCATTTATATCATTTGCATCATTTGAGATGACTGAAGTGAGATAGGAAAAGAGATTTGTCCTCCTCTGTAAAATTTACTTATTAAAATTTCAAAATCCAACACTTCCTCCTACATCACCTTCATTGTTCAGATCCTGTCCTCTCCTCCAGAGCAGCCTATATCCTACAGAATCTTCCTCTTTGTCACTACAGCTTAAGAAGAAGCAGAAAACATTTACAAAGTAAAAGAGAGTTTCTACAATGGCACCTAAGGATTTGGGTGGGTTAAATAACTCTTGAAGTGTATCTCACGTTAAAAGGATGAGGCCATGCCACACTGTCTTCCAAAGGTACACTGTCAGACCTTGTACCTGCTGTGTTCTACATGGCCCATCACCCATTTTTGGGAAATAGAGCCATATATTGCCTTTAGTATTTCTAAGGAGAGTGAGAGCAGACAAGGACCCACTCTGAGTGGTACATCAGTAACCACACAAGCAGAGCTGGGGGAGATAACCTTGGTGGGAGGCTCAACAACAGCCAGGACTGGCCCACATCTTTTCTCCTGCCCCTGTGCATGATCTTGCTCCCTGTCAGCTCTTGTTTCCTCCTCTTGTGCCAACCAGCTCCAGGGGAATAGGTCAACCCAATTTCCTGGAACAGAGACATATATTTTTCCTTCTGCACCATGAGTAGATGCTGCTGCCCGTGGGAGTTGTCATCCTTCCTGCAGAGGAAAAGTACAGTGAATGGAAGAGGCTCAAATCCCATGCAGATTTAGAAAAGAGCTAATTTCTTGTCCAGGGGAGCAGAATGCCAGCCCCAGTGTCTCCAACAGCAACCCCAGCTGAAGAAAGCAGAACCTGCAATGCTGTCACAGATTCCACTGCCTTCAACACCTACTAATTAGTCATTAAAAGCTACTTTGAATATATCAAACTAAGAAATAGCCCTAGATTGGCTCATGGTTTTAATACACATTAAGAATTTATGCCTGTCAGCCCAAAGTTTGTAGTAAGAGATATTTCTTAGTGACCTGGGAGTAGGTATGTAAATAGTGAATTAGCAAAATGTCCAGATGACACAGAATTTTTTAGGTTACTCAAGACTATGGGGAGCTACGACATGTTCCAGAAAGACTTGACCAGACAGCATGATGGAAGATGAAATTCAGTGCAGACATGTGCAAGCTAATGCACACTGCAGGAAATAATTTAAGCTTTCATACATGCCAAGGGACTGTGAATTAGTGATGAGAGGCATTATGGTGGACACACAATGCCTTCAGCAAAGCTGGCTGCACAAAGTACAGCCCAGGCCAGCAAAGGAATGAGGGGAAATTCAGCTATCTAAAGGTGAGTGGGGTGATACTTACATGGCAGAAACCTTCTGGGTCAGGCTGGAATATAATTTAAAGGTACCTGTGAATGAGGCAGCTCTGGAATCAATTCTCTCACTTTGCCTCAGCCTGGTCTTTCGGGGCTCTCATGTCTTACACTCTGAGAAGGTCAGAATAGTTGTCAAGCCTTGTAAAAGAGCTGGACCTCACTGAATTCTTTTTCCATCCATGAAGTCCTTGAAAAATGATAGATATCCTGACAAAGGTTCAAACTTGGCAATTAAATTCCCATGAGCTGGAATTAGAAAAGGTGTCCCACTTACATGAATAGATTGCATAAATTGTATTTGGAGGTGGTTTCAACAAGGCTGGTTCCCTGGGTTTTGCTGTGATGAATGAGCCAAATATGCCTTTAACATAAGGCACTATTGCAGTTTTACCAAAGCTGAACTCCCCCTGGAATGGGAAAGGGGAAGACCCTTTTTGGGTGTTTTTTTTTTTTTTTCCCTTAGAAACAAAGGGCATAAAACAGAGGCTGGGAATGAAAGCCCTGTAAATTAATTTATATTATAATTTCTGCAATGCCTTTGTATATAAATGGAAGTTAAGTACATAATTTATGGAGGGTGGTATATGTGAATTGGAGTCTCAAACCCCCTCAAACACACTCACTCAGGCATGATGTGTAGCACACTAACACTCTCAGGCAGTGTGCAGATTGCAATAGTAGGGAAAAAAAAATCACTCTAATACTGTGTGTTACAATAATAAATTCAGGAATTAGAGAGTTTTACCTCTCTGTAAATAAATTATGCATATGTAGTTTTAAATTAGCCAAATTAAATGATTAAAGACACTCCATTCCTTCATAAACTTGTCTCAGGAGTAAGGAATGCAGCATACAAGCAGAGGTCTCTGGTTCCTTTGAGCCTCACTGTTTCATTTGAAGCAATCTTAGATGCACTTCCTTTGCAAGGACAGAAGGAGTTTTATTTTCCTTCAGCTAATTATTTTCAGATAAAAGCAAGTGTTGAGATTAGAAGCCATAGTTTTGTTTGCATTGGGATGTTCCTGGGGCTGGAGAACTGTCATGGCTCTTCAGAAGTCATCCTGCCCACACTGACTGGTTCCAAAATTTCTGCCCCTGATTTTAACCAAGGTTTTCAAACACCCACAGCTCTTCATGACTGCGCTGGCAGTATAAGTGGACAGCACTCCTGAAAGGCAGGTCCACAGTGCCTTCTCTGCACAGAGTGCTGTTGTGCCAGCCTGTCAATGGTGCTATGATTTGTTGTGCTACGTGACCCTGTGACTCACGAGTGGCTGCAAACATCATTTCCCATTTTCCTGTGGGAGGGAGTTTAGGCTGTGTCTCAACAGATGCATTTCTTACTCATTCCCTGAACTGGCACTCTAGCCTTAAGCCAAAACTCGCCAATCACAAGAAGAAACTGCAGAGGTTTCAGGTGTTTCTTTCCCAGTATTACCAGCACTGTCTTACCCCTTATTGCCAAACAGGGCTTTACTGTACTACATCCTACATACCAAATTAGGTCAGTTTTTCCAGGGAAAGTTTGGACAGTATCTGTCACTCTCAAAGCATTTAGCTAAAAATGTCATTTTATAGGTGGAGAAGCTGGCACAGAAAAGCAGAGCACCTTTCTTGATGTCACAGAGCAGAGCAGTGGGAGAGCTGACACACTCAACTATTGCTGTGTGTCCTGCCCTTGGCCAGTACCACCTCCACACACCATGGCAATTTCATCAGCTGAGCCACTGCAAGGTACTGTTTCAGCATCACTCAGCACCTCCCAAGCAACTTGGACCCTGGACAGCTCAGGCACTTGCAGATGTTAAAACTTCCCAAGGCTGTATGAGCAAAAAGGTCTGCTGAAACCTGCAAGGGATATCCACAAACAAGGGATATCCACCTAATATGGATTTCAACTGGATTTTACATCTCTGCTAGGGAAGAGTACACAAGCTTGTCACTCTATGTAAAAATGTGTATTTTAGTGGAATTCTCTCCCCATAAATCAGCTCAAATGCTGATGCTCAAAGCAGTGTGAAAGCAGAAGGAGTTTAAGTGAAGGCAGTGTGGGCACGGTACAGTTCACAAAGCATTTCTCTAATTCCACCTGTAAGTACAGTGTGCTGATATATGCATTCATTCACTGCATTTTGACTGTATTTTGCCTTCTTGCTATGAAACCAGCCTCTGGCTTAACCTGTAGAATGTAAGACAGAGATGTCTCTCAAAACATTCTTGGTGTTTTGGAGAAGATCCTCATTTTCAAGAGCAGAAGTTGATTGTTCACATCCACATCAACAGGGTTTTGGAAAGCAAATCCTAAGTACAGGCAGTGGGATCAAGAAACATAACAGATTTTAAACTGCAAATTTATGGGTTTATGAATGGGATTATAAATAAATAAGAAAAGCAGAAATATTCAGAATCAGATTTAGTAATCCAGAGGTTCCTGAGGATTCTTGGTACAGTAAGCATGCCATCCATCTTGGGAATTAGAGTAGCTGTTCCAAGGTAACCCCACACTAAGGTTTCGATGATTCAGACACAAGGTAGTTACAATGGACTCCAGGATTGTGTTCTTGCTTTGGAGGAAAGTAGAGAGAAATTTTAATCTTGCAGTGCCAATATTGATTCTGAGCCAAATAAGAATCAAACTACTTCCAAGATATTTTTATTAAATGCTATATAGATCTGTCATTGAGAGAAACACTGAAAGTTTCTGATACAAATACATCCTCACAGTGAAATGGAGATTATTAGCTCATTATGTTTATAGCATGAACCAGAGGTTTTGGATATTAATGGGGCAAATGAACTGGAAAGAGCTGTGGTCTTTCATTTAGAAATCTTCTGTCCCAGAGTTTAACATCTCTCACTATCCAACTTGCCATTGGGAGATGGAACAGTGGAGTGCAATGTTCACACAAAACAAGGACAGACCATAAGGCTATGAGCTCTTTGGAATTTGATTCTAGAGAGACATCTTGCCAGCTTGCCATGGGCTCCAGCAGCAGTTCAATACAAATAACCAGTGCTGTGTTTTCTTTCCCCACCTGTTTGCAAAACTTTACTAGTATGTGTTTTCAACACCACGAGAAGCTGCTACAAGCTGGCATCTTTGTGTGCACACCAAAATGTGTATCACGTGCCTATGAAAACTGGGAAATACTTCACACTTTGAAAACACCTGAGTTCTTGGGTTTGTGTTTGGATTCTGTGTGGGGTATGTGCGAAGGACATATGTGAAGGACAGGGACTACAGCATCTGTGAGGGCAGGTACACAGTGGGGTGGCTGGATGAAAATGGAGGAGGAATTGAGAAAAAATTGTCAGAACTACAGAGAACATGGAAATCTTGGCTCAGGATGGAGAGAGGTGTCAGGGCTGCACCTCTGCTCCTCGTGTGTGTCATTTGGCAGCATCAGTCAGGTCAGATCCTACTCTTTCCTGCACGACTTCAGATCCCTCATGGCCGTGGTCTTTTCTGCAAGTGAACTTCAATACGAGCTCACAGAGACAGCCCTACCTGGGCTGCACCAAAACCAACATGAGCAGCAGGTGAGGTGATTGTCCTTGACTCTCCCCTAGGGAGATCCCACCTGGACTGCTGCATCCTGCTCTGGGGCCACAATACAGGAGGGATGTGGACCTGCTGGAGTGAATTCAGAGGGCCATGGAGATGAGTAGAGGGATGGAATCCCTCCTTGATGAGGAAAGAATGAGAGAATTGGGATGTTTAGCCTGGAGAAGAGAAAGCTCCAGGGAAACCTTATTGAAGTCTCTCAGTACCTGAAGGGTGCAAGGCACCTGTAGAAGGACTGTTTACAAGGACAAAGGGGAGTGGCTTCAGACTGAAAAAGGGGATATTTAGATTAGATATTAGGAAAAAAATTTGTTACTGTGAGGCACTGGCACAGGTTGCCCAGAGAAGCTGTGGGTGCCCCATCCTGGAAGTTCAAGGCCAGGCTGGATGGGGCTTTCAGCAGCCTGGTCTAGTGGAAGGTGTCCCTGCCCATGGCAGTGGGGTTGGAACAAAATGATCTTTAAAATCCCTCACAACCCAAACCATTCTATGATTCTGTGATTGTGAAGGCTTGCACAGACCCTGGTAAGAAACCCTACAGCTTTGACACAGTTCGTGAACATCTCTGGCCTGACACTGCCTGAGCAGAGGCACTTCTTTCAGATCACTCCCAGGAGATGCCTACCTAAAGAGCTGCCTAGTGCAGATGATCCCTGTTTTTCCTTACTGAATGGCTGTACAAACTACCTTCTGAGCATGAAGACATTTAACAAGAGCCAAAAAGACTCATTCTGTGCGGTTCTTGTCCTGAACAGCAAAAAGAGAAAGTACCTGGAGAGACAAGCTTTTGATTCAACCCACTATCAGGAAAACTGAATTTGGAGCTGAACTTCACAAACTTTACAAGAAGTTATGTTCTGTTGTTTTTCTGAAATTATGACTAAATGTGAAAAGTGTGGAGTTTAGCAATCTCTGTTCCAAGAAAATGTACTGGAGAACATGTCCCTATTTTTATCTATGTAAGTAAAAATATTCCAGGAGACATTAAACTTGACTATAGAATTTCTTGTACAATCATGGCATGCAGTATATGAACTTAAGGAGATTTAAAAAAAACCACCAACATTGGACTTATAAAAATAAGAAAATTCATCTAAAAAAAAATAAAATAATTAAAGAAAACATAACAATTGCAGGCACCATCAGTTAAGACAATAATGAAGCTCTTACATTCTTGTTAAAAATATTTATTAAATGGGATCATGAAACCTGAGAACTTTTTAATGCACTTGAATTCAAAGCCAGATATCTAGAAACCAGAATACAGCTCTACCTGTGAACTGTTGAAACTGTATCATCAATAGCAGTGATTGAAATGATAAGTGGAAACTCAATGGGAAGGCCAAGGAGCATTAAGACAAAGAGGACTACTGAAGGACTTTGATATTTGACCAGGCAAAATGGCAATCAAAAAGAGAAATACCATCATAAACAGCTTTGGTGTTATGAGCGACCATACATATTCCAGTGGAGGAATCTTTGAGGAGTACTGAAAAATTAGAGGAACACAGAGGGGAGATCCTGAAAACACTTTCAGGCTGGAGGAAACTTACAGACAGAGGCCTTCTGTGCCTCCCTCATCAAAAGAAGAAGCCTGGGAGGTAAACTTGACTATTCCATACAAGTATATTCACAGAGGGAAATTTCCAGGGACTAGAGAGAGTTTTTGCATCTAGCAAAACAAAGCAGTACAAATTCTACTATTACGACCTGAAGCAATAGGAAAATTTTGTTTTTGAAAGTGAGAGTCATCAAATATTGAAACAAGCTGCCAAGAATAGCAACAGAATCACCATTTCCCCCTGTCTTTATGTCAACACTGGATGCCTTTGTCTTGGACAAGTGCACATTATGGACATATGCCAGGTAACTGGATGCAGGGTCAGTGTTCTAGTGAGCCCTTCCTGCCTCAAGGTACACATCTAGAGTTGGTGTGGTTACTGCTAGTGACTGTGGAAAGGATATAAGGATGTCTGCTCGTGATTCAGGGCTTCCATCAATCTTTTTAAAGGATCAGGATAAGGATCTTCAAGGAAACAGTTTCCCAAACCTGCAGATTCCTGAGATACTTGTTCTATATTTTCATTAAGCATCAGTAGTGTAGACCCTGCCTTTTTGTGCTTCATTTGTCTTTTTCATGGTCTTTTTGGCTACCTGAACCATGCCTTTTCAGACATGTCCCTAGCTGATAGCAACTTACTGGGTTATGCCTGGAAGACTTCTCACTCCTACAATATTATCCAAGATTCGCAGCTTATTCTCTAGGTGTTCCTCTGCAGTCCAAGGTTAGCTAATGAATACCTTGATTACAGCATTCATGAGAGATGATTTACATTTTTTCATTAAAAATGTCACTAGAAGTCCAGTCTTCCCATGCTAAAATATTTGAAGCCACTGCCATCATCATACATGGCTGATATTAATTAGAGTAGAGGATGACAGCACTTGGAAAATGACCTTTAACAAGTGCTTGTTCTTTAGTTAGACTAGGTCATTACTAGAGATTACCAAGCATTTTCAATAAAATGCAATCTCTGACTCCTCTTCAGCTTTAAATTCAAACAATGAAAAGTAGCGGAGACTCTTCATCTACCACTGCCACTAGCCTGTCCCACCACAAGACAGCTGCTGATTCCTGTGCATCATTTGCTCTGAGCAGCAGGAGAAGGAAAGTGGTGAGCTTCATTCCCTCCCTTACAAGCAGAGCCTTTCCCTTGCTGCACAGATCAGGCTCAGCTAGATGGAAGACAGCCATCCCCAGCACAGTTCTTTTTGTCATCTACACAAACGTTGTGGAAAAGGGAAGAAAAGTGAGCTTGCAGTCTGTGCTGTCACAGGTAGCAGCCACATCCAAAATACGAGCAGAGAAGACTTGAAGGAGCTGCATGGCTGTACCTCATCCTTGGGCAGTACATTCGCTGCACCACAGCTTCACTCCAGGGCAGTGACACTGCAGCAGGCTGTGATCTACACTCTTTGATGCCATGGTTCATCCTAGTTTCTTCTAGGTGCTCTCCACCTTAGAACACAGGACTTTCAGAGCATGTCACTGGGAAAAATCCATTTAGAGATGTCTTTGTGCTCATACTTCAGTCACACCAGGTCCCATGGAGATGAGGACAAAGCTGCAAGCATGGCACACAGCATGCAGAAAAAAGGGCAGTGGGGGCAGTCACTCTGTTCCAGCAGTTCTGGACAAGATGGGGTGAGTGGAACAAAAATCTCCCACCCAGCCTCTCTGTTCCGAGAGCAGGGCTTCCCACCATGCTCCACAGACAGTGGGCTCCATCAAATCCTGCAACTTGCTCCTTTCTGTGCAAGCCATTAAATGAAGGTTCTGGGCATAAACCATGCTGAGAAATTATGCTGCAGTTTAAGAGAGTCAGAACAGAAGGCCTGCTTAGGAAGCAGTTTGAAATTATTGAGAGTAGCACTTCACATTTCCACAGCAGAAGCCTTTATAGGCTGGAAGTCTCAAACCTTGATCACTTCCAATTGAAGCACTTATAAAAAATGTGCACTGCTGGAATATTTTAAATGACTGTGTGCAGTGTGTACTGACTGAACATTAGGGGCTTCAATTAAATAACAGTTCAGAACATAATGAACTGAAAAATTTCACACTCTCTAAAGTGAGATAAGTATGAAATGAAGAGAGAATTAAGAAATAGTGCTCCGAAAGTGGCACCAGCTAGTGCCTGATGAGATTTGGGCAGAAACACAACAAAACAGTTTGTGAATTAGGGTGTTATGTCTTCTTGAGGTTTTGTTTTCTCATTTTTTTTGTTTTTGGGTTTTTTCCAGATCCCTCAGTGAGCACTGGAAATGACCAGGTCCTTTTTCTTTTTTAACAAAGGGTGACTGTGCTGAAATTGGGGATGCACATACCCTGTGAGCTTGGCTCAGTCATGTCTGAAGTTAAGCACTTCTGGAGGCACAGCTGGTCAGCTGCTCCCTGCTGTGGGCTCAATGGATAATCTGGAGCCCAAGTCCAAGGTTCTGGCCTGGTATTTCACTAACACCAAATCCTTCTTCAGTTCTTTAGTTTACTAATGAAATAATGCTCTCCTATGACTCCTATGACCAGACACACAGAGTACATTTGAAAATGCTTGTGTGCAGCTATGGAGAACGATGCAGTAAAGACTGTCCGTGCTGTCCATTTCCTCTGAATGTCAATTAGAGGAGAAAAGGGATGAGCAAAGCTAGAGATCTGCACCACAGCATGAGGCACTTGCTCCAAAATACTGCAGAATGCTTAAAAAAGAGAAAACTGACACTCAGAGTGCCAACACACTGCATTTTGGTAACTGCTGACTTCAAACTAGGGCTATTCTCCCTTTGTTCCATGGCTGGCTTGTTAGCTTTGGAGGCAAATCCCTTTACAGACTTCCATGATCTCTAAAGCACACTTATTTGGTTTGAAATGGAACAAAATGAGATCTCATTCCAGTAAGTACCGTATTTATCCTGTTACCAGAAAGGGCATGGGTGTCTTTAGAGATCTTGCAAATATGAAAGATGTTTTAAAAAACCAACAAACATAAAGCTCAGAAAAATTGACACACTTCAGATTTTTAGGCTTATTAGGTTTAACATTTCTATGTTTGAGGTTTTAACTGACTCATTACTATTGTTCTGTCTGTATTGTTTCATAGCAACCTTGCAAACACATTGGTGGCACCTGTTCTAGGCACGTCCTCCTTAATTTTTTTAACTGGTGAGATCCTACAGCCAAATTCCAGCTGACCAAAGCAGCTGTGCTCTCTAGGAGCCCAAGAAGACTGAAGATAATGGACAGCCATATCAAACTTTACCAAGGGTGATATATCACTTACATGCTGCATTTGACTTGAAACTAGACCAGAAAGGTCCAAAAGCTGAAAAGTAAGTGAATTTTGTTTTGTGGCTACTTCAAGTCGTAGAGAGTTAGCTCAGTTTGCCAGCAAGTGTTCATGGGGATATTAATAATCAGGTGGGAGTCAGGAGCCTGCATTTATTCCAGTTTACCTGACATAAACCCAGCACACAAAAAAACTGAACAGACTACAAAACCCATTTATAAGCATATGTGGTAAGCTTAATGATTTAGGAGTTCTATAAAAATTGTAAGTATGCTCTGATCTTCAAAAAAGGTTGTCAAATAAAATAAAATAGGAGGGAAACTTATGCACATTTCCTCAAGCTCCATATTGCCAAACTGTTGAATCTGTTATCAAAGACTTGGTCTGACTGGTCTTCTGAGGAATGTAGGAAATCCAGCCCAGACCACTGAACTTTCATTCTGTGCATAGAAAAAGCATCAAAAGCAATGCAAAAACCTTGCTCCTTAGACAACCACATAATTATTTGCCCATGGAATAAGTTTTTACCTTCCCCCCTCAATCCAAATCTGCTTATAATTTTAGGACTGAGGGCTAATTGTCATCTTAATTTTGCCTATTTCCTTTAAGAGAAATCTGAAGCATTGAAACCAATTCTTAGCCTTTTCAGGCTCCTCCTGAGTGGAGGGTTTATTATTTTGTTTGCCATAGCATGAAGTGTCAGTGGCCAGCTGCGTTTCCTTGGGCCAGTCAGGCTCCCTGCCTTTCAGACTCCCTTTGGTTCTCCCATGTAAAGGAGGATGAATGGGACTGCAGCTGGACCAAACAGTAACTTTATAGTTCAGCTTCATGTTCATTCTTCAATTTGCAGCAAAATGCATTCTTGACCACTTGCACCAGAGGACAAAAAGCTATGAAGATACTGAGCTCTTCAAATCTTTGACTTCAAGATTTCAAAGAAAAGGGTTGAAGTCATAGAATCATACAAGCTTGTACATTTAAAGGTCATTTCAAACCCAAAGTGGGGTTTAAATTTTAAGTTGCTTCTAGGAATAAGAAATAGATTTCTTCTGACCATGAACTGTGTTTAGGGCTGTCTCCACATTAATTTTCTGCTAGCAATATATGAGCTAATGAAGCAGGTCTGTCCCTAAAGCAGGGCACTACCTGGCTGGTGATTTTAATGGGACTCTGAGCTCTCCATAGTTTTGCTAGATTTGAAGATGACCAACAAATTCTTAACATTTGACATGTAAGTAATATATGAACTGCTTGAACATGTAAGGAAATGCAGACACCATGTCACTGCCCAGGGTTGTTGGGTTTTTTTTAACAAATCAGTCTTGAAACATCAAAATAGGATGTTTTAATAGATCAAATGTTTTCAGTTTTTTACGTGAGGAAGATATGTTAAATCTCACCCTTTCCTGCAGATTTGTGCAGTTTAGACTAACACGTCCCTAAGAAAACATTTTTGTCAGTAAATCAACCAGCTATGCCTTTCCCTAAACACCTTTTCTTACTTCATATATCTGTATCACAACTACCCATTACCTTAAAGAGTCTTTAGGAGTTCTCTCATTTAGATATCTCACCTTGACTTCATTTTCTGTATTTGACTCTTCGTGTCTTCTTGGGATGTTTCTCAGTGTTTTCCAAATTAACACTTTATTTGCATTTGCCACCACTGACCAAGCTCAGGGAAGATGCCAGATCAGAACAGGCAAAATCACACCTGTGGATCTCAGTCTGTCCTTAGGGAAGGCTCAGCACTGCTAATAAGAAAGCCATAATTTCTTCCCTTAATCCATAGCTAGGGAGAAAAAGTCCCAAAGCTTAATGATCTTCTATTCCTAAAGACAAACTGCTTGTATTAGTAAACATTTGTTCTAAACAAGTACCAGGCACATCTCTTTTCCCCTTTCTAGAAACAATCTTGTAGTTTGCCCAGAAAACTATTTCAGATTAACGTCAAAATGTAATCCGCTCTTGTGACCAGAACTACAGATTCAGGCTCTGCCACCCCATTGCAGCCCCTTCTTCATGACAGAAAACACAATAATGCTTCTTCATCTCAGAAAAATACTGCAAAAATTTGGCTTTGTGAGTGCTGCAAGGCATTTAGAAACCATTGGGAGAAAACGTGCCACGAAAGTGAATGTCTTCACTGCGGGATGCAAATATATGTTAAGCAATAAAATTCTACTTCCTAAATAGGCTTGTCTTGCTTTGATATTCAAGGATATGAAAAAAAGACATACATACTTCTCATTTAATCCTGCCAAGATACAAAACTTGCCTATTTTTATACAGCTGCCCAATATGGATGACAAAAATAGCTTTCTTAATAAAGAGAAAGAAAATACTAGCTGATTTTTCCTGCTGCAAAGGCATGAGGTCCACCTCAAGATTGCACACCATTTTAGGCTGAAATTCTACCTGTTGAACCTAATTTTGCTGAGAAAGAAATGCTGCTGCTTCTGAAAGCTCAGCTGAAGATGTCAGAGGATATTACTAGTCCCAAAAGTAAAATCCAAAGAAAAGATTAATATGGTTTGCTGAGAGTAAGCTCAATAACTATCATTGTGCTGTGTATTTGCTTCTCATAGCAGACGATATTTGATCACTTGAAGTGATTACTTAGCTTTAGCTGAGAATGTTTTGAATCAAGTGGCTCTAAATCATGTGTCCCACAAGTATTTGCTACCAGCTAGTGAGCATTTAGACAGCATTAGCACAGGTTAATAACTCCTCTCAAAGGGAGAAAGGGCAGGCAGTACCTCAAGAGTGTGTGTGCATGCGTAAAAACCTCTGGGGACAAGGCAAGAGTTTTTAAGGCTAGACCTCTCCTGTGAAAAATAAGCCACATCGTACCAGACTGTGTTGCATTTTTAACTCAAAAGCCACACACTTTTTCCAGGGGGAAATAATTTCATCTAATCCTGAGTGATGCTATTTGAATATGAATGTTGTGCAATTACAGTGGTGCACATGTTAATAGTGCTGGACAGTTTGTATCCCTGTACTTGAAGTGAGTCTGTTCAGCAGCACAGGACTGAGAATTTGTGAAAACTATCCCACCATTTCTTAGGTTTGAGTAGTACTACTTCTACTACTTAATGAAAAAATTATACAGGAGACACTATTATTTTTATTCCACAGCTTCTTATAATTTGAAAGATTTATGTGTCATTTCTGCATTGAAGTGTTCAGCACCAACCTATAAACTGTTCCTGTAATATTCCAGGAGGACTCACTGTCTTAGTCAATACCTAAAAACTTCAAAAATGAATGTGAAAAATAGATTTTCAAACATTATTCAGTTCTGACATACTACTAAAGGTACAAAGATTTTATTAACACAGCAGATGACTACCAGTTCCTCTGCAGACATTTCTTCAGTGGATGATACAATTTAAAATTAATAAATATCCTTTTTTGATAGATACTTTCCAGAAGTAATTTTCAAGTGATAGCTTAAGAGACACAACATACCAATGTAGCCTTTAGGAATTGATGCCACTACACAGAACCAAGGGTTTATTTTTACCTAATCTTGTAGCTCCTTAAATCCAGGTACTACTGAGAAATGCAGTATAACTAGGTTTTGGTCATCTGAAAACACCACCACAATTTCCTTACACACTTTGCTTATTTATGCCTTTTAGCTGTGGTTTGATGCTGCTTTACAGCTGCATAAAAATCCCATGCGTACATGAAAAAAATTACAGGGACAAATTATGGATTTGCGTAATTTAGAAGCTTAGGTAGAGTAAGTTAGCAGGGACGTATGTAGAAATGACTTTAAACAGCTCACTGTGATGTACACTTTTCTATTTCATTTACTGTAATTTGATCTATGCTACTCCTTTTATTTCAAAGCCATAGCAGTTCTGGTCCTTTTGTTACTAACCATTCAATAGTATCTTGACAGCAGAACTACATCTCCGTTCTCATTTAATAACTATTTATCATTCTGTATCTGCCCATTTTCAAGAAGGAATAAAGTTAAGTGTTCCAGAAATTGGAAAAAATTGAAACTTGACCTTTATTAAGTGGGTTAATTGTCACAATCTCAGCATGTACAAAATTAATGACCAAAAAGTGGAACTTCAGAGTTTCAGAAGACTAGGTTAATGTCCAAAAAAGCCTAAACTCTGACCTTCTTGACATATGCCAAAAGAAACAGCCACCCTAATAAATTACTACCTGTGTGCAATTATAATAAACCATTCCTAGCATCCAATCACTTGAATTAATTGCTGCAAGGCAGTGGGACTTACAGATATTCAAAGCAATCTAAAAATTCCTTTGCAGTTCATAGGAGGCTGTTTGTGCATGCCTGTTTCAGCATGGAGATTCAGTTTTAAATCACATTATTCATTACCTTTGGACCACAAATCTGTATACAAGCCCACTTACTAGTGCTGAAATTAGGAGCCTTGGCTGAGGTATTAACATTACTGAAAGCGGTGAACCAGTGTGGAGTAAAGCAAAGGGAATGGAATTTCCCTTAAACCCATATCATAAAGCAGTTGCTGGATGCAGGACACCTACACAGTTTCCAAAATTCAGCCTTACATAGGAGGAACAGGCAACTTCTGTGAATAGGACAACAAACCACAGCATATTTAAATCAAACAGCACTTGCAAAAAGAAAGCTAAAAGAAAGAAAGAAAGAAAGAAAAAAAGAAAGACTCCATTTTCATGGGTCCAAGGTATCAGTACAATGTGAAATCTAGTGACTTCCACAGCACAATGACAAACAGTGATGAACTGGCCAAGAGGACAGGCACAGTTCTTCATGGATAGAAATGCATCTAGGAAACGGGCAGGTTGCCCCAGCGGAACATAAAGCAAGACGGTACCTGGTCAGTAACACGTGTAAGTGAAACAAGGCTGCAAGCTGCAATGAAGCTACTCTTGGTGTTTGCCATGCATGGGATGTCACAGGGAAACTTGCTTTTTGCCCGTTAATCCTATTAAAAGGACAATTGATCTGTGCATTTAGGGCTGGGAAATTAGCCCATTTTTTAAAAACAGTAAACTTAAATAAAATACCACTGTTTATGTTCAATTATCTAGTTCTGATGGTGTTTGAATCTGTGCTTAAGTGAGGGTGACTCAGTTGTGAAACCAACATTAGTCACATGCAACATTCTATTCCCTATACTCATGCAGATTTTAAGCACCTTTCTGAAGAAGCAAAGTCAAGCCTTAAAGAGCTAAGATCTGTTTCACTCCAATTCACATCAAAGTGCTCAAAGATACAAGATGCAGTGGTCAGCATCAACTATTTTGTCATGTCTGAACTGGATATAATTGGAAAATGACTGTGTGGTTTCTCCAGTCTGGGAAGACAGAAGACTCAGGTTCAGAAGCTTCTTCTGTGCTTGATCAAATTTAAATAATAAAATAGTGCTGTACACAAAATTCACATGGATGCAGATCCCTAATTCTAGACCACATTGTTTCAGGTGACTGACCTGAATACAACGCTATCTTTTATTTCCATACTGCTCTCTGTGGCTTTGTCCTTCCATGCTGGATTTGCCAAGCCTTTCCTTAGGCCCTAGTACTGAACCTTTGTCCCTAAGTGGCAGAGGAGCAGTTAATGGACAACAGTAACTCCAACCCAGACTGCTGAGGTTACCCCAGCACCGCACTCACGACAAGGCAGCAACCATTTACTGCCACTCTCTGCTCTTCACTGCCAGTTCAACACAAGTTTGTGATCGATGTGTTCACCTACTCCTAGGGATACTGATACCATTGCCTAACTGTGAAATTTCACAGTAATTACAGAACTAAGTGGAGATGATTTTGAACACTTGCTGAAATAATTCCTGAGCTTCCTATTCTTCAGAACAGCAACCCCTGCCTTCCAGACAACTAGCTGTTGTTCACTTGTCCAGCTCCTGTTTTCCACTTAGGAAAGGACATCTCCTCAGTTTCCTTCCCTATTTAGCTTAATCCTCTATTACTAAAAATTACACCAGGTCCAGAAACCAGGACTACTCCTGGTTTTCTTTTTTTCTTAATTATGGACTGAGAGTTAGTTTTTTGGTTTTTTTTAATTTTAGCTGAAAAATCCGCCACATGGTTTCCAAACTTGTGGCATTTGTTAGGAAATAGATGTAGAACCTGCGAAATGCTAAGAAAGCTCTTCTAACCGTGAGTCACCAATTTATGTGATGTACTTTGCACAGCATGCAGTGCATGCAAAGAAGGAAACTCGATAGAAACTATTAAATATAGATGGTAATTACATGAAAATCATGTGGTCGTATCTGACTTCAACAAGGATCAGTTAAAAATCTACTAGAGGAAAAAGAATGGGTATTGCTTCATCAGATAAACTTGGTAGGGCAGTGCTTCTACTGAAAACTGCTGTTTGCAAAAGAGTATAAGAAATACCTGGACTGAGTTTCAGTCCATAAAATCAGGAAAGAAGAGCATATTTTGGGAGCACCTTTCTTTTGTCTGACTGAAATACTTCAAATGATGTTTCATAATTACATCATATGCCTTTCTATAGAATGAGGCAGACAGAAGGGGCAGCAGTAGATACTACATACCGATTTTAAACCAGGGAACTAGGGATTTTGTAACCTAAATCTTCCAGACCACCTTTGAATCATGCAAGTTTCATGGCTCCATGATGATCATTCCTTCCTAAAGGCAAATCAAGAAGGCAACTACTGTTGGGCTGCACAGATTTTCTGTACATACCACCTCATAATGACGTCTGAGGCAAAGAATATTTATTCTAGCCAAGAACAAAAAACCATCCCACCTCCCCAGCCAGAAGGCTCTCATTTCTCCTTCACTCATGACAGCACTTAAGCTCCAGTTGCATTTACACTTTAAAAACATTTTTCAGGCTGGTAGTTGTTGCTCAATTTTGTATATTTGACTTTATCAAGAGAGAAATATGGACATCACCTCGTGGCACAGACCCAAACTAGTTGCAGGTTGTTAGGGAAATGATTCATCAGTAGGTAGGTTCATGCAAAATTCAAAAGGCTTTTTTTCCCCTATTTTGCTTTTGGAGAACAGTCCGAGAAATGCAAGCGATGTCTTTCTTACAGGAATACTTTAGATAGCTAAACAGAAGCAAGATTTGGCATTTAGCCTGGGATTAGTGTGAACAGCCTCTTAACCAAACATTATGAAGAAAGTTAACTTTAAAATGCTTTGAAAGGTCTGTTTTCATGACAGATGGTAATAAGGGCTCATCAGTGCCAATTTTTTTTGTTTTCACCTCAGTTTTCAAAAGCTTAAGTTTTAGGTTAGTGCTTCTGAAGGAACTATTACATGCATAGAGGAAAAATGCAAATTACAAAATTAGATTACTCACTATTTTTATTGTGTGTAACATATTTTTCTAAATAACACTAACAGATGAAGAGTAAGAATTTGACCATGCACTCAGTAGAACACTTTCCTTTTTTTTTTTTACTAGAATCCTTTTTTGTTTTTTTTCCCCAGCTATTTGTCCTTCAATCTTTATCCATATACCTGGACAGATACTCCTCTCCCCACAGACCCCAAAAGATACAGCAGTCAGTAGCAGGTAGAGGTTTTGTTTGTACAATACACTCACTAGTGAAGACATGGTAGAACTATATTTTATTCAAGAAAACCCACACATTCTGCCCTGTGATGACCACAGGCTTTGTTAAGCCATAGATATTAGCAAATACTGGAACAAAATACAGTGTATCAGATTGAATCAAAGCATTTAAATTCTGAATTACAGTTATAATTTTCAGGGAAGGCTAGTTTCAGAATTGCATCATAGTATCTAGTACAATGTTGTGCAATGTAAGTGGCAAAACAGAAATGGAGTATTGGTCCTAATAAAAACCAAACTGTAATGACTCTTGTATGACATTTAAATTGTCGAGATAACAATTCCATAACATTCTACCAAAGGCAGCATATAGTTACAAAAATACTGGTCCAGCATCTTGTTAGTGATGAAGCAATATCCAAGGTGCAATGGCAACATGCCATTCTTAGTGAAATATTTTTTAAAAAACTATTTTTTTTCTATTTTCCCCACACTGATATTAGCTGAACACCAGAACTTTTATGACAACCTGAAAGAAAGTCACTACTCAAATGTGTATTGCACCAAAGATTGATGCAAAAACACATTTTCCAGATTGCAGTATAAAAGAAGCAAAGTGTAATAGTACTATGAATGTGCCAAAAGACATTTTTCTGCAACTGATCTTAGATGAGCAGTTTGCAACCTCTATTGAGCTTTAAACAACTGTCCAAGCTTTCCATTCTATCCATCACCATGAACTTAATGATACAAAAGTAAAAGACAAAGTCCTTCATATTGAGAACAGAATTAAACCACTTTATACTCCTCTGAATTGATCCACAAAATAAAAGTATTCTGCCCTCCCCTCCTCCTAATACCCTGGCAATTTCAAAGTCAAGCCATGGATTTACCCTTGTTCTGATATTGCACAGTGCTAGGATTGTATTGTTTCCACCTAGAAGTTCAAACACATACTATGACAGTGACCAAAACTGCTGGTGACAGTAGACCTGCTTAAGTTGTGGAGGTATCCCAAGAAATGTGCATCAGATGGAGACACAATCTAAATGGCAAAAACCACTGCAGACTTGGCTGTGGTTTGGACTTGGGCCAAAAATACATAAACCTGCTTGCCATTTCCTTTGAGGAAGCAGGATCAATTAATATCTTAACCAAAAGACAAAGTTGAGTAAGATCAGGTAACCATGTGACATTCAATCTTACATTCAACAACATAGAAATGAAGGAGTAGCAGACAAGAACATTATTTTTCTTTTAATAATGATTCAGTCAAAAGTGTAGCTTTGAAATTTCTAGCTCATTGTGAAAACCTGAAGAAGCTGTGAAGCAACCTCACTTTGATCAGTTTAAAGCTGTGGCTTGGCCTATCTGCTTTCAAAATCTCCAGTAGCTCTGCCAACCTTGTAAATAAAAACTACTGCCTGGAAATAAAAAGTAGTCAGCCTTTAAAAGTTTATGAATGTTGTGTTGTAGCAGCCTAACTCTGACTGAAGAAGAAAGATACTTTATACAGTAAACAAAAGACAAAGTAAACTGAAATCATCAGAGATCACTTTAAGTGTATACAATTTGGATTCTCATTGACATTTAAAACTACCAATCATAAGGTTGCCACCTTACCTTTTTCTGGACTGGCACACCTGATTTTAAACAGGTTTTCCTCCAGTCTCCCAAGTTTCTGATCCTCTCATTCAGTTTTCTGCTGTACTGCTCCCCTACCTTCATGCTGAATACCGAGTCAGTCCTGCCTTCTGCTTTTCTTGGCAGGAGGCAGAGCAAGCTTTTAATTTCGGTAGTCAGAGTGACAGAACAACAAACACACAGCAGATAGAAGAGCTTAATTCTTCCCCAGGAAGAAAATACATTTGGTTCAACAAAGGGCTGCAAAATCTTCCAAAGGCACCTCTTTCCGCAGCTTTTGCCTGAAAGCAAGATGGCAATCTTAATTGAAAAGGGATGCTAAATCTTTTAAATAACTTAAAAATTCATTTTTATATAAAGCAGCAAAACCATTTTTCTCTGCAGAAAGAGAAATGTTAACAAAGAAACACACCAACATAAATGCACTGTTGATAAACTTCAGCTAGTTTAATTTCACAAGAAAGTAAAATTTTAGGACTATTCTTTAACCTCATCAGTACTTTCTGAAGAAGATTCTTTGGCATCTTCAGTCCCTCTGTTGCTTTTCTCTTTACTAAGATTTTCACTTTCTGATTTGGTCCCATTAAATAAAGAGTTTTCACCATTTACAAACCCATTCTCTGTGACTTCAGCATCAATAGCTTCATCAATCTTTAAGTCCCCTTGCTCTTCCACCTCTTCTAGGTTTCTCAAGACAATAGGGAGTCTAGAGTCTGCCACAGTGTTCTCCAACAAGGCAATATGGCCCTTGTCATACTTGGGAAGTGGAGCTCCATCTGCTATTTGTTTGGTATAATACTCTCTGCTGGCAGCTGCACTCTTCACTGCCTTCTCCAGGATCTCTTTTTCACCCAAGCGCAATTTGATGGCCATTATCGCATGTGGAGTGAGCTCATGAGTCTCCAGGAAGGACTTATCGACCTGTTAGAAAAGAAAAAGCAAGTCTGTTACTAACACCCAACCACAATAAAACAGCCCCTCACCTCATCTCTTTGTCTGAGCAGGAAGTGACACCAGGCTCTCCAGGCAGAGCCAAATGGACATGAGGAGGGTCTGCAAGGAGTCCCAGTGACATTTGTCATGAAATCATTAAAAAAGCCCAAAATTTCTGAACATAAATCAGTCTACATGACAAGTAAAGTCAGGTTACTTCACAAATACACACAGCACATAGGTTCACTTATACATTTGCAATAGGAGCATATTTCTTTGCAGTCTGGAGAATGCAACTAATAGACAACAAGTTGAAACTGATTCCCCATCTTATTTGCAGAGAAAAAAGCAGGTAGTCTCTATTTGGAAAATCAAAGGAAAAATACATTAACAAAATTACATTAACAAAATTTTCTGTTTTGCAATCTTATTTGATTTTCCCTAGATAATGCAAAACTGTTTCTGCACTTAAAAAGTACAGAATGAATTATGTACTAACATTCAGATTGAAGTTTGCAAAGACAAGATGGAGGAAAAAATATCTTTTCCTACAATCACAACACACAGAAGAATTCAGACATTTAAATTACATATAATGATAATTTTACCTCCACAGTTGTTTTATAGGTTTTCAAAAGAAGGGATGCTCTGGCTTCCAGGAATGTCCAAAGCTTAACTTCATTGTCCCAGCTAACAGGAAAGTCAGAGTTCCCCAGAGTGAAGATTTTGCCAATTGCATGTTCACCTATCAAGTGCTCCTTCAGCTCTTCTGCAATAAGTATAAAACCAATCTGTTAAAAAACAATCTCATCATTCACTTTGTCAGTTGACAAACTGCAGAAGGATTTATTTTCAATCATGCATCTTTGAGCAGCTAACAAAAAATAACTCTCTCCTCAAATAAGAATTATTGGATATGTTGCTTTTTTCTAGGATTTGTCTCAAGGAGACAACTTGAAGTCTTGAGGTCAGCAGAAAATGGGCCTTCTCTCACTTGGAAATAAAGATACTTTAGATATCACAGCCTCTCATACACAGTGTAAATCTGTGTCAGTGAAACAGAATGTTTTTTAAAATCATTCATAAATGTAAAGGAGTAAATTTGTAAAGAGTTCAATGAACTTTTAGACAATAAAAGGAACAGTCCAGAGAGTGTGCAAAGAGCAACGGAGTTCTTTTTCCTATTGTCTTGGTAATTTTTTTCAGTGGCAGAAATGACCTACAGGCGGTCAGAAAAGACATCCATCAAAACTCAAGAGCAGAAAACATTTAACCAGCTCCTTGACACTACACAAATTGCATTAAACTTTTAATTAATAAATTTGACTACTGCAAAGCAGTTATCACAAACTTGATACATCAAGAGCCTACGTGTAGTTTCTCAATAAACAGTTATCTTAAACATTATTTAAGACATAAATAAACTGAGCATAGTCACAGACCACAGAAATACAATTAAAGCATTCACTAGCTATATTTTCTTCTCCAAGCCAAAATTCACTTCATCATCATCCTAAAATTTTCTTCCCTTGAATTAACTTCCCAGAAATATCAGGCAGTTGGAATAGATGGATGTTGTAGGTCCCTTCCAACTGAATTGTTCTGGTATATTCTAATTTCTTAGTAAGTTCTAAAAGATGGATGATAGGAGGAAGTGAAGGCATAACACTAAGTTACATTATTCTTATTAAAGAAAGTAAATAGTCCACATGCAAAAACTCAACTGCTTCCACATTATCTGCACAGTATTCCTAACTGCAAGGGACTTCTCTCACTGTCATGACAAACTGTCACATCCATAACCTTCAAAACTGCATCCAGCCAGCAAGAAGATATTAAAAGTATTTAATGAGAAGTTTCACATGCACAAGTAAGGTGAATAGTTATTACATGTACATATATTTTGCCCCACAAATAAAAGTAACAGAAGAGAAACACTAGAAAGATAATCTGCAAATACAGAAATTTGTTTTAGATTACCAATTACCAAAATATGGACTATTTCAATTACAAACTACTAAAATATTAACAATACTCAACTTTAAAATGTCTCTTCCATATTTCATCTACCGTACAGAATATTCCTATTTCATACTTAAATTATTCCAGTGGTCATGGATAAAATGCTGTGATTTTAAGCACGTAAACCCTTACGTCTTGCATGATCTTGTTCTGCAAACTATTTTGAAACCTAAGAACTAGAGATCAAACTCCAAAACTCCCTCATTCACAAGAGTCTGGGAGATTAAAAGAAATAAAAAATTGTATCATCTCATGCTTTCAGAGTTACTGAAATATTCCCTCAGATGACATGGCCAAAGATTGGGATTTTCAGTAGTTTGTAGATTGAAACTTAAACTCCTCAATTCTTCTGATCTTCTATCTTCATGGTTTATATAAATGTCTATCACATTCCTACATTAACAAAAAAACCAATCAAAAATCCCCACAAGACAAACCTAGATTAGGTTAGGTTCATAAAATATCCTACCTTCACTCATACAAAACACTCGAAGGAAAGCCAAAAGCTGGGCAGAGATTGCAGGCTCAGTGGAGTGCAAGGCAAAAACACTTGAACTAATAAAGAAACAAACAACAACAGTAAATACAAGGCCAACTGTCATATCTTTGAAGTTATTTCAACATAAAAGACTATAAGGTATACAACAAATGTACTGCTATAAAAGTAACTGTAAAAAAATTAGGTAATATAAAATGAAAAGCTTTCCTAACCTGTATCTGAAAAGAATTATTATCGCTACAGTTTTACACTTAAAATTATTTGATACACCTTTCATAATAAATTAATGAAATGTAATGTTTCATGTCTATTGCTCCTAATAGTCTCTCTGGACTGAAATGACTAAAGGAAAATGCTGTGATTCAGGTATTGAGCATTGTAGTACAGCTGCAAGGGATAGGAAAGAAAGCAAAACCACAGATTGCTTCAAATTAATCCTTGCTCTGTTTTTGTTCAAATGGTTATTAAACCAAAGGCTTTTTTCCCTATATATGGTTTAAATTAGATTATAATATTGCTCATAGAACTTCTGTAAATATTATTACAATAACTTTAATTTGCTATACAAACAGAAGAAATATTACACCTAAGAAAATTATCACAAAAGAGCTTCATATATGCTCTACTAGACACTATATACTTTGGAAATGTTTTTAAAAACCCATGGCATTGTGTTTTACTTACGTTGGGATACCAGCACGAGCTAAGACCTCTGCCTTCATAGCATACAGCCTGTCACTTTTACTCACGCCAAGCTTTATTTTCACTCTGTCATGTGAATTATTATCAAAGAAAAAACCACTGTGGATCACAAATTCAGCGTTTGACCGAGTGCCATAAAAAATGTAAATCTAGAAGGATGAAAAGAGAAGTGAAGGGACAGGAAAAAAGCTTAAGATCAGCTCACAAAACTGACATCATTTGAAAGTTATTTTCTAAAAGAGTTACTATTCTGAGTACAAGGTGTATTTAGTTATATGAACATGCTTTGTTTTCTGGTGTTGACTCAAATGCTGTACATAATGTGGCAATTACACTTCAGAGATAGATGTAAACATATCCATGTAACAGGGACTTAGAAAGGCAAGAAGAAATTCTTATTCTGTATTTTAAAATAAAAATGTTCTGGTTTCTCACACTGTCATAAAATACCAGCATATGGAAATAAGCTTTCAAAGGCTTATTAAAGGCTAAAAAAAAAAATCAGAGACAAGGAGAGCCCATTAAAAGAAATGGTGTTTCTGGAGTCGTTTTCCCCAACCAAATGTCCACTCAAAACTATACTGCTGATAGATCAACTTTGCTTTCATTTAAATGTTACCTTAAGATATGGATATACCACAGTACGTCATACAGAGAGATCTGAACTGTGTTCAGCCAGTACTTATTTTTGTTTTACTCTGAACTCTTTTCTATAAAGGATATAGTTACTTTAATTCACATTTTTAAAGATGTTTCTAAATATAACCTGCTGAATGTATTTAACTCAGGGCTAGGCAGCATGAAATTCATGGGACTAGAGGTCAGAGTAGCAATTGTATTCTCCCATATCAAGAGGATATTTTCCCATTTGTGTTTGATAACAAAATTGTCAATCACAAGAAAAAGTTCCAGCAGTTACAAAATTCCCTTCAGAACCTCAGGGTATAGCAGTGCTCTGGATGCCTGCAAGCTTCCATTCCTCTCCAGCTGACAGAGAAAGACACAGTGCTCTCTAAAGGGCTCAGTAACAGCAGTGGTGCCATTTACTTTCTCTGTTTTCAATTCTGTATTAGAACTATTTATCCTAAGCACTAAATGCTTAAGTATGATATTGAATTATAACTAACATTATACTGTAACATGCTCATATGATGAACCATGACCTGCCTAGGTATAGTAAGGCAATGGGTAAGGAGAGAGTTGCTCACCTCCTCAAGTTTTAAAACTAGTCTGATACATCTCATGTGAAACTAAAAGTCACATATCACGCATAGATTACACAGTATGCTCTTACAAAAACCCAATTAAACCGAGTGAGTATTGCTTTATTTCAGGCCAGTGTTTGCTAGACTGCTGAATTCTGCTGCCTAACATTTTTAAGTAGTAAAAGCATGGATCATACGCTCTTCCCGCTGAAACTGTAAGAAATAACATCTGCATGGTATATTAAAGGACTGAAGCATTATATAATTAGAGCTTTAAAGATGTCACTAACAGTTAAAGTTTGCACAGAAATTCTGATAAATAGCAGACAAAGTGAAACTACTAAAATCAATTTGAAATATAGGAACCCTCCATAACTGAAATGGAGAGAGCAGCCAGAACAACTATATGACACATCCATTGCCAGCTGTGGAGAATTATAAATTGGATCATTTCTGGAAAAACTGTGGACCCCTTTTAACTCATCACACCACAATTGGAAAAAACAGAAAATGTTTGACTACCATAACAAATTCTGAGAGCGAAAATATACAATCACTGTAAACCTCAGCATAGCAATGAGGATAAATACACTTCTGGAAAGATGCATTCAAAAAAGAAAAAATTCCAGACACTTCTTTGTTAAAAAAGAAAAATTCAAATCAAAATATCATAAATTGTAAGACTGGCAAAATAATACAGTAAAAGTAATAACTCAGAGGCTGAGTTACAAAACATTTCAGGATGTTTCATAGACAAAGGCTTTGGCCATGCTTACTGCACAGACAGACGTCAGAAAAGGAGTGCTACTTGAGGGTTTAGGCTGGCTTCTGACACAGGACAGGAGATCCCTACACTCCTGGAACCACTGTCTTCAATGCATCACTAGTTTGGACACTTAGTTTTGGTTTTGAGCAGCTCTGATCAAAACACTGATTCTGAACTGTTGCATGCATCTTTGCAAGACTCTCCTGCTGTCTCAGGATGCCTGCGTGAAAGGGATGGAGTGTGTTTTCAGGTTCTTTCTCATTTCCACTAAGCATTGCAATGACAACAGCATAGGATAAAATGACTGGCAACTGCACTGCATTCCACCTCTTTTAAATGAAGACTAACAAGAAAAATAAGCCAACAAACACCATTGTTAAAAAAGACTCTACAGTCCACTATTGAAGACAAATCTAAAAAATATTTCTCTTTGATCCTTTGGATATGGCCTTTTATTAAGGTCTTCCAGAATACCAAACTCAGTGGCTGCATAAGTTCACTCACCAAAGATTAGATTTCAACAAGTCCTATGAAATATGAGGAATAAAACTCTCCTATATTCGGGGTCTACCAAGTGATAGAAAATATTCTGAAAAATGTACATGTATTTTATTTGGTAGCATTTTCACTCAAAATTAGCTCAGCATAATAAAATTCAATGTAGCAGAGATTAATCCACACCACTATATTATTAAAATTTTCTAGGGAGTCACAAAGTGTCCACAGAACTTAATGAAACAACAATAACGTAGACAACTCTTCACACTACCTGTTCTCCAGCCTTGAAATCTTGAAGTGCTACACATTCACACCGGTCATCTTCCAAATTGTAGCCTGTAGTGATCTATTCAGGAAAAGAGTGACAAAAGCACCTTTAGCATCTTATATTTCTCTCTCCCACAATGACAAATTTTCCTATTGGAAATAAATATTAACAATAGAAATTGCACACATTTCTTTCTCAGCACAACAGAATATAGCTGATAGTGATTGCTTTATGATTCCTAAGCAACGTCTTTATTAAAAAATCTCTGCATTGAAGAAATCTAATGGAGGAAATAACCTACCTGAAGGGAACAGAAGGCTCTGAGGAAAGTACCCTCCATAGAGCACAAAGTACCATGCTAAAGCTGGCAGCTTGTTATAAAGTTCTGGAGCTTTCAGTCACTCCCATGAGGCCCAAGGGAGCAAGGCACTGACAGCTCTATATGCTGTGCTTTATCCTTCAACTGCCAACACATGTTTGATCTCTCAATGAAAAAGGATTAGATAACTGTGGCTCTTTAGGGGATACAATCTTCAGAGAATTATAATTTACTTGAAAATAATCCCTTTATCTAAAAGTTAAGTAATACTCTTAAAATGCTAAAAGGATTTTTGTGATGAGAGCTGGCAATGGAAGAGGATAAACTCTCTTGACAAACCTGTACTTCCCCAAAAACAATTAGAAAACTGTAAAGGGGTCACACTAACAAGTAAAGCTATGCTAAAAATGTGATATTTTTATACAGTGACAAACAGCACGTTCTTGAATAGTATGACCAGAGATGTAGCCACAAGATGGAACATAAGCTGCTGAAAATCAGAAAGCAACTTTTATGGTAGGTAGTCTGAGTTCAGTACTGACAGAGGTAGCTCATGGAAAAATACCCTGTGAGCCTGGGGAAAAACCTAGAAGCCAAAGATTCTCTCTCAGCCTTTGAAAATGAAAACATACTTTTTTGTAAGCTGACTGACATGAGTTGTGGTATACCCTAATTCCCATCTTGGATGCAGCCTGTCCAAAGACAGAATTCCTCAGATTATTTCAAAAGCTTGGTTGATGGCTTACACATTAATATTTTTGCACTGCTTGCATCATTAAATGTGCATTTGTCAGCTGAAACAGTGCTTTCAAATGGAGCAAATCCAAAATGTCAGCCCCAAGCACGGGCAGCCTGGTCCTGCAGACATTTGCAGAAACCTCCCTATACAGATGCCTCACTGCAGTTCTATTTAACAGGTTTGTGGCATGCGGGGGTCAGTAAAAGAGAGTCATGCAATACTGAGCCTGCAAAAATTCCTGTGCATTCTCTAATTTGGACCACGCAATTTTAATTAAGATCTTTGGTTTAGAAAGTTATCATACCCTGAATTGCAGGTTACAAATGTTAGAGGATGACAAATCTACCTTCCTAGTTCAAATACAGTCATCTTCTGAAAATCTGTAACTTTCATCCAAAAAAAGAAACTCTTGACCTGTCCTGAAATTTTCTTAAGAGTGTAAACTCAGTGAAATAGCTCTGAATGTGAAAAGTCCAAATCCCTTGAAATTCTGGTGGAACAGGAGGCTTTCACAGACTGGGGAAATTCCAATATTTTAAGAGGAGGATTCTGTCAGTTTAAGCATGCCTCACTGGAGTACTGATCCTTCTTTTAAATTTTTATTTTTGCTTTAACAAAAAAACCAAAACAACACACAAAACCCAGCAGCATTTCTAAAAGACTTTTCTATAAAGCATAATGGAGTGCTAGACTCCTATTTCCTCTTTCTTTTAATAGCAGTCACGTAAGAGAATTAACAGGGTGTTTACTTCTCTTCCCACATGATAGCTGACAAATTGCATCCCTTCAGTTTTATTTCTGAAGCAGACTGATACATGAATTTCAAGTTGTGTATAAAGCATGCAGTAGTCTCTTGGTCAGTGATTAAGGATGGACCCAGCCCAATAGGCAGAATGTAGCTTATTCAAAGCTCTGTCAGAACTGGTAATCAACCTCTGACTGTCAAAATACAATCCCACTAAAGAATAACAATGAGAAATGCATGAAGACAACCATTTTGAAATAGTTCTTAGAGGCAGGTTGATCTAATTAATAGTGTCAGAAGCAAGAAAAAGCTGGATGGACCTAGCTCCAGTTAAAATCCATTATTTTCTAGCTCATGGAAAGGGGCCCTGTAGAATAAAGCAAGAACAGGAATATATATGGTAGCTGATTGATTTGGGAGTTATTTCAGCACTATGTGGAATAAACCAGACAGGGATGCATTCAATGTCATCTTTTGTTTCTTACTTTCCTGCTATGAATAACAGCTCCCTTCATGTATTTTAAAGGGATTGTGCTATGATTAGAGCAGCACTCACCCTCACCTCACTCAACAATAATATAAACTACAATACAGGAAGCTTACAGTTATCTAAGCAGTCACCTCCCCCCGCCACCATTTCTAATGGTACAAGACAATTAACACACAACAGAAATGGCTTTAGTAGCTTTTCTTAGCCCATTAACAATATTGCAGTTTTCTATCCTTCCTCAATTTATATACATTTAAATTACTTTCTGTAGAAATATGAAATAAATTATTGAAATCTTTACATATATACAAAATGTTTAAGTTCAGCACAACCTCCTTCGCCCTTTAGGATATATTTTAGCATAAAAAATGTTTCAAATCCTGATATACTACTGCATTAGGAGGTTTGGCTCCAGAAGCTGGCTCCATATCAAACCTATTGTTATACAGCATAATAAAAATAAAAATTACTTTATCAATTTAAATAGAAGTTTGAATGCGTAAAACAACATAAATAGCTGCTCTTTTAATATATGCTACTTAATTTTTCCCTCACAGAACCTTGATTCTCTTCCTCTTTGCTCTCATCTCAACTTTGAAGGCATTCATTAAGAGCTGTCTAATGAATACAGACAAGTCTCTGCAAAAGCATCTGAAAGAGATGCCCAGCAGGAAGAGGGTACAGGAAGTACTAACGCTTGCAGCTACAACTTATATTACAAAAATACACATTTCTGAATTTTAAGCAATTTTCTTTATACTGAAGACTCTCATCTGAACTTTACTGCTAAATCAAAGCTGTGAGATTGCATAACAAATAGGCAAAGGCAAGAATCACTGTTAAAGAACAACAAGTAATCACCTTACAATAAGGAAAAATAAATAAATAATGAACAGCAAACACTTGCAACTTCATAGCCTAGCCTACCCTGCTATAATTGATACAGTCATAGTAACACTAAATTAGCTAAATGTCAAGTGAAAAACAACTTGCTTTACAGTTTGTTCATTTAAAACAGACTTTTTTTATACCAACAGCACTAACACATACTGCTGTCCCAACACTCAGGTCAACTCTCCCACAAAAGAACCAGATCACTTGAATAGTGTGGTCATATCCAGTGCTTACAATAAATAGTATCTACTGGAAACACAAGTAGGGGGTATGACTTTTGAAGTGTACATGAGCATGACTAAATAACATTGATAAACCAGCTCTCTGGGCTTCCATTTCCTCACCTCAGCATTAACTAGTCTGTTAATGAAATCAGGAATCATCCCCTGAACTAGTGCACGTAAGCCAAAATGTCAGCAGGTCTGACTTTCGATATACATATGTCACCTTTTAAATGTTTAATAAGCCCTGAAGTAGTATTTTTGCATTTTGTTTCTTTGATGTAGTAACAGATGTACTGTTTTTGTTGAACTAGGCTTTGTTCTTGTTGTTGCTATCTCTATAACAAGGCTCTTTGGGCACGGTTAGGACAGCAGGCAGTATTTCTTAGTTGCAAATCTCTAACCACTTTCCCTAGTGGTAGCTCCATCAGTGCCTGCTTTCCATTCTCAGAACAAATCTGTCCAGTACTGTGCATCTTTTTCAGCCCACCAGAAACAAAGCTCCATGTCAGGAGACTATTCAGACTTGTCTGGACAAACTGTTTCATGTAAATGAAAACTTTTAAAAGTACATTATATGTACATAAGACATAACTTTATGCAAGTATCAAATCACTTGTAAAGCTTTCTCTAGATGAAGAAAGCTCTCCCTGAAAAGCTATCATAAGATACTTAAGAAACTGACAACCCTTTCTTTCAGATATTAGTTTTTTAGGGTCTCATGGGAAGACAACATACCTGTGTTAAGAAGCCTAACGGAAAGTATTACTAAACTCTTGTATGTACAGCAGTTGAAAGGCTTAATACTTAAGCCCTAAAGTCTTTCAGCAACACTGAAAGAAATCCTTACCAGTCCATTAGTATGATTACACATGTCCCATAAAGGTATTAGAGCCAGTGTAACTCTGGAACCATCTTCTGTTGGAATCTGGTTCTGCCGTGTCATAACAGAAGAAACTGCCCATCTGCAAGAGTTAAAAACATGAGATGGTCAATGTTCAAAGCATTAAGATACAATTTGCCATAGTCCCATCTGAAACAAATACCTAGACTGAGAGTTTCCAAACTTAGTTTCTTTAAAGATCACACTGACTATAGGAACAGTAGAAGGCAACATCACTTGCAGGAGAAGTAGCAGTTCGAGGTTTCCAAGACATGCACACAGAACAAATACCAAAGCAGCATCCCTCTTTTCTCTGCAAAAAATCTTCACACCTTCCATTGGCCGCATTCCTCAACCAGGATCCCATCCCTATGTCAGCTTCAGCTTCCCAGCCCATCATCATATATGTACCTCACACTACCCGTCCCAAACCCAGGGTCACCTGCTCCTGCAGGTTTTCCTGCTGGGCAGTAGGAACTCTCATCTACCTGCAAACTCTTGTAAGAGCCAGGAGGTTTTTTCCTCATCACTCTATAAAAATCTTATGTATTGCATGAACTGGAAACCAGTGCAACCACCTGACACCAGTGATCTTTTGTAAGTGTTTCTCTTCAATTTGCAAGACTTTGGCTTAGGTCAGTTGCTAAATTTTCTGCTTATTAGAACTGAGAGGAAAAAAAGCCACGACATTCCAAACAGATATCCAGGTAAACAACATGAGGAGAGTATTACATAGTTCTTTAGCACATGGAAATAATTCAAAATCTTTCTAAGTCAGGTTAAATAAACCAAATGCAAGCTACCTTTTCAAACATAAAAATCTTCATAAAAGGTTAGAATTTCAGCATTTTCTAGAATCTCATTTTTTATTTTATACCTGACAAAAATTAATATTAAACACTAGCGGAAAAAGAATCTTAGTTTCACTATGCCTTAATACATATATGTTTTGTGGGGTTTTTTTGAGAGGAAAGAAGGATGTCACCAGGAGAAGGTCAAAATAATTTTAATTCCTACAGACTCCACTACAAATATGTACTTAATACACCAGGCTTCCTGAAGGATTTCATTAGAAAGACTAGACTGCTAAGAAAGACAGTGGCAAACTGAAATCTACCTAATTTTTAAAAAGAAAGTTAAAGTTAAATAGTGAATTATTCTGATGTACAAACGCTGTTTGAAACACAGTAACAATATGCGTCTTGTTAATTGTTGTAATTTGTCTGCAAAATTTTAGACCACTGCACTTGTAAGTTGGTGTTCCTCAGTGACCCTTTAAGTGACAGAGGCATGCTTCGGAAATCCCACTTTCATAGTCTTACCCACAAGTACAAGTAGGCTAGAAAATCCCTCATGAATGCCTTTTATTAATGCTATTTTAACCATTTAACAGAATTAAAGCTCTTCTTGTCTTAATTATTATTCTTTTTATCTTAGTTCTGACACCCATTATAGCACCTCCAAGTGACACTCATGCTTCATGTGTACAGCTTCTGTTCTCCAGCTCTCCTGCACAACAGCAGCAGCTCTAGATATGAACTTTTGCTAGTATATGCTGGTAGAGCTTTTTATGGGAAAAAAGAAATTCAAAAATTTCCCCAAACCCTAAAACTCCTGCCACATCAACTGAATTACTTTCTTAAGAAACCAGGAATCATCTTAGTAATCTGACTATGTGTGCCAGTTGGCTAAACTAACTGCTTATTATGAATGACTATTCCTCTGTAACAATTAAAATTTGCATATTTATTTTTCATTAAGGAAGTGTATTAGTATCAAATCCTACCATTAACATTTCAGTAACAATAGGGCTTTCCCACCAATGAAGAATTCCAGGTCCACATAGTTTACCATAGGAAAAACAGAAAAGAAACAAAGAAAAAAAAAATTTAAAAGGCAGACCAACCTGTAGTCGTCATAAGTGAAAGAATCCTTTAAGGGCAGTTTGCTGGCATTAGGATGGGTCTGCAAAATGTAAGTTGCATAAAAAGGTGAAAAGAGGAAGAAAAGAGAAATCAGAAATCAGTCAGCAGAATTTCATTATTTAGCTGCCTAACAGATCCTAACAAGAGCCAAATGAAGCAGGAGGCGTCCAGCCGCGCTACAGAGGGATCATCATGCTATTATGCTCTCATACATCACTGTCAACTTAATTTGTTGTGCCCAGCAGCCGCCATAAATCTGTTTCTTCATATTTCAAGGCTGGAACCCACAGACATTGTACAAAAATAAAAAAAAAATTTAAGGTGGACTGAATATGTGAAGGTAAAACACAATCCAGCCCTCGATGCACAGTGGTAGAAAGAAATCAGACAATAAGTGTACATTAGCTTTCATCAACTTCCACATTTTCCTCTCCTCTGTGATATCAGTGAGGTATTTCACAAACGCAAGAAATATTACACAAGATTTTCAATTCTTCCTTGATACCTGTAAGAGTATTATTCAGTAAAAGTTGCACTGCACCTCTGAAACAAAAGCAGATTAAAATATTTAAATAGCTTTGGTGACAAATACTGATTAGGCAATATCTACATTAACCCATCTACACACACTCCTATCTAAAAGTGGAGCTGTGTCATTTGTGAATGCATACCGCAGTTCTCATTAAGCAAACATTTAATTTCTAAAAGCTTTAAGGAGCTCCGATACCCGTTATTTTTCTGACTAATTAACTTATTTACAGTCTTGAAAATACAGGTAGCTTTAAGCCCACATTCACACATTTTCTTTAGAACTTTGTTCCAATTCACAAATGGAAAGCCATAGTAGCATAAATTTTAATCTTCAGGTTCAATTAGGTCTCTGAGACGAATTGAAGCAAATGATCAAACGGTTATTTCAGAAGATACAAATGATTTTTTTGCATAGCTCTATCTTTGCTACGCTTTTAATGCATGAAGCTCCATGTAGTACGCAGTTTTTTACTCTTGATGCATTAGCATCACAAGTGCGTGGTAATTTATCATTTCTCACTGTAATGTACTTGCTGGCACTGTGTGCAGGACAGTAGGGGATGAGGTAAAAGTGGCTCAAACCGTAAATCAATTAGAAAACAAAAGCTTGTGCTCAGCGCGCAATTTTAGGCAAATTATATATTACAAAAGACTGCCAATTGGGTGTGAGGTCCCAGGTGGCTGCTCTCCCTCAGCCCCTCCGGTTAACCCTTCCGATGGGCTTTCTCCGGAACACGGCTGAACAACTCCGGCGGCTCCTGTCCCTCCCTCTCACTTTTAAATTATTATTTTTTTTCTTTTTACAGCACTCCATATGATTTTCACTCGCATCGATGGCACTGTCATTTTATAACAAATCCCTTCGAATTTAATTGTAGCAACACATTGTACAGTTGTTTCTTCTCACAAAAACATTCCGCACAAACGCGGGACCGAAACTCAAACCAAGCCATTTCAGGAGGCACCTTCGCTGCCGGACAGTCCAGACCGAGCCCAGAAATTAACGCAAAACTCAGCCTCCAGCTGGAATTAATTATTACAATCAAAAAACCTCCCTGTCGTTTTCATTTATGACAATCTAATTTCAGCTCTTATTACGGGTGTTATTAATGTATTTTGTAGCAGCTTGACAAATAAGGCAGGGACGGACAGCACCAACACTGCGAGTATCAGCCCCTCAGTTTCCCTTTACAGCACGACCGCGTTTCCCCACGGCCCGTGGCGATCGGTGTGAAGAGTCTGGTCTCATTGAGCGCCGCAAGCTTTCAGTCAGCATTTCGCTGTAACTGATCCCCCGGAGCCCCTGGGGTGCCGCTCCCCGCGGCCCATGCCCGGCCCGGGCTCTCAGCCCCGTTCCAGCGCCGCCGCCCCGCGCCCCGGGCCGGGCCCTCACGCCGCTGGCCGCGGGCCGGCAGTGCCCCCTGCCGGCGCCGCCGCGCACTGCCCCGCTCCGCTGCGCAGCTGCCCGGCCTGCGGGGCAAGGCACGACACCCTGGGGGCTCCTCCAGCACCCAAACCCCGCTTCGCACCGCTCCTGCCGCCCGGCCTGCGGGGCAAGGCACGACACCTTGGAGGCTCCTCCAGCACCCAAACCCCGCTTCGCACCGCTCCTGCCGCCCGGCCTGCGGGGCAAGGCACGACACCCTCGGGGCACCTCCAGCACCCAAACCCTGCTCCACACAGCGCACCTGCAATACAAGCAGGCGCCCCCGGCAGAGTGGGGTCCGACTGTTCACCTCAGGAGAAAGATGCCAGGAACACAAAACACCCCTGTCTGTCCCCTCTGCTCTCTCCTGCTTTCCTCCTGCCCCTGAAACAGCAGCATTTAGTGGAACGTGCTGTTTTTCCAAGGGTAAGAATGACCATGGTCATAATGCACTGGAAGTGGAAAGGCATCGCAGACACTGCAAAGGCTCAACAGCCAAAAAGTGACTGCTACAGCCCCTGTGTCCAGTTCCAGCCCACACCCCATGCCAGGAGCAGCAGCCTACAGCCTTAACCCGCACTTGGAGCAAATAACCACAGGATGCAAGATCTAGGTATATTGTCATTGTCCTCTCTGCAGGAAACGTCTATTAGATCAGTGGATTGCAGGGAGATCAATTGTTCACTTCATTCAAGCAGCCTCCTGTAACAGCAAACCTGAACACCCAACCCATGGGGCAAAGATCCTGCATTTGGCAAAGCCGTCAAATGCTCTGTCAACCCTCCCCGTTTGTAAATCTGTGAAACTTCGGGAGTGCCCCTATGTGGACACCATCCAGATGTAATTCACATAAAACCACTAGTAAATTACAATAAAGGACAAAATATATGGTCTTAAAAGACACAGGGCAGAATAAAACCCCAGTATATGTAATTACCACATTTATAACATTCTAGTAGCTCTTTTAAAGTTAAGATACGTCAGCATATTTGATCATGTTAGATTTCTGATATGGTCTATTTTACTATGCAACTTAAAAACCCTATAGATTACAAGAATCTGAAGACACACAAAAAGGAACAATATTCTGATTAAGAATTTGATTTAGTATGCAGCTTCTCTTTATAGTCCCTTGGTAAAAATGAAATCTCCCTAACAAACACTTAATAAAACCTGTCAATATATCTAGAAAGAAAAATGACACAAATGCATTAAGTATTAAATACCCTTGAAAAAAGTCACATATTCCATGAATTTTTGATGTACTATCTTGACATTAATGTAAAACCTTGATATTTATAATTGACAGATATTTAATAAAGTATAGAAGATGACTGCTGCATAGCATGCAAATTGCTCAGACTGCTCAAAAAAGATACAGACATATTTAAACTAAACAAACACTTAATACGTTAAAAAAAAAAAATCAGATCTAGCTTTTACAGGTTCATGCAGCTAGGTCTCTACAGATTAGCTTTCAAATGTGACATTATCCACTACATGAACCCTAATTTTAACTTACCAAGTCTGTATGAAGTAGTTTCAGAAAGTTGGGAGGGGAAGCTTTAAATAAAAAATGGGAACATGAAAATGTGAATATATTCATTTAGATGCAGGTCCTGACATTCTACTGAAAGAGTTATTATAAAGAACAAATACCATTTATTTCGTTACCCTTTCTGTGAAAATATTGTCAGAGCTGGCAATCAGGGTGATGACCACTGCAAAAACAAATAGTGGCATGCTGAATTTCATTTTCCTCCTGATGCTGCTATTCCTAAAAAAAAAATGAATAAAAAAATGCTTTTTCCCTTTCAGTGTTCCAAGCCTTCTTTGAGACATTTGGAGGATATCTCAAAATAACCAGAAATATTAAAAAGTAACAGTGATTGCTGCCAGATTGTCTGCAGCCACTGTGGAAAGAGACAGACTGTTATTCTAGTCACCTAAAACACTATCAGACTAGAAGCCAGTTACTCAGTATGGCAATCAGAGGAAGGGGGGTGGGGGAGAGAAGGAAAAAAAAAAAAGAAAGGAAAAAAAAAAGAAAAAAAAAAAAAATGAAAAGGACACTTCCAAACATTTTTTTTCTTTCTGTGAAGCAGTAATATCCAGGGGTTCACATCTCATGTTTAATGCCTCACAGACAAGCAATACTCCTGATGTGCCATAGGGGCTCTGAGTTAATAATTTCTCCATCACACTTTTAGAGGGACATCACAAGGTAATGATTCTCAAGTTCCAGAAAGAAGATGCTAAAGGACTGCCACTTTGAGGGCTTGTTTAATTTGAAAGGCGTGTGTAGAATAGGTGGGTGCCCAGCTAAGAAGCCATCTCAACCTTTACTCTGCTTTCCAGCCTAGGGACATTCACTTCCTGTCAGTGGCCAGACCTCTTCCCTATTCAATCACAAAATGCTAAAAGCTCATTTATCAGAGCTCCTAATCTTAATGGGGAATTTCCATAAAAATTGGCTTAACATTTGCTTGTTGACCAAGTGATGCAAAGAACAAGTCCAATTACTGTAACACACAATGCAATGTCTGAGTAGAAGGAAAAATTAAAGTTTACTTAGTGTTAAATTTGTGCTCACATCTACATTACTAGATGCCTTGAAAAGAGCTGATGTATTTTTATGTGAAGTCATATTGCCCAGTGTATTCCTTTGTGCTATTAACCCTTGTATAATGCAAGTAAGAAAAAAATCACTAGATGTGATCAAAGTTTCTTTTTAAAAAGACACCACCTCTAAGCTGAGATAAACTGATCATCAGACCCATCCACATCTCCACTATAATACATTGCCAAAAAAAGGTTTTAAAAAAAATTCTTTGGTTTTGTTGGTTTCCTGAGTTTGTAGACAAAGAGATGGTTTAACTTCTGTGACAAATATTTCAAGTACTCTCAAGTCCAAGGCAAAGTTGTGGGCAGTCAGAGCATTGATACCACTAAATCAGATTTCAATAATTTCATAAACCTCTTGGATCCCCATTCAAGTGGAGACAGCTCCACGTTTAGCCCAGGAAATGATCGCAGCGAGTGTTAAGAGTATACTCAGGCCACTACTGCACTCCCTCCACAGCCCCCAAAACACTAAGGGTGCTTCAAACAGTTAAAGCCAAAACCACTTTAAGCTTCCACCTTGTTAACTTTCATTCCTTTGAACATAAACCCCAAGGGTTAGTTGCTTTTGACCAAACAATTTTTTCGTCTTCTTTGCAGATTCTTCCCTCTTTCCACCGTACTCATTAACATGGGGAGATTTCGTTATGAGCCTTAGTGGATGCTACTTGATGGTTTCAGGCCAATGTGTAGGTGTACAAAAACACAAACACACATACATTCAGGGCCAGAAGCAGGAAGATCTGTCAGCATTTGCTGGTTACTGTCCCTTTCCCAGCTCTGGAAATCCTTTGAAGCAGCAGCCTTGAAGAGAAACTCCTCTCTGTGGAGCTGCTGAGGCTTTAACTGCCCTAAAGCTAAGTAAAATAAAGAATTCAGAATGGAGGATCCTAGTGATCTACAGGGAACCAAGAATTCACTTATTCCATTGGACATATGCTGCCTAACCTAATGAGGAAAGCCAGTTCACTGTACAGGACAGGAGACAAAGCCAAAGACTATTTTACTTTGTAACAACAGTTTATAACTACAGAGGCACGCTCCAGAATTTTCAAACAGGCAAATTCATGAAGTGCTAGGAATAATCTTCACAAACTTGAGCTGTTATATGATTTCCCTATCAGAAAAAAGATAATTCTACTTTGGAAAACCTAACAGAATGAATTTAAATATTAAAGAAAAAGGTACCATAGGATTAAAACTTATTAAATCTAAATAACATTCTTGCTTAATTCTTTATGTCAGCAATTTTTATTTACTTTCTGCCAATATACACAAGAAAGCACTGTTCCTGACTATTAGGGGATTCATGCAGTGGAAGCAAAGGAATGACTCCTCCTGGTGCAATGGAATTTAACTGGGCAGTCCCTTTTTCTGTACCTTCTACCTGCAAAAATTGTTCTTTGTTAATGAGACAGCAGTGGCACAATAGACAACTCAAACCATTAACTCAAGGGTCTGAAGGATTGACAACCCACTGCACATGCAACGTGGATGTTCAGTAGACAGAGTACACAGAAACTCTGAACTGATTGCAACAGAGTACCCCACTTCCATCTGCTTTTTCTAATGGAGGCAAGAGAGCCATGGACTCCTTAACATCCACTTCTTGATTACTCCATTTCAGAATACTACTTACTCTGTATGTATATGTACATACACAATTCTGAAATACTAATCTTTCCCAAAATAGAAGATGCTGAGATACAGCGCTGAAATAAGTGACCAAGTTTTCTACGCTTTTTTTTGTCCTTTCACAAAATCACTTAGAGCTGAGTGCAGCCCCATCGAGGGCTGAAGTGGGAGAAGCTGGGCTGAGATTAGATGTGTTTTGCAATGAGACAGCCTCCTGAGTCCCTCTCGAAGCAGTTCACGTAACAGAAGGACACAAGAACTCCATTATCTCCTGTGGTAAATCTCCTTGCAAAATAAGAGTTTACTGTTCATGCTGAGTCTTATATTTATAGGTTCATTCTGCAGTGTTTCATTCACACAGATATAGCAAGCTACAAAACCCAGCTTCCTTGCAAGGCTCTATGTTTGCATACCATGACACATCATTTACTCTATAGGCTCTTCCTGAGGTACAAAGTTTACCTTGCGCAATTTTTCATTTCAGAAAACATTTTACCTTTTTAATTTCAGGAGCTGGACTTTGATGATCCTTGTGGGTCCCTTCCAGTTCTGCATACTTTCTGATTCTGTTTAGTGCAACACACAGGCACTATATTCATGCACAAATTCCTCCCACAGTTCTACTATTAGTGAACTCCTCTGTTAGGTGAATCACAAGCCACAAATAAAATGCTCTAATGGAAACCCTGAATTGAATTGGTTTGAAAGGATAGAAACAGTATTTCCAATTCACAACCACTCCTCAACCAAAGGGTTTGCTAACAAGCATTAACATTATACAGCATGGTCTAAGTTTTGTTACCTGTGAATCAGCTACTCAAGTTTCCCAATAAATCCTACCAGGAGCACTGAGGTGGAAGCTTGGATCACAATCACCTCATAACCAAGCTTCCACAGGCAGTGCTAAGTCCGGTACCTGGAGGTACTGGGGCTATAGTGGCACACACATCCAAAACTAAAAACTTACCATTCCCTCTTCAACCCACATTCAAATTATAGTACAAGAAAATAAACTTTGGTTTACTTAGCAACATATCAATGTCCTACTGTGTAGAGTATTAGCATTGGGTCTGACTGAAGAGGATAATCCACTTTGTAATTTAGTTAAATTACTAATTTTAACAAAGATAAGTACCCTGTATAATTTTGCAGTGCTTAAAGAATACATCCTTTGAGTATTCCGCTCTAAGAAACATCAGCTTGTTATAATATTTTAAATTTATGGAACATTTGTAACTGCTGTTATATTGGGAAAAATATTAAATCTGCACAATAAGTACAAACTTTATATGAGAAAGTACACTTGTAAGTGCATCATGATCTCCTGATGTCTGCTGAGGCACTCACTTCCACAAAAGACACAGACAACATCCCTGGGGATAGACTCAAATGTCCCACAAAGTGCAACTCAGTTTGAAAAAAAGGCTACTAGCAAAAAAGCAAACAAAAAACTGTCTCCACTCTATTGGCTGTAAAAAGAGATGCTTATCTGCATTCTCAGCCAGGAGAGTGGTTGACAACTCCATCTTCAAAAAAATGTCTTAAAAGCCCATACTACTAACAAGAGAATGTATTATACCTCCCAAATGTGGTTTAAACTATGCAGAAACAAATTTTGTTTAGCACTGCCACATACGCTTTGAAGTACGTCTCTGCTTCTCTAGAGGAAAGCAGGCGTTTAGACCACTATAGCAGAATCCATTCAGAATACAAAACAAATTAAAACCCGCTGATTAGGAGATCTTAAGAATGTCTGTATGATGAAATATAACATCTATATCCAAAATGAAAGATATGTTCCATCCTGTCTGGCCTCCAACTTTGAATTCTTTTGACTGTAAGAAATAGCAGACACCAAGCAGGACATGCCTCTATTTCCATCAAGGCCAGGATGGTCCAACTGGTGCCCATCTTCTGAATTTGGACCACAGGATGCCTCCATATGGCCTGCCACCTTTTCCTTGGAGGAGATAGGGAACAGCTGTTTGAGGAGCAAACGCTGCCTGAACAGCCAAACACCTCCTCCTGTGTCCGGCTGGCTCAAAGCCCAGAGCTGTCGCCGTGTTCCTGTAGAAGGCAAGGAAGGAACGGAGAAGAAGGCAGAAGAAACTACCACCCACGCAAGGACTTGAGCTCTTCATCTGCCTGACTCGGACAGACACAGCCCAGTAAAGCCTGGAGCTGCTTCTGCCATGGAGAGGGGCAGCCGCAGGAATGGCCCAGTGAAGCCCCATGATCTGCTATTACTGTCATCACAGCCAAGGGTGGGATACACCAGAAGTGACACAAAAACATTTGGCACATGTTTTCGAAGTCTAAACCACCTTACAGAAGATACACTAAGTGGTACAGTACAAGCATACTGTCAATCTTCTATCTGCTGCCAGCAAAACAGATTAATACAATATTTTGGCCTTCACAGAGAAGAAAAACACAGAAAAGCATAAATATATTTCATTATTAACTGCCTATTTATTTATTATTTATCAATAAGAACAACTTGGGCATTGAAATCCAGACAAAAGAAATAGATAGCAACACTATTTTTACCTTTGCAACTGCCCACTCAATGTAATTTTAAATCTCTCCTTAAGGTGACATGCATAGTAGACAAGTAAACAAAAGGGAAAGATTTTACAGGGTTTACAACTGTGCCATCTTTCTTCCACCCATTTTTCACAGTGCTGCTGACATAATTTCTGAAAAAAAGCTATTTGACTGGTATGCCAATGAGTATAAATCAAGTAGGGAGGAAAACTGAGAATCCTAAAGACCTACCTGGTACAGAAAAAAAAACTGAATTCTGTTTCAAATACATTTGCTTTGACTGCATATTGGTTGAATTCTTTGGAAGCATTAAAATATTCTCTCTTACATCGACTTAAAAATAATAAATTCCTTCTGATTACTTCAATAGGGTGTTTTAAAAGACAGTATACTTGTCTGCATTCAACTCAAATATCACTTAGCACACAAAAGTTAAACGGTGGTGTCTTCAAGCCAAGTACAGAGAGACACCAGATGTTCTACTTCACACTGATCTGGATAATTATATGCTGATTGGAATAGGATAGATTAAAAACAACACAGAAAAATAATGTAAGAGTAGCATAAGTCATATTGAAAGCATCATCGCAACTTCAAAAATTGGTGAAAAAATCATGCTAGAGATGTGAAATCTCACCTAATATACCCAATATTGAAAACTCACACATGATACCAGATTTTAGAGATGCTATAACATTATTCTGGAATCTAGAACTTGATGTGTTAAGCATCCTAAGTAAAAAATTATATTCCAGTCCCCAACAGCTAATGACTGGATTTTAGAATTTCATTCATGCTAAATTACAGTAATTTCACACTCATAAGCCGCATCTGGTTATAAGCCGCACTTCCGGGGAGCCAGGAAGACCATGGAATTTGTCCATAAAGAAGCCACACCTGGTGATTAGCCACACTTCCGCGATCGGCTTGATTCTTCAGTGAAACAGGGTTGGCTTATCAGTGTGAAATTACTGTAATTAGTCAAATTTTATATGAATAATATGTGAAATTTAGTATCTGATCAAAAGGGATTACAGCCTCCAGGAAATTAAGTTTTCTGTCCAGTACTGCACACAAACAGATCAAAACATCTTTAGATAGATTACCGCAAAGCTTGTATTCACAATGGGAATAGAACAACACTTTCACAAACAGTATCCAGATGCCAATACACTCTAGTTAGAAAACTGTTTGACAGGGTTCCTGTGAAATGCTGAAAGCAATACAGATAATACCTAAAAATTATTAACAACTTCTACCAAAGAGATCTTATTTAAAAAAAAAATATTAAAAAGAGTGTGACTCATGGAGCAGCTTCTGCCTTCTTGACTAAGGGTAGCTTGACAGAAGGAAAATAAAGCACTAGCAAGTATTTGCTCATTAACTTTACAAAGAAACATAAAACTGAGTCAAAGAAAATAAGTTTACTTGCTAAAATGTTATTTAAATAGGCGAGTTTCTCCATTCAGTTAGCGTTTTAGAATTAAACTGATCCCTCTTGGACTGGGGAGCCCAGCACTGGATGCAGTACCCTGGGTGTGGCTGAGCAGAGGAGAAGGATCACCTCTTTCAAGTAATGCAGCCAGGATGCCATTAGCCCTTTTTTCCTGAAAGGACACATTCCTGGCCTGTGCTTGGCTTGTCCCTCAACCTAATAACGGAATTATTTCACTCCAAGTGCAGGACTTTGCACTTCTTGCTCAACATCAATTGGCAGCCCACTTCTCCAGCCTGTCAAAGTCCCAGTGGACAGCACCAATCAGAAACTGAAGTAAGGCTGACAGGCTTGTAGTTCCCAGGTCATCTTTCTATCCTGAGGACAGGAGTGACATTTGCCTTCTTCCAGTCCTCAGGAATGTCTCCCAGTCATCATGATCACTCAGAGATCACTGAGAGTCATTGAGTTTGCTTTGGAAAGAACCTTTAAGGGTCACCTAGTTCAACTCCTCACTATGATGAACAGGAACATTTTCAACTAGATCACGGTTGCTCAGAGTCCCATCCAACCTGACCTGGAATGTTTCCAGGAATAGGGCACCTACAACCCCTCTGGGCAACCTTGCCTGTGTTTCACTACTCTTATTGTAAAAATGCCTTCCTTAGAGTAGTCTAAATCAAGCCTCTCTTAGTTTAAAACCATTATCCCTGGTCCTCTTGCAACAAGTTCTGTTAAAAGGCTGGTTCCCATCTTTCTCACATGCTTTTTAACTATGGAAAGGCTGCTTTAAGGCCTCCCTAGAGTCTTCTCCAGGATGACATGGCCAGCTCCTCACAGGAGACGTGCTTCAGCCCTCTGATTATTTCTGTGGCCATCCTCTGGAATCTCTCCATTGCCTTCATGTACTGGGGCCCCCAGAGCTGGGTGCAGTACTCCAGGTGGGGTCTCACCAGAGCAGAGGGATTGAATCCCCTCTCTCAACCTGCTGGCCACACTGCTTTTGACGCAGCCAAGAGTAAACTGGCTTACTGAGCTGCAAGCACACATTGCTGGCTCATCCATCAGCACTCCCAAAGTCCATCTCTACAGGACTGTTCTCAATCCCTTCAACCCCAGCTGTGTTGATAGCATGGGTTGCTCCAAAACAGGTGCAGCACCTTGCACTTTCCCTGTGGAACTTCATGAGATTCCCAAGAGTGCACTTCTCAAGCTTGTCCAGGCACCGCTGGATGGCATCCTGGTACTTGGGATTCCTAAAAGCCAGTCTTACCAGTAAAGGAAGGCATTTGCTACCCCAGATTTTTATATGTTCTATATCATGGTCCCCCATTCCATCCAACAGCAGGCTCACATTTCCCCATGTCCTCTTTTAGTCACCTATGTACATACAGAAACCCTTCTGGTCACCTTTGATATCCCTGGAAAGATGCAATCACTGCTGGGCTTTAGCTTTCCTAACCACTTCCTTGGATTATTGGACAATGCCTCCACATTCCTTCCAGGTTATCTGTCCCTGCTTTTACCTTCTCCATGCTTCCTTTTAATGTCCGAGTTTTTGCCAGGACTTTCTGGTTGATTCATGAAGGCCTCCTGGCACTCTTGCCTGACTTCCTGCTTTTGGGATGAATTGCTCCTAAACTTAGAGAAGGTGATCTATCAATACTAACCATGTTTTCTTTCTTGGATCCTTCTCTCCAAAGCCTTATCCCATGGGACTCTTCCAAGCAGATCCATCAAGTAGCCAATACTGCTCTCCTGAAGTCCAACACTGTGACCTTGCCGTTTGCTCTGCTTCCTCCTCTCAGGATCCTGAAATCCACCACCTCATGGTCACTACAGCCAAGGCTGTCTTCAACCTTTTCATCTCCAACAAACCCTTCCCTGTTTGTAAGTATGAGGTCCCTGAATGCAAGTAGCACCTCTCCCCATTGGCCTCTCCATTGCTTGAGTGACTCTCCACAAACCTCCTCCTGCACTGCTTGTGCCCTGCTGTGTTGTTACTTTAACAGATACTGGAGTGAAGTTCCTCCATGAGACCCTGCAAATGCAAGGCTACTTTTAGTTCACTTCTTCCTTCCTCCTGATCAGGCAGCTTTATAGCAGAGGCCCACTACAAAGTCAACCATATTGGTTGAGGTTTCAGTTTTTTAATTTGTTTGTTTTTTTCTTTCCAGACACATAACTTGCTGGTGCTCTTCAGAAAAAAAAAAAAAAATGTGGTCCCTCAGTGGTACAAAGACTACATGCTGAAAACACTGTGTAAATCAATGCCAAACTGCCATACTGGACACTCCCACAAACCTGGTGTTTTTTCCCGCACATCAGAGGCAGATATATACAGGTACCACTTACTCAGAGTGTCACTGAATGCATTGCAAAAATTATGATTAGCTAATGGGTTCTGATGGTTTTGGACTTACTACTTCAAAGATTTAAAAAGTCAACTAAAGTTATAAATTTGTCTTTTATTTAGGCAGGTAGTAACAGCCTTTACTACAGCTGGGGAAAAATGCGACACTGCTTCAAACCTGTCATGTTCAAAATGTAAATCGTTTGGACACTTCCACCTTCTCTAAGTGCATTCCTTGTCTTCATATCTTGCTTTGATTCACAAAAACTTCTCTGTAGCTGACTACAAACAGGGATAGAGATGCACCTGAAAATCAAACAAAGAGCACTGCATATTCTTTTAAAAAAGCTTCAAAACTTGGCTGTATTTTCTTTAGGAATATAATCTCACTCTGATGGTCTGTAAACTATATGGCTCCCTCTTGTGTCTATTACACCACATTTCAGTGGACAAAAAATTCTTAACATTATGCCATAAATATCTGGGCTTTGTTCACCCTTCTGCAGGCATGCAGTGCTTATAAATGTTAAGGAAGTCACAGACATACCTTCCTTTCCTCCCGTGAGAAGAGAAAACCCTGCAGCTTACAGAATTTCTCTTTGGAACAAACTATTACAAAAAAAAAAGTCTCACAAACTACAAGTCTGCAGCAATAAAAGCAGTCTTTTGACCATTCCCTGTATTTTGATACCAATGCAGAGGCCAAATGCACCATTGAAGTACATCTGCAACAACTTTTAACTATTTTTTAGTTATCAAATTACATATGTTTAGAGAGGTGTCAGTGTGGTTTATAGAGCCTGGCTAACACGCTCAAGAGTTTATTTTTGTCTGCTCAACATCCCACCTGTTTCTGCTTATCGAACCAGACTACAGTTTAGCTTGCAACAGCTGTGAAATTCATAAATCTGCCCATTCTTCATGTGTAGCCAGACTAAGCACTTGCAGGAAGAGTCAGAACTGCAGCAGTCACCCTTATGGAGAAGCTAAGGAAATAAAGCAGCACTTCTCAAATCATGTTTGAAACTACACACCTATCAGAAGCCAAATTATTTTAAAAGCAGTCTAGCAATCCTATTTGGAAAAAAAAGAAAGAAGCAGTTGAAGACAAGACCCGTTAACCCTTTTATCCCTCCCTGCCATTAGAAATATTTTCTAGATTAAAAATTCTGCAATTAAAATATTTTGCCTGCACAAAGTTATCCCTTTTTTAGAACCTTCAAATAGCAAAAAAACCCTCCATATTTTACTTCAAGACGCTGCTAGCATTACTTCCTGTAGTAGAACAACTATCAATAAAGTAAACATAGTTTTAAGATTTTTGTATTACAAAGAATGTATTTATACTTAAAAAAAGCAACTTTAAAAGGTATTTGTACTTTAAAAAATATTAGTTCTGCATACTGAAAGCAATATGAAAATCCTGGTCACACTAGACAGCTTTCATTAAAACACTTTTACTAAAGCAGTAGTACTGAATGAAATGATGGTATACAAAAATCTAAAAAAAACTTCATTTCATCAAGCTTATAGAGTACACTGCCTTTCATAGATAAGTGGGTTTGCTTTGCTTTTTTCACTTTTATTACAAATTTCTCTTTCGCTGTTTCTTCCCTTTTCCATCTGCTCATAAATTACTGTTAGCATTAGTATTTTGTGGGTCAATTTTATTCACAAAATGATATGAGTACATGCAAGCTGATATTAAAATTAATTTCAGCTTTTATGAATAAGGGAAAAATGGTACTTTGTTTTAGGGAAAAAAGAGACTTATTTTTCTTTATGAACTTTTTACCTCCACCATTTCATAAATTACAAGCTCTTATTTTTGAGACCAGAAACAGAAATAAAAAATTTAAACTTTTCCATAAGCTTTTATCAAAAACATTAATAATAGCTGTCCAATACATATGGTTGGTATTCCTGGAGCCAACTGAATTTATTTGACTTTCTAATGTGAATAGCAGTATTTGCTGAACAGTAGTAAAGAAACATTCAGCTGAAATTGTGGTTACATGGCAGTGCTGAAGTAAGGTATCAAATAACCAGAACCCACTTAAAAGTTTACTAATATTTATTATCTCTCATTCTGCAAAGGAAAGTCAATAAAGCAAATGAATCCTACCTGATCTACCTTCATGCTCATGGTTCAACAATGTGAAACAACTGTTATAGAACAAGATATATAACAAGAACACAAGACAAGCAATTAAAGCATTTGTCACGAGAACAGAAAAAAAAAAAGAAATCAATCTAGTTTTCTGACCATTCTGCATTTCAGGGTTTGGTTTTTTTTAATTAATATTGCAGTCACATAACCTCTCACATAATACCACTAGTGCAGGATTAGTCAGTGAAAATGATGGAACTGGTCATAGTGATAGTTTAGCTGATTCAGATCTGAAAAGAACTGCAAGACCAAGAATAGCAGCTAGAAGAATCGGATAGTATTCCACAACATTCTGCTAATAAACAAAAACAGTAGACCTTTTTAGGGTGAAAAAAATGTCTAAAGCACATTTAGAAGCTCTGTTTGATCAGGCTGCATGTTTTGAGAAACTAAGTGAAGGCTGTAAGGCCAAGTGTAGACTGGCAGTCTAAGATAAGACGCAGCAAGAAAAAAGAGTTGGCTAAACGATAATTTCCTTAATTGTGACACGTGGAAGGAAGAATTCAGTTTCCTTCTGATAGCAAAGTGACTGTTTCTAGCTTATTCCTTGTGCATCTGATTTGGCTTCCACCCATCATTTTCAATTACTTCAGTTTTCAAAATGTATCCCTCTGCTCCTAATACTCGGTAAACGGAATTTGTGTTTGAAACATACTCAGTTCTTGAAACACCAAACAGCTATACAAAATAATGAAAATTTTGATAAATTAAAACAGTTTATAGAAAAGCTTTGGAGCTCTGGCAACACTAAAGGAAAATAGAACTGCCTTGTGTCTTCTGACCTCTCCCATGGCCAAACAAAATGTCTCTAGATCACACATTTGGGGAGATTCACTACATAACGCCATACATTTTCAATACAGATTGTGCCACAAAAAGCTTTGGATGTTTGGACATTGAGCACTACCTTGAGAACAACACATCAACATTCATGTACAACATTATATCTAGATATCAGTCAGAATAACAGTTCTGTTAGATTATAAGCCGCACTTCCTGGTAGCCGGGTAGACCACAGGATTTGTCCATATATAAGTCACACCTGAATATAAGCCGCATTTTTTTTTGTTGTTGTTGTTTTTGGGGGTTTTTTTTTTGGGTTTTTTTTGGGGTTTTTTTGGTTTTTTTTTTTAAAGCTAGGATCCATGTGTGACAAAGTAATGAGTTAGTAACAGAATGGTGCCAGCACAGGGTTTGGTGTTAGGTGCTCAAGTTGCAAACAGTTTTCATAGACCAGCAAAGCCTTTAAACGCAGCCCCAGGTGCCCTCCCCGCCGGCTCTCACTTCCTGGTTGGCATTTCACTGGGATTTGTCCATAGATAAGCCGCACCTGATGATTAGCCGCACTACTGGGGTAGGCTGGATTCTTCAATGAAAAAGGTGCGGCTTATAATCGTGAAATTACTGTAGGTTTAAATCATTACTTCAGAACACAATGAAAAGTTCATCCATCTCAAGCCTCTCCATACCCTAAATGTTACCAGATGGGTTTATCTTTGTATTTGAAAGCAATCAAAATAATTATGTTAAATAGAACAGAAAACAACAGTTAATCCATGTTCATTGGAAATACAACATATGCAATGGTTTTATTCTGTCAATTAACAATTATAATTTTACTTTGTTAAGTGCAAACTACATCTTTTTCAAGGAATCATAGAGGCATAGGTTGTAGATCTCTGCAGATCATGTAGAAAATTTCCAACCCACAAACTTCTAGAGACTGTCAAGATGAAAGCAGTGACTGGATCATTCCTTATCTCCTTTTCCCCAGAACAATCAAATCCAGCTCCCTTAGCATCCCATACAGATAAAGGGCTGAAGCAAACTACATTTTAATAGCCCTCCTGTGGTCTGTCTCACTCCAGATTGTTAACAAATTTCCAGTTTGTCAACATGTGTTTTGCACTGGTGGGGCTCAAAATTGTACAGTGTTCCAGATGAAGCCTCACCCATTTTTAACCAAAGGGCAGTAATCATTTCTCTCAACCAAACAGATACATTTTTATATAGCCATAATCCTATTGAACTGCAAAACAGTGTTTCAAAAAAAACATCAGGACATAGCTCTAACGATTCAGACTTTCAGCATCACTGTTTTCACACCATCCACAACAAAGATCATGAGAACAACATGTATAGACTATATTGAAGATTCTTACCTGAATAATTTTGTAGAAGTAGGCATACTGTCGAGCTGTATTTTTATATTGGCTAAAAACATCATGTATGGCCTGAGTTGACTGAAGGTACTGCACTTCATCTTCTTCAAAATAGAGAGGAGTATCATATTCACTGGGGAGAGTCTGGATATAGGGCAGCCAGAAAGAGCTGGGGTTGGCTCGCTCACAAAGGAGATGGAATGCCAATGTTATATTGCCCATGGCTTGAAGAATTCTATCTTGAGAATACAGAGATCCTGAATTGACCAAGAAAGATGAGGAACTATATTGAATCTCCATAGAAAAGAGCATCTAGATTTACTTTAAATTAACATGATTAAATAATAGTAAGCACTTAACAAAGAAAAAAAAAAGCTTTTCAGTTTTCTAAAATATTTAGCTGCCTGCAAGTTTTTTGACACAGCAAATGCCTCGTGTACCATTGCATGACAAAACTAGAACAATATTCTCAATACCTCAGAACATTTTATCTCCAAGTATTACACAAGATACATGATATGTGTTCAAAATAACACACACACTTGTGGAAGATATCCAGTGCACTCTGTCAGAAAATAACCGGGAAATTAAATTCTTTCCACCGCCACTTCAAGTTTCTAAGTATTCCAAACCTGATGGCTGGCATGATAAGCAAGCCCTGTAATAAAGAAGATCAGCTAAAAAAAGAAAGTCTCCTACTGAAAGATCCCATAAATATTAATTTTTAAATAACTTCTTTGAGCTCTTACCCAAGACTGAATTTTTAGCTGACTCAACCGTCATCAACAGTTTTCTAGGAACCCACAGAAACAATTCTTCAGCCTACAGAAAGCAAAGAAATGCAATAGAAAGTCACTTACATGATATATCCAGTGTCTCAAATACATATCAATTTTAAATTACAAGTTGTATGCATTATTTTTTTAAAATCAAAATTATTCTGAATCAAATTTTTTCCTTCTGTTTCATTGCAAATTCAATAAACAACCAGTGTTTCATATTGTGGTAAACAAATGTTTCAATCTGCATTATACAAAGCTTTAAACACAGACACTCAGATACAAAATCAAGTCCTTCCATTTTGGAAATGCTAATATGTACAACACAACCTTAAAGCTACCAGATACATTATATTGCTAATAACTACAGGATCACATATTTTATCCCAGTAGAGTTTTTTCATGGTGGTTCTTTTCATTGTAGAAGAGAACTGTTCAGGATTTCTATCAATGCATTAACTGTGTGCTAATGAAGCTCTTAATTGTGCTATGCACATTTTCTTATAGTCTTTCTACAACAGCTGATTGGTCTCCAAAGCTGTTTCCCACCTACAAAATAGGAATGGAAAGATAATATTTGAAATGCTTATGTTTTAACAGTTAGCTAACTGTGTGTGTGCGCCTATACTCCTTATCTGATGATAAAAAAATCCTTTACAATTATCACAATTTGGGGATTTTTTCATTTTCACTGGAAAGTAAGTATTGCAGACACCTTTTCCTGAGACAAAAATACCAATTCTTTAAAAGAAGAGTCATGAATGAAGAAGAGACTAAATAGGTATTGCAAATACTTCTTTTTCAGGCAAAAACTTTTTCCTTCTTTAAAAGGAACATGAAAGTAGAGAAAAGACTAAATAGTTATAAAACATAGAATAAAGGGATACATCAGTGTGGTAGAGTACTCTGGTGATTAGGTAAAGAGTATAGACAACACAGGAAAAAATAAAGATTGATTAGAAATTCACAGTACTATCAGTAGTCATCAAAAATAATACTCAATTTTATCAATAATGTTATTCTCAAGACACAGAATTGGTAATGTTTCAGAGTAGCATAAGCAGTTACAAGGGGGGAAAGGGTGAGCATTTCAGATCTCTGTTGATACATTTCAAACATGATTTTCTAATCTAAGTCAAATATTCACATGCTCACCTTTATCTCTCTTGTTGCTTTCAAACCAAATCCCTCCTCTTCAAAGTTAGCTATTTCAAAACCCTCTGTGGATGCTCCATTTTCAGTTGCCCACTTTAGCAATTCAGGGAAATAGTCATCTCTTTTTCCATCAAAGACAACAGACAAACCTATATACACAATTTATTAAAAAACAAATGCAGAAATAAGAGGATCCAGAAAGATTAAAAAGCTCAGTATAGAAGCCTATGTAAAAAGCTATCTGTTACTGCACAGTAGTGCTACTTTGAAGTAGCTGAATCAGAACTGGTCTCTGTTAAGTGCTGCTCAATACTGTATAAATGTCATACCCAATTTTTATCAAATTGAGAATTGCACCAAATTGGCTTACTAGTCGTCTTAAAAATGCAACTGAGCAGTAATGAAATATGAAACTCTCCTCTTCTTTCCCTTTTAATAAAAGCCAAAGTATTTCCAATCTTAATATCAATGATAAATGCAATCACCACATGTATCAACATGTTGATACAGACAAGGAAGAATTTGAGAGGCAAGCTGTAATTTCATTAATTCAGCACTGCAACTGATGATAAGCAGATCTAGAGTTCCTTCTTTCACATACAAGGCAGCTAGCCTTTTCCTGTAGCATATGGATCTACTAAAATATCTGAGGATAGATCTAAAATATCTAAGGATCATCCTCATGACATCACAGAGCTCACGCAAATTTTTACACTTTGCTTCTGCAACAGCATGTGGTCCACCAGTGAAATCACAAGCCTCATTCATCTCCTCTTTACTAGGAATTCATTTGCATCTCTCTGTAATAGTTCCTGGTTATACTCAGCCACCTCCTTTTGTACTTCTTTGCTTCTGTGTGTTCTCTTCCACCCAAACTCTAGAGTCAGATCACATTGAAAGTTTCCAAAGGCCCCCACAACTCTCAGGCCATTTTATGAGTGACAAAATGTCATCAGCAAGATGCTTCACATTCAAAGATATTTTGGCTAAGCACAGGGAATAAAATACATTTTGAGATCAAAATTATTTTAAGGAAGTAACATTAGTGTATTTAAAATATCCCCTTCCTGCCTTCAAATTTTACATTTCAAGGCCCAGAATCAATCAAATCTGTAGTTAATTTAAAAAGTACAAGTATCATTTAAATCTTTCATCTTTGATGATGCAGTATAAAAATTTATGAAGTATTTACAAAGTACTTTTTGGAATATAATGACCTCACAACCCTGGTAATACTAGTTGCTCAGTTTCTATGGAACTTGGTAGGTGTTTATACTGTCCAAAACCTCGCTCTTTTGATTTCCAACTTTTGCTACTGTGTAAGAATACTGGAAGCTTTTAATATCCAGCTTGTACCTGGGACCATTCTTTAATCATCTCTGAAATTCTACTTCTCTTTCATATATACAATGTGGACCAATACTTCCCAAATTTTTCCAAACAAAAGCTCCTTTAAATTATAAGCACCATAAATTATTTCTATATGGAACAAAATACAGCTGTACTGATAAATACCTATACTGAAAAGTAGCTTTTTAAAAGATTTTGCGAATGAGCTAAAGAAGGAAAACTTTAGAAATTAAAAATACTCTGTTTTCAAATTAAGAGTTTTCTATATTGAAGATTATTCTAGTTCACATTCTGCCACCTCATGTTCCAGTCAAGAAAAGCACACAGTATAATACTCATGGCAATACATATTAATTTGTACATCTCAGAGCTCCCAACAGGAACTTCCTCTGCAAACTGTCTAAAGCCTTTATTAAATTAGCAAACTGTGCAGTATTAACTACTGTGTTCTGCTAAAAATAGTCTTGAAAGACGACATACCACTGCTACTCACTATGTACGGGAAAATGTTACATGGAAAGACAATAGTATGCCAACAGCAGTGTGGTTAGCAGTTTTTTTATCTCCCAAAGAAAAAAATATACTATTAACATGATATTCTTACACTAGTTCTACCATCTCTGCCATGGATAGTTTTATCTTTCTGGTGCAGAAGAAAGATACAGCAAAGAGGCCAACCCCAATTCTAACTCTGCTCTTATTAACCTGAATTATGACTTACTTTAACACATATTTTAAATCATAAAAACCTGGAAATGTACAGTAAGTTTAGAGAAGTCATGGCACAGTTAAAAAATAAACCAAGTTCATGTCTGCATCACTACAGAATGCAGTCACTCAAAAAGTATAATTTCTTCTTTCATTCACCCTCTGCCAAAAATTGATGTTCAGAGGCTTGTTAAGCCCTTTCTTGGAGTAAGATTTTTACATATCAGTCAAAATATATTAAAAACAGGTGTGAAAGGGAAATTTCAAGCCTCTGAAGTATTTTATCTATTAAGAAACATCATGAACTAGTCAAGCTTCATTTACATGTAGTCTGGTTTCCTTGCTGTTACTGTATAAATACCAGAAAAGAAAGAATCGTTTAGGACTTTTTCAGGTGTGTCCAGCCCAAATCTACTCATTCCAAGTATTAAAAGTTATTTCTCAGTCATTAAAATACATCAGCCATAAAAGAGGTTAATTTTACTAAAAATTTTATGAAAAGCATTTTTTAGAGCATGCCTCCAAATACTACAAAATTAGTATTCAAAAAGTGTCATCAACAGCAAGATGTTACAGACCATAATAAAAGAAAACCTGTCTAGTATGAAAAATAAACCTCAAACTTCAGAAAATTGGTATTAAAATTCCTCATTAACTGTGATATAATAATAATAATTTCTTTATTTTGATTATGTGCTTCATTTAGAGCAGATAGACTTATTAGCTGATGTATTTATTTTGTGCATTTACATATTTCTGTCATTACTCGATGTCCTGATGTTGTATTGCTGAAACTGTTTAAATATCCAATAGAGTCTTGATGTAAAACAGTTACAAATTTAAATTCAGAATGTCCATATTTACAGAGGCAGAGCAGCAGACCATGCAATCAGGAACCAAGGTGGCCTATTATTCTCCAAGGACTTATTTCTAGTCCTTCAGATTGTGATGAGAAAAACAATTTCAAGTTCCTTTTTTTTTTTCTACTTATCAGAGAGAATTCTCACAGAATCATCTGTCTGAGATAATCATTCAGAATTCTGAGTATTAAAACAGTTAATGGTGAAGCCTACCTGAACATTTCAGAGACACTTGCAAGTGTTTCACACTTACCTTTTTGCTTTTTGCGGATTTTCTCCACAAGCGAACGGATCTGTACATACTCTTCCCATTCTTTACCAGGACCTGGGGGAGGACTGCTGCATTCTGGAAATAAAAATGTTTTCTTTCGTTAAGTACATAATCTAAATCTATATGCACAGACTCATATAGACATATTTTAACCTCAGAATTATGCTTTCACAGTAACTTAACAGACCCTAGTATTATTTGCCCGTCAAATATGTTTACATGGCAAATGAAATGATCTCCACTGTTATAAACATCCCATTATATGACGTGTAATTAATTTAGACTTTTGAAATCTTCACAGTATAACTTATTTTTATTATTCTTTCAGATATAAAAAATAGCAAATGTCTAAAAAGCTTAGAAGAAAAAAAAAAGGTGAACAACCAGGCCATTAAGTAAATAATATCCCAGATAAGACAAAAACCAAAAAGTGTCTGTTTTCAATAATTCAAGCAAAGCACTCTGTTTACATTAGCCTGCTTGCCATCTCTCTTGCTGTAATGAAAGCAGATGATAATAGCACAGAGCATACCTTAATTAATTGAGAAATTTGCTGGTACATACATTTGACCCGCCTAGTCAATACTGTTTTCATAGATGCACAAATACTGGAGGGATGAGGAAAGTAACACAAAGCCATGCTTCAGCTTTAGATTACATCCACAGTGTCTCTGCCAATATTCTAAATGTCAGTGTGTGGATTTCTTGACTTAAGCCATGTAAATCCAAGTGGACAGCTGAAGATTACCTTGCTCAACTGATTTGAAAAATCTTAGCATTGAATAAAATATGGAAGCTTGACAAAAAGAACAGCTGATACTTGCCTTTGCTTAGCAAATTAGATCTACATTTTATTTTTGGTAGCAAAGTGGAGGCCAATTGTAGCGTAAGCATCAAACTGCTTTGCCAACTCCTTGTCTCCTCCTCAAGAGCAATGCTAACAAAAATTTTAATTCTTCTAGGGCAATATTTAGATGCATCCAGAATATGAAAATCTGGACTTGTGTTTCAAAAATAATGATATCACAGCACAGTTATTAATGACAGTAGAAAGAGTCAATAGTATTTTAGCATCATTGTATGAAATTATGCACTGCTTTTCATATTTACTAGAAATAATGGATGAATTCCAAGTTCCTCAACAAGTGAAACAATCTTTGGTCTATACATGAGATCTAAGCACCACGAAAAGCTTCCAAATAGCAACAACAGAAAAAAATTCATCTAAGCAACAAAAATATCTGTGCAGTTGACCTGGGTTGTATTACTGCTTCTCACAGTTAATTTCCCTACTGTAGTATCAGTTCAAAAAACTGTTCAAGTGATAAATGAAACAGTGCAATTCTTCAAGTTTACAAGAAAGTCATTTTTGACAAAGCTTCAATGCCAAATTATCCAGTTGTTTGAAAGTCTAATCTCACCCAGTATTTATGCTTTTATTCAGATGAAAACCCAAATGCTGCCATAAACATGGTCTGTCCAATAAATATCCATTTAAATAAGCCAATGATGGCATATATTAACAGAGATTGTTTAGTATGTATCTCAGAGTATCTATCTTAAGCACTCTGAAAAAGCAAGCTTGGCCACTTACAGAAAAAAAATACAACTCACTGGCTTCAGCAATAAAATGTTTTTGAGTAATTTGCACACCATCCCTTATCCCAGAGAGGCATAAAAACAAAACTTACTTTGCAATAACTCATTAATTAGATTCAACATTTCCTTTGGAGATACTGTCGCTGTGGCTCCTGTACCTGACTTCTGAGTTTTTACTCGGCTCTTCTTCCCCATCTTCCAACTAAAACAGATAAAGAAGCACACTGTCACCAATTACAATGAAACAAAATGTAACTATGAATGAACAAGATCTTCTTTCACTAGTCATGTAAAAGAAAAGAATGAGAAATGATTTCTCACACATATATATGTGGAAGTAGTATTTGCATGGCCTGACTGTAAGAGCCATATAGTGCAATCTGAAGCAATATTTCATGTAGTTGCACATTAATTACTTCAGGATAATTAGAAACTAGAAATCTTAGAGACAAAAAAGAAAAATTAATCTAATCACATGCAAATTCATTAGCTGTGAACAAATATTATGGATTCCAAAGTATTCAAGCTATAGAAAACCAGGTTATTTTATCTCATCAGCTGCATGCCCAATAGCAGCTGAATTAGTATTTTGACTGTATGTTACATAGTAATTCAAAATGAATAGAAAATTAAGTATTCAATTTCAAAATAAAATCAAAATACCATCTGTATATCTTTTCTGCAGCTTCTTGTGATTCAAGGCAACTAGTTAAAGAAAACTTATTTTCAGTTCCCAAAGAAAATGGAACAACACCATCTTAGGCTGGTACTCCAATATTAAGTGCCCCTTGTTCTCATGCAGAACTTAAATCACACAACACCTCCTGGAACAGCAGTGTAGTAAGGTGTGAAATATCCAGGGAATTTCTCACATGCACTGGGAACAATTTCTGATGCTGGCACTGAACAGGCTTCTAGAGGAGGGGTTGTGCAGGATCTGGTACTCATGAATAAGGAAGAACTGCTCATGTGTAAGACAGCCAACTGCCTTAGATGCAGTAATTGTGAAATTGTAGTGTAAGTCTTGAGAAAAGAAAGGAAAGGGAAAAACAGAAGACTCTGGACTCACTGCAGTAGACAGAGCTGGGACGTGCTCAGAGAATGGTAAGCAGAATGACCTGGGAGGCTACAAATGAGTCCATGACAGCCAGTCATCTTCCTGGACTCTCTTCTCTGAGCACAAAACAAGCCTTCCCAACATGAAAGAAAATCAGCAGGCACAGCAGGAGGCCAGCTGACTGTACACAGGATTCCTCACTGACAAAGCTCAAATGAAACAGAAACGCAACTAAAGTGGGACTGGGGACAGGCAACTGGAGGAGAATACAGATGCACTGTCTGGGCAAGCAGACAATGAAGGACGGAGGCCAAAGCTTGTTTGGGGCTTATATAGAAAATGAATGGGAATGGCAAGAAGAAAAGCTTTTACCATGAGCAAAAGATACCTGGGGAAAGTGTAATTCACCTGCTAAATCAGGAAGCTACCTGATGAGGAAAGGTACAGAAAAATTTGAGACATCCAGCACCTTGGGCATGGTCTTTACCAGCAAGGGCTGCTATCAGGTTTACCATGTTTCTGCATCTCAGAGCAAAGTTTGAGGGAGAGAAGCTACCAAGTCAAAAAGCTATCTAGGTAAGCTGAACCTATGCAAGTACATAGGATCAGATGGGAAACATCCAAAATACTGAAAAAGCTAGTTGATATCTCTGGAAGGCTGCTGGCTACCATCTTTGAAAAGTCATGGTAATTGCTCATGACAGGAAACTGATAACTTAAACAAACAAAATCCAACTGAAAAGCAAGGTGGAGAAAGGAGAGAGTAAAGGATCCAGAAAACCAGAAAGTAATGAGTTTCACTTCATTTGCTGTACAGAAGGTAGACTGAGTTCTAAAAGGAAGTTATTTCCAGGTATGATAGACACAGATGTGAGTGGGATCAGAAAACAGACTTATAAAACCAAACCCAGCACTGCTTTAAGCAGAAGAGTAAGTGGTTTCACGGACCAGGGACAATTGATGGTTGCCAGTGCTTCAACTTATGCAAGGTTTTTAATGCTATCTTCTGTAGCACCCCAGTTGTCAAACTGAGGAGACATGAACTGAACAGGCAGGCAAAAAAGGCAGGCAAAAACGTCCTTGAAGCATGAAATTCAACGAGTTTTGGTAAATAATCCTTTATGTCAACTGATAAGGTGCAGTATTTCTCAGTAGACAATACTGGCCAACATCACCAGACTTGGATGCCAGGACAGAAAGGATCCTCAGCACATCTACAGAAGATATAAAATGGGAAAAGCAGCCAAGATGTTGAAAGGCAGGACCAGCATTCAGAAGGATCTCTAACTAGAGGAAGAAGCCAGAAGTGACTTGGTTAAGCTATACAAAGATAAAGTATCCTGTATTTGGGAAGGAAAAGATCATATACAGCATCATAGCTGCAGACTGCACCTGCAGCAGCTCTGCAGAAAAGGATTTGGAGACTCTAGGAGACAGCAAGTTCAACAAAAGCCAGCACCCATAAACCAGTGAAAAATACTGTAGTTTGAGCTGCATAAGCAAGAGCATAAACAGCAGGACAAGAGAAGCAATTATTCCCCTCTGCTTGCACTGGTGAGGCCACATGTCCAGTACTGCAGGTTTGGGCCACACAGAGCAGGACACAGTGGCAAATTGGAGCACATCCAGAGGAAGGCCACTAAAAGGGCTAATGTGTAAGATGAAAGACATCATTTGTTCAGTCTGGAGATGAAAAGGAGTCGCTACTGCCTTCATCTATATGACAGGGAATTATACAAGAGGTGAACACAGATTCTTCTACAGCAAAAACTCAACAGGCAACAGACACAAAGTGCCTCAAAGGAAATTCCACATAGACATAGGAAACTCCTCACCCTGAGAATAGTTGAGCACTGAACAGGATGGAGATTTAGCAGCATCTTCAACAATCTTGAAGAATTTTAAAATTTGGCTTGGCAAGGCCCTAAGCAACCTGATTTAACTTTGAAGCGAAAGCAGAAAATGGAGCCTCTCAATCTCCAGATATACTTTTTTTCCCTACAATTTCACATGTCATTGCAACTGAAGTCTTCACATCTGTAAGTAGTCTGTACAGTAAATATCTTCCTGTACAGCACAGAGGATTCTATGTCCAGCTACTTTGCAGTGAGATAGAGAGAGACAGTAATGTCCGCAACTTTAGACACCTCAAAGATTTTAAACATCTGCCTAAATCAAGATTACCATAGCCATAGCAGCTTTAACTTACAACACACTGCACAGTAAAATTCATAGAATGCAAAAATCACTATACAGAAGCAGTACTCTAGGCTTTAGGTGTTCTGAGCATTCTGTATATATAAAAGGAATAATTTTATCCTTGGTCAGTGTAGTTAGCTGACCCAAAATTAAATGTTTCCTCTCATATGCTACCAAAAAGCTTTGTTCTTTGGTAGGTGGTATCAATGTATTGAGCAGTAGCTGAAAATTCTAGTAGGAAAGGTATATGATCTGGCTGCTTTCCCTTTCCATCAAGATTAGAGAGAATAAGAAACTACCAAACCTAAGGTTTATTTAAATAGTAACTTTGAATGATCAGGAAGCAAGCTAAGTTAACGCTGTTAACTTATTAACTCAAAATTTAAGCTCAAAACTGACTGAAAAGCAATACCTTCATAAAGGGGCGGGGGTGGAAAGCATGGCAAAACTATAAGGTGTTTTCCAAAGGGAAACCAAAGAAACTGAGTCTTTCATGTTCTGACACTAAACATGGTGCAGGAACAAGACAAGCTCTGAGTAACAGAAACTGTGAAGTCCTGGGGCCTATCCAGTTCCCCTGATTTTAGCACTCTGGCAGATAGATGTCAGAGGCTACCTCTGCTGCTTAATTTTATCAGTCCCCCTTGAGTGGCATACCTTACTTTCCCAATACAGTTTCTACCATGAAAAGCCCACACATGTAGCTGGTAAGGAGAGATCCCACAGATTCCACGTGAGAACCACAGTCCAATCACATCTCTTGATATTTGCGAATGAACACTGGACATCCTCTTGAAAGGTGTTGCTCTACCACAAGTTAGTAACATTTGATATGAGATTTCTTAATATTTTTCAGCTCAGATGAAGAGGGCAGCAATGCTCATAATGCAATCCATGTTGAATTTATAATAGTACTTGTTGGAAATAGGATCGATATAAAAGGTCAACCTGCCATAATGCAGTGAGACAAAGATGAAGAATAACAATATCAACAAAAAAATGAACTTAGAGTTTATTTTCATGGTCTCCCCATTATACAGACTTTCCTTCTGGTTTGTTTTCTCCATCCCCCCTGCAGTTTTCTCATGGTACATACTTCACAGAGACTTTTATTTGCAGATCACCTATTCACTTGAGTGTTCCCCTCTCCTATATATCATCTCAATATATTTATTTTAGACTCTCCTGCTCTTAAGAAAAATCAAGTCAGATGGTTCAGTAATGGATCCAACAGCAGGATTGCAGATTGAGTCAAAAATCTTAAGAATAAGAACAATGCAGTTCTATGTTGATTCATACAAATATTTTCTACATTCCCTCTAGGCACAAGTCTTTAGAGTCAACAGAAAATTAAAGCACTCACACACTGTTTATTTCATAATAAAAGTTATAAAACATAGTTTATATCAAGATACTCATAAGTATTGAGATATGTAGGTTGAAAAAATAAAATTAATTTGAAGGATTTTGTTTTCTCATTTCTAAGAATGAAGCAAGTTAATTGATCAGTAAATTGGGGGAAAACAATCCTAGCAAATGTTCTATATACACAACTACCAATATACTGCAGGCTTTTTTCTTTCCATTACTTTTTAAAAAGTTGTATTGAGAAGAATAATCTGCTTGAAATGCAAATACCCATCAGTAAATTTATGAGAAGAAAAAGAAACTAAAACTGTGCATATATTATAATGGAAATATGAAAAGTGCCACCATGGGGTCAGAACAACATTCAGAACATACATGAAAGCTGTTCCAATATGGCACACAGTCAGAATTAATTTTTGAATTCTTCCTTGTATGAAACACATTTCTAGCTAGAATCCATTATTCCAATTAAAGTATTGCCAAGAATTATGCCTAAAGATAAAGATTTTAGAGGATGTGAACTTCAGCATCTCAAATAAAATGAAAAGAAAAATTTGAAGAATGCTGTGTATTTGTATTACCATCCTAGTTAAATATTGTTTCAGAGGCCAGAACCAAAATCTAGCTGAAATATGGTCTACACAAGTAAGAAATTCAAGCCTAATACAAGATGTTTCAGCTACTACTGATGTTCAAATAACAAACAGCAAATATGCCATAGAAAAAAACAAGTTCATTGAACACAACTCCCAAGATTGATGGCACCATAATCAGAAATGCATTTTTCAGTACACTGCTACCAGCATATGAATAAGAAATAAGCTCTGTAAGTATCTCTGCTCTCTCCTTTGATACATGCATCCTGTCTAACTATTGCTTCTTAGTCATCAGAATTTCTACGGAGAAAATATTCTGCATGCATGATTTAATCAGCAAGTCTCTCTCACACACAGGAAAAAAGCAAAACCATCAGACTGATGCACTGAGATACCGGGTTAAGGAAGTATTTCCTTTTAAGGAATCATCTACCTTGATCAAAACTGTACTTTTGGATCCAATTCCCAATCATGAAAACAGGTTTCTACTTCCTACATACTTATCTTCATTCACTGTTCCGTTACATGAAACAGATATAACTATTTAAACCTAACACATTCGACAACTGTATTGTTTAGTAAGAGCCATAATTTGAAAGGATTTGCTGCTATACTTAGCTGTCTAGAAAATGTATTCCAAATAGATTCACCAGTACAGTGAAGTACGTACCATTAAAAAGTCACACATTATATCTTACAAAATAGATAATGAATGTTTTTTCAAAACTTCTGAAATCTAATAGAACACTCCATCCAATTTAATGTTTAGGAAAAAAAGTTTAGTCAAGGAGTGCTCTGCTGTATTTAACCAGAAAATGATGGGTTATAATGATATCAGGAGATCCAATATGGAGAAAGCGTGTTTCCTTTGTGAAGTAACCTTTCGTAATTCAGTTCATTAAACAGATTTTAGAGTTAAATTAAAAAAAAAAAATCCCACAGAATTCCAAAAAATATTTGTAACTTCAGGGGAAAAAACCCCATTTTTAAAAAATTTTAAATAAAATTTCATTCCAAAAGTATCTTTCTTTGCAAGACTAAAACTATTGTTTAGATAAAAACAAAGTATGAAGCCTCATTTTGACACAGTCATGAAAAGAAGGGGTGTTTGCCAGTACCTGCATGAAGCAACAAATACAGAAGCAGCAATAAAAAAAATATTGTTTATATATATATATATATACTATAGCTGCATTACATGGGTAGAAACAAACCAAAAAATCTTTCAGATGAACCACAAACTTTATGAATGTCTGAAGAAGCAGCACACATTTCAGTGGAAAAGCAATTTGTTTTTATTTTTCTTTTTTGAGTTTGGCTTTCCAGTTGTATTCTGGTGAATAGCTTTAAGTACTATGCCATGTTTTCTTTCAAATGAACGTCGTTGAAAATTCCTGAAAGCATTCTCCAAAGAGCAAGTGCACTGACAGCAATGATGAATAAGCTTAGTAATACAGAACACAGCCACATTTCCAAATATAGTGTATCAGCTGGCCTGACAAGAAGAATCTTGCCAAAACTGGCAGCAAGGGGTGTAAATGATCTATCTCCCTCTCTAATACTGCTATCAAAGAGCAGTTGTGTTGGGTCAGACTTTGAACTGGTTTCCATATCACACACAAAAACAATATTTTAATGAGTTGTAAAATATGCCTTCTCTTGACTTACAGCTTTAAAAATCTTGTTCACCTAACAGCTTGAGAAGGTAACCATGAGAAGTCCACACAAAAGCCCAGAAGTACTAAAGAACTGCCAACAAGAGAATGCATTTTTTGTTGCATTAATAAAAAAAAAAAACAACTGCTTTAGCATTTTATTTAAGAAACCTAATACTTATTGTATTAGAGAATTTGACTTCATCACAGGATCACATTTCCTTATGGAAGCAATGCCAAGCTTGCATGATAAAATACAGATCTTTCCAAGTAATAGGTCAGAAAAAAATTTCCATTTAATCATTAACAAAGCCCCTAACTCTTCACATACACAGACAACCAAGAAGGTCACTGCAGCGTGACATCAAGCTGCAGTCAGGTTTGATAGGAAAAAAAATTGAAAGATCTATCATTAAGCACTGTAGACACCTACCTCTCCCTTTCTCTTCTGGGTAAAAATACAAGTTTGCAACCCGCGTTACAAAACTGCGAATATGATCATTGTGCTAAGTAAACACTATGTTAATTTTTAACTGTGCTGGTTTTATAAAATTTATTCTACACGATGCAGATTACATGGAGTCTGATTTCTTCTGGATGTGTATTGCACTTTCTTTTCCAGCGGCCTCAGAATCCCTGCAGTGCTCACTATGCACTAGTTGAATGTTGCTTTAGGGGCCAAAACCAAAAATCTATCTGAAATATGGTCTGAAACGCCATAGAAAGCACTGTGCTTTCTGTTCCCTCCCCACAAGCCAGGCAGCATCTCCTGCAAGTTTTAATGTAACTGTGCACATTGGGGAAAACCATCAGCACAGCTGGTCGCTGACAAGTAGGCCAAGCAGGTGAAGTCTTCTCAACACAGCTTTTCTCTAGCAGGCAGGTCAAGCTCTGTTAGAGTTCTCCCACTCCACCAAAGTTGATTGAAAACATCCAATGACTTGACGGGGGAAGCAGGACAAGCTGAGCACCAGAGAGAACTGACATGCCTTATTTGCTTATTTTGCTATTTTACCTTGGCAGAGCAGTAATCTGGCTACCCAAAAATTTGCCAGACTTTTACAATACCAACCAAGTTAGGAATTCTCACAGAAAGAGTTACGTCTCCAAGTTTAACTTTGCTTCAAGGACTCAGTACATTTCAGTGCAGTATCTTAACATTGTATCTTCTTTAATTCAAGCCTGGTAGATGCTAATTACATTGTGTTCTCATTATTACATAATAGTTACCACTCCATGCAACTACTTGGCACATATGGGCACAGATGGCAGAAGGGTGCAGATCTAGAATCTGTATTAGAAGGATACATATGGGTAAACAAGGGCAGACAAGGAGAAGACAAGGGAATTCTCAAGCCATGCAAAGAGCAAGAAGAGGTGAATATTGTAGGTGGCTGTGGGATATGTTCTTTGGCTGCATCAAAAGAGAGGACAGATGAGTGGGATGCACATAAATGAGGTCTGCAATTTCTTATTCTAGTTTAACTGCCTAGCCTAAGTCCTTTTCACCTCTACTTCAGAGAGGGAAGTGCATCATCTCTTGTATCAACATATGTTAAGAAGCCAGGGTCTTAAAGGACAAGCTTAATGCTTACAGGCAACTGACAGGAGTTCTCCAATCTGTATGTAGAACACAATTTTACACTTGATATAACCAGTTTTACGCAGAATGTGATCTTTTGCTTCCACTGATCAAGTTTGGTTTTTCTCTCCTAAACTTGAATCTTATGACTGTGGCTAAAAAGATAAATACATTTCATAGCAAATAGACGAAATCAAGAAGTGTAAGAACAGTGTGGGTGGAGGAAGAGATCTGTGATCTTTAAGAAAAATTCAGCTTATACATTTACAATGAACGCTATGCTTTCTTCTGAAAACCACCTACATCATGTCACTTGGAAACCACATTAACATTCTCATCACTCCTAAGGTATTAATCTAAATGTTCCCACTAAATAAATGACTAATTAGTTACTGATTCAATCCCTTTCCCCCCAGCTCTTTCACCTCTGATGTACTCCACCCCTTCTCTTCTTGCTATTAATTCTCCTCTCCTATGACTGCCTTTTCCTTTTTCTTCCAATTCCTCTACAAGCTTGTCCCAAAAGCTGTTCTAAATACAAATGTCATTGCAGTTCACTGTCTGTGTATTTTCTTTTTCCAGCATGTCTCTTCTTCTGTTTAAGTTGCAAGCTCTTTTGGAAGCTGGACCTTCTGTGATTGTATAGAGGAATAATAATAAGGCAGCCTTTTTTTTTAAACATGATCTGAAGTATTTCTGTAACACTGATGACAATGCGGACAAAAATGAGCTAAAGAAAGCACTAACAAGACTGATAATAGAAATACCCATATTTTTTCCACTTATGACTGCATTCCACTTAAAATACGATGTGAATTTATGTTTCCCTTAGCCATAACCCACCCAATCTCCTTGAAGAACTAGTTTTGATACACGTGCTCCTCATGGCACGATGCTGTACTTAGAATCAGTCCAATGCACAACACAACACAGAGTGCCCTAGGATCTTCTGCTCGCCCAAAACAACCTGCACCCCTCAAATGCAGTCCCTTCTTGCTAGTTAATCTGAACACTCTGTTCTATATAAAATACAAGCCAGCTGCTTAGGCTTTTCATTTGGACATCAAGTCAAGAAAGTCATCTCCAGCAGCAGCCCACAGCTCCAGATACACATGTTCTGCAGGAACACACATATACTGGTTACACGCTGCAGTTTTTTTCCAATTCCATCTTATGAAGTTCTGCTTACCATTGCCCCTTCCTCTTCTAGTGCCTGCTTCCTAGATTCAAGACCCCTCAAAGTCACAGGTCTACCTCTTGATTAAAAAATACTTACAGTAATTTCA
>VRYO01002775.1:7530836-7544489 GCA_009812075.1 Sialia sialis | reverse complement strand
GTTCCGATTGGTCCGCTCCCAGGGTACGGCAGCATGTCGGCCTCCTGCCGCGGTCAGCAGCCGCTGACGCAGCCGGGATTGGGCGGGAGGCGAGGGGGGCGCCGCCGCTTCCCATTGGCGGGGCCTCCGTCCGCGCGCGCTACGCCTTTGCAACGTGATGACGCAGCGCGCGGCCTGGCCTGGCTCCCAAGATGGCGGCGCGCAGGGCGCGGAGGCCGCGCTGTCGTTGAGAGGCCCCGCGCTCCGGTGCGGCTCCCGCTCCCCGCGAGCCCTGTGAGTGCGCGGGGCCCGCCCGGGCCGCCCGCCGGCGACAGCCGCCGAACGGGGAAGGGGGGAAGGGAGCGGGGAGGCTGAGGTGGGGAGCGAGCGCCTCCCCGGGCACCGGCAGCCCCGTCTACGGCGGGCGGGCGGACAGGCAGGCGGGTCTGAGAAGAGTTGAGCATCCTCGGCCGGGTTGGGGCTGCAGGGGCGGAGCCGCGGCCGGCGGGTTCGTCTCAGGTAAGGTCTGAAAGAGCCGTGATCGAGCTCTGGAACTCTCTTCCAGTGTAATGGGGTGCGTAAAAAGGCAGGGAAAACGTCTTATTTCCGGGCGTTGCGGTCTGAATTGGGACGTTTGAGATGGTTCATTTAAAATGTTTGCGGGTGATAATTTTGGTTCCTGGTTCCGTATTCGGAAATGCCTTCGCTCCTTTATAGAAGCAGAGCTCGTCGCTTCAGGCGCTTTTAGTATTAATTGTTTTTTAAACGCTTCCGAAGTTAGATAGCAAAATATCTTGTAAGGAAGAAGAATCATTACAGTTATAAAAAATAGCGCCTTTCTAGTAAATGTGATGGGAATGTGTGGTCGTGGCCTGACGCGCTTTTGTTGACTCTGGAAATAGTTTTTAGTAGCCATTTACTTTTTCTTGTGACAGAATTTAGATCTGTCTGTGACCGATACCGCGAATTGTGAAGGTGATTCCAAAACCACCGTGAGGCAAAGACAGTTTCCTTTATTCTGAAAAAGAGAAACTTTTTGAAGGTGAGCGAGGTGCTGCTTGTAGGCATCGTTCTGTGACTGTTCACTTGATCTTCCTTCCCTTTTTGGAAGGGAAACATCTCGAAAAGTAGTAGCTGATTTTAAGAGTTTTACCTGTGACTGTCTTGCTTAGAGCGAATATATTGCATCATAAGTTAATCACTGCCTGTTATGCAAACCTTTGCAGGTGACTGCAGTAATCTGTGCATAGTATCTGTAGTTAGTTGGAGTACGAGCAGTTTTGTGCCTGAAAGAAATAAGGCAGCAGGTGTTCATTCTGTAAACTGAGGCATGGCTGAACATCTGTCATAATTTAAACTCCAGAAAGGTGCCCGCAGAGCTTTGTGGTCTCCATCTATGTATACACAAAGTGCTGGTAAACACAGGCAAGTAGGAAACTCTTGGAGTGTATTCGGTTGCCTTGTTTGGGTTGTCTTAATCTTGGTACGTGAAAGAACACTGATACTTTTTTTTCTTTAAGTAATGCAAGTACAGATCACTTTACAAAGCTTCTGCTTAGTGGTTGCTGCTCGTGGTGTCCCTGGGAGCAGGCAGGTTTTTAAGTGGTCATTCAGGCTCACCTCACCAGTGCCTTTCCTACTTAACAATAGTCAGCTAATCCCCCTAACTTTACAAATCTTTCTGCAGCCATCACTGAATTGTTTTTTCATACTTCTGTGGACAAAGTAGGTGGAAGTTGTTCTACTGAGAAATAGCAGATATTGTTGGAGATGTATTCTTGAAGTTTCCTTATTAAACAGGTAACAGTGAGGATAACCTATGGCTTCTTTGATTGTATTTGCAATATATGGGGAAGATAAAGGCAAAGTTCTTTATTACTTGTTTTGAGTTCTTTCCAACCAGCAAGGCTAAGCACTATTCCTCTTTTTTCCTCTATGAGCAGGACCTGGAAGGGTCAGTTCTCTCCATTTTTGAAGAATTCCTTTTTTATTTTCTTCAAGGTCTTGAAGTAACTTTCTGAAGACTTCATTTTTGAAAATTTAAAAAGCAAAACCAGTTCTGTTTTAATAAATGAAGGAGAATAAAGAAAATTCCAGCCCTTCTGTAAACTTGGCAAACCTGGACCATACAAAGCCATGCTGGTACTGGGATAAGAAAGATTTAGCACACACACCATCACAACTTGAAGGGCTTGATCCAGCTACAGAGGCACGATACCGCAGGGAAGGGGCCAGATTCATATTCGATGTGGGAACACGTTTAGGGTTGTATCCTTTAAACTCATGTTGGTATGAAATGTCTTTATGAATAGTGAGTTTTCAGAATTAAATGTGGAAGGAAATTTTCAGGAAATGTGACATGCTCAGCTGTTCAGATGTTCCATTGTTAATTAAATATATATTTTTTATTTACGTGCTTTTTGATGTAATGTGTTCCTACACAATTTCTATCCATTTGTTGCGTAGACGAGGTTCCAATTTGGCGATAGGGAAGTAAGATGATACAAACTTTCCAATTAAGAGTAACTTCTGTGAGTTATGAAACTCAGTGTTTCACTATATGAATCTACGTGACTTCTCAAATTTGGATTTTTCCCTCAGTTTTCTAGAGTGTGGCTCTCAAGTCTTGGTCTTTTGTGGCTGTTTTTTTGTGTCATTCATTTGGGATTTTCAACTTTGTGTGTAATTTCTCCACTGTCCCACTCCCTCACAGATGGCCACTTAAATTTTCTGCTTCCTATATTCCTATGCTTTCTTTAATCTCCTTAGTTCTTTCTTTAATGAAGCATGGTTAAGACAAATTTTTACTTTTCTTAAAGTGAAGAATAGGAAGCATGTTCAGATTTTTTTTGCATTTGTAGGTGTGAATAGTAACTTTTCCTCCACACCAGCCCTTGAGCGTGAAGTGATAATTGTTCTGTTCCTTTGTATACCTGCTGCTAGATTTGAACCTTCTCTGAAGCAGGTATGGTGCAACACAGGGATGACCTTTTGTGCATCCTCTTGTAAGTACAATCAGGACTTTGCACACTTACAACAAAACTTTAGATATCAGCTGCTTCTGGGCCTGATCATAGTATTTACACAGCTTTAAGGGCTTTTGTGCCTTTTTTTTTTTTTCTTAGAGCTCCTGTTATACTTGCAGTGTTTTCTAACTGGTCACTGAACAGCTAATTACTTTAAGTACTTGATAAAGCAGAATCCATAGTGCATGTTTGGTTTTAAAATTGTTTTATGTGCTGTTTGGAAGTCCTTAATCTGCACCACAGACATTATGACACTCTAGCAACCGGAATAATTTATTTCCATCGGTTTTATATGTTTCATTCCTTCAAACAGTTCCCAAGATATGTAAGTATTTAGAATATTAATGACATGGGTTAATGATTGCACTGGGCAGGGACTATTTGAAATGGTGAATAGTCACTTGGGTACTACTGCTGCTGCTCACTAGAGAAAGGTGGAAAATTAGCATTTTGTCTTTTAATTATTACAGCTTAAAATTCACTGTTCTTGCCTGTTTCCATATTTCTGTTTATGCTCAGAAATGTATTGACACTGCAGTTATGACTTGCTGATACTGTTCTTTAGGAGTAGCAGCTGTAGTGCTGGCACTTCTGTATTAGCTGAAAGAAAAAAAGAAGTGTAGCATGGTGTTAAAACTGCTTGACAGACAACATTGAACGGGGACAAATTGTGCTTTGGGTTTCTGACCTCGAAATTAAGTTGTATAAAATAGTCGTCCAAATTCTGTATTTTTCTTCTGAGAAAGTAAAAGTTTCATACTATATTAAAATTAGAAACTAGTATGCTCATTAAGTCTTTTCTGGGAGACTTCTACAGACCTGTTAATGAAAACTGACTGTGCCTTTATAATGCTACACTGTGTTGCATATCTACATGCAGACCACTTTTTGAAAGTACTTGCCTTTTTTTAGGTGACAGGAGCCTGCTGTCTCTTCTTAGCAGGAAAGGTTGAAGAGACACCCAAGAAATGTAAAGACATAATTAAAACAGCTCGTAGCTTGCTAAATGATGTGCAGTTTGGGCAGTTTGGAGATGACCCAAAGGTAAAAATACTCTTGTTGAAATTGATTTCATCCTGTTGTACTGTAGTAAAGCAACACACATTCAATAGAGCATTGACTGATTTTCAGTTGTTCTGAATTAAATTAGATATTCAGCATGCATTTATGGCTCTTCTGGGTAATGTGATTGGTAGCTATGAAAGTAATTCTTCTCAATACAAGTAGCTTTGGGAGCTTACTGGAATAATTGTTTTGATTAAAAGTTTGCATTTTATTTCCTGTAAATTCTGATACTATTTTGCAAATTAAAGTAAATTTGAGTCATTTCAGTCAAAGCAAGAAATGTCAACAAGATGTAAGCCATAACTCATCTGAGTGGGATTTTAGGAAGTAATTAATAGTGAATCTTAAATAAGAGAACTAGATCTCAAAAGTATTGAGAAGTTTCTTGTTTACAGTATTGCCTTAGCAAAACTGTGCTTTTCTTAAAATTTGCTTATTTTAAATAGTAGAAAGACTTGAAGACTTTTGAGTGAAATGTGTAGAGCTTATATTTTTGTTGTGCTTTTGTATCTGCCAGTTTCATGCTGTGTCTGGTTCAGTTTCATTCCTCTGTAAGGAATAGGGATTTTAAACATCACATCCCCTGTTTTCACTCAAATAACATGAAGAAAAGGTATCTGAGTTTAAAACAATATTCTAAGTTGGAATAAAATAATATTCTAACTTTCTGTTCTCCTTGGAGACAAACATGGCTGCCTGGAGGTGCTGTATAGTCATGCTCTTTATTAGCATATAGTAGTTTTGAGTGAAAGAAGGAATAATACTGTGGTTACCTTGTAACTCTCTGTAGGAAGAAGTGATGGTACTTGAAAGAATCTTACTACAAACAATAAAGTTTGATTTGCAAGTGGAACATCCATACCAATTTCTTCTCAAGTATGCCAAACAACTCAAAGGTAAAATATTGCAGGGTGAGCAATTAATGCTTGTTACTGATTTCCAGAATTCAGTATATTAACACTGCAAGAATTTTCTACTTCCAACTAATTTTATGTCCTAATATTTTTCTGATCGTTTTTCAGGAGACAAAAATAAAATTCAAAAACTGGTTCAAATGGCATGGACATTTGTCAATGACAGGTAAGATACACCTAGGAAACATTCTGAAAGTGAAGTAGTTACTGTTGCTTACTTTGTTCTGGTACTGGATATTTTTTTGATAAATATTTGATTTTTTTTTTTCTGCTTGTTACATGTTTTCTTGGTCTTGTTCCTTGGTTTTTCTTTCCATCATTACCATGGTAGTTCCACTGAGCACATAATCTGGAATGACTATGAAGTAGACCAGTAAGACCTCTGCAATGTTGTGGAGCTATTTTAGTGCTGTATTAAAAAGAAACTTTCTGTTTGAAAGGGCCAAACCAAAAATCTAAATCTCCAGTATACAAACTGGCTTCTTGCCAAATCTTTGATATATGGTATATTGTGAAAAAAGAAGTCACTGCTCGATTCCATCAAATTCATAAGTACATTTTTTAATGTGATATTTTGATAATGGTGAAGCAGTCATTAGATTCACTGAGGAATATAGTTTTTAGTACTGGATTACAACTTCTTGAATAATGAACTTGTAAGAATCACATCAATTAATGGTAGTCCATATAAAAGCACTTTTCATGTGGTACTGAAAAAAAAACCCAACAACTTGACGTACTTTAGTCCTGTTCAGGAGGATTCTACAGAGCTGGGCAAGTTAATTCATTAAGGACTTAAATATTACTTTTTCTTTCCATAGCAAACCCTTAAGAAAATGTGTAAGTGGTCTGACTGCCCAGAAGTTGTGAATACATGGCATTCAGTCATGCCAACAGCACTAGAACATCATAAAAAGAGAGGAGCATTTTTAATCATATGCCTCATTTGAATTAGCCCTGTGTGGGTCAGATTTTGTAGATACCACCTGAACTCTCCAAATTAATTTGACCAAAATTAATGTGGATCTCAAGAGATGTTTACTTCAGCTGCTATCAGTCTTGCAGGTGATGATCTTACAGGTAGAACAAAATTATTGCATGACTGTCACTGTTAAATCTGTCAAACTACTGTAATTTATCTATCAAAGTTTGGATATCGTTGTACTTGGAATTAGATAGTGTTTAATATTTTAAAAAAACCTAACAATTGAAATTCACTTCAGGAAAACACTTGTATGAAGTACGAGTGGTTGCTTCAAATCATACATAATAGTAATCTCTGTTCTGAAGAGGCTATATTGTGCTTTCTTAATAAGCAATATATTATACTATAAGAAGTTTACTTCGTAGCATCCTGAGAAAATTATTCTGTGCTTTGCACTAAAGGCCTTTAGAATAGGGGGTTCTGTTCTTATGCAGCCACAGTGATATCAGCTGGCTGGCTGGATTTAAAATTCTATAAGCAGGTTATATGTTACGGAATCTATGCAGAAAAGAGAAAAAAATATTTCATAATTTAAAAATTATATTATGAAATAGTAACTGATTATGACAGAAACTTAGTTAATATCAATAATACAAATAACATTGATTATTTTAGCATTAGCTTTAACAAGGGCTATTCAAGAGATAACCTTTCATATGTTGATCTAAAATTTGTGTTGTGCTTGACAAGTTCCTTTACAAGTTCACGTTGGCTGTTATGTTGGGTTTTGAGGTGTTTTTTTAGTATTTGTTTACGTTTTATTGACAGACATTTGGAAGCTCGAAAATCTGATTTGGGACCTTATTTCATTACAGTGATAGCCCAGAAACAGTTTAGTTTTTTTTAACTCTTTTGTTTTACGAGGCTCTTAATTAAAAATGCCTGAGAAGTTAGAATTGTGGTGGGATTATATACCCTGTTAATTATAGCTGCTGTACATTAAAGTGCACTTGGACAATCAGGTAATCTCCAGGGTTGTTTTGTTTTGGTTTATTTTCTGTTGCAGTCTCTGCACTACACTGTCTCTGCAGTGGGAGCCTGAGATCATAGCTGTTGCAGTTATGTACTTAGCAGGCCGTTTGTGTAAGTTTGAAATACAGGAATGGACATCAAAACCAATGTACAGGCGATGGTGGGAGCAGTTTGTCCAAGATGTTCCTGTTGATGTTTTGGAAGGTATGGAAACTGTTTCCCACATTTTTTGTAACCGTGTGGCCTAGCTCATAAGTAAATGCAAATAGCTTTTTATTTAGATTTCAGTCCAAATAATCTTGTGTCAAGTATGTAACTCAGGTCAAATATGCTGTGCCTTAATCAGGTTTTAAATTGAGCTGGCTTAGCTTAGAAGCATATTTAATCATCATGATTAATCTTTTGTTCAGTGTTTGCTTTACAATTTGTATAGTTTATAACACATCTAATTAGCCGGAATTGTCATGGTGTGTTTTCTATTTTTGTAATGATTATCTACTCCTCATTTTAAATAAGTGGTTCTACAAACACTGGAGCTAATGGAGCCTGATTTCCAGTGGTTTTCCCATTGATAATTGATCTCTGACCAAATTTTGCTAGGAAAGAGGGGTTTTTGTGATGTACCATGAACAATAAACAGATTATAGAGTTCCTTTAGCTTGTAAAGTGTTGCAAGAAAAATTTAGTACTAGTACTTTGTTTAGTTTCCTAAAACTTTTTTGACTGGCCTAACTAGGCATGTGTGTTTTAACATATATGTAATCATCTTCCACTTGCTTTCTTGCTATGTTGCTGTCCTGTGGGTGTGGTTATCTGGCTCTTCCGGCACACAGTAATGACATACAATGTATTATTACCAAGACCCTGTGTTCTTCTTCTGAAAGGTGTGCATATACATGTACATATCACTCAGGATAGGCAGAATAAAGTCAGAAATGCAAGTATAAGTTGAAAATTACAGTAATTTCACGATTATAAGCCACACCTTTTTCCTTAAAGAATCCAGCCTGCCCCAGTAGTGCGGCTTATATTCAGGTGCGGCTTATTTATGGACAAATCCTGTGGTCTACCCGGCTACCGGGAGGTGCAGCTTATAATCAGGTGCGGCTTATAATTGTGAAATTACTGTAATCTGCTTTTTAAAAGTTATTTTATTCATTATAATGATGAATAATATTGCAATGCATTTTTCTAAAGTTGATGTCCAGTAAAAATCAAGAGTTGATAATTGTGTTAAATATACAGTTGTACATTATAAGGTTGTAATACTTTGGAATTTTTTTTCTTTATTATTAAGATATCTGTCATCAGATCCTGGATCTGTACTCACAGGGAAAACAGCAAATGCCTCATCATACTCCTCATCAGCTGCAGCAGCCACCATCTCTTCAGTCTACACCCCAGGCACCTACAGTACAGCAGTCACAGCAATCCCAAAGTTCAGAGCAATCCCAGACACAGCAGCAAAAAGAGTCGCAGCAGTCAGCACAGCAACAGCAGCAGCAAACACAAGCACAGCAACCTAAAAAGCCTTCTCCCCAGTCAAGTCCTCCTAGACAGATTAAAAGACCAGCAGTAAGTTGAACTTTAACTTGAAATTTGTTTTCAGTCTGATCTGATGTCCATTTAATTTAAAGGCCACAATGTGCAACAGACTTGTGTTTGCTTTAAGAATGAGCCTTGTAATTAATTTTATGTAGTTAATTTTTCTTGGTTATGTGGCAACTTTGTTAATGCAAAACAGTCTTTACAGTTTTAGCATATGACATTCCACTTGAGCCAAAAGCCACGAATAGGCTTTTAAGTCAACATGAGCTATTCAGGTTCTCAGTGTTTGTGGTTCTGGGCTATCAAACTTTTTTGTTTTCTCTATTCAGCAGGTTTAATTTAGGGAGGCTTTCTTATGCTGCACCTGAATGTAGAGATGTGCACAATGCTGATGAGGACATTATTTGACTCTTTGATTACTAATGTTAAGAGACAAAATTCCTGGAAAAAAGTCTTTTAAGATAATCCTTTAACAGTAGCAGCCTATAAACCATTATGCCTTATAGTCTCACTTTGTCCATAATATCACATCATAATTGAAAATAAGAAGCTACATTAGCAATTGGATAGTCCCACAAGTACTGTGAGCACTTTTCAATAGCCATCAAGTTCAAATGAAGCTTTTCGAGAAAAGTAAATGTGGTGATCCAAAGTTGTTCTTTATCCAGAAAGCAGTCTGGGAGAACAAGGTGTGTGGTATTTGAAAGATTTACTTGGTTCTTCTAAAATGTCCTTGAGCTAGATGTACCATAAACCTTACTTAAAGTCTTTGCCTGCTTCTATAAATAGGGCTTTGCATGACTTCTCCTTTGGTTTGTACAGAACAGAAATACACTTTGTTCCTGGAGGCCAGATTTTCAATTTACATGAACTCTTATAACTCCCATTACCTTCTACTGAGCCAAGATGCTTTCAAGCAGCTGAGGCATTGGCCCATGACTTACAGACGTGTATCAGATGTCTAAAGCATTTGCACATCCTCTACATCTCTAGTGGTGAAGAGCACTCAAATTTTTAGTTGATTTCACTAAAAATATACTGGTGAATCATTAGTATTTTCATTCGGATTAAACTAGAAATTGTTAGGGGGAACAATTTTATTTCTCATGGAAACAGCAGTAAAGGAGCAGTTTCATTGTATAAATTCAGCTGAAGGTAATAAATAGCCATAAATAGCCATCAGTGTGACAGTAGATAATGTTGATAATTTATTATTATTTATTATGACCCTCAGGTGTTCTGGCTAGACAAACTGCAGTGGAATGACCAAATAAATGTTCATCTGTTTTAGCAGCTGTCATTATTAGAGAATTTTTGCTGCTTCATTCTTTTTTCTTTAGCATAAATGCAGTTTAAATTGGTGTTTTGTTTTTTCCATCATGAGTTATTTTCCTCCGGTTTCTTGTGCTGTTGTAGTGGTGTACCTTGATGTTGTTCTTTGAGTATTGCTCCATATTAACAATTGCACAGTAATTGAATTACTTGTCACCTGAAGTGGTTAACTGACTTCACAAAATTAGTGATTTTTTGAAAAGATCAAACAAGTTGTGATTTGCTTCTATTTGAAAGTGCAGGGAGAACTGATAAAGTTTTTACAGGCATGGAATTTACTGCTAGAAAGTCAAGAAAAGACCATCCAAGTAAAATGAAGGCAGCAGATGAGTCCATGAGAATCACTAAGAAAACAGTATGTGTGTTTGAAATGGTAAGAAAAAAAATGTCCTTAAAAAGCAGGAAAGCAGCTAGAAGGTGTCTGGAAAATTGCAATGATTATCAAAGGAATATAAGAATGAGGTTACCTCAAGCAGGCAAAAATTAGACCGGAAAAATTTTGACAATACCCATCAGAGTGCAAGAAAAGTACTGTTCAAGTTGGATTGAAGTGTATGTCCATTCTTGCTGTGGAAAGTGCAATGGGGGAATCAGAGGAACAGTTTATGCAGGTAAAGCTACTTAGAGATAAACAGTCCCTTAAAAAACATTTTCATTGAAAAGACAGAGAAGCTATGTACTGTATCCCTCTGACCTCCATCATTCATTCTAAATGTAGTTATACTTAAAATTTCATTGAAGTATTCTGCTTTCCTCAGAAACCTGTCAAATAGTCATCTCAGTGGGACTGTGTAGTCTGGGAAGATTTTTTTATTCCCGTATCTGTGGTTGTTTAGAAAAACAACAAAACAGCAGTCAACAAAGAAACAAGAAAAAAACCCAACCAAAAACTTGTGATTGGAAGGATGATGTAGGAGTTTGTGCGTTTTGTTCAGTGTGCATACTTTTTTTTTTTTCCTGGCATAACATCTGGATTTTATACAATGCTTTCCATCTGAAGGCTTCTGAAATGTTTTACACTGTGCAACACTTTCACTGCCCTCCTGTCCTGGTAAATAAAGCATCAGAGCCTGAAGTGATTTTGGCAAAGGTTGAGTGACAGGTCAAAGCAGAATTGGGAACAGAGACCAAGCCTCTTGTTTTCAGCTCAGTGAGCAGTGAACTTGCCCATGACATATGTGCAGTGGATGATAAATACACTAAATGAGATGTAATGCTTAACAGTATTACTCAACTGTGGGAACAGCAGGAAACACTGCATATAAAATACCTGCTATTTTTCTGGTCTTTTCATTTTGCTGGTTAAGCTGGGCTTTCCCAGTGTGATTTGACTTTGCTCAGTGTTTGTCTGGCATTTATTGTAAGAAACTATAGAAGCATCTAGGTTGAAAAAAGATCATCAGCTCCAATCATTAATGCAGCACTGTCAAGTCCACCACTTAACCATGTCCCCAAGTGCCACATCTAAACATATTTTGAATACCTACAGGAATGGTGATTGAACCACTTCCATGGGCAGCCTGTTCCAGTGCCTGACCACCCTTTCCATGAAGAAATTTGATCTCATATCCAATCTAAAGCTCCCTTGGCACAACTTGAGGCCAATTCTTCTTGTCCTGTCTCTTATCACCTGGGAGAAGAGACTGACTGCAATGGTCTTATTTTTATCTTTTTTTTTCCCTTTTTTTCAAACAGGCTGTATCTCCAAAAGAAGAAGCTAAGGCAGCAGGTAAATATTAATATTCTGTTCATGTTGCTTCCATTTTACTGCTTAAACCAGAATAAGTAATTTGCTGATATGCACCTAATTTGTTTGCTTACAGGCTTGGCAATTCTAAACTATTTTGATCCTGATAATGTACCTTAAATATATACTACAAGTGTTATTAAAATGTTCTTAACTGCAAAACTTGAAATAGAGTATAACTGTGCCTAAAGAGTCCCTCAATAGAGTCCATTCAGTAGAAGTCTAGTCAGCTCTAGTCAGTGTCTAACTCCATGCATCATTTGGAAGTAGTTCTCAGCAACCTGTGAGGCCTTGAAGTGACTGAAGGTACCATGTCATTAAATAGCTGCACTGCCAGTTAAGTGGTTGGTAATCAGCAATGTTTGTAATTGTTGGCATGGCTGCCACTAAACAGCATTTTGTTTCAATAGTGTAACGGAAGAAATGTAGACTCACTGCAGTGATCATAGCTGGTTCTTTTGTTTGGGAGTTTTTCTTTGTTTTGCTGCTTTGGAACAAAGCAGTTCAGGATAGCTAGGGTGTACTTTAAGGAAGTCTGGCACATTTTCTCCTGTCTGCAGATAGATTCTAGACAGCTGTCTCTTCTCCCTCCTCTCTCTGGTCCAATTGCTATTTTATTTCATAACTGACATGTTTCCCTAGCAGAGCATAAGTCAGCTTCTGAGACCTGTTCCAACTATTTACAAGTTAAAAGTTTTGGGCTAGAAAACAGATACTTGCTCATCTTCATTTACATGCTGTTATTGGGACCGTTTGTCTCTAGTTACAAAGTCACTTGAACTTGTAGCCATATGTTCTTTTGGAAGATTTGTATGTGATACTTGATGCCACTTTATTTATACAAAGGTGTTGATTTTTGGTTTCTTTATTAAACATACTGTGTAAATAGGATTTCTGCTGTACTTTGCATAGTGTAGTATGATGTGATAATCATTAGCATGAGACCAGAGCTGGAAATTTGGAAAATATTGTAGAGCAATAACCAATCACAAACTGACAAATGTTTTTTAGAACCACCACCACCATCTAAAATTCCTAAAATTGAAACTTCACATCCACCAATACCTCCTGCACATCCACCTCCAGGTAAGCTTTTATCTTCTTAAACACATTTATCCTTGTTGTTAACTTCCTTGCTTTTCAATCAGGTGGTGGGTAATGGTGTGGAGGCAGGGGTTTGTTGCCTTGATTAATCAGCCTGGGAAGTAAAAATACATGGTTGATAAGCTCTAGAGGGAAATACATCATAGTAGCATAGGCCTTTTCAGACAGAAGTAAAAAGCTTACGATGGAAACAAGACTATACTAAGTGGATGTAGGCAGAACAAAGCTGCAACTGTTAAGGGCCTAGAAGACTAAAACTAGCTGTTAATAGCAGGCTAAAAGGGACCTCTTGATCTCAAAAGGATGATAAATGCCATATTAGATTACTAGGGCAGCTTTCAGCTGTCCTATAGAAGTCTTCCATGTTATATCTGTTGTACAGGAATTCTGCAGGTGTGCAATTTCCAAACAATAAGGGGGATGCTTTCTTTGCTGTACCTCAAAAGAGGACTTTTTTCTGCCAGAGAACACTAATACTGCACACATGCCATATGTTTGCAAAATAAACTGTACTATTGTAAAAATGTGCTTCCAGCACCTTAACGCATTAACTATCTTCCAGTGACCCTTAAATATGGCATAAATATTTCACATACCATGGTCCATAATGTAACTGTAAGATAACAGCTTCTAAAAGGAACTAGAAGAGAGAAAAGCACTGCCCTAAAATACTGAAGGACAATTTCTCTCATTTGGTAAAATCTAATTACAGTAATTTCACGATTATAAGCCGCACCTTTTTCATTGAAGAATCCAGCCTACCCCAGTAGTGCGGCTTATATTCAGGTGCGGCTTATCTATGGACAAATCCCAGTGAAATGCCAACCCGGAAGTGAGAGCCAGCCAGGGAGAGAGGTGCAGCAGAGCCACGGCCGGGTGGGCGGTGAGCTGGAGCCACTGACGAGCAGGAGGCGGGCTGCCGCTGGATTGGCGAGGCCAGCCCAGCTTCGCCACCTTCGCATGAGCGAATGAGCCGCCTTT
>VRYO01002775.1:7419851-7529730 GCA_009812075.1 Sialia sialis | reverse complement strand
AAATTGTTGCCTGCTACAATTTAGGAGCTAAAGGTCACTGAAGTCATGACTACCACAGCCAGCATATCCAACTTGTGTGATTTAATTATGTGGCTTTCCTAGGAGGCAGTTTTGCTGTTAAAATCCCACTTAGGCAAGAAATGAATTTATTTCCCTTGTTACCTGAAATTTTCCTGTTTGTTTATACAAGGGATGTAATTGTACAAGCACTGAAACATTATCAAAATAAAGTATGTTAAAGTCAGATTAAAACCAAGAATGCATCTTGACCAAGTGAACTAGGAGGATTCATCTCAAATTCTGTTTAACAGTGACTGTAGTATGCCTCTAGACATGCCTGCCCTGTATGTGTTTCTACATAGCTTTTCTTACTGAACAGTGTTGTAGATGCTTATATATACAAGCAGGATGAATGTCAAGATGTCCCAAACTCTATTTTGTTGGTCGTTTTAATAATCTCTCTGATGATAGAGAGAGGTTGCCATTAGGTTAGTCATATTAGTGGTATTACTTACTTTATAATATCTGCATTAAGAAGGGAAAACAAGCAATTCTTATTTAAAGAGAAGACAGCTTAAAGCATGTTCTTTCCAGAAGTGGCTAAGTATAATTCTGTAAAATGCTGACCTTTTTATGAACTTCTCAAGAGTCTCAGGTATGGAGTTCACTGAAATTAATCAGTGAGACAAAGCTGATCAGATATCATGTCCTTCTTCCTTACCCTTCGGTTTTGTTTTTTCTCTTTCTTTGGTAACAGGTTTAGAACTGAGTGTTAAAGACTTTAGAATTTGCCCTGTGCTCTCAAATAATGTTTCTCAATATGGGAGGCAGGTGAAGTGCAGAGAGTAATCCCAGGCCACTTCCTGGGCTACCAAAGAGGTAGAAAGGAGGCCTGGACTAAAGAAGGTGGAAGCACTGAACTAAAGATTTTTGGTATCGTGAATCCTGTGACTTTTTAAATCCACTAGTTGTGATTCCATCCATCCAGTCTTTAATTCTGCTGATTGTACAACAGTATTTAAATAATAAAAATAATAATAAGAAAGATGAATATAACTTTTAGAATGGGAAAAGCTGACCTTGAAACTTTGATAGGCAGAGCTTGGTTTTTAGTGACCTGAGAGGGTCTGACTGGATACCATACGGCATTCAGAGACTTAGAGAATTGAGTTCTCTTTTGCTAATTTAACTGGAGGAAAATTATGAAGTATTCAGAAGCAGTTCTTGCCACTGTCCTTCAAAAAAATAAATCTAATTTTCTTTTTCAGAGCGAAAGCCTCCTTTGACAACAGCAGTTTCAATGGGAGAACCAGAGCAATCTACTACTGTGGACTCAGTAGATATGCCAAAGGTCCAGATTCCTCCTCCTGCTCATCCTGCCCCAGTACATCAACCTCCACCTCTGCCACATCGTCCCCCACCCCCACCCCCTACCAGTTATATTACAGGGATGTCTACTACAAATTCTTACATGTCAGGGGAGGGTTATCAAAGTCTCCAGTCAATGATGAAAACAGAAGGACCAACATACGGAGCTTTACCACCGGCGTATGGACCACCAGCTCATCTACCATATCATCCTCATGTCTACCCTCCCAACCCTCCTCCACCAGTTCCACCTCCACCCCCTGCCTCTTTCCCCCCACCCAATATTCCACCTCCTACTCCTGGATATCCTCCTCCACCTACATACAACCCTAATTTCCCACCTCCAAGACTGCCTCCAACTCATGCAGTACCACCTCATCCACCTCCAGGGCTGGGAATGCCACCGGCTAGTTACCCCCCTCCTACTGTTCCCCCAGGTGGACAGCCACCTGTACCACCTCCAATCCCACCACCTGGTATGCCACCTGTAGCAGGACTTGGGCGTGCTACATGGATGAGATAGCATGAGGTAATTTGCACGATAGACCTTTATGTTGATTAGGCAGGAGTAGATAGCCAAAACCTACATTGTAAAGATGAAGAGGAGGGTAATCTGTATAATTTAGATGAAGAAATGAAATTAAATGAAAATTTAGCTGATCTGTTTGCAGTATGGTTTATGGTGAGTTATATAGGCTTCTAGATTTTAATCAGCTTTGCAGTATCTATTCTAACTTTATACATTTGACTTAAATTTAAATTGTCTTGACTTATTCCAGCACTGGATTACTTTGTACTAGCAAAACCAGCCATATTGGCTCAATTATATCAGTAAGAAGAAAATTTCCTTCTAGAAATCAGTGCCTATTTTTAAGTATCAAAAAAGCCAGATACTATGATATTTGATCTATAGTAAGAAACTTCATTTTTAATAGTAAGTAAAACAACATGATGTCAAGCATAAAAGCTGCTTTATTTAAGAGAGATTCTGAATGCTAGCTGACTGGAATAATTTTGAGGTGTTTGCCTTGCTGATAGTTTTGGTTTGGAATGTACTGGTATCTTAAAATATTGTATGTTTACACCTATTTGCAAATTCCTGTACATAATATATATATTTTCTAAGTGTGAAAGTCTGAATGTAACAGCCTACTGTGATGTACATCATAGTTATAAATGGGACTACTTTGTTCACTCTACCCAAATAAAATTGGTTCTGAATTTAGTGGATTTCCAGGTTTTTCATAGTAGTTCAGAGGGTCATAACTATGGTTACTCCAAGATACTTACTCCAAGGTATTTCAGCAGTGGTGTCCCAAATCTTACTCATCAGTTTATTTAAAAAGAATGTATTTTATTTTATTCAGCTAGAAGTATACACTATCACAATCAATCTCTTACTTCATTTTTACTAAAATATTTCAAATGAATGTTTTACACACATTATCAAAAAAAACCTGTACTATTACTTTCCTTCCCCAAAAAAGCCAGAGTGGTTCAATAGTAGGTAAAAACGCGTGCTAAGGTCTAAAGAATTTTGCTATATACACAACAGCAGGTGCTAACTTTTCCAGTTCTTTGTAAATCATATACAGAAAATATAGCAGGGCTGTAAGATCACAGGTTTAACAGAAATCAAACTTTAAACTGATTTCTAAAGCAGCACAAATAGACTTTCCCCACATTATGAAAAATATACAATTTTATCACTTTACAGTCATGCACTTTGAAAAAGATCAGTAGTACTCTTCCCCCCGCCCCCCCCCCCCAGTTTCTAGAAAGATAAAAGGTCACTTTAACACTGATTTCATTTAATATCTAATATTTGGATAAAAATGTGCCATTCTCAAACAAGGTTGTGCTCAGCAGTCTTATCAAGGTGCGAAGAGCCAACTGAAGCTGGTTACACTGCAGCACTTCAGGAACTGTTAGGGAAGTGCTGCTTACTCCAGTCACTCCAACAAAAGTCAAGGATGTGATTTTACTTTCCTTAAGCAAGCAAAGTCCATTTGTAAACAGTGGATGCTTTCTTTGCCAGAGGATTGCAGAACCCAGGGCTTCAATCTTGAGGAAATTATCTTGGGCTATTGCCCCAAATATATTAATTTAATGGCCGCTATTTCAAGGGATGCTCCCCTCCAACTTAATGTACAAAGCTCCTCAGGTAGTTTTCAGTGAATACTGAGCGCATAGGTAAGTGAATTTAAATATGCATATAAAATATCTATTTAGACAGCTGAAAATTCAGCACCCAAGTCATCCTGTAAAGTCATTGAGCATCATTTTACCCCAGGAAGACATTTTGTAGCTCAAATGGAGCCAAGTGTGAAGATTGGCAAGCCTAAAAACCCCTGAACAGTAACACCCCAAGGTACAGCACTGTCATGTTCTTCTGCAAAATCAGTGATGCACATCTTACTTACATTGATGATAAATAAAATCTTTAAAAAGGGCCCTTTGAGTATGAAGCTTGTTCAGCTGAACTGCTGGCTACCCTATAAACTGGCTTTTCAGGATTTGCAGGGCTAATTCAGCTCAATTGCAGCACTGTTTCCCTTCTAGGTGAGATCTGCAGGTGGAAAAAACCAAGCTTTGCTTGAAGTCATTGAATAGATTTTGGGAGTGATTTGAGAGCAGGGAATATTTGGGTGGGAGTTACATAGTGGTGAGACTAGTAATCTGATGAGTATAGCTCTTGTTTTGTTGAGAGGACCTGTTACTAGCCTTATATACCCCTTAAATACCAAGCATGTCATGAACACAGTTAACTCTCTCCAAGTGCTGGCAACATTTGTGTTGCTTTAGTTAAAATTCACTGACATAAATCAACCTTGTTCCAAATATACCTGAAGTCTCTGCTTAATCCAGCATTCAGATGCCACCAAAGCTAAAATGGGCTTTCAAAGTAGATAAAGTAACCCTAAGTTTGACCTTAGATGTTAAGGAATAACGATGCTCTACATTATATCACCTTTTCTGGTACAGAAATCTCAATATATAAATTGTACAGGAGGAAGACAATTAATCAGCAATGGTAACTAGACACGGGAGGTCAAAATAAAAAACAGATCCAGAATCCTCAAAGATGCTTAAAGGAGACAGACAGACTCTAGAATGGATTTTTGCAGACTCCATGTGATGTAAATACTATTAGACTGAGAGCTATCTAGCTCAGTGAGCAGTAGTAAGAAATTATCTCCTGGTGGGTGTGAGCGAGAGTATGCACTTGTGTTTTGGGCTGGTTCTTGGTGGTTATTTTTAAATAACCTACTCAACTGTTATATTTCTATTTCTGCAATGAATAATGAAGTGGTGCTTAGTCTTACTGGTTATTGTGTATTTTGGTTGTATTCCTGCTCTATTTTTTTAATGGGTACAGGTTTCGGCTCTGACACTGCAAATTCTTCAGCCAGACAGCTATAGTTTAGTGTACACCACGGGACCAATTACCTTTCATAAGTTGCCACATGGGTTCCTTGGTATTGTATCGGTGCTCCATGCAATACAGTACCACAAATCAAGAAATCAAGTGGTAGAACAAATTAATTTAGAGGAAGAACCTGTCCAGCTAATACAGCTGTCTGTAGCTGTGACTGATTCTTGTAGAGAACAAAAAGAAAGTAATGGTATTTGAGGTCATTATATCCTCCAACTAATCTCTAAAATTGATGCAACTTTTGAAGAGGAGGCTTTGATCTTTTCACATGCCTGTCTTAAAAACACCAATGAGTTCTAATAACAAAGCCTGCTTCCTTGGACTATTGGGAAAGAACATCTAATGAAATACAGGGACAGCTGCTGTGACAACTTGGAAAAGGAGGGAGTCAAATTCTTACAACTACACAGGCAGCTACTGCACAATAGCAAAATGTAACTCCCATTATTTTATATACAACTATTTGAAGAAGGAAAAACCCATTTGTTTTGGTTCATTAACAAAAATAAAGCTTGAATGGCAGGAAGTATCTCACCTGACAGCTCGTGTTTATGGAGTTTTTATTCAGCTCTGCAAGGTTGTTGTTTGGTTACCTTACACAGGAACCAGTATAGGTGAGGGATCCAGCAAGAACATTTTAAAAACCCACCCAAATCTTCCTTATGTGAAAGATGAGCTGCTTTTGAAGATCCTGTGAAAGCCATAAGCACTGTCAGGATAGCAGTTTCTGCTGAATTATTTCATAATGAAGTTTTACAAGAAAAGTGTTGCCATTTTGTAGGGAATACTGTTGTGTGGCTAAGTGACTTCATTCACATTACGACTGCAGAAATCTTGTGTCATTTGATCATGAAAAATTGTTCATTAACACCTGATACGGAGTCTTAAGCCTTTATGTATGCTTGTGTGATGAGTACCACCATACAATATAGGGCAGTACAGTGCTTTTGACTTGCCACTCTGTATTTTACACAGAACCTTGTGAAAACAGTTGCATGTCATTCTTCAAAATAAGGACCTCCAGAAAAAGTATTAGCAGCTCATGAACTTGGCAGGCAGTAAACCAGTGAATTTGAATTGCATTTTCCATGGCTGCCTGGAGCCACTAACCTGGCTGTGAATCACTGACAGGCAGGTGGACAGGAGCAATACAAACGGTGACTTCTCCGCAGGTTAAGGGTTCTTGTTCCTCTTAGAAATTCTCTTGAGTTAGTCAGTTCTACAAACAGACCGTTACAACAAAGCAGGTTTGAACTACAATAAAAATTATGCAAGTCTGGCATTATTGGATGGTTACCCGGTGAACAGTAGCTCCAGAGCACCACAGCCTGGAAATCAGGCCTTTAGCTGCCATATTTACACTATTGTTACAAAAAAAAAGCTGGGGGGAAAAAAAAAAAAGAAAAATGGAAACCCTGAAAAAACTCAACCCCAACTCCCGAAGAACAGGCAGCCAGAAACACTGAGCTCTGCCTCTTTAGTCTTCACAGAATCCATCACTTCCAGTTGCCAGGATGGTGTTCCTACAAGGGACCCTTGAACTGGTTTCCTGACAGATGTTGCCTGATGGAGGGTTTGGAGCTCGCAGCATCACCCAGCTTTCGCCAGACAACCTGCAAGAAAAAAACACAGGGGTTTGGGGAGAGAAAGACAGGATTTTTTTTAAATTTTTTTTTTTTTAAAGGTCCAAACTCCAAAGCCAAGAAGAGCAGAATTTTTTTAATTGCAGTCTGAAGGCCAGAACCAGCCCTTTCCTAGAGCTGGGCTGCAGTTCTCGGCAGGGACACTGGATGGCATCCTTGCACCAGTTGCCAAGGAAAAGAAACATTGATGCCTTTTTCTAATTAGTCCCTCTTGAAATTAGAACCGTTTTTGCCTGGGGTTATAGTAAAAAACAAATACACTAGATTCAGAACATAAGTTCAATGGTAGGTCAACCCTGCTATGCTTACAGAAAAGATGCTACCATGAACAGAAAAGATAATGAAACAGATAATGATTAAAATTATATCTACACGACTTTGTAAAAACATATATTTTATCACTCTAGGGCCTCTATTTAAATAAAAAATAAACTGCAAAAAAATTTATAGCTGCCTTGAATCTACATGAAGTGAATATTTAAAGAGAAAACAGCTGATGATAGACAAATAGAGATGAGTTCGTTTGGGAGGATGAATTTACAGTATTTTACCTTTCCCCCAGCATAGCTACAAGGGAGTGGGGAATTAAGCAGACAAAATATCCTAAAAAGCAGGCCTTCATTTACTCTGGCTTTGCTTATAGGGATCCAGAAACCAAAGTGAAGTGCCTCAGCCCTTGCCAAGGATGCTGATAGTGATTCAGTTCAGCAAGCCATGCTTGTGCTCATACCCTCATTTTAGGATTAAGGTGGGTTTCAGAATGTAAACAGAGCATTAGGCCCCTCTCAACTGCTGGAAGGCATTAAATGATGTCACCTGGGCTGACCTCTTATGTGGATTTCAAAAAAAGAAGGCTCATAAGCATCTTCCTCCCTGCTCTGGGCAATTGAACAGCACATCCCCAACTGCAGGTGACAGGCAGCTCAGGCTGTGTTCCAGCAGAAATCTCAAACTCTTTGTTCAAAGCCAGAGTGTGGCCAATGCCATGGAGGCAATGCCATGGAGGCAATGCCATGACAGCTGACACTGCAGAGTAGAGGTTGGGTACGAGCACTCGCCATATAGGATGTGGCCACCTTAGATAATGGTGGGCTGCCCAAAATGTTGCAAGCGTTAACAGCACCCCACGTATCACGATGCTGTTCAATTACTCCAGACAAGACTCTCTTCTGACATTCCTATATGGTTTAGGCTCAAACCCACTCAAGCTGTGCAGCTTTAAACATGGCAAGCAACTTTTGCTTAGCCCAAACCCAGTCCTTAAGGGCACAGGTGGAGACAATTGCTAACAGGACTCTCCTAGCCAAGGAGAGCACCTTGCACATCTCTGGTCAGCTACACTAGCTACTCCACAGCCAGGAAGGCAGCAAAGTGGGAGCTACCTACTGAGCAAAGGCTGCCCTGTGCAATGAACAAGGAGTTCAGGTCACCCAAAACAGTGATCAGCAGAGCCTCCACTCTTCCCTTGTGCCTATGGACCTCACAAGGCTTACATGCAGCAGATCTCTGTTCCTCCATCCTCCTAACAAAAGACCCCCAAGGTTCTAGAAGTTTAGAATCCCAAGGTTCTAAAAGGAACCCCATGAGTTGCTGGGAGGAGTTCTTACATTGCACATTTCACGAACGATCGCCTTCTCCTTTTCACTTAGGTCTTCTTCATAGTTGTCTTGCATTTGCCTGTCCAAATTTTCATGGACCTCAAGGACCTACAAAAAACCAATATTACAAAATCATTATGTTCCTCAAATAATTATTTGTGTTCCTAAGAACATCATTAGCAAGTATTTAAATAAGCAGGAGTCACAAAGACTCAAGACAAGCAAAGACAAGCATGACATCAAGCTGTGCAGCTCCATCCTCCCTGCTCCCCCAGGCATGTCCTGTCTCTGTCCCACCTACTGCATGGTGTGACTGCTGCCACAGTCCTGGGGACCACTGGCAGCAGGTTGCTTGTGCTCACAAGTGCATTTCTTCCAGGAAGGCTGCTGGTAGTCCCACCTTTCAGGCAGCAACCCAACAAGCACAATGTTGTCCCTCACCATGTGCTGCTCATACCCCAAACCTCTAGAGCAGCTCAAGTGGGAGCCAGCCCTGGCCTGCCACATCCCACTGTCCTGGCCACCCCAACAGAGCTCCTTCAGGGAGAAAGTGCCCAGCTGTAACCAGCTGGTCCCTTGATCACAGAAGGGAGACTGCCTGGGGCTAAAGACAGCCTTCACTTTCAGCTGGAAACACTGACCTGAGGGATACCCCTCTGTCCAGCCCGCATTCCTACAGTTCTCCAGACAGACACATCACACAAGGTGGGCATAGCACAGCACAGGAGCCTCCAGGTTTTACTGTTGCCTCTGAGCTGATTTGCACACCTCACCCAGGGCTTCACCACTGATGAGCCAGGTGGTGAGCTCAGCATGCAGGGTCAGAGATCCTGCAACCACCCAACATCATCAGATAGCACGTGGTCTCATTCAGCACGATGCATCCACATGCATATGAAGGTGTACAATAGGTGTAGTTGTATGAATAAACATTCCTATACTTTTCAGAGAGGTACAAAGCCAGATGCTGTGCTAGGATGGGTTTCAGCCTTTGCTGAGGTGTATATACAGCACTGGCTGCTCCACAAAACGGGATACCAGGGAATATCATCCCTGATTCAGCACTGCTATCCTGTTGTACTCAAAATGAGTTACAAACAAAATAGGTCATTCTCCTAGGGCCTGTAGCCTACTTGGGACCAGTCTTTACATAGATAGGAATTATCCACATCCATTCTAAGAGAGGGATGCAAAAAGCATGTATGTGCTGACAAAGAGAGCATCTATTTTCTGCTAAAGAGGAAGGAATTAATTATTGATCCAGATGGACTCGCACATTGAACTTGCTTGTCTGGAGCCCGTGTGCTTCCGACGCTGGCTGCAAAGCCAGCAGCCTGCAGGATCACATCCTGGCATGGAGCACCAGGGCTGCCTGGCTGGCAGCTAAACATCACCTGTGCCACAGGACAGGTGTCAAGGAAACCATGGGGTAGATTAGTTACAGATCACATCAACCCCAGCCTCTGCTTTCAACAGCCATCCATCTCGCAGGCACAAGAGTCTCAGAGGACTAAAATAAACTGTTTTTCTACAATTTGTGCTAAACCCACGTTCCTTAGTCTAGGAGGTGTGAAAAGGTGGCACAGCGTATTTCTTTCAGTGGAAATGTCTTTTAACAGTGTTAACCAGGCAGAGCTGGAGCTGAAAGATGATCAGATGGAAGTTATGTTTGTACTTAATTTCTGAATCTCATTTACTCTGGAAATCATCCTGCTTCCCAGGCTCAACCCATGTCTGGCTAGGCACTTTGTAAAGATGTGTTAATATCTTGGGTATGGGAAAATGGGATTCATAGTGACAAAACATAACACCCTATCCAGGAAAGGCATCTTGGAAGAAAATACACTCTGAAGAGTAAAATAACCTCCTGAAGAAAGACAGGAAGGCCTTTTCTTAATGCTGATCCAGCCCCAGCTATTCTCAGATCCTGCCAGATGCCTCCTCAGCTGTTTAGAAGGACCAGGTTAATGTTCCTCCAGTTACACCACTGGGGAATACAGACATGCCTTCACATCATTTATCTGTGGATCAGCTAAAGTTCAAGGACTGTGCATTCCCTGTGTGTGTAAGAAACTAGGGCGTGTCCTTCTTTGATTTCTGCCACCGCTCATCCCAGGAGCCTAAAGAAAACAGACAAATGTACCCCAGGCTCAAAGTGGCTGATGCCATCCCCTCCTTTCTGCTTTTCACCAAGCTGCACTGACAGCACTTGGTCCTTTGCTCAAACAGCAGCTCTTTGTGATGTCCCTGGATAAAATGCCAGTCAGTGAGAGCAGCCTGCTCCATTTGGGCATGGTGCTATTCCACATGCAGTAGGGGCTGGACTGGGAAATGCTGCTATCCTGCACAGGGATGCCACTTCCCAAAACCAACTTTTACTTTGCTCTTGGTGGGCATGCTGCCTTTTCTGGCTTTTCCCCTACTGATACATAAACTGAGGAACACCTCAAGTGTTCTTTGAGACAGCACTGATGTCTGCAAGGCAGCGTCACCTCAAAGTCACCCAGTCCATCACATGCCCTCTGACTTGCTGTACTCACTCCATATGGCAAACCATATCTTAAAAACATTCAATTAAAAAAGAAAACCAAAAAAACCTCTAGAGTCTGAATGACCGTAGTAGAACTTTGGAAGGGAAGCTGAAAGTTGAGGCATTCATTTCTGCAACACAAAGCATGCTGTGATTGAGGTATACTTTCCAAATTGTGCAAACCTCACTAATTTTGTTGCTTCATAAGTCAGCTGGACACAGCACTGGGAAACACTCTGCTCCAGCAGAGAAGTTGCATATACCCTGCTAGGACTTTTCCCTAGTTTTGGAAGGCCAAATCCTGTCTTATCCACAATTAGTGGGAGTGATGACCACCTGCTTGATAGCTCTGTGTGCATGGAAGAGGTCCAGGCTGCTGCTGTGGGGGCAGCTGGGTTATAGGATAAGTGTCCTTCTTTTACATTTGTCTCCTCATCACCTCCCCACGTCTTTAGCAGATTTGCTCAGTTCCTAAGAAAAGTGCTTTGATGTTCAGTGAGATACTGAGCTGTAGCATATGTACCTTTTATTCTTGTTAGCAAAAACAGCTGTTAGGAGTGCCAACCTGTCATCTTGCTCTTTATTTAGTAGGTGCAAACAAACAAAACTATTTCAGTAGGAAAAATAAAGAAAATCCTATACATGCTCAAGGAAGGACTTGTGCTAAATTGCAGGCAGCTTTCAGCCACATAGATAGAATTTAGCTGGCAGAAAATCCCAAGGAAAAAGACTAGGGGATATTATATATGTGGGTGCAGACAGAGAAGCCCTGCAGATCCATATGGAATGGACAAACCCTCAGTGACTCTTGTTTGGGCACAGAACCACATCCTAGGAACCTCTTCACTCGGTGACAGGCTTCCATGCAAGTGTTCCACAGGACAAGTGGAGCCAACTGCACAGAATCATGGAATAATAGAATGATTTGGCTCAGAGCCTCATCCAGCCTGGCCTTGAACACTTCCAGGGATGGACCATCCACAGCTTCTCTGGGCAACCTGCTCCAGTGCCTCACCACCCTCAGAGTAAAGAATTCCTTCCCAACATCTAATCTAAACCTGCCTTCTTTCAGTTTAAAATCATTGCCTCTTGTCCTGTCACTATGAGACATAAATTTCCCTCTCTCTCTTTTTTTGTGACCCCCTCTACAAGACTGGAAGATGCTATAAGGTGCCTCTGGAGCCTTCTCTTCTCCAGGCTGAACAACCCCAGCACCCTCAGTATTTCTTCACAGGAGAGGTGCTCCATTTCCTTGATCATCTTCATAGCCTTTCCATCCCTCCTTGCCTTTTCTTGCAGTAAGGAGCTGGTCTGCTGAGCCATAAGGACTTCATTTTTAAACCAAGAAGGGCTTTTTTCCAGTATCTGTTGTGATACAGTCAAAGCTCAAAGTCTCATTTGTAAGCTGCTCTCTTCTCAAGAGAGAGTCATGATCTGTTTCACAGGAGGTGAGGGTCTAAGGCTGCAGCTACATCCAGCTTCCCACATGCAGGGGCTGGCACTGGAAAAGCTACCCAGCTCTGCAGGGTGCAAATAAAACTTACACCATATGCTGTGGCATGACGAGGCTAAAGAAAGGTCTGCAGCTGGACATCAACAGCTGGGAGGAGAAGAGATTGAGATCATGAGTTTCCTCAATCTTTCAATTTCCAGATGATCCTTGGAAATGGGCCACAGGATGGAAAAATAGACACCTTCTGATCCGTCCATGCCACACTGACCTACGCACTTCACATTTGAAGTGAGGAGAATTTCTTCCTCACTTCAAATGTGAGAATATTTTTACCCTCAAGTGAGTGAGCAGAACACATCACATGAGATGATTTATGCCCTGTGAGATGTGACTGCTATGTCACCTTCTTTCTGACTCAAGCCATGGCAGTTCCCAGGGTTTTGGAGACAGAGAAATACACCTCACCAGCCAAATTATGAAATTGCAGAGGAGAATTTCTTCTGAATTTCTTCTAGCCCTTCCTAGGAATCCACAAAGCTCTAAAGTAGAGGGATTACTAATATGTGCAAACAACCAGTCATCCAACTTCCTTTCAATTCCTTTAAATGAAAAATTGCACCAGACTTTCCAAACCTAATTTCCAGTTTCCAAGAATCTTCTTCATTAATTTTCAATCCTTTTCATAAGCTTATCAAACCACATCTTAAAACCATTTATGTTTCTTGCCCTTAGTGAGAAATTCAGTCCTGCAATTCCTTAAGCAAATAGGAAACTAATTACTCCCCAGAATATGATCATAATCAATTTATAAGTATTTGATCTTGTAATTTAAAAACACTACCAACTCTGCTTAATACTATTCCTCACCACCACCTCACCAAATGCAATTAAGAGCAAGAGCAGAAAGGTATGAACTCCACAGTTTGGGAAGAAAAGGCCAACAGCAATAGTCTGGACTACATCAGGGTTTGGATGATTAAATGCAGTCAAAGCCATATCAGTACAAAGTGATAGAAAAACAAAGGTTCATATGAGTTTGCAAAATTCTGCAAGGCAACAGTTACCAGATCCATCTGTAAGTATAGATATATATACACATAGGAGAAATGTCACCCACAAGCACATTGCAGCTTAGAACAGGATGGAGTTTTCTGATAGCACAGAGTCAGTCACAACAAGCAAAGAGGAAACTTGCTGGAAAACACGGGACTAATACATGGCAACAATATATTCACACAACTGAACTGCCACTTGTGTGATCAGCTCCTTTGGGAACAAGCAAAAACTGTACTAAAGGTATTCCTTAACCTTTGAACATGCTGAACATCTTTCTCTTAAGGAGTTATACAATCAATCAATAGGAGTTATACAATCTGGATGTATAAAGTCTCAAGAAAGCTGAAAAATCAAGGTTTTCAATTTGAAGGATCATTTATAATTTAAATTCAAATTAGATCCAAATCAAACCAAACTTCTCTTGCTAACTACTTGAGAAATAGTGGCATTTAATACCCTCCTGGGATCTGGCAACTGCCCAGTGGAACCAATATCCTTGCCAGCTATACTACTGCTTCTCCTGACATTTGTTGGTTTTACCACCACAACAACACCTGTCCTGGAGCCAAGAGACCCTGGACAGGCATGATGTACTAAGACAGAAACACTGAAAATAAGAAAATTTAGGGAATTTGGATCATAACCATGAGCAACATATGTGCCATTTATTTATCTGTTAGATGTGGAAAGGTACAAAAGAAACAGCTTTGTAAGCACCTGTCTTCAGGTCTAAGATCATCCAAGCTAGTGATGCCACTGCTGGACCTGTTTTCCAGCTATGGCCATAGGGATCGGAGCCCCAGAGCAGCCATCCAGGAATCTTCCTTGGAGTTGATGTTCATCTTTTTAACCCTGTACAAAATTCTTCAGTTTCAGCAAATCCAAATCTATAAATCATTATATTTCAACCAAAGATTAATTTAGCTAAGAGACTTTCCAGCCATCCCTATGGCACCTTGTAAAGGATTTGTGCTTTTGTGTCTCTTAGATACGTGGAAGTATCATGCTTAACTAGTTAAACATGTAGCACTGGGGAATTACACTTTTTCTGCTAATGGATGGTCACTAGAACCTGAAAGCTGCTGTGAAATCACAGTGCAAGTTTTCTCCTTTAACTCACCTACCAGTCTCCCATGGTCCCATTGTCAATGGTCCTGACTTTAATCCCTACTGATGATGCACATCCTACATGGGTTGTTGTGTATTTCCTACTGTTTGTTGTATATTTTCATAAAATAAAATCTTTCTTCTTTGAAAGCTGCTGTAGGATTTTCAATAACAAAATATACGAGGAAATGCCGTTTTTGTGTCCCTTTTTAAAGCAGCATTTTGGTCACCACTGTCACCCCAGCAACCCAGTTTACACACAGGACTGATGAACACAAAGGGTAACCATTGTTACCTTCAGCATCAGCAGCATTTATTGGAGGTTTCCAACCCCCCAAAAAACAGCTGTGCATAATCTTGCTTAGCTCTGCAACTATTTTAAGCAATGCATATTCATCATGACACAGGTGCTGGTTACCAATATCCTGCCTGCACATTAACTTTTTGTGTTCAGTTTCCACAAGAAGAGCCAGTGCCCAGCTCTGCCACTCAGGTGCAACACAGGACACCTCAGTGCCCCACCCAGCCTTACCTTCATGGCATGCACCACAGCCTCTGGCTTCTGGCCCACAGGGACATACCCTGCTGCAGGAGAAGATGCAAGATCAGATGTCATGCGAGCTGGGCCCTGTGGAAATCAGAGAAGATGTGTTAACTCCCCTTTGGGTGATTTAAACAAGGACAAAGAAAATACCCAGAAAATTTGACCACTAGCTTGTCTCAAATTTAATCCCCTTAGCCACCTTCAAAGATAAAAGACATCACTATCCCTGCCTCACAAGTCACTCGATTGAACACCATTTAAGTACCAGCACTCAGTCTAGATGTGTTCAGGGAGGAGATCACCCTGGTTTAAATCTAAATTAATTCAAGCAACATTTATTTTTTTTCATTTAGGATAGCTTTCTGCAAGGACAAGATCAAACAGCACTCATCCTTCTAGACATGGGAGCAATGCAAACAAGATGATTTTCCAGCATAAAATTTCTAAGAAGCTGTGCTCATGAAAGAAACAGTTGGCATAACTTCATTGCTTCTCTGGCAGCATTTTCACATAGACATCAAGTACTGATCTTCAGCTAAAGAGAAAATTGTGAAAGCAACCTTAAAACAAGCAGATGTCCAAACCTAATGTTGGCTGGGTTAGTTTCCAAAATGCTGGCCAGTCCTCCTGCGTGAAGGATTCCATTGGGAAAGATGCCGAAATGACATTTTACAAAAGATTTCTACTGCCCAACCAGCCTTGTAAGCACTTTTCATAGGGCTTTCCTTTTTCTACAGGCATCCAGCTTGAATTATAAGAAACACAATGTCTATTCAGTGAGATGCACCCTGCCTGTCCCTAATATTTTTGCATTGCTTTGTAACTCCAGGAGAAATCAACAATGAAATCATTGACCAAACTTGTATTTAGTCCTCACATCCTTTAGGATACACAAAGAATTATTATATGTGGGGGCCTCTGAAAGCAAATTAGGATGGCAGAGCGGCATGTAGCACCATCACAGGAATGCTTTCACACACAACACACGAGGGACTCTATTCACTCTTTTCCACATTTAAAAACACAGCATGTTTTATGCTTTGTCTCATCACTCTGCCTTCTATGCCAAGGCCAGCAAGTTAGTTATGCCAGAAGAATCATTGAATAATAGAAACACAGAACAGTTTGGGTTGGAAGGGACCCTAAAGATCCTCTCATTTCAACCCTCTACCATGGGCAGGGAACCTTCCATTAAATCAGGCTGCTTAAAGCCCCATGCAGCCTGGCCTTGAACACTTCCAGGGATGGAGCATCCACAACTTCTCTGGGCAGCCTGTGCCAGTGCCTCACCACTCTTACAGTAAAAGAGAACAGTGGAAAGGCATTTTCTCAGCTCTCATTCTTCCAAATATTTTAAGTTGTAGGGGCCTTTTTACTCATAAAAACGTTCATGTGCATGTCTTAAAGGAAAACATGGGCTAATCCATTAGGCTGCAGACAAAAAGACATAGAGCCTTTCAAACCCAGGCCACTGAGCTGTGCCTAACCCATGCCATGACCAGCAGCCACTTACTCATAATAGCAACCTCCAAGAACTGAGTTGCAGGTGATACACAAACTTCCTTTGGAGAGGGGTGGCATCTCAGAGAAAGGAAAGTTAGACTTACTAACCCCAAAATAATTCTCCAAGGTTATTTAAGAGCCTGAAAAAGCAAGGCACTCACAGGATGGACATGGTTCTGGACCTAGGGCAGAGTGTTACAGCTTGTTGGAGTTGTGGCTACCTGGGGACACATCCTCAGCCACCCCATCCATAACACCAGACAGAAAAGACAGAGGCTGGGGGGAGCACTAGGAACTGGATCCAGCCACTCTACAGCTGTAACTTCCTGCAAAACAGGGTACAAATTTCTCACAGGGCTGGTAAATGCAACAGAGGCCTTCCACAATCTGATTCCCACAGAGGTCAGAGACACCAATCCATGCATAATTGCTCTTCATCATAAAAGATGCTCTCTTTCTATAAATGACCAGGTTCATGACAACCAAAGGAAGAATATTCTGGAGTTTGTGGTCATGCTTGATATGGATCTTCTCCCATGGCCCTCTTCAGAACTAACACAGGAAATGCCAAGCAAAGGTCTAACATCCAATATTTCTTTGGAGTTGAGAGTAATATGATAAAATTAAAAGGAATTCTGCAGGATATTGCTGCTGACAACATTTTAAATATAGTTTCCTGGCCAAACTAGAGTAGATCATGAGGTTTCCCACATGAAAGACAGCAGCAGCTTCTCCTCACATAACCAAAATCACTAATAAGCTACAAAGCACTTCCATGATCACAATCACTCTCAAAATTATCACAGAATACAAATGAAACAAAAATGATTAGAGAGAAATATTTTCTAAAGAGCTTGATCATACTTAACCAATCACTATACTGACAAGATAAAAGCATTCTTGTAAACACAGTGATATACTGGATATATCCAATCACACTAAAAGCATTCAAAAGGGTCACCTTCCTTCTCATACAAGGGCAGTTAACTGCGTGGCCCCTGAACACAGGTAGAGAATTTGACTGAAGAAGGGAAAAATAATTTTAAAGAATGAGAAATGCAGCAAAAGAGGTAGTCTGACATGTAGTCAAAGTCTAAGTGACAGATAGCTTCATTTCTAAAATAAGCATGGTCCTTGATCCTTAGCTTGGAAGCCAAAAGCCCCAGCCAACAGAAGGAGATGTCCAAATTGCTGAGTGCCATCATCAGCAGAGGTGAGTGCAGCACATGGCCACGCCACTGGTCCATTGCCCCAGGCCACAGAGACCTCCCCACCATGCCAGGCTGGTGCTACAAAACGTGTCAAACACATAGGTGCTTACCAAACACACAGGTGAAGAAAGTGGGGGAGCAAGCAAGGATCTCACCAACATCCCAACCCTTTGCAGATCTGGGATACAACCAGTAAAAACACACTCAGAGCTCAGGGTGGCTCAAAAGCCATCACTGCAGTCAATGCTTCTTGTGCAGCTGGGGGAGGCTCTTTCCGGACACACAAAGAGCCAGCGTTTTTTAAAGGGGTTGCTGCTTCATTCCCACCGATTTCAGTGTGGTACACAAAAAAAAAAAAAAAAAAAAAAAAAAAAGATTCATCCAAACTCCTATCAGCTTCCTGCACAGAGGCACACATCAAGCAGGCCAAAACCGAGGGGACTGCAGTCAGCAAGGAAAGAAGTGACAACATATCCAGCAGGATGCATGGCCAGCAGGATGCATGGCCAGCCTTTGGAGGAGGGAGGAGAGGAAAATGGGCAGAGTTCACCGATAGCTGAAGAGGAGGAAATGGAAGGAATTGGAGATAAGGTCAAGGTTGCTATATTGGAAATCTGCCAACAGTGGGAGAAGGGAGAGAATGGGAAGGAAGAGGAGGATGTGTATTTTACCCAGCAGGAAACCCATTGAGGTGAAATGCAGAGGAGAGGGAACCAGAGATTTGACATAGGAGATTGGAAGGAGGGCAGAGAAAATCTCAATAAGTCAATGTTAAAGCAGTAACTAAAATTGCACAGATGGAGGAGATTCCTCATGCCTGGAACAGATGCAACTGGAAACTGTAGGCAAGAATTCCCACAGCAGCACTCCAGCACTCTAACTCAGCTAATCTGAGGACCCCCACCACTGCAGAAACCCATGCCCTTCCTGTTCCCTATAGCTGACATTTCACAGACATAGGAACACAACTGACTCAGCACCCTGGCAGACAATAATAGCAAGGTTAATCTTGTTACATCCTAAGAAGCAGAAATTGTCCATACAGGCAAAAAGCAACGTGGTGTGTTTTGAGGCAAGCGTCACTCTCAGTTTCCTCTCCCCATCTGGTTTTGTCGAGCATGCAGCCCTTGTATTAGATGGACATATGGCTTTTCCACTTGGGTTTTTAAGTGTTTAGTACTTCAGAGGTGGTTCACTCTTCACCCTCAGATATGTGGCTGAGGCATTACATAATTATATAAATGAATGGTGCTACAAGACAGCTCAGAAGCCACCAAAAATACCATTAAAACTTATAATTTAGATGTTGAGAAACAGCATACCGCTTTCAGCTACATCCACAGCCACAGTCACCCCACCAAAAGGAAGAGATTACCAGTCTAATTAAAAAGAGTGAACTCCCAAGTGCTTGCAGGAACCAAGCCTTCTTCCCTATGCACAGAGTTTATCAACCACTGCACCTCTGAGACCCAAAGATAGTTCTTAAGAAGCAAAAATCCCAAGGAGCCAGAGGCAGTGGAGCCATGAGTGACCCACCCTATGCTTCCTCAGCAAGCTGGTGCTTTTGTTTCTCTCCAAACCACTGTGGCTGCTCAGAACACTTGAGATCACTGTGGCATGGATCTCTGATGAGTTCAGCCCTGGACAGAACAGCCCTCTCTTGCTGCCAGGATGGTTCTGGGACTGCAGTGTCCTGAGAGATTCCTGATGAGATGCTGCATCCCTCAGTGGAGGACAGTGCCAAGTACACCCCTATCCAGGCCCTTTTCCACTGGGAAAAACACAACAAGAGCTATTCCTCTGTTGCCTCTGTGCAGACAGCACTACTGAAGCACCACTGAACACATTTCCCTTTCAGCCCTTGCTTGCTCCTCCATTTCAAGATCAGTGCTGAATATTTGCCGGTATCAGTGATAGCACCAATGCACTTCTCAGAGCTTACTGCTCCCATGTGGCATCAGTGCCCTCCCCATCCCACCCATCCCACGTCATCCATGCTGAACCACAAGTCCACCAGAGAAGCTCAGTTCTACCTGAGACCCTCCCAGAAACTTCTTTCTGGAGCCTGTAGGGCTTGTCTCCAAGTCTGTGTGGAGAGTCACACTCCAGCTCTATAATTGACTAAGAAAAGAGAGAGAAATTGCACTGTCTCTCATGCCAGAGCATTCTTGAAGCAATATGCTACACACAGGGAATAAGTTCTGCAATTGTCTATTGCTAGAATGACACTGACACTCTCCAATCCAAAGCAGAAAACAAAGCAAATCAAAGTAGCCCCATTCAGTGCCCCAGACAAAAACCCTCAGCAAGAGTGCTAATGTGAGAAAGAAAATCCCCAGACCACAAATACTGCCAATGATCCTTTACAATCTGACACCAAAAAAACGAAGAGCAGAGGCCTCAGCTTGCAGCTGTTGGTGAACATTGGTGAACATCTGGTGCTATATGTCACACCACTGCCAGTACGAGTAAAGACCAAGTTTCCTAATGAGTCCTTGCTGGCTTTGTCTGGCTCTATGGGATGTGGTCCAGCACAGATGCTGACAAGCACTGCCATGGGTACTCCATTCCTGTGCATTTGGAGGACCAAAATTAATAAGACTCTCCGCCACAGGGCACACTGCAAAATCCTGATAATGACACACCTCCACAGAGGTAAAGTAAGGCTCAAAACATGAACATCTCTTAATAGCAGTGGGAATGCTTTGGAACCCAAGAAGAAAAGAGCCTAACTGGGGATGACAGGTGTCTGCTCTTTTAGAGGTTTTGGATCAGAAATTAAAAAAAAAAAAAAAAAGAAATGGTGATAGACAATTTCTCCTTGATTCCTCAAGGGATATGAAAAATCATGAGACCTTGAGCCTTCTAGAGCTTTCAATCTCCTTTTTTACTCAATTATTTCTGCCTTTTAACAACACCCTTTCCTACCTCACCTCCAAGAGAGCTATTCCTGATCTGCAGGAAGACTACAAAAGACTGAGTTACAAAACCCAGAAGAGAGCATCATGCTGGTTTTACTTCACCCAGCAGGCACAACCTAAGCACTGAGGATGCTTCAGACCAACATGGAACAGATGAGCAAATATTAATGCTTCTGAACCTCACATCTTCCCCTTGCCTTCTATTAATTTCTGTCTCTCATTTCAAAAAACAAGCATTTAGAATTCAAACCTGATTATATAAGCCACATTTTTGTAATGGCATACCTCAGACAACATTAAAGCTAAATGGAGTCATATCAGACACCGTGAAGTTTTTATTGCCGAGACAGCACACAGAAAATTACATTACATCAGGCACTGTCAGACAGCTCACAATAAAATTCCCAGGCATGTCTATTTATCTCACAGTGGGTTTGTCTGCAGCCTGCTTAGCCAGGTTTTAATTGTACTTGGACCCTTCTTTAGCACCTGTCATCACCCAGGTGTTTTAAATGAACAATAAATAAATAATCAAAGGTGTCAATGCCACTCTACAAATTAGGAACTGTTAAGAGACAAGCAGGAGGCAGAAATATGTCCACAGTTCATGGAAAGTGGGTGGCAGAGCCAGGTAGTACCATGGAAAGGTGCCATGACTGGCACCCCTGTCTTGGCATGCCAACAGAACTTGGGGGCACAGCATAATTTTGTTTCGTGAATGGCACATGTAGCTACAAGTTCAAGGAAGTGCCTGGCACATCTCCAGCCAGACTTGCTGGGGCAGATGGGGAAAGCCAGTAGCAAATGCAAGGGCTGAGAGCACAGGGCCATTCTGGCATGGGAGAAGGAAAGGCAGGGAATGACCAGGACTCTGCAGCATGGTGGCCCCATCAGAAGTAGCACAGGCAGCACTGGGCTCACGCGGACGGATGGTCCATTCAGAGTGAGAAACCTCCCTTTACACAAAGATAAGTGGCACTCCTGGGTGATCACACACGAAAAATCTCCTGCTACCACCAGCCTGAGAAATTCCCTGGGCACCCTGATTGTTTTGCATCCCGGTCGCACTTCCCGTGCTCCGCTGCCCTGCAGCTGCAGAGGGGTTAATGGCTGGAGCAAAGCACCGAAGCACGACATGACTCCAGGCTGACTTTTCACCTCCCTTCCTGCAAAGTCCCTTCCCTCCCTGCTGCATCTTCCCGTGCCCAGGGCAGCTCTGCCATTGCCACCATGTGTGGTGCTGCCCAGGAGCCCAGCTCCCACCATGGCCCTGCAGGGACTGGGTGACTTGCTGGCACTCTGGCAGCAGCCCCAGGGCTCCCTGAGGCTACAACATTTCCTGGAGGCACCAAGAAGTGACCAGCACCGGCTCCTCTGCAGACCACAGCTTTTTGCCACCCTACTGCAGATGATGCCAGACCTCTGGTATGTGAGTGTGGGACACCCTCACCGGAGCCAGGGACCATCCACCTGTGTCCTGTGTGCCTGGCAGATGATCCAGGCAGTGATGGGGCTTGGCTGCTGTTATTCCATGCCTACCCTGCTGTGCAACACCCAGCTCAAACACAACAACCAGCACCTAAATGGCTGCACAGTCCTACATTCCCAAACACACAGTGGGCAACCCTGCAGCTGCAGACACCTGAGAACCTGCCATCAGGCATGGGAGAAGGAACCTGTGGAAGATTCCTAGACAGATCCAGCTCTCCAACACAACACAGGTCCTGGCCACTCACAGGGAGTGAGTTCAGAGCCATCTGAACTCTGTATTAGCATCTTCCTTATCAAATCAAGGGACTTTATTGCAGATGATAATCTCCTTTGGCATTACTTAATTTGCTGCCTTTAATCATAGACAGCAGCTGGTCATGTAAGCATTCAAATCCATGAATTAACTGCTGGGTCCACTCAGAAGCCAGACAGAGCCCGTCTGTGTGTCTCAGCCACCTCCTCCAGCATCTTCATGGTGTCTCCAGCACGCATGGATGTCTACTAAAGTAATAACAAGGCCTTGCATGGCGCTTTCTGATTATTAAAGAAACAATTTAACTTGCATCGCTTTCTCAGCAAACATCACAGACATCCAACAAAAGAATATCTGCTCTCCCTGGCAGGTATGACACAGCACTGGGCTCTATGGGCGTGCTGAGGCACCGAAGGGAAGGGAGGATTTCAGGGACTGCCCCAAACAGAAAAACAAAGTCAGGACATTGTTTGCAACTGGATGTCATTACAAACAGGAAGGGTGTCTTTTCTCAGCACTGAGCTGATGGCAGCCCCAGACTCGGGAGATTCCTTGGAGCAGCGTGCAGAGGCAGTGAGTCAGCCTGTCCGGCAGCAGTGGGGACAGGGGAGCGGTCACTCCACAGGCTGGTAACAGTGCTGGGCAGCTGGCATGGGGGCAGCTGGGAAAAGCATCACCGACAGCTTCAGCTGCCCCCTCGGACTATGAAACCCTGACCAACATGACATACTGAGAGCAGTTCCAGCCTGTAACCACCTGACACGAGCAAACAGAACAAGTCTGTCGGGACAGAGCGAGCCCACGCTGTACCAGCAAAGTGCATAACTCTGACTGACTCACAGGGGCACTGTCAGCATAAGGATTTTGAGAGGTGCTACCACTTTTGATAAAGGAACATCAAGCACGATTGTTTTCAGAAGGAAACAGTGAGCATTTTTAAGACTTTCACGATTTTGAAGCAAATCTGATTTGGGGATGATGCAGGTGAAAGCCTCTGAGTGGGTAGAGGATGCACGCAGGCACAGGAGGATGCCTGTGCACATCTGTATCGCCCCTCAGGTCTCCATTTCAGCCTGGCTGCCCTTCCAGACCTGTGGCAGAGCAAGGATCTGTTGGGTCCCTGCCTCTCCCCTGACTCACTGCCAGCCCGACACAAAGCTACATGAAAAATGAACATGAGAAGATCCTCAAAGCACATGAATTTTGCTTCCTGTGGTTACCTGTAAGGGAGGATATGAGCACAACCTGTCAATGCCTCTTTTGCTCATCAAATCCCCAAACTCAGTCACTGCCAAACTTTGTGCTGGTTAGTTGCCCTGGGGAAAAAAGCCACACACTGCTCAGAGCCTCTGCAACAGCAGCAGATGAAGGGCAGCTGCTTTCAAAAATGGATTGGTTTGTTCTCAGCTGCTGGTGCTACACCCTGAGGCTTCACCATAGCACCCCCTGGGCCATAAATCCCGACAAACCTTCCATTTTACTTTATCTCCTGTAGCTACTGTTGCTGCAGCAGCAAATCAGCCACCCTGAATTTCTCTTTTTGTCTGCTCAATAACATCCTGGTGGTATCAGTGAAGCCAGTGGGAAGGAGCTGCCTTCTGCCACGCTTCTCACACTTCTCTCAGTCATTGCTTCCCCCGGCCTAAAAAGGCAGCATGGCCATCACTGGTGTGGGAAGGTGAGAAACCAGCCTAGAGTCATCCTCTGACACACACCAGCTGTGCTCTGCTCACCTGACAGCTACAGGGGATGGAATGCAGGGATAGAAGGCAGGGGACCATCAGGGCACTACAAAGGATTGGCTTCTGAAGCAACAGAAGGGGCTGGAGGCATTTTGAGAGGCTGCAATGGGATGCTGAAGACTCAGATGCAGTCCTGGGGATGCCAGAGGCACTAAGCAGCCAGGGATCCCCCTGCCCAGGGGTTTCATGTAGCACTGTGAGGGGCTGGGGTTCCCTTCCAGCAGTGCAGGGGTTGCTGTGCTGTGCTGGGACACCCTGGGGCCCTGCCCAATGCACCAGGTGACTCTGCAGGACAATCAATACTCCAAGGATTCCCCTGACTCTTCTGGGTGCATCTTCAGGACATCACAATGAGAACAGCGTGATTTTTTGCCATTTCAAGTTTGATTTTAAAAGTCAGTCTGGCTTTAAGCTGATCTAGTTCTTCTCCCTGAGAGGAATCCCAAGCAGCCTGAGGAGGAACTACGAGACTTGCTCTGGGTTCCCCAGTGAGACCCAAGACCAGGCTTGGGCCATAGTTACATCTCCTGGTCTACACCAGGTTGTTCAGGAGCCAGCTTTGTCCTTCCTCTGCAGGGATTTGTGAGAGAGATACCAAGTTACCTTCTCACTTTTCTTCTGCTTTAGCCCTTGTACCAAACAGGATGGGGACCACTGTCTTTCCAGCCAAAAGGGAGAGACAGGACTGTCATTGGGGCTGTGGTTTTCCTACTGTGTGCCTTCACATCATTTCTCCTCACCACTGCTCTCACAGGCTCAGCATAGAGGCAGCACTTCAGCCAAGGACTCATCATCCCTTCCTACTCCATCTAATGGCTTCTCTTTACACCTACAGACCACAAACATTTGGGCTTGTTTTTGTAATAGCAAGTGTGCCATCTGGCAAAACAAAATACGCTTCCCCCAAGTATCTCTACAAGGCAGAGGTATTGAATGTGACTCGTTGTGACAGCATGGTGAGAATCAAGGGAAGGGGCTGGTGCTGCAGCCAGAGGTATCTCCCAGGCTTTGATCCTTCAAGAAGTGGGCACTGGAGAACAATACACTCAGAAACAGTGTCAGGAAGCCAGAGACTCAGCAGCCCTCTAAGCTGAGTGCTCGCTACTACATAACCACACTACTACTTTTTTGCATTTTCCTATGGACCCTGTTGTTTTCGGAATAGATTTAGAGGGGGGAAATAAATTGTGTCTCACCAGTCTGGTCTGTAGTCTATACAGACTTCTGAGAGAAGCAGCTTTGAACACTCTAACAGAAATCTCACTTTTATCTGGATATACATATTGTAGTCCTCAGGGGCATATATAAAGTCTGGGTATTGGCATCATCAGCATTGTCTTCTCAAAAAGAGAGAGCTTGTCTCAGCTCTCACAGACTGTATCTTTCCCCAGGTACTTTCCCCAGGGATTTCCAGTTCCAGACCCAGGATGGTCTCCAGCCACTACCTAAAGCACTGGCAGACACATCCTCCTGCATCCAGGTGGGGAACCACCATGAGCTCCTGCTCCTCAGCAAGGGAACACTACAAACTCAATACAAAAACTTAAGGAAGGGGAAGGTAATGGTTATTTTAACCTAACATGTCACTCACACCCACACACCTACAAACACACATCCACACGTTCACCAAAGGGTGGTCAGGGTCACTGTGTGTGGCACAGAAAACAAGGGACACCCACTAGCAAGTGCTAATGACAGCCCTGGCATCCCTCCTCATTGACAGCAAAGAAATGGGTTCTGAGACACATTTTTCACATGCCTTAGGTTATTGCAGGCTGATCTTTATCTCAGCATCTTGCTTACTCACCCCCCAAGAACCCTAGGAAATCTGCTGCCTGTTGCCTCCTTTCCATCACTTTGGCCATCTTATCTACTCCTTCCTCTTAGAATCACAGGAAGAAAAATCCTGGTGTGACATTGCTCCTGTTATCAGGGAAGCAGCCCTCTGCTGATGAGCCATCTGTGGTGTGGCCTTATCACAGCACAGACCTCCCAGTCCTGACGCAAACCACACATCCTGTAGTGTTTACCCATTTGTTTGCTGCCAGTCACATCTTTGGCCATCAGCACAGGCCAAAGCATCCCTTCCCCTAGAATTTCTGCTGGTGTTTTCACACACACTTCTCCACCCACACTCCCTCCACACTAGCCTTAGTATTTCCATTACAAATCTCTGCAATTACTCCCACCAAAGGCAGGATTCCCATTATAAATCACATGAACACTGCTAGCAGATTTAAAATCTGAGCCAGCCAGGCTAGCTCCAACTGCTAGCAACAAGCTGGCTCATGTTTAATGGTGTTCTTTGCCAAGGTGGATAAATGGTTCCTCCAGGCAGCTGGTTTATAAGCTTCTCAAGGTGATGGTACCTTCAGCCACAGAATCATAAGCAGACCTCAGGTCACTTCTCATGCCTGGGCACTGAGATAGGTCTGTGGAACAGCCACAGGGCAGTGGGCAGGAGCATGAAAGTCTGCAGGGAACATGTGTCCACATGGCAGCCAGAGCACCTATGAAGAGGCCAAGAGAGAGGTGGAGGCTCTGGGCCATGTCTCAGCCCCCAAATGCATCCTCATCTGTGCTGCAGGGGTCTCGGATGTCCCCCTGGATGTAGGGGGAGTGAGCAGGCAGCTCTGGGGGGTTTAGTTGCCAGCTGCAGTTACACCATGACACCCAGATGCCAGGTGGGTCACGGAGTCCTCACCAGTGCAGGCTTACAGGTACCTCAAAGACATGACTGGACATCAACTTACATGAGACTGTGCAGCTGTCTGGCAATGGGAAAAATGGAGCCAGCCTATCCAGCTTAGCCTCAGGAAAATGGCATGTCCCATGAGGAGCTTGTTGCTGCCTCCTCTCATGAGCCCAAGTCAGAAGAAATCACCCTCACCTCTCAAAGGACACAGTACTCTGGCACTCCATGAAATGATGCAGGGTGGCAGTTCCCAGAGCTGGAAAGACTGACCATTCTGTCTTCAATCCAAGCTAACATGAATATCACACCTTCCCTTGCAAGGCCAGGGTCTTGTAGGTTAGACTAACCCCAAGGACTGCTGCTCCTGGATATTTGGTAATCACTGCAGACTACAGAGCAAACCCACAATTACCCATGTGCATGAAGCCCAATGCAAAGAGTGCAACTGTGAGTGTCTTTTGAGTGGGCATTGGTGTCCCTGATGCAGGACACATTAGAAACACCCACTGAGTCATTAACTGGGGTATGTCAGAGCCATGGAGAGCTGGAGTGATGCCTGCTTTCACCTGTGTGACAGTGAGGGATGTGCTGAGGAACTTCCCAAAGAGTTCCACAGGCAGTGCTGATGATGAAACCCTGAACAGATGTGACAGCTTTGATGCTGACACCAGTTGTCCATCACTCACCCACACGAAGCTTGTGCAGGCACAAAGAAGAATGATGTCTCACAAGCTCGTGCCTTCTGTCCATTAAAAAAAAAGCCACAGAGAAACTCAGGTGCATCTAAATGTCCACTTCTGTGCATGCTCAAGTCATTCAAAGACATTTGCATGAATTTGTGATCATTATCCTTTGTCACAAAAACAGTGTGCCATGTCAAGACACAAACCAAAGGGATTTCGGTAGGAATAAGTAAATAAATGGCTACGTGAGTATCTCAGACAATGTGGATTTGGATCCAAAGATGTTTTTGTTGTTTCTCTATCAGCTTCCCACAAAGAGGCCAGAACACAGCTAGGGTGACAGATGAAAATAAATGTCACACAGCACCCAGGCCTCTCCATAAACACCAGGTGCCATCTCTTCCTTGAGGAAGGAGAGAAAACAGGGACAAGAAGCCAGGAAGGGCTCCAGCAGGCAGGACCATCTGCCACTAGCCCTCACACAGCCCCAGTGAGCCGCAGGGGCCAATGCTTAAGCAGAAAACTCTCCTGCCAGCTCCCAGCACAGCACAGCTCCTCTGCAGAGAGCTGCTGGACATATCCCAGCCTGACTGACAAGAGAAACATAAAATCATGAGCAGCAGCACTCCTTGGGGCCACCAGCAGAGGCTGATTGAGTATCACCAACCTGGAAAAAAGCTGGGGACCAAAAGCCTAAGCACCAGGGAAGTGAAGCAAAATCTCCAAAATTGTAAGGCTGGCACAGTCAGACAAACATCTCCAGGTTCAAGTCTCTCTGCACTCCCTGTGAAGTCTCCTATCTTTATACACGGGGCACAAAGTCAGAAAAGTGAATATTCATCTCCCTTTTTTTTTGCTTGAAGCATCTCCACCCATCCTGCCATTTAGTGGAGATCGGAAAGGGATATGCATCCATACTTGAATTTTATTTATGCAAACTTTATTAAATTATTATTGTGCCCTTCTTTACAACTGTAAGAGATACACTAAATCTACAGAATTACTTTTTCCCAATCAAGCAGCCAAGACATGACTGGTCCTACAGGGGCCTGAAGCTCTCTTGAGCAGTGTCCCAGACATGGAGCAGGGAGGTTCTCCAGCTGTGCTGTCATCAGGGTTTTGCTCACATTCATAACATTCATAGCCCACTCACACTAGGACTCTCTGGCTGCTTCTATGTTCTTCCTGTAGTCTGGAAAACAATATCACCACACAAACATAGAGGCTCAAGGAATGAGGGAAGGATCTGGAAGGCAAACACCTGGCAGGGCTCAGAATCCTCAGCCATGCCTAGCACATGGGTGCCCTGGCACAGCAGCACAGATTCCATCTCATGCAAGAGGCTTCAGTCAAGATTATTCTGTGGTTTGAGAAGCAATGGAGGCAAATCTTAGGAAACACAAATCTCATTTGTGATACAGAGAAACCTAAGAACTTATTCACTAAACAGCCCTGTCCATTCACTGCCAGACATCTGGCAAGCTTCATCCACAGACAGCTTTTTTACTGCGGGCACAGGGCATTTACCAAGAAGAAGCTGCAGGTGTAACAAGAATGACCCCGGCTTTAAAAGATTCACAACATGAATCAGTGACTCTCAGCTGACTGAAAACCCATGCTGAGAAGCTGATGAACTAAATTCACGCAAAGATTAATGTTCCAGGGGCTCCCCATCCTCCCAGCATCTGCAGGTTTTAGCTGCATGTTTGCAACACCAGCTTCAGGGTGAACAATCACCTGGGAGAGCTCCCCTGAAATCTTCACCTGCCCCCTCCAGCCATGCCCACTTTTGGGGATGCCCATGACTCTGTCTGTACAGGCAAGGAAACATCTCTTACATTTTGCAGGGAGTCTTGGTACTGTGGCAGTGATGAGAGCTGTGACTCAGAGTGGTACGGGGACAATCCTTTCCTCAGAGTCCTCAGGTCCCCCGTGCTGGACTGCTGCAAAGACAACAGAAAACAGGACAGTCCATATCAGTGAGAAGAAAGAAAGCTGTGCCCCTCCTGGTGTCCTGGCTTTTCCCATGACCACATCTATCCCCTGACCTGCTCTCATTACTTCTCCCTGCACCAACACTGTAATAAAATGTTTTTTCCATGTCCAGTCCTAGAGAAAACACCTGCAAGCAACTGGAGGTGAACTGTTCAAGGTCTGCTACATTAAGTGATACAACAGGAAGGCATTTTTGTTTTGCCTAAGTTCCTACATGCTCAATAAAAACATTTGTTAAGAAGCACATTTTTAAAAAAAAAAATTGAGACTTCAGATTAAATCAAAATCAGCAAAAAAAACCCCCACAAACCCCAAATAAACAAACAAACAAAACAAAACAAAACAAAAAAAAGAAACACCAAAAAAATCCACACCAGGAGACATTTTCTAGATCGAGGGTTTGTAAACAGTGCTACTATGATTCACCTAAGCTTGCAAAATGTGTGTTGACAGCAACACTTTCTCATTTGGTTACAAATTTGCTTGCACCCACAGGTCTTAAACACAGTCAAATCAAGGAAGGTTATCTACATGACCCTGGAAACCAGATAAAGGCAACCAATAGTCTGCACTCACAGGGGAAGGAGCACTGGGTGTTCGGAGTACTGAATAATAACCTGGGACAAAGTTTCTGCCTTGTGTTTTTAACTCTCTCTGTGATCTTGAAACTGGGAAGAATGGTAAGTGTTTTATAAAAGTGCACCCAGAAAAAGTCCATACACAAGTAGACAAAATCAAAGGTCTGGGAGAAGATTCTATCTTTATCACCAATAAACATCCCCATTAACTTTTCATATTTTTAAGAGTATAAAGCAGTGCACTGTCCTCTATTTTAAAGTTAAAAAATCATGACCTTTCAGATTTTTATGCTCCATTAAGACTTTCAAATCCCATTTGCTACAGAAATTATGTTTTCTACTTCAAAAGAACCAAAGAAAAGTCATTGAAGCAATAAAATTTAACAGGAGATCTCATAAATCAACTCAATTGTATATAAAATCCCACAGCAATCCAAAGGCCTGAACATAACAGAGACTTTGGAAACTGTTGTGCACAGATCTCTGGAAATATCGAAAGTTCATTTCCATTTCCTGCTCAAAGAGAATTGGTGCACTCTGAGTGGATACATTATTTTCTATCAGTGTCAGAAATATTTTCTTGTAGCCACATGGCCTGTTTTAGTTGACATTCAGCTTTGGTTTTATTTCAAAATGTTGTTTTCTTAGGTTAAAACTTCTACAGTGACCCAAGCGCTTTCACAGCCATTCTGGAGGACTCACCCTATCAACTTTCCTTTTATAAGCTGTGAAGGGAAGGGCAGTTCTCAAGAAAGACATAATGAGGAATGGATGCTAGTCCTGTATGACCCAATCTGCTGGGAAGTGTTGTGTCTCACATGGAATCAAGTGACACAGAATGAGTTCGGCATATCAGATATCTGGGATTCCCCTGAATTTACGAAGAGAGAAGATGTGGCCTGTATTTCTTTCACATTTCACAACAGAGAGTCAGCGAGAGAGAGAGATCTGAAGGAGATAACTCCTTCTGAAGCTGAAAAGTGACTGCTGCAAAACTGACTCTCCACTATTCCTGGGAGGTATATAATTTCAAAGAAAGGTTAGCAGGTCACAAAGGAAGATGATAAGAAGACTTAGTTTACTGGCAGTGTCCCAGGCATGTGATGTCTCTTGGTGGTTGTCCTGAAAGGATTTCACCTTGGCTGGTTGTGCTCCCCCAGCCCTGCTGTGTGTGCCTGGGGACACAGCAACCTCCTGGAGAGCTCCTGCCACTCTGCTGCCCACTCCCTTGAGCTGTCAGCAGCTCAGGCACTCTGCCCTGACATCTGTGATGAAGGGGCACTTGTGTGGCCAAGGGAAAAGCAGAATAAAACAGCAGAGCCAAATGTGAGGTTGTGTCTTTGTGCTGGAGACCCCAGAGGTTGCAGATCTCCTTGAAGTCTCTGCTCCAGAAGAGCGCGTGTTGCCTCAGCAGTTTAGAGGCCATGGCTTACTCAGACTTTTGTAAACCACACTGAGACCTGCAAGATGCCACACGATCGTGGGGGCACCAGAAATGTAGAAACAGCTCTGAGAAAGAGAGATTTGGTGGACGTTTGTTTGCATCCCAGAAACTTGCTGCCTTGCCCCCAAATCTGAATGGGTTGGTCAACATTGGATTCCTCATGTGTTTCATCACATTACAGCTTGTCCTCACAGAAAGTAAAAATTCTTTGCCCAATAAGGAAGGAAGACAACCAAACTCAAGTCCAAACAACAGCCAGTATCACTCTGCTGTCACTAAAAACACGCTTGTTTAAATTGATTTAATTAACTGCCCTATGTTCCTGCCTGGAGAAAAGTCTGCATTAATTTCAATTTAGCTAAGATTGGTTGAAATTGTGTTGGTAAATACACAGATACAGTCAAAACTCTGCTCTAACAAGTGTTTATAATGGATTAGTTCTATTGCTTTTTTAAAAGCAAATCCCATTTAAGACTGCACTAGTGTGTGACAAAACTATTGTTAGGTTGTTTCAGTGACTGCTGATTATGAATCTGACCTAATGCATTCAATTTGATGGAAAGATTCCCACTGAGTTCAATGAACATCAAAACAAGCTCTTAATTAAAGAACAGAAAGGAGAAAAGAGGGGAAAAATAGGACAAGAAAAAGAAAAGACATCTAAGAAATAAAAATGCTGAGTAGAGATCTATCCAGAAGAGGAACAAGGTGTTTGGAGCAGAGAGTGCATTTGCTAAGGCAAAAAGAGTCTTCATCTGCCATTTTTTATAAGACATCCCTGTCAGAGATGGGCAGAGTAAACTTTTTCCTCCCACTGTCTGTCATAAAGCCAGCCCCTTTCCTAAGCCCTGCACCCAATGCAATTTTCCTTCTATATTTTCTAGAATTTATTTAGGAATGTTACTTTAATTGCTTGTGGTTTTTTACAACAGGATACCAATCACAGCTCTGCACTATTTATCTTCCCTGTACTAAAAGCAAATGTGTATTTTTTCACCATAGAAAGAAAACTGCTTTTTCTTCCGTTTTAAAATGAAAATGGTGCAGTGACACATATTCAACAGACCTCCCTAAACATTTGCACATTCCTTGGGCTTTGCTATCAGAGTTAGAGCTAACCAGGGAGAGAAAGTGAATTCCTCATTAAAAAGCAATATGACTAATGATGCATCAGAATGAGTAGCCATTACTCCACTTAAACCTAAATTAAAAATCCTGGTATTTGCATTGTCAATTCACTCACAAAATGAAATCTCTTATTACCTTACCCAATTTTCATTACTGAGATGTAAGTGGGTCCCAAATTGCTTTTCTAGTCAGAAAGACATTTTAGAAGTAGAATCCCTGATCATCTCTGTTCATCATCATTGCTGGAGATTATCTCAACATTTCCATAATAAATTATCCTTCCGGTAAAATCACTTCACATTTCTGGAGTTTCAAGGAATTTATCAGCAAAATCATCTTCATCTGAACTAAAACTCTGTGGGAGCACGCAATCTCAATTGGACTTCTATTGGAAACGTTTCCTAAGCAGAGGAGCAGAGACAGAAGGAGGGACACAGCAAAGGAGACCAAGTGAGAACTCAGGAAACTCACACACTTGAGCTGGCCACTGACTACTCCAGAGTGGCTCTTGCTCTCTTACTGTGAATATTTTCCAAACCCTAGCTTCATCATAGCTACAAAATAAAAATAAAAATAAAAACAGCATGTCCTGACTTTCACAGCAGTACAAAAGTGCAAGAGCTGCCCTTGGTCTAACTCATCACTCCTCTCCACGGTGTTGCCTCCTGTTCCCAGCTGATGAGCACGGGGACAAGCCTGCAGAGCCAGCACTGACATCCCATCGTCCTCATTCCAGCACAATCCCTCTTCCATACTCGGAAAAAAATGACATAACATTTATTGATGAATTTTTTAACTAGGCAGGACTTAAGAGTGACCCCAGAAGATACCATCCTTGGACCACAGCCCAAGCAGGACCTTTGTCAGCCTGTTATGAAACAAATGGACACAGGCATGCCCCTCGCACCAGGGAAAAGAGTTTGGTCTACTCCTAGCAATGGGAAAAGAGAAAGGCCAACAAATCCAGTTTTTTAGTAAAAATAGACTGCAAACCCAACTTCTTTTTCTGTGTAGAAAACAGAAGCAATTTGATTATAGAAGCAATTTGATGGGTGGAAAGTGGTACTTTCCATAACAAATAATGTATAATTTTAAATGCTAGAGATAGAAATTAAAGTCTTGGTGCTTACCAAAGACTAAAATTACCTTAAAAAAAAGGCAGAAACAAAACAATGAAAAAACAGCAAACACTTGTTCCTATCAAAGCTTTCTATCCTGCTAGCAAACAGAAGAAATGGTGGCCTCTGACTTTTTGACCTGCTGTGCTGAGTGATTCAATTGAAAAATAACACAAATAACACAAGAAGATGGATGGTGTTGGTGGTATTTTAAGGTCAAAGTACTACAAAGAAACATTTATTTTCCTTTCTGTTTCTGTCCGGTAAAGTCAGATCAGTGCTTTGTCCATGTTGGGCCAACTGTGAAGATAAAGTGTTGAAAACTTAGAGACAACTCAGACAAATTATCTTTTCTGTTACCCTTCAGTGTTACTTCTAGAAGGGAGAAAAAAGAAGACAAATATTTAATTCTGAAATACTTTGATGCAACAAAATGGACTGTTCTTAACATAAATTAAATACAGAAAGAGAGAAATTTACTTGACAGAAAGTTCTCAGCATTTATGAGAGATTAGCAAAAAACTATTTCAATTAGAATTATGTTCTGAAGTGACCAAGGAAAATTAAAAAGCAGCACTGTCAGCTCCCAGTAATTCATGAATTAGCATTCAAAACAGGGTCGTTACATAAGTAGCCTTTAATTGAAAACACTTTTTTCTCCTTTCACATAAGTTGTGGCAGATGAAGGCTGAAAAGAGGTTAAAAAAAGTATTTAATCATAAATGATCAGTTTGACTCTGTGCCCTGTGGAAATATTAAAGCCTTCACAAAGGGTCACAGCTTCCCTTCTCCCCATTGGCTGTGGGGTCATTTGGGAGCAATTTGGGTGTCTGAAAATCAGCATCCCGTGCCTGAGCATATCCCAGGGTGCCCTGGAGCCTTGGTGGATGTGATAAAGAGCTGCCTGAGATCCACATCCTTCTGCTGCAGGCAGGAGCCAGGAGGGACAGGAGTCACCTGAGGACTGCAGCTCTTCACCTCTCTGTACCTCATCTCTAACCCCCTGCATTGGGAAAACGCTTCTGGTTCACAAGTCATTTTTAAAAACACACTATAAGCTTCTGGTTCACAAGTCATTTTTAAAAACACACTATAAAGCACCAAATTGAAGGTTAGAAGCCCCTTTCTATTTACCTCTGGGAGCACAAAGGGATGGCAAAATGAGTCCAGAACACCGAGAATCAAGCATACATGAGTCACTGACATCAGACTTCCCAAAGGACTGTCATTTCCGAGGGTTTATAATAATCAGCTTCATTTTCCTACAATGCAGACCCACTGGCACTAAGCTCAAGAGACAGCAGATTACACACGGCAGCACTTAAATGTATTAATATTATATCTGCTTTCAACGTAACTTTAGAAGAAATTATGTAACAGCATGAAATGCAGCTAGATGGAAAGGAATCCTGCAAAGAACTCAATATTGACAAAAGAACATACCCTTATTGACACCCGTTCAGAAGATTTTCTTTGGACAAATTATTATGCCACACCATCACCCAGCCCTCTGACAGACATGCAATTTCCATTTTTCAGTGGCTACCTCCCCTTCTACAAAGCACAGGATTTCCTTCAGCCATCATTTAAACATCAGAGTGAACATGGTCTTCAGCAGTAGGGCAACGACATCACACCCTGAACCTTGTAATCCCATAAAGATTTTGGCTTATGATTTGGGTAATTCTCTATATGGAAAAAAAATCTATTTTAAAAAATCATTCTTACTTTAGATTTTAGCCCCCCTAAATCTTGGATGTTAGAAGGAAAACGGTTGAAACCTTGGCTTTTGATTACATACACTTGTGAAGACGAAAAAAAAAATCCAGAAGGTTTTGTTTCAGCCCGCTATGTCAGGCTGCCTTCATCTTTATGGACTCTTGCACTGCCCATAACCTGGATTACTTGTCTGTCCCTGCAATATAAATTCTTAACCTGCCAGCAACAATACTCTAAACCATAATTGTTCCAGTAATTGAAACTGCCTCAATTTTGACACTCAACAACCCATTGTTTGCAACTGAGTAATTAAGTGGAAGGTTTAGCTCAAAACCTTTTTCTGTTATTTCCTGTAGCAATTTAGCTCAAAGTGCAAATGGCATTGCTCTGAAGTTGGTGAAAACACAGATATTACTAACCAATGTCTTTTGCACAAGTGAGGAACAGAAAAAAAAAAATTAGTGGCATATCTAATGCATTCAGATGATTAGAAAATGGAAATCACCAATATTAGCAAGTGAAAGAACAAGCAATCAGAGCCCCAAACAACCAGCAGCAGTATTAAAAGGCAGCCTCCCAGTTACAAAATGCTGCTTGTGGATGCATTAACTCTCTCTAGCTCACTGAAATTTTGTGGTAAGCTATTGCAGTCAGCCAGCTAGAAGGGAACAGAAGTACATTATAAATGTGGAAACTTAACAGAAATAAAGTTATTTTATCATCTTGAAAAAAACCTGCATCTTTACGACAGGTGAGCAAATGGTCTTTTATGCAGCACTTGGTAAGGTTATATCATTATTTGAACTTCAACTCCTTTCCCTATATTCATGAAGGAAGCCTTGCAGAGCCCATCTGCACAAACACTGATATGTCGCTATCCAGACTCAATCATGTGATCCCCCACCAAACAGCTGATAAACCTTCACCACCTTACTCCTCTTCAAGCTACAGGCATTTTACCACACCTGCCGAGGTCAATGGCACTGTCAGAGCACACAGCTCTGACAACAACCTGGCCCAAGGCAGCCTTAGCTGTCACATTTTGTGACATTTTGCTGAGCTAAAGCAAAGCAGGAACACATCTCAGATAACATGCAGGAGGTGGTGCAAAGCACCTGCCTTGTACAGCTCTCACAGGGGCATCAGGGCAATTGTCCCCATTTCTTGTGACCTCAGTACCACAAGTGATTGGCCCTGCCAGGCAGCCTTGTGCCCCAGAGAATATCCCCTGCCACATGACCTTGCACAAATATTTCCCCCTTATCTCATTAATCCATGTTTTAGTGTCTCACGCACCAGGAATCTGAGGGATGGGCAATTTCACTGTGTGAAGCTAGCAAATAATTGAATTAAGGTTCAGTAATTGCAGTTATCACTACAAGGTATATTCAAGCAAAAATAAGCTCAGCAAAGCACATATCTGACTTTAAGTACATGTGAAGAGTCCCATTAGCTTCAGCAGCATTTATCAGGCAAGTTGGAAATCACACACATGAGAGTGCAATAAAAAATCAATGTATTTGATTTTGAAAGAACTCTGCAAATAAGGGGAAAAAAATTAAGGGATGAGATTAAAACCATTTAACATCTTCCATGTCATGCAATAATATGAGCTTTCTGTAACAGGAGAGATTAAATTCCCTCACACTGGTTCATATCCCTGTTGTACATGCAGCACATCCAGGGATCACTTGAACTGGTGACAAAGGCTTCAGAGGATAAGAGTCTGTCAAGACACTCATTCTCCTTATTCCCTCTTCAGTATTCAGCCAGGAGGTCACAAGCACAGCCTCAGCCAGTTCCATCAGTAAATCCATTTTTAGAAGCTCATGTAGAATTGGAAATGTATGTGGGCATTGTGCCATAGCTGGATCTCAGCCATTCACAAATGTGTACAGGGATGAGGATCCCCACTTCTGCCTAGGCTTTGACTTTTCCCTCACATTGTGATCTGTGTTCATATCAGCTGGAAGGGCAACCAGATTTCATCAGTCTCTATTGTTGGGAGAGCTAACAACTTTGGGGAAGGCAGGAGACAGTCAGTAAGAGGCTTAGTAGAATTTACCATGTAAAATCACTCTTGGAAAAAGACTTTTATTAGTATCTCAGTGGGGTACAGGATATAAAAGCAGTGCAGGTTTCAAACCTCTCCATTCTCTGTTGCAGCTGAGGTAGGGAACTTTAGTACACTGCTAGTATTCAAGAACGTCTGTATTTTGGTCCTCTTGTTTTAGATCTACAGAGAAAGATCAAGCCCATAACTCACACACAGGAGATGGATAATCAGCTCAAACCAAATTGCAGTATATAATTATAATCACACAACTGGCAGGCTTTGCTCAAGAGGAAATATGAGCTGGCAGGTTGAGAGATCCCAGTATTACAGCCTATAACCCAAATAGAAATGCAGCTCAATAGTTAACAAAGCCAAATGGAGCTATAGCCATTGGCATTTGGTGCAGCCCAAGTCTGGTCTGTGGCTTGCACACCATGAGTTTGAGAGTCGCAGACCGATAGAGCCCATCATGGCTCATTAGAACCAAAATCAGTGTCTTTACTAGGGGTGCCAGTGGAGAAACCACAGAATGCTGCCCCAGTCCTCCAGGGAAGTAGATGTTGATGTGGATGTCGTTTCAAGCATCCCCTGGAGTCACCTTTCACATTCTCCTGTCAACTGCACTCCAGGCAAGGAGGCTAAAGGGAACCACTGCACCTGCTCCCAAAATCGCAGCCACGGCAACACTGCTGGGCTGCCCTCAAGGCACTCCCCACATCCCATAAAATAACAGAGTTGTCAGGAATGAGAAAAATAAAGACTTGGAACCTCTCCTGATAAATCAGCAAAGGTCCCTTGCAGGACTGAGGGCTCTGCTGAGCATCCAAATCCCTCTCCCTTGGAGGAGCACTCGGATGTTCCAAGCTCTCTGCTGAATGAGGACTCAAGCAGCCAGGGAGAATCAATTACTGTCAGTCTCAATTTTTTGGAGATAATCTGAATATTCTTTAAAAGTCTCTTATAAAGATTTAGATTTGCATTTCTAGCTTCATGAAAAACAAAACAAAACTGAAAATTTTGTCATAAACTTACACTTTTGAGTAAAGAGGCTTTTTTTTTCTCAAAGCAATGAATGATTAACATCCTGCCTATTGTTGCCCAAGTCATTTTCAGATGTCAAGACTGAATTTTTCTTGATCTGGGTTTGAATTTGGCAATTTACTCATTGCAAAAATGTGTTTTTAAGCCTCTGCAGTTATTGCACAGTTTCCCCTCAAGACATTTCTCAGTGCTTCTCAGATGGACGGATCACTGAGACTCTCTGTACTTTGAACCTCTCCACATGTTTCAAAGACACAAAAAGCTGCTTCTTCATAGCCTGATCAAACTGCAGTTAAGAGCTTTTTCACTGGCCCTGTCCTCATACAGAGAAAAAAAGTGGAATTTAGTGAAATTATTACAAAGCTGGTTAAGCACAGGATATGACTAATCCTGTATTTCACAGCTGGAGGTTAAACTGAGCCTCATTAAACCCAATGTTGTTGCTTACCCACAACAGAAATAAATGGGGCATGACAGAGCTTTGCATGTGCGCATCTCTCTCACACACATTCAAACACTGAAATTCAGCTCCAGCCCTTCCAAAATTTTAAGTTGCAAGAAATTATATGATGGTCTCAAATTTGTAAGACTCAATGAACACAGGATGTCCCTGTTTGTCTGTTAGTTGACGTCTGGATCCAGATCTTTTCAATTATATTTCCTAGGTTTTTAGGGAATTCTATTTACATTCTCCTAAAATCCCTGGATAGCACGGGTGACAGCCCCCAGAACACACAGTGCACCACCCAGATGTCATTACAAGTTGCAAAAGCTCATTTCTGTCACTGATTGTGCATTTTAGAAGCGCATGAATGCACAGAATATTTATTTTGGTAGGTAGCAGCTCAAACCCCTGATGTCCAAAGTAAACAGAAGGAACTCCACTGTCAGAGGCCCTGAATGTATTTTGAACAGCTCCTATAAAACTGTCTATTTCTTATTTAGGAAGTAAAAATGTTTTATTCAATAAATACACATTGTTACTTACAGCTTAAGTCAACTTATTGCACAGAAAATTGGTCAGATCAGTCTTGTCATTGCAATTCATAAAAGGAGGTGAAATGGAACACACTTGGACATTGATTGGTTTTACATGCTATGTTGTTGTTTTTTTTTTTAATTTCACTTCCACAACTAAGGTTGAGGGATGCTGTTATCATATTTTGCATTTACACATGTAAGCAATGCAGTGCACTCTCAAAACTATATCAAAGTTTCAATCTCAAGAGAGGAAGTCTCATGAAAATCTGTTTCTTCAAGAGCTGTACTCCAAAATGCATGGAGTCCTTCGTGCACAGGAATTCTCACCACTGACTTGAAAGGAATATTTGGATGTGACCTCAAATACGAATCTCCTTTTTCATTACTTAAAAGTAATATGCAGCTAAACATTGAAACACTGTATAAAAATGGTAATAGAGTAACTGAGGGCACATCCCCTTCAGTATTCTGAATTTAAATAGAGACCAACTGCCTGGAAAGCTTTCATGTCTGAGTTGCTCTGTATAACAAAAAAAAAAATCCAATTTCCCTTGTGAGAACTTAAATTAAAGCAATTATACTTATCCTCCTCATGCACAAACAATAGGTAGACTTTGGGGAAATCAGACAGGTTTGTAATTTTGTTCCTGTCGTGGTGAGTGTGTACAGTGTTCCTGGCACAAGCCATGGCCTCAGACAAACCTCCAGAGCCAATTCACAGAGAAGCCCAAATGCCAAAGACCTTATAGCAGCTCTGAGAGCACAAGGCAGCTCTACGAGCAGGAACTGTTAATGGCAGACTTGGCACAGAAGTGGCTGATAATAAAACAACAGAGGAAATTGCACTCTGACTCTCCTGAAGCCAGGCAGCACATTGTGGGCAATTTCTTTTTCTCCTCCTTGGGAAGAGATCAGGCTCTCCATTGAACAGCATTTACATCTTTGCTCTTTGCAGTACTAAGGATTGTCAGGCTCTTTTTGGCCCTGGGGTCCAGATTTCCTCCCTTGCTTTCAGAACAGCAAGCTGGAAACTGCCTGCTGAGTGCATGGTTGTGCCAAGATCCCATTTGCCTAAGAACTGTGGCAGCCTGCAGATGCTGTGGCCATGGAAGTTCCTTGCTCAAATATCTCAGCTCTGTTTTAATAGCAGTGTTATAGGCATTGCCTACTGTCATTTTTTTTAAGTCTACAGCCTTCTTTTAATTCAGGAAAAGCATGCCATTTCTTAAAAACAAGACTAAGAATAGTTTTCAAGAACTTTTAGGGATGCTCTAAAGATTTTCCAAGGATACTCTAAATCCCAGGCAGCTAGCAGGCTGAACTGCTGCAAAGTGCTGGTGCTACTGAAGTCTATTTGGCAATTTTAATTAAACACTCTTAAGTTCCTCATAAATCTCAAGGGCTGTCACTCCCTAGAGAAGAATTGTTTTGTTTCTGCTCTGCACCGAGGACTTGAAATTTTCTGTGAAAGAGGCACCAGGACTTCATTGTCAAAAATCCAGTTACTTAAAGCCTCACTTGCCCAATGCATCTGCTTTTTTAAAAGCTGGGCGTTTTGAAACAAATGTGTGTAATGTGCCCTGGGCAACTCAGAACAGAAAAATGCCTCAGGCATTCCTGCTCTCAAGGGAAAAGGTAGACAAGGCTCAGCAGAGACTATAAACCAAAAGGAGTCCTGACAGCCAGCCCACGGTGCACAGTACTTAGTGACAAGGAAAGAGGCAAGTGATGAGTCCACACAGGCTATAAATTTCAGGTTTAGCAAAAAGTGCTCAATCCTCGCGTGCATACAGAATGAGTTGAAAATCAAAATAATGTGAAAGAATGGCCAGAAGTTTGTTAACCTCATTATTTCTAAAATGTATGCATTAGTTATGAAACTACTCAGAACTGACCTTTGGAGCTCCTAAATGTTGTAAGTACAGGTCTCTCTAACCTTAAGGGGAAAGCGTGTAATAAAAAATTCCTTTTTGTTCAAGGGGCAGCGTGAAGTGGCTTGAGGCGTCTATTTTGTGCTTGGACACGTCTAGCTCAGAGGAATGGAAAGCAAATATGGTCTCCCACCTCAGGGATTACACTTCGCAATATAGAAGGTACCCTCGCCTAGTCAAACAGACACCACTAAAGACAGGTCAACACCAGCTCTTCTGGACATTTCCCACAATGACACAGAGGAAAATCAAGACTTCACCCAAGTGATGTTGCACAAAACAAACGCACACACACAGCAGAGCTCAGTGCAATTCTTCCCTGGAGAATGTGAGACTGCAGAAGTGATGCCCGTGAAGCTCTCTGAAACTAACACCCAACATTTCTCAGAGCTTTCATTCATCTTCTTTACACTACAGCTAAAACTTCCAGAAACCAGCTATACCTGTGAGAAAGGTTCACACCATCCCACTGGGCTTTGTGGGGTCTTTGCCACTGTGGCTACACCACAGACACCTAGCAGCACTGGAGAGTAGGTCTGAGTGTTCTTTTCTGGTAGTGGCATTTGCTACAACCTCTCCCCAAACAAAATAATCCAGGGTAACAAAAGTTGTGGGTTGCCAGAATTGCTGCCAGAGATTTTGCCAGCATAGCAATGCCATCCAAGAGCATGACCTTCTAGCTGACATGACCACACCAACAAAACATCACACCATAAACTGTGTCAAAAAAAGTAAAAACTGGAGTCATTTCTCCTCAGAGAAAGCAGAATGGAGAGTGACGAATACTGATGGGTTAGCAATGCCAGAAGCATATCAATTTCCAACTGGAAATACACATCATGTCCTTCCCTAGAAAGCAAAAGAAGTCAAAACAACAACCAAAAAACCCCATATATATGGCTATCATAGTAACACCCTCATGTCCATTTCCTTTCCTCCCACTGCAGTGTGGCTTGTGAAATGGCATTTCTTGATCTCCAAGAGTAAGAAAAGCTCTCTCCATGAACCTGTTCAAGTAAGTCAGTAGAAAAACAGAAGTGTGCATCCCAGTACACCTGTGCTGCAGATGACATGTAAATGCAGAGCAGCTGCCAGACTTGGGCTGGGAAGTTTTTGCCTGTCTCACTGAGGCTTTCTTCTAGAGAAAGGATATGTTGGGAAGCAGGAGAAAAAGAGCAAGCTCATGATCCCCTGCAACAACTTAATTCCAGAAGGGGCTACAAAGACACCAGCTCTCAGCATACCTTCACTCCAGAGATGCTGAAAAAGATAAAGCAACAAATTTCACTCAGGATGCACAAGCCAGCAAAGGGGTATTGTGTCACTGGCCACTGGAATATAAATCCAGCCATAAAGATTGCAAATATCCTTTGCAGCACCAGCCTTCTCAGGTTTCTCTGGATGAAGCACTATTTCAGCTCTGTGTTTAGCAGTTGGAAGGAAGCCAGGAAGACTTCCATAACCACCCCTGATTTGTTAAACCTTTAATGCACAGGCACTGTTTGTTACTTAGGACGTCAGGTTTCATCGCTCCTCAGCACGCTGGTGATAGAACTTCTTGACACCAGGCTGCAAATATTATTGCAAAGTCAATACTCCCAGGGAGAAAGTCAAGCTGGGTTAAAATGTGACTTTGGTGTTGACAAGCCAGTTTGGCACTGCAGAGTTCAAACAGCCAGGATCACCTGGCAACTTTCAAAACAGGAGAAACTTTGCCAGGATCCTTTCTCACTGGAATCTTATCCCAAGATCCGCATGGTAACAGCTAAACACTTTCCCATCAGACAAAGCAAGTAAAGACACAGTAAGTGGATTATACTTTTTGGGAAAGTGCTGGGAGCTATATGTACATATGCATGTGAGTTTGTGTCTATACAGATTTTCCTAATCTTTCTCATTAAAAGAGAAAAAAATGCAGATCTGGGTGTGTAGCATGACAGACTGGAGGTGATGCAGCTCAACTCCCATCGAGTTCAGCCAGCCCACTGTAGCTTCAACAATCCTGTTGCCCTAAGGAAAGCTGATTCCCTGCTTATAATAAATAAAGTTATTCCTGAATGTGATCTAAAAGAAGTTGGATCCTGGTTTTTTGGAGGGCCATTGAGACATCACACAGGGACTGCACAGCACATCACAGCCAGGCTGGCATCAGTGCCTGCTGCCACTGGGGAGGTGCCTGGCCTCCTCCAGAACAAATTTTAAGGTAATTTCTCTGCCTCCTGGATTCAAATATTTGTAATAACACAGCCCAAAAGGTGATGACCCCTGAGGACAGTGGAGGAAGAGGCACAGCCTTCACATCCAGGGCAGCACGTAGGTGAAGGGTTGATGCATGAGCCTGGAGCAGCCCCGCACAACCCAAAATTCATTGGGTTTCATCCTCCTAACACAATAAGCCCATGCAGCTATGCAGACCCCATTCATTTTCACCATTAATTACCAACTTTTTTTGACCTCCCAAGGCAGATCTGTCAGACTAATGTGCTTGGCTGTGGCAGGACAATGCCAGGCCAAGGGCACACTGAGCCCATCCCGAATCCATGCACACCCCAAGTGCCCACACAGAGACCATCTGTCATCAATAGCTCCGATCAAACAGTCGGGCTTCGACCGCCACCAGACACCAGCTCAGCCTGGGAGAAAGACACAGGGCTTAAAACCAATTTAGCAATCAATTAATACATGAAGCAACTACAAAGCTGTTGAGTTGAGCACCCTTTTGGGGTTTAACCCTTTGGTGCTCTACAAGTTTGTTTCATGGCTAGTAATACCAATGAGTATGCTGGGGAAAAGGAGTAATCTTTTAAAAAGCTCAGAGTCAGGTCAAAATGTGTATTTTGAAAAAAATAACATTTGACAAAATTATGTTATTAAAATTTCAGTACACATAGAGCTCTTTATTATTGTTTGTTTGGTTATTTTAAATGAGAATGCTTTAGAAATGTGATCCCAGAACAGTCTATTCTCTAATTTGGTAAAATGCAAAGAACAGCACAACATAATTGGCAAAAAGGCATTTAAAAAATATTATAAGGGCTTTTTTATTGCCAGTCCTTATAATTGGGAAGAATCTGGAACAAAATGATTGTGAAACATGGTGCTTGAAGTAAGAAGCAAAGTAGAGAGAGAAAAAAAGTTTAAAATTATAGGAAAGTAGAACATAAGAACAGTGAAAGGATGAAAAGAACAGGAGAAAAAGGGTAACTTTTCTGATGGTTTAAATAGACAGTGCCTTATTGAATGCAGCAGAGCTGTCCCTGTTTACAGCAACTGCTGTGTTTTACAGGGGATGCAGAGGACACACCAGACAGAATGGCTGTTTTCTTCTCACTGCTTGACATTGTTATATAAAGACAGGTGAGCATCATGAGTGATCAAAAGCACAGTGGCACGTGAAAGAGACTTTGAAAGGCAGATGCAAGCAAAAAGTGCCCCTTTAGAGAGTCTGTTCAGATTTAAGTAACATCTCAAATAAAAGCTGCGAGCCTGCACCACACACAACTGTTCCCAAGGCTGTACTTTGACAACAGCCTCCTCTTTCAACAAGATAAAAATCAATGTAAATGGGCAAGCAAGGCAAAATCCTACAGCAAGGACAAAGGCAGAGCTGGACTCTCAGAGCACCTCCAGGGGCTAAGGAGCTCTGCAGGGAGGCATTGATGCATCTCTGAAACACCCACCAACACTAACACAGGATTCACTTTTTTTCTTTTGTTTTTTTTTTCTTTTTTTTTTTTAAACAAAAGGAGGCCAAATTCTGTCTGTGTGAGGTTAATATGAATTGTGTTCTTCCTGGGCAGAATGTTTACCAAAAGCCATTGTGCATTATGGTATTGGTATCATATGATCAGTCAGACACATATAGAAATAGGAGAACTAAGCCACACTAACATCTATTAGGCAACAAAACCTACCTGGGAAAGAAGCTTGTTGTCATCCTCCAGGAGTTTCACTTTTGTTTCAAGTTGCCTGATATAGTTGGAAGATGAATCTTTAGGAAAAGAGAAAAAAAAAAACAAACACATTTAAGCTTGTTGTGGTACAGGCAAGTATTGACAGAAGCAACATGTTTTCCCACTCTGTAGAAGGCAAGTTTGGGAATGACTGGATAGGGCCCTGTGTGTGTAGGGTGAGGAGGGACTCCATCAAAGGTTTTTTCACTAAAAAGATGAGATTCAGCAACAGCAATATCTTCTGTGAATCTGCATCAATGCCAGTCTGAGGGGTGGGTGATACAGAAGGAAAGTGAAGTGGAAACACTGTGTTTTGTATTTTCATAAAAGTAATTTCCTAGTTTTGAAAGCTATTCTCATTCACCTAGAATGCACCAAAATACCCCACAAGAGAACAAGATGTTTCCTTTTGGGTTTGAATGAACAACTCCTCCAGACACGTGCCTTTTTCTTTCAAAAACAACTGAGAAACTCACAAAACCAAGCTGTTGGCACAGCTCTAAGAGGAGGTCAGTGCCACAACTCCCAGTGATATAAGGGGGGGAGAAGTGTATTCAGCAAGGCCACAGAGCAGCAGCATGCACACAGCCTCACACACACAACAAGTGCCTACTCAGGACATCTGTTTTTTCTAGTGGAAACACGTGACACTACCCAGGAAAACACCAGGACAATAAAACAGGGAATACCCTCACATAAAATGGTAATATTCAACCTGAAAGAATGCAATGGCCAGTTTACCACCGCAGTAAGACAGCAATACCAGATAGGGTGGTCTGGCATAGAAGATAAGTCATGGAGAGCTCTGTGGGTGGCTTACTGCTCCCAAAGCATCTGGCTTTTGTTTTGAACCATGCTTTGAAGAAACACATCTGAAAATTTCACAGGGGGAGAAAATAAAGGAAACTGGGAAAACCTTTTCTCCATTTTCATTATAGCTTGATGATCTCATCCATACAATTGGATCTTTGCAAAATTTCTTCTCCACTTGTAATTTGAGTAGCAGAGGCCATGAGCTGTTACAGCAGGAGGAAAAGTTTTCCAACATTTTATTTCCAACAGTATATTAAAAACTCCAAACATTTTCCACACTTCTAAAGTGGCTGTGCAAAGTGCAAAATTATAATTTCTCCCATCTCATTTATTATGGCATGACTGCAGAAGCCCCAGGGATTCAACCCCAGGGATTCTAGTTGAGCGTGAGTCGGGAAGGAACGAGGTGTTTACACAAGGTGCCAGTGAGTGTGTGCTGCAAGGGCCAGCACTTTTTGGGATCAGCCCCCCCATGGATAGCAGGCACCTCTGGCTGCAGCTCTGGCACACGAACATGTGTGAGGTTTAGGCTGGCTCTGCACTGAACAGCTTCTCTCTGCCTTTGCCAGGGGCTGCCAAACGCACTCAGCACTAAGCCTGAATGCTCTCCCTGGCCATTTTGGGGCAGCTCAGCAAAAGGGCTAGCAGGGAAGCTACAGCTAATCACTGAGACTGCTTTGGCCACTCAAGGGAAAACTGGAATATGCTCAGAAAAGTGCTACCATAGACCAGTGCCAAACCACACAAAGGAACAGCAGGATGGATCCGAGACAAGTGCCCATCTAAAGCACACTCTCAGAGGAAAAATGCTCAGTTTTTTGACTGGATTATGCTTTGTTCAAACCCAGGAAATCCAAACAAGTCCTCATGAGAAAGGTTAAGGAGACACTGTAGGGAGCTATGTAAGTTCAGTGAACAGCTTAAGTGGTGACAAGCTTCCCAGAGCTGCACAAACTCAGCCCAACAACCATCCTAATATAGGGGAGCCTCCAGGTCAGAGGAGAGAGCAAAGCAAGTAGGTTATAGGATCAATCTAAAGCACTTTCCCTGTGAAGGCCTCATGCACCACAGCGTTAGCCATGCATATCTAAAGGTGGCAAGTAGAATGCTGCAGTAGACTGGGGCTGAATGCAACAAGATTTTGGGATCAGCATGAAGAACTTGCTGAATTAGTAACGAACCTTTCCTCCAGCCGGGTGCAAGGAAAGTTTGAGACTGTTAAATCCAGGAGGACAATGGATTCTCTGGTCTAACCTCCTCTGTGTCCCGGGCCACCACACTTTGTTAACTTGCCCCTAAATTCAGTACAACAATACCCATTTGGCTAAACAGTTCCAAAACAGTCTCAATCTCTGTCTGAAGAGAACCAGAGACTACTGGCTGTGTGCTGAATACAACAGCTTCCACTTGTAGGTCTGGTCTGTCCTTCCTACCTGCATTCCAACTCTACTAGTATCCTCATTGTGCTAGCAGCTACAAGAAATTTATGTTAAGCAGATGAATGGTGATGCAGAAACTGTCACGTCCAGGCCCTGAATGTACTAGGACTGACTGACTGGTTGATGAAACCAGTAGAGCCTGATTGCCAAAGAAAAGGAAATAGAGAATTATTTCCTCTCTGTGGTTTCACACACCTGACCCAAAAAAAAGGGTACTCCTTGGGAAGGCAAGCCCTGCATCCTTGGGAGCCAATGTATACCTCTGGTCCTGAAAGTCTGACCTAAGAACTGCTAGAATTCTTCAAACATCACTGTATAACCCCAAACCATGTTTGGTGTCTTACCTCAGCCAGAAAACACCCTATGGCAACATAAAATATATATAGGAAAAAAAACCAAATGAGCCATTTTGTCAGCAGAAGATGCTCCATCTTGGGCAAAGGCTGTGAAACGGTGGTCAGAGCCATCCCAGTCCTTGCTATGCCCTCAGAGATGAATTACCTCCATCTTCTGGACCTGCTTGTGTTGAGGTAAGTGCCAGATGAACCATTTGCATCTTGATCTCAGTTTTAAAAAAGCTCATCACGCTCAAAACAGCAGGCAATAACACTGCCAGGCTAAGCAGTGAAACCTCAGGCTAAGTCTCACCCATGTTATATCAAGAAACACATTCCCAACATTTTTCTGCTTCTGACCTTTCTCTTATCAGTGAGTTTCCATCCTCTCCTGCCTCCCACAGTGCCAGGAGGCAAGGACAGCCCCACTGACCCACCCAGGAGAGGCAGTAGCTGGATCACTGACTGATCAGATCCTCACACACCTCTTCATTAGGAATCAAACAAATGGTCCTTACTGCTGTGTCCAAGCCTGCTGCCAGCTGTCAGCATTGCTCCACCTTCACCACTCACTCTCCTCTCAGTGAGTGCTCCTGAGCAGCTCCCAGACCCAGGTGCTGGGGCATACCCCCGGCACACCCACCTAGCCACACCTCATGGCACTGATTTTGAGTGCACTCACACCTGCTAGTGCCCTGCTGGTGACCAGACAAGCATGGTGGTCAAGGGCACATGGTCAAGGATAAGCTTTCTGGCACTCCTTTTTTCTCTGGCACCTAGTGTGCCTGCGATGTCATTGGAGCCAACATCCCCCTTCAGTTACCTCTTGGGGCCACGAGAACCAGCTGCACAAGCAGTGGGTGCCTTAGGGGGCCAGGTGGCACCAGAGGGAACAAAATTTCCCACCTAAACATTTCACATCCCAGCCAGCACCCTCCCTGTGGCAGCCATCACACAGAGATGAAGCTGGGGAGAGAGGCAGCAATGTGCCCTGCCAGGCTGCTACCCAGACAGCAAAACAGGTGAAAACTGTGATCACCATCACTTGCACAATGGAAATTCTAAAAGCTGAATTGTTCACAGAGCTGTAAACCAGAAATCCTGTGTCTTCACAAAGCCTTGGAAAAACTAATTGGATGTAGCTCCCCACATTATCTCCATGAGAGGCAGAGGAGCTGTGTTCCAGCTCAGGAAGGGGCATTACTGTTATGACCCACCCTCCCCAAGATTTACTGTTCTAAAAAACATACTCCATCTGGAATGGGATGTAATTCAGCTCGGATGTAATCTAGCTGAGTAACTTTTCTCCACATAGATAAACCACTTAATACTCATTACAGCTAAATGGAGGCAAGACAAATCACTCTACCTTGTTTTAACTCAATGGTCTCTCAGAGAGCAGGGAACTGCCTGGCTTCACAAGCTTTGTAAAAACGTAAATTAGAAATTGTTTTAACAAACAAAACAATCTTGCAGCCTGCAGAGCACAGAACAGAGTAATTTTAAAAGACACTTGTAGCCTTTCTGATTCTCATCTGAGATTTCGGAGGAATCTGGCAGAGGGGTAAATATGATAAATTACACATTTATTTTGACAGCAACAAAATAAATGGTTTTATTTCCTCATATGCCACTTCTCCAACCACAAGCATGCAGAGCAGAGGTTTGTGTGGTAGCTATGAGGTTGGGATTGAAACTCTTTTATTTAAGACTTTTTCATAATGAAGTGCTAGCACCTAAATGAATATAAGGAAAAAACTGCCCTTTACTTAGGGCAGCTCACACCAGAGATGCCAGAAAAGGATAATATGACTGTCTGTGAGATAAGAAAATTGTCAAGAGCCTTTTGAGGGGACTCATTCACAGCAGGACAGTCCTTACACCCAGCCTGGGCAATACCAAACAACATGGCAAGAGCAGGCTTGAAGTAACAGAGGTGCTTTAGTCCTCTTGCACAGCATCCCACTGAGGTTTATTTGCCTTTTTGCTACAAATCACAAGCTAGTCAGTGTCCAGCTGGAGTGCTGGCTGGCAGGTCAGGGCCATGGTGCCCCACTCCAGCTCTGTCCCCACATGCACCTCAGAGGTGCCCCACACATCCAGAAGCAAGGCTGGACACCCACTGCTTCCACTGCATTTTTCCACAGGAGCTACTTTAGCTAAGCATGATTCAAGACAGGAAAGCACAGCTGTATTTTGTCAATGTCCTGCAAACAAGGCTCTTCCTAACCTTGTAAAAAGCAGCATCCCTAAAGGGATTCTCCCAAACCACAGAGGAAAGGCAAATGAAGGAGTGATACTCTGCCAGATGCCTTCTTTGCATGATAGAATGCTGACATTTTCTCTTCCTCTCCTTCCATCAAAGATCATCTCATAAGAAGGCCTTCACTTGTGCTCAATAAAACACTTTGCTGTTTGTTGGTAGTTTCATTATCACATCTCTGCTCTTCCCCACTATATTTCATATTCGTATTGCTCTACTGGTCTTGCTTCTTGACACACACAAGCAGGCTGAAAAATGGCCAGTGGTTATATCTTGTAAAGAAGTTGATTTATTAAAGCAACAGCACTCTTTCAAAGCAGTTGGAAAGCAGATGAAACTCACATATCTTGAATACTGTCATTAAAGGAAACTAGGGAGATATGGACAAATGCACCATGCTTGCTTTTCCTATGCAGCCCCCATCTTTCTGCTCCTATCAGAAAACCCCATTCCCAACGTCCTGTTTCAGACTGCAATGCAAGGTAAGTTTTCACAACAGGTTTAGGTCAGTGGATGGCTCAAATGTGAGCAGGGCCACCACAAAGCCAATGCTGAGTTGCTTTAGGTTCAAAGGTGCTGCCCTTTGCTATGGCACCTCCAGGGTTTTCAGGGAATGCTCCTTGCTTTGCCTTGGCACAGAATCTCAGAATGACCTGTGTGGGAAGGCACCTTTAACAGCCTCCTAGGACAACCCCTGCAGCAAGCAGGGACATCTTCAACTAGATCAAGTTGCCCAGAGCCTCATCCACCTGTCCTTGAATGTTTCCAGGGAGCGGCTATCTACCACCTCTCGGGCAACCTGTGACAGTGTTTCACCAAAACTTCTTCCCTTATTTCTAATCTGAGCCCAACGTCTGTCAGTTCAAAGCCATTAACCCATCTCCTATCACTACATACCCCTGTAAAAAGTCCCTCTCCAGCTCTTGTAGCCCCCTTTGAGTACTGAAAAGCTGCTCTAAGGTCTCCTTGAAGTCTTCTCTTTTCCAGGCTGAACATCCCCAACTCTCTCAGCTTCTCCTCAGAGGAGGGGTGTTCCAGCTCTCTGACCTTCTTCACATCTTCATGGTCATGATGTCCAAAACATCATACTCTGCTAATCCCAAATCCCATGCCTTTCCAGTAGCATCTTAGGCACAACTTAGGGTCTTCCTTGAGATGTGGTACCAGAATATGCAACAACAAGGTCTAGGGTAAATAGAAGCTCCCAGTGTTTTGTACCTCTGCAAGATATTAATCAAGCAAGCCATACCAACCTGCTCTACCTCTTGTCCCATCGCCTCATTCACTGTGGGTTGTGCACTCTGACAGCCAGTGTTAAAGACATGGCAGGAATGCACTCACAGAAAGAGAACTAAGGGCAAATCCTAAATATTTCCATAGCTGAGGTGCTGAAGTGCAACTGAGGTGCATCTATTGAACAGACACTGCCTTAGACTACACTAAATAAATAAAAGGCCCATCTGTAGCATCTAAAGCCACCCACAATAACATCTGTCAGAATAAGACTGGTAGAATCAGGGCTCTTTTTCAAGGTGCTGATGATAGCTCAGGCACAGTTTAGGTATTCAAACACTAGTCAAAACAACAGAGAAGTCAGTAGCCTGCCCAATCACAAATAACAAAGAAATATGATCTCAGAATAATACACATTTTTAACTCTAACAAGACTGACTATGCACTGGCAACATGGCTGTGCTGCAGCTCTGACAGGATGGAACATATGCCATTGCAGCTATTTAATTAACATTTCATAGCAAGCCTCTAACTATGAGCTCTGAAGATTTTCAAGACTGCGTGTTCCCCACTCAGTTTCAGTTCACTAGACCTGTCTGGGTGCTTAGCAGCCTCAAGCTGGTCTGTAAGAGTCTGGTAAGGTCTCTCCTGACTCTGGTTGTTACAGCTCACTGTTGTGACTTCTAGCCATGACATCATCTCCTCACACAGCAAAATATCTGCCCACAATGACTGTCAACAGCTCAGGAGCTCCTGATACCATTGGAGGTGGCTAACAGGGAAGGAGTGTGTGTGCCCATGTGCTGCAGCACAGTGGCCACCAGTTTCCCCTTCCTGGCTTTGTGTGATGTGTACATGACAAACTTTGTGGGGGCTGTCCCTCTATCACACACAGAACAGCAGGCACCACTGGGGAACATTTGCATCTGAGGATGTCTAGCCCACACAGCCCACAAAACCTGCCAAACAGGAACGTGGTAAAACACCTCCCAATTTTGTCATCTGAAACCACACTTTCTCCCTCCTAAGGGGACAATCGGTTCTTCTGCTGCTGGGAGTGGGCAAGGACCACAGGGCTGCTGTGGCTCTGCAGGGTTCTCACAGCCCTCCTGTAAGCCTGCATGCAGAGGACAGCACCTTCTCAGACGTACTGCCTGCATGACAGACTGCCTCACCCTGGGTACTACTCACTGCTGGTCATCCAGGTCCCCTGGGGAAACCTTTCCTGCTATGCTCCCAGAAATTTTGTAGGTAAACAACCAAGGTAAAAAATGTGTGTGCTTTACAAGTTGTGTTTAATGCCTGAGTGTGGGCATCACCCGAGAAAAATCAGTGTGAGTTCTAATGGCTCAGCCTCAGACTAAGCTTTCAGTCAAGAGTGAATAGACTGTAACTAGGTGGAACAAGCAAACACAGCAGTAGAAATATTAATGCCCAGGACATGCACAGACAGTCTTGACTGGTGTACATGTAACAGAGAGCAGCTGATTTGCATCCACTGCAGTGCTCTCGCTCCCTGAACATGGAAGCCTGCCCTGTCTGAGAAAGCAGGTGCTCTCCAATCCCAGGTGCTGCAATACCTGCAGCACCCATCAGTTACACCAGGCAAAATCCAGGACTTCCTTGCCTCTTTAAGAAGCCATTTGCTGTGCAACCACTGGCTGTACTCAATGATTTCTGCCTGAATGCAGAAAGGACAAGTCTAAAGAAAATAGGACAATATTCACATTTCGGGTGGATCAGTGATCCTGTCTTCCAGACACTATGGGGCAAGCATTTCTACATTTAGTAGTTGATATGAAGGGAGACAAAAGAAGATATAGAAGTTAGAGAAAAGACAGGAGTAGATCAGACTGACTACAGGATGTGATGCTGCACTCATGAAAGCTTGCAAAAGAGGAAAAGATGAGCAACACCAACAAACTGGAGGCTCTTTGAGGCCCTCATGCCTTAGTTAAAGTAACACAGCTTCATTCAAAAAGCTTTGCTTCCCAGAGCTGTACTGTAGCAGTGCAGGTTCTGCTGTCACTAATCCCAGCAGAGTACAGCCATAGCCCACTGAGCAGTGCCAAAGCAGTGACTTAGGAGATCATCATAATCTTCCTTATCCTGTACCTCTCTACTGTTACCACAGATGGGCAAGAGCTGATCTACCACAGTATGGCCTGAGCAGGACCTTCCAAGAGAGTCTAATTTTAGAAACAGGGAGATAAATCCTCTGCTTTGGATAGACCCATGGATTGTTTCTCCTTGGTACAAACTCCTTGATCCACATGAAGGAATGGCCAGACTCTGCTCAAAATTTGAGTCCTAGCAGCCAGCTGGGTTGGACTCTCCTGTAGAGGAAAACAGGTGAACAGAAAGTTGTGTCACCAGTGCTTCTTAGAGGAGTGAAGCTGCAAGTCACTCACTGCTAATGGGATTCTGCAGCTTTAATGATTATGAAAAGGTTAAAATGACCTGCCAGGCACCCTCAGCTGTTTAAGCCTCTTTTCCTTCCTCGTGCTGCTTTAATCTTGATAGCATCATCATGTGACCAGGTCAAAAAAAGCCCCAAAGCCGATTAGTGTCTTTCCACCGGCTACAAAGGACTCAACATTTGGGGTAGTGTGGATGTTTCAACAAGAGTGGCCCGTTTTGCTCCACAACCTCCTTTTGGGGGCCCTGATGAACACTGCAGCCTCTAGATGTCAGCAAGAGAGTATGGTCCCAGGGGAAATTCCCTGAAACCTACGGGACAGGCTGTACTCATTCCTATTTGTATCAATCCAGTTACTCAATTCCCCTCTCCCATTGCCAAAACCCAGCCCTTCCTGTCTGGCTTTGGATACTGCTGTGGTAGCTGCTGTCCCTGTCTCTACAGCATCAACCAAAGGCTCCGTCCATCCCACTGCCAGCATGCCACGCTCACAGCCTCTGCCAAGGTCAACCCTAACTTTTGTGCAGCATCCTTTGATTCCTCATTCAGCATACAGCAGTCCTGTGAAAAGGGATCTTGGAGAATATTGCGATTTGTAAACTGTGCATGAGCCAGCTGTTAGGCTGAAAACAATATCTGAGATCGTATCATGATGCAGAAACAAGAGACCTGTATGTAAACAGGGGAAATAATCCTCCTTCACCAGTGCTATTAAAGATCTTGAACAGGGAACTGTGTCCAGTTTTAGGCACCATGTTTCAAGACTCATGCGAGCTATTTGGAAAAAAATCAGGAGAGAAATAAGGAGGATCAGAATGTGGAAAATATAATCCAGCAGGAGAGCTTGAAGGAATCCAGCTTGCTTAGCCTGGGGAAGAAAAGACCAAACATAGATGCAGTAATGGATTCAAATATGCAAATGATTGTCAGAAAAATATGAAAGTGAATAAATTGTACTCCATCTCCATCCAGGAAGACCAAGGGCTCTAATAACAGAAATATTTAAGGCTAGAAGAGGTTGCCTTGGGAGGTAGTGGAATTGCCACTGATGATGACTTTCACAAGCAGGCTAAACAAACATCTGTCAGGAGCAGTTTAGGTACAGCCAAGTCTGACTTGGGGCAAAGGGATTGGTTAGGTGAAACTTAGAGCCCTTCAATCCTATTTTCCATGTCTACCCTGTACAATATTACACAAGAAAAATCTGTGGATGTTTCACTTTGATTACTGAAAGCAAACACCACAAGTTAGTTGAAGGCAAAAAATGAAATCACTAAGCAGCCTCTGTTTTCATGTCAGATGCAGCAATCTGAAACCATCCATGCCTTTGGGCTTTCCATCACCTGCAGAAAGTCTCACCAAACTGCAGAGTGGTTGGCAAAGAAGAAAAGAGGGCTGGAAAGACTGTGGGGAGAAGAACAAGTGCTGGGGTAGGGCTCTCTGACACTACTGGGATGTTTGCAATAAAAAGGTTCTATTAGAAACAGATGGCTGTGTAAAATACAGACAGATTTCAAAAATTAGTACTTCCCCACCAAAGGGAAAAAAAAAAAAAAACCAAAAAAAGAGGGTTTTTATCTTAAGAGTTATCCAGCTTTTCCACATAAATTCACAGTCCTAAATCACAGAAGGCCAACATGCACAAGGCTTGGTATGACTATAGTAACAACATATGGTCTGTAGCTGAAAGAGCTTAAAAAAGAGGCTGCTCAGTGTATGTAGGCAAGCTGGAGAATGCCAGGAAACCACGTGGGTTAGGAAACAGCCTCAGAAGCACTGACAGTCCCACTGTGGTCAAGGCTCCCTGTCAGAGGAAAGCGCTGGAGAAGGCTACAGAGACAGCAGAGCCCGTGTCTATGAATCTTTGGGCAGCAAAATGAAAGTACTGATTTGAAAATTGAGGATGGGGGAATGGAGACTGGGTTGTTTTAAACTATTTTAATAATCCAGAAACCTCCATAATAAGTTGATACCTTCCCCAAAACAACCATACAGTCTTTTGAGACTGGAAGGTGGCTATCAGAAGCCCAAATCCTCTGGGTTCATGCTAGTTAAACCAAAAAGAATTGCAAATGAAAGTCAAGTTGGGTTCAGAGTCCTCTGCCACACTGTCATAGTCAGAAAGCCCTGGAAATAAGGTCTATCTGAAATGTTTGCATGCATGGCTGCCCTGCTAAATTGTCTCTTACAAATCCACTGAAATGAACACAAATGCTTCCAGAATCTTCTCCCTGGTCCCCAATTTGTACTACTGCTGCTCCACTTCTCAGCAAAGAGAAAAAGTGAGGATCCACAATGAGCATTTTTCTCTTTAATCTCATCACATTAATCAAAGCTGCACAGGATGTTTGTCCCCAGATCTGATCCCACCCAAACACATGCAGATTTGATCCCACCCTTGGAGGATTTGGTGGGATTGTTGCAGTTGCAAAAGCTTCCCCAGATTTGACAAGACCTTTGCTGAAATGTCTCCATTTTCACAGTAAACCTCTAACCATCAATGGTTCAAAACCCAGTGAGAAAGACACAAAGTTAATCCAAAGGCTTGTGAAACAGAACAGTTGTAAATGAGCTTTGCTTTGACATTTTAGGTTTGTTTGAATCGTTTAACATGTTCTCCTGGATAGATTAACATTACCTCCTAGGTAAGGAGCACTGCCAAGTTTCAGATGGCTGTAAATCTTCTATTTGACACTGTACATACAAATGGGCCAGTAGATTCTGTGTAGAAATTCCCACTGCCTTTGAAGGAATTCTGCTTAGAAACTGATAGCATAAAGCAGTCCAGCTGCAGAAGGGCTCTCTTGAGTTTACAAAACTATTTCCCAAGCAACCTGTGAGGGGAAAGGCAGAGTACCAGATTAATTGATGAGGGTTATTTTGTAAAAAGAGTAAATAAAATCTTAAATAGTTGCAGAAGTCTTCCTTTGCAAACATCAAGCTGAAACTTTTTCAGGTTCTAAAAATGCATTTTGCGTTGTAAATCTGCTCCCCGTTTTTGCTTGGGAAGATTCTTCTGGACAATAAATGCAGTGAGCCTGGGAGAGGGCTGCATAATTATCCACTGCACACAATGGAAACCAGCCTTTCCAACACGGTCCTCAACCTTCAGGAATCCAAGCTGCGTGATAATTAAAACTCAAAAATCTTCTTCCATCCAGAGAGAAATTAAACTTTCATTTCCACTCCTCAAATAACCCCACCATGTCCAGGAAGCTCCAGATTAAAAAAAAAAACTATCTCATAGATGCAAATGATGCCCTTCTGAGTACTGACAGGAAAAATTTAATTGGCAGTGAGGAAAAACTAATGATTAGGTTAATGAAAAATAGGCTGTATTGACTCAGGCCACTCGACCATTCTGATGAGGGTAAACAGCCCCCCTTCTTCTTCCCTGCTCCCCTCGTCTTTGTCTGCTGCAAGGGCAGGGCTGAGAGCAGGAACGCATTCAAAGGCAGTGCCTCGTTGGGAAAAAGCTGGAGTCAGATCAAAGTTCTTCCACCCAGGGGCCCACAGGAGCCCAAAGCTCGCTGAATGGTCTCCATGTGCCCATGAATTCATTATTCCCCCCACACTGCACAGGCTGCCCTACATCTCATCTTTAACCTCAGCACTGTCTGCCCCCATCTCTCTCCCTGAGCCTAAAAAAGTGCAAGCTAGCAAAGGTGCTAATGCTTTTTTCCAGCAAATAGCATTTACCCAGTTACAACTGGCATTTATGTCCAGGATGACAACAAGCCCCATTGCCACACGGGGGCTGGCAGGGAGGGCTCCTGGACAAGAGTTCTGATTTCACAGTGCCACACCACTTGGGATGAGGGCTGGTTGGGAAGCTTTAGGTAAAAGCAGGTTTTGGTAGGAAAACACTGTTTTATCAAAAGAGCATTTTTTTTAATCCCACTCACTCAGCTTCAAGCAATTTTTAGCTCTGGATGAAATTTCTGGTCAGACCCTCAGAGAGAAAAGGGGAGGAAGCCTAAAATAGCTGTGAGTCCATGGCTTAAGGCCATCACCAGGAAACCTCTAAATCCCTGCACACTAAGCTCTTCTGGAGCTGTACGTGTATGTGTCAAAGACAAATTTCTGTGGCCAGGGATATGGAGCTCTGCTAAACTGCAGGCAGAAATCCCACAGCCAGTCCAATTTGCCAAAAATAACTGCAGTTGTAGAGTCAGTGATTCCCACTAGCAAGGATGGGCACCTGTGAAAGCTCCAGTGCTCACCGACAGCTCAGTTGTGGATCTCTGTGCGTTTTGCAGTTGGCTGATTTAATGCACTGGACTCTCCCAGAGACCCAGTGTTTTCAGAAGAAATGCTCTGCTGCAGCCCAGAGCAGAAGACCCTGTTCCCCTCCACCCCTCCCCTGTGATTTGGGGGTTTTCTGAGAAATTTATTTTCTCTTTCCCTGCCCAGTTCCTCCTTTCCATCCAGCAGCAGAAACCCCTCAGCCTCACGCTCCCCATCTGCAGACTGTAGTTAAACATTATGTGCTGCAGTTCCTTCTGACTTTTGATAAACACAATCCAATGGTGAGATCATGAGATGAAGGTGTTCGTCTTCCTAAACATTCTTAGGGACTCACTACAGTCAGGAGAAACAGCCACACATAAAAAATGATGAAGTATATACACTTAATTCATTGTACTTTAATGTCAAGCTGGAAGATGGCATGGATCCAGTCCCTGCCAGCTTTCACCTGAGAAAAAATTCAACTAAAAAAACCATAAACAACTGTATCACAGAGGAAACCCTTTATGCCATCAAAGTATACAAGGAGAGCAGAAACAGCTGCCTATGTTCTTACCTGAGGGTGGAGGGAAACCCTCATTTTGGAAAACAGCAATGTCCCTACTCCTACCTGCAGCCCTTTCCTGCCCTGCAACGGGAGTCAGCAAGAGGAAATTAAATAGGAGAAGGGCTGTCAAGTGTAATGTGTTGGCTATGCCAAACCAGCATGGTCTTTGTCAGGACCAGCTGGGAACAGCAGTGGGCCAACCAGAAATATGCTATAGCCCAGAACTGAGCGGAACAGGAACTCCGGATACCTAAGTGAGTGATACAGGGTATGGCTTAAGAATCCAAATACAGCAAATGTGTAATTCATGCCTGGAAAGAAAGGCCAGACTATGCATACCTAGGAATTCATAATGTGTCTGAGTAGAAACAAGGTGGAGGCGCAGATTACAGTGTATCACTGGGCCGGATTGAAGCAATGAGACAAGGGAACAAAACCTGTTTTAAAACAAGTTAATAGTACAGTGCTACTACAGTAACAATAGGAGATACAATTTAGAAACAGCAAGTCCATCCTCAGATAAATCTCCCTAATAATTGTAACCAACTCTTGCCCATGCTACCACCCTGAGCCAAGAGTTTTAGGGAATTACACTACACAGCTGACCCGTGCCAGGAATCACCCCTTACAGGGGATGCTGAGCAACCCTCGCTGCGAGGGCAGCACCCCACAGGAAAAGTCCAGGTGATGACAGCAAACCAGGCAACTGCACCATCACCTTGCCTGGGGTAGCCAAGCAAAGCCCAAGCATTTGGCCCCGGGGGATAATAAAATCAATCCCACAATGATTCAGAGTGCAGGCGGTTGGAGGAGATTTTCTGATGCTCCCAAGCCAAATTAAGAGCTCACACAGCTTTGCAAAGGCTGTGCGAACCTTTGCCATGTTTCTCTGGGTTATATGCAGAAAGTAAGACTATGCACCACAGCCAGCTTTCCCTGTTGCTTATTAACCAGTTTATTGCCTCTCACTCAAGCCCTTCGGACTGGCTGCTGACGGCTCCCTGCCAGGCAGGTTGACATGTGCTTTTCTACAAAGCATCATCCTTCACGGCTCACTCTCAGCCTCACCACCCCAGCAGCACACAGGATAGGATACACCGCTGCGTGCTGGCTTTCAAACGCATATTCTGTGTTTCAGGCTTGAAGAGCAGGCTCTCAGCACTGTGAAGCCCTGCTCCCTCCCTCGTGTCACATTCATGAGTAGGTTCTGGCTACACATCATGGCAGAGCTGGGGCAAAGGGAAGCAATGTAGAAAGGGACACTGGGATGAACATTTTCATTCTCAACCATGTGCTGCTCCAGGCATTTCCTCTTTTCCCACCTGGGGCTCCTCTGTATCCACATCTCAGGACTATCTGAGAACTAGTAGAGGAGCAGAAGATGCTCTTTTTTCCACAGAACAGCTATTTGTTGCACCCATAGAAGAAGAAAAAGACTGCTAAGCACAATCCCCCCAAAACTGCTGATATCCCCCATCTGCCCCCAAAAAGATCAAGTGGGTTCATTTTCTAGGGGTGTATGCTGCACAGAGATGGGAAACAAATCATTCACTCACACATAAAGGGTGTTTCATTGGTTTAGGCACAAGGATAGTGAAGTAAAATACATGGATGGTCAAAGTAATGCCATTCATAAAAGCATAAATATGTTTCAGGTCATCTAGCATAGAAGTTCCCAAATTGTTTTGTCTGTCAGTTCCTCCTGCTCTTGAGACATATGTTCTAGGTCCTCCTTCTTACAGGCCAGACATTACATAGAAATAGAATTTTGAAAGGCCAAAAAAAATTAAGGGGGTGCTGTTTCAGGACCTACCAGAGCCCTGACTAACACCAGGACAAGTCCCAGTTGCTGGCTTACTGGTAACATCTTGCTTTGGAAGAAAGCAGCCCACAGTTCCCTGGAACCTGAATCTCAGCTGAAGACCCTGCAGTCCCCTCCACCCCTCCCAGAAATGCACTATCCCTGAGGAGCAGTCACATCTCCCTGGAGCCCCTGAAGTCACTGATAATCCACCTCCTCCCCAAAGCCAGATTTTTCTTACATTGTCATTTAAACACAACTCAAGCAGGCAAGTGTCCACTGCTTCCCTTGAGAAACTTTACTGCAGCCTAATAGCTTTCACCTTGAGGAAACACTTCCTGACAACTTTCTCCTTCACCTAATTTCATCCCATTAATCCTGGTTATACAGGCTGGAGTCACTTCACACACCTCCCCCACCTTGCAGATGCAGGGGCTTGGTGAGTGCATTCCTGCTGAGGCTGCTTGCTCCCATTGCCAGAAAAGTGGAGACCCAGCCCTCACACTCCCTCTCTGCCAACTGAACCTCAGCAGGCATGTGAGAAATGCCTGGGAAGTTGCTTGCATGGAGGGATTTGTTCTTCCCCCCTCCTCCCCATCACTGCCAAACACCCTCTGAATGTGGTTTTAAATGACAGGTTGCCCCTGCCTTTCTCTAGGAAGTGCTTTGCAATGCCAATCTCCATCCCATGAACGCACAGCCTGCACAGCACTATTTGTGTTGACCAACAGGAATTTAATCAACCAACAATAATAAAGAGGGTAATACTCAATTGTATGAAGCCGCCAGTCAGATGAAAGGATTTACAAAGGCTGGATTGATCTCCAAGCCCTGGCAGCTTTCCCACGGTCCCCTTCTAATCTGTGGAGCCAGAGAGAATACATGAAAACTCCAAAATCCGGGTTCTCCTGCAGGGTGTGTTAAGTTCAAATAAGTCGACTACATGTGCGTATTTTTTTTTCATGTCCCCCTGCTCTGAGGCAGGCTCTTCCCTTACCCTAAAGGAGCATCGTGCCAGAGCAAAGCCCCTTGGAGACAGCCAGCTTATGTAACCACTAATGCCATAAGCACTACAATGTCTTTAGTGACAAAAAGGCTCAACGCAGACTCAGACCAACTGCAGCCAATTCACCACTGAGAGCTCAAGAGGAGAAACTGGTGTTACACTGGGAAATCCATCAGCATGGCCAGTGCTGCTTCAGCAGATGGTAATTTTCCAGCAGGTATGGGAACATCTGACACCACAAAGCATTGGCAGGATGGTGTTTGCTTGCTTGGGGAAGAAAGGAAACCGAGGAAATGCTCCAGGGCATATTTTGGCTGTAAACCCCTGAGAGTATGAGCTCTCAGAGCCCAGGTATTTGCCCCCTCTGGCTCTGCACTTATGCAGGCTGCTCGAACCTTCACCTTCCTTCTGCAGAACCTGCCCACACTTCCAGCAGTGAGAGCAAGACAGTCAGATGAGGGTGACACGGGGTCAGCACTGTGGTAGCTGACCCATTTGGGGTGTCACTGGTCACCGCCCTGTAAGCCAGCATTGAGAGAGGGAGGAGAGGCTAATTCAGGCATGCCACCCCCTGCACAAGACATGATCCATCAGCACTGTGAGTCTCCTCTTCCAGCACCTCAGTGACTCCCCCTGAAACACACAGACACTGGCACATGGCTGGGCAGTCCCATCCCATGCAGCCCAGTGCACTCAGTGGCTTTGGAAATTACCTAAGGATCACATCATCCAGACACTCACAGTATTGCTGATTTTACCTCCCACAAACCAGGCAAGCAGCTGGGTTTTAGGTCTGAGCTGCAGGAATTGAGAGCAGCTGTGATATTGCCCCTGGTGCCTGCATAGGGGCTACCAAACCCAAAGGTAACACTCCTGGCTTGGGAAGCCCCTGGGCTGCAAATCTCAGGTATCTGGGAGAGTATTGTAGGGAAACCCATTATCATATGTGGTCATCACATTGTCCTAGCTCTAATTCCCCTGAGCACTACTGGACACAGGACATCAGGCCAGGGGGATCTTCAGCCATTGTCACAGTTTTCAAGCTGTTTTTACCTCTGCTCATCACGTGGCTCAGAGGCACTGCAGTGGAGGAGAGGACCACAGCATCAGGATGTCCACTGCTCTGCCCCACATCCAGCCAACTATAACCATGCTGACCACACACCATGAGATGGGGCAGAATTAAAAGGAAAAGAGAAATTAAACAAACACATAGAAATACCCAAGCAGGGGAGGCAACGCAGCAAAACAGCAGCATTAGCCAGCACTACAGGCAGACTGGCAGTAGCTGCTTTCCAAGGGTCAGTTGCAGTATCTGATTCATCCACATCCCTATCAACTGTCATAGCAAAGGATCTAATGAAAGACACCCTAAAAGCCCACCAGAATAATAATTTTACAATCAATTGATGAAGAACAAGAAGGTGTGGGAGGGCCTGCAAGCAGTGATGCCTCCCTTGGCAAGCAATCAGCTGCATGAGCAAGCTGAGAGCCCACAATATGAGCATTGGCTCTGCTTTACGGCCAGACGTGGTTTGTGGTAGGAAGAAATCAGGGACAGAGATTTCCTGTAGTGGGAGGAGGTTTAGGCAGAGGTTTGGCAGCTTTCACCCCTGAAGCCAAGGTTGTATTTGGGAGGTCAAAGTCCTCTGTCTACAAAAGTATTCACCACAAACACTCATCAGAAAAACAAAGTAAACATCTCTGCACAGTTGTGAGCAATCTCCTTTCCATCCCCTTCTTCTTTAGTCTTGAGGAGAAACAAAAAAAGGCCAGCATGGGAGTCACACCTCCATCCCACACTGGCCAGCTCACACCACCAACACCAGCTAGCTCCAGGGAATAAACACACACATGCACCCAGCAGCTCCCTCCCCTCCAATCTGCACTAATCTCCTCCAGTGTCTGTGCTGCAGAAGATAATTTAGAGGCAATGGTGAGCTCCCAAACACATCGCCTCTCTCACACAGCAATTAAATGTACATCACTGTCTGGCTGTCCCATATCCTTGGGGTAGGAGGGGTTGTCATCATCTTAAAGCCATGATTTACAGAGGTAATAATCATGGCACCAGCCTCATTACATGCCAACTTTCGGGAAATTAGGTGATAGATATTATTCATTAAGTTGCTACAAGATGCCCATATCCATCCATCTGTTACAGCTGAGCTAACATTTTGGTTCAGAGCATGCAGCTAATGGCTTTTTTAGGAGGGAAGCAGGTGCTGTCCTGAAAGGCAGTGTGGAGAAAGAAGTAAGACTGCAACTGGATAAGTAACTTTAAAAATAAAAATAGAATAAAAAAATAAAAAAGAAAAATAAAATAAAAAAAATAATAATTAAATTAAATAGAGACCTCTGAGACTTCTCAGACCTTGGAGGCTTCATGAGTACCCAATAGCAGGACATGCAGGCCAAAGCAGAGCAATGCACAAGACATATGATGACATGATGCTCAAAAATGTCATTCATGAGACAAAAGCTTCATTCCTGGTGAGATCAGCCCAATCAGCTGCACATGTCACACAGCAGATTCATTTTGGCTTGCTTTGTCAGGCTACTCCATCACCCTGAGCCACATGAGACACTCCCAGGAGCTGTTTGGACTTTGCCAGTGCACAGTGCCCAGGCTGTGAGCTGCTGCTCCCCTTGCAGCAACCAGAACGGGACTGCATTGGGGTTATGTTTGCAAAGGCTCAGCTGCCCTTCAACCTCAGAGTCCAGGGGTGCTCCAGCCGTCCCTGGATGCTGCCAATTGCCAAGACCTGCCTTTGACAGCCTCAGAAGAATGGAGATACATGTCCTTAGTCCCTACACCTGTGTCTACACACAAGAGACGGAAAGGGGAGCATGCTGGAGATCTGGCTGTCACCCAGAGCTGGGAAAAGAAACACACACATACACAAAAAGAGAGACAAGGGACAAGTACTTCTCTGTTTCTCCCCCGAAACTACTTATCACCCAATTTTGCCTCAACAAAAAAACTGAGATGAGAATTTTTAGAGAACTCATTTTCAGGATGATTCACTCTCAAAAAGGAAGAAAGGATTCCTGCAAAATATTTTTTGGCTTTTTTATCTTTTTAAGGAAGGCTGTGTTCTTAGGCACAAAACCCAGACGGTAAGTGCTGAGACCTCAGACAGGCACCTGCATTGCTCAGATACCCACTCTCAAGTGTTAGTCAGCATTTGTTAAATAATACAAATGGTTTCCCAGCAAATTTTTGCCAGAAGGAGGAGAATAGTGAGTCCTGATGGTGCTGCAGTAGCCGGTGCCAGCCTTTGACATGATGGCACTGCAAGTCTCAGACAGAGGCAGAAACAGAAAGAGCTTCATGCCCATCAAGCCACAGTATGCCCAGAGGCCCAAATTTATCTTCTCTAACCCTACTCGACCCTTTTAACAAACACTTCCTCAAGCAAAATGCATTAAGAGGTATCACAAAAATAAAAGCATTTTATTTACTCCCTCAATGCATAAAAGGGCAGGTTTTGGTCACAGAAGATGCCAGAGCCAGCTAGGGACTTCAGATCTGGGAAATACTGTAACAGTGATTGCAAAGAGGGCAAGAATTGGAGTGTAGGGGAGGCAGGGGGCCAAAGCACGGGACCTGGAAAGCCTACAGTCTGCTTAAAAGTTTGCCACTAACAATGGGCAAGACCTCAGCTTTTGTGCCCATCCAACCGCAGGCAGCTGCCTGAAGGGGCGACACTTGCCAGTGACATCCCGGGATGATGTGGTGACGCAGAGCATCCCTGTCTGGGGCTGGCACGAGGCATGGGGACGTGCAGCTGGGCATGGGGAGCCAGCACCAGCCCTTGGCAGCTGCCCAACACAGGGTCAGTCGAAGCTGCCTGTGAAACCACATGCCTGGTGCTTCATCGTTGAACCGCAGCTAATGGCTCCCCACTGTTTTTTCCCCTCCACAGCTCAGGGTATTTGCCTAAGCGGAATGGAAAGTGCACTGTGATGTTCTACAGAGCAAATCAGTCAGGGTAGCATCCCAGCCACACTGGGTGGCAAACCTGCTGTCTCTGCAGCATTAGCAAATCTGGGACTGCCAGTGTGCCTCACAGTACTTACAGCACTTCCCACACAACTTGATTAAGTTCTGAATACCAGCCTGGCACTCCCAGGCTCCAATGGTGCTGTACGACTTCCCCACCACAAGTTCTGACCTGGGCCTCCCCATCAAGATAAAAAAAAAATCTGAATAAACTTAATACCAGCTAAGCAAAACTTCCTGCAGAGCTAAGCATGTGTTAAACCCTGGCTGAACAGCTCACTAACCTGAGGAATGATAAAAAGGCATTGCCTGGAGTCAATCATATTTCCATATGCTTTTCTGGATCAGGGCTGTGCATCACAAGCCTTCAGCACAGCCATGAGCAGCATCTTCCTTGCCTATCCCCAAGCCCCACACTTCAGGCAGCAGGTTTTCTTCTCCCTGCACTCCTCCATTACCTGGCACAGCCCCCACAGGACAGGCCGTGTCCTGCTCACCAGCACAGGTGGAAGTGTTGAGCACAGAGCTGCCAGTCACAGCAGCACGCTGCACGCCACAGAAGTTCCATTACCTTTTTGTGAGCCAAGGCTGCCCCAAATATGTTTCTCTATAAGTGTACCAACCAGCTGGGAATTTTAAGGTGCCCTTGACTGTGCCCATATAGGTCTTCTTCCAAAGTAATGCATTAGCACAGGTTCCCAGGTGGGAGCTGAAGGGCTCATTCTGCAAGGCTGCCTATGACATTCACAGCATATATCATGAGGTTAGATGCTGCTGTTAGGATGAAAGGGACATCATGATAGCAGAACCCAGGATTCACACCGACAGACTTGTGTTCCTCCAGGACTCAGCAGCGTTTGCCTTGGGCAATAATATGGCAGGAAAAACAAAATGTTCAGCGACTGAGAGAGATGAAAATACGAACACAGACTAAATTTGAAGACATTTACAATAGAAAGGAAGGTAGGAGATTCAGGAATTTGCCTTGCAAAATAAGCAGCAGGAACAAAAATTTCAGAAGGCAGTCCATGTCAAGTGTGAGTGCTCACTATGGCACAAGCCCACATTTGCCAACCTCAAATATCCCTTCTGATCTCCTGTGTCCTTATCCTGGTGCATTTTGAATATACCCATCACTACATGTCACACACAGCAAAAGTGTAATCTAAGGGGCTGGCTATACTCACTCCACTCTGGATATTAGAAAATATTGTGTGTTTTGGACATTAGAGCATTTCTCCCTTGTGATAGTAGATCTGGTATAATTAGGTACAGCATAATTAAAAATAGATTTCACAGAAATTAATTTTCAAACACAAAGATTCAGGAGCAAATTCAGTCCTGTTTTAATTCTCCTGGAGTCATCTGAAATGACCTTAGGGATGAATTCAGGCAACTTGAATACCCATGTCTCATTATTACCAAATGAGCTGTGCACCTATGAAGGGGCAATGGGTCTTTTGGACAAGCATGATCACATACAGAGATGGGCATGTCCAGGATGGAGGCAATGGATAAAAGTGCCTCTTGGCTCAGGATTCTCTAGCACTCATCTGCTGATTTCACTGTTGTTTTTGCTTAGCCAAAAATTTAGTTTCAGCTTTTCTTCAAAATAACACATGCAACACACTCTCCTTCAGGTCACTGCCACAATATAGCAAGCGCTGGGTGGCCCTTGGGAATATGAGCTTTCAGACAGATTAATACAGCTTGACTGAAGAAGGGAAGATGACAGACACTACTTAACAGACTCTAAGTTGGGCTCATCCTTGAACTGAATTTTCTTCACAATCTCACGATTCCTCTATTGGAAAAGTCAGTCCTCATATAATGAAGTGCAAATACTTCTGCTCTTGGTAATTACAATTACTTTTAACTCAGACAGTGGACAAAGGTTAAAGATTCACTTTTTGGAGTTTTTTTGCTTTTACTAACATTGTTTTAAATACACAGACACCAAAACCACAGATCCAGTGATAATAATTTAAAAAACACAACAACAAAATATTTTACAAATATTCTCATGTTTCCATGAAACAACTGGCTTGTTAAGGTACCATACACTTACTCAATGGATTTGCAATCACCAGAAAAACCACGGGGCCTTCAGTACACAAGGCCCTTGGAAAGTTTATCACAAGGAGCTTACCACAGCTACTGGGTCATCCTTGACTTTTTAAAACCTTTTGTGAAATAGAAATAATGATACTAAAATGATGCACACATACTTGTCTGTGGTTTTGCCCATAGAGGACATCACAAGGACAAGAAGGAACAGATAGAAAAAATTTAACTCTTCGCCCTTCTTCCCCTTAGCCCTCAAATTGCCAGTGAGTCTGTTCCATGAGAGCACAAAATGTTTTACTTCATTCAGACCATTGATGTGCTGGGTGTCACTGAGGCAGTGGAGTCCAGGGGAGAGGCAGCTGCCAGGTCCTTCCAGTGCAGGCAGCCCTGCTCATGCCCATCCAGAGCAGGCAGCCCTGTCCATGCTCATCCAGAGCAGGCAGCTGTTCTAGTGCCATTCCAGAGCAGGCAGCCCTGTCCATGCCCATCCAGAGCAGGCAGCCCTGTCCATGCCCATCCAGAGCAGGCAGCCCTGCCAGTGCCCATCCAGAGTAGGCAGCCCTGCCCATGCCCATCCAGTGCAGGCAGCCCTGTCCATGACCATCCAGAGCAGGCAGCCCTGTCCATGCCCATCCAGAGCAGGCAGCCCTGCCCGTGCCCTTCCAGAGCAGGCAGCTGTTCTAGTGCCATTCCAGTGCAAGCAGCCCTGCCCATGCCATTCCTTCCAGAGCAAGCAGCCCTGCCCACGCCCCTGCCGCAGTGGGGAGTGCGCAGCCCCATGGTGACACACATGCCACCATGGGCCTTCGGAGACCCACAACCCGCCGCTCTAATTTTAGCACTAACAGCCTTGCTGGCATCTGGGGAAGACGTCTGCCCTGCAGACGCAGGCAGCCGGCAGCCAGTGGCAGAGCCCCAACAACACAACCCCCTGGTGAGATCTGCCGCAGGGAGCAGCATGAGGACACAGCCAGGAGTGGCATCTCAGCTGATGGGAGAGCACTGGCAGCAGGAGCAGTGCTGGCCCAGAAGCACAGCAGGATTACAGCTGGGGAGGCAGGCACAGCCAGCACTCAGAGCAGCCCTGCGTGCCGCCCCAGGTGCATGCAGAGCCCATTCTGTGCCCTCCCTTGCCCCTGGAGAACAGGGATCTGTCCAAAAGTTGGTCAAAAATGCTGCACTCTGAAAACCTTGACTGATTCACCCACCTCTCCTGCCACAACAGCAGAGCTCCAGCCACCTCTAGCTGCCAAGGATAACAAATTTGAGAAAGGGATGTTATATTGTGCACCCAGCTATTGGAGAAAATCACACTTTTATCTTAGCAAAACAACTTTCCCTTTCTACTGCTGGCAGAAAGAAAAGACTGTCCCCACCTATCTGCGTTGCATAACGCAGCTGCAGCATCTAAAGCAATGTTTACCTGAAGAAAATATATTGGCCGAACAATTCGTGCCTGGTTTCCAGACTGCAAAGGGATGCAGCATTTGGAATCCAAGAAAACAACAACAGCACCGGGTATCAGCCAGATCCAAGGATCACCAGTCTGGAAAGCAACCTTCTGGGAGGACAGCAGACATTAGAGGGCCAATTCAAAGTGAGCACTGGGGAGATAGGCAGAACAAGATAGTCAAGCTTTTCCAGCACTGGGAGGTGTGATCTCAGAGCAAGGCTTTTTACCTGCCATCACAGCCCCTGAGAGACACCAAACCTGCCCCTGCAGCACCTGTCTGCACATCAGGCCCTGCCTGCACCTCCCAGCCCACTGCCCTCTGCTCGCCCCAGGGCAGCTCCTCACCTCCTCCTGCACGGTCACTCAGGCTTTCATCTGTTCAGCATCCAGTTCAAAGACCTCAATATGAAAATAGTGGGAGCACTGAGCCCCAAGAGATTGAATCCACCGCTTCTTGCTCACACAACAGTGGGAAAGTTCACGCCTTGTGTTCCTAAGAGCAGGAATCTTAGCTAATATTTCTGCTCATTAAAAGCGAAAAACAACAAAAAACCCAACAACCCAAATCCAAGACTCTTTGCAAGGCTAAAAGAAAAAAAAGGTCCCGCAGTCTTGGGAAATGTCTTTCCCATTGGCTTCTCCTTCAGGATTTGGTTTAGGCTTGTGGGAACTTAACACATTAGAAACTCGCCCATAATTTGCATGCCCCAAACAGCAGGGAGATACCATGAGATCTGGTAGTCCTGAGATTTCTTTCCTTTGGCAAAATATATTCCAGAATTCACTTGAAGAAAAGTTCACACATCATTAGAAGTAAACTGTATTCAGCCAGTGAGTGAAGAAAGGGTACAAGATGACACATTATCCTGTGGTTTTATTATAAAAGCTTTGCTCCCTTACCTCATTTGCAAAATTAGGGTTGGTCATAATCCTTCCATCAGTCTTTCCTGAAAATTAGCAAGGGCCCAAACCAGATTTTCAAATTAAAAAAAATCTTCCCACACTTTTAAGAGATGTGAAAACAGATTTGCCAGATATTTCATTTGAAGGAGCTTTCTGAAGTACCAGCTCGGCATCTGAATGCTAAAATGCTTCTTTGCAAGTGATTTAGGAGATGGTCTAGTGAATAGTCCCCAGAAACACATGCAGCCCAAATGATACTCTACTTCACCCACTCCTCTGAGTGGGAATGAAAGGGAATGTGGGCCAGAAGGAAGACAAATATTTAAACCTTTAAATTTTATGCTTTAAAGACAGCATTATTTGAAAATACCGCTTATTTTCTTGTACAGGCCCAGGCAGGATAAATAAAAGTAAGATGGAGCAAGGACACAGAAGCCTACAAATGCCTTGGAGATGGGCACCTCCAGTGTATTCTACCAGCCCATTTTGCCCCTGAGCTTGGCAAAGTCAGACCAAAGAAAGCCTCACAAGTGAGATGCTGAAACCCCCTCCAGGCAGGTCTGAGCCACTCACTGCTGTGCAGGAACCCAAATGGGATAAGCTGGTGCTTCTGCTTCTGCAGGGAGGACAGGGGCTCTGAGAACTCAGCAAACAGCAGAGCTGTGGAGAGGTAAGAGAGCAGGGCCTCCTTCTGCAGGACTAGGGGAGAGACAGCCCCTGTACCCTGCCTGATGCTGGGGCCCAGGCACTCTGCCCTGCAGCCCACCCAAACCCACCAGTGGGCAGGAATCCTTGGGAGCTGTGTCCTCCTTGCTCCTAAGGCAATATTCCACATTTGTAAAGCAGTGCTCTATTCTATCAGGTCTCCCCTGGAGCTGGCTGTGACAGCAGCAACCCAGAGCAGAGCCATTCTGCAGTGCCAAGGAAAGCCAACACTGCCCAAAGAGCGTGCAATTCAGCTGGACATGCTGAATGGAACAAGCCTTGCCATCCCATCTTGCCAATGGCAACCCAGACACAGAGCAGCTAAGTGACTTGCCGAAGGTCACACCAGGATTCTGCGGCCAATCCCAGCCCCACGTGGCCAATCCACTGCCTCAACCACACAGCAGCTCCTCTCTTTCATGTGGTCATTGGGCAGAAGCTGAAGAGCCGCTGCTGTTTCGCAAGGCAAAGCCACATCCTCGAGCCCTTCCCTGGCACATCCTGCAGCAGCCAGCAACTTTGAGAGCACCACTGAAGGCTCGTGCAGCAACTGGAGATCATGGCTCATATTTCTCCCCTTAATAAAAACAGCCCTTTGGCCCCAGCCCCTGCCCTAGCCAAATCCAGCCTCTCCACCATGTCCTCTCCTTTACCTTCAGTCTGCAAACTGGAAGGCACTGTTGCCATAACACTGTTGCCAAGGAAAAATAACGACATGTTTATCAATAAAAAGTGTTGGGTGTGCACAGAAAAACCAGTTAAATTTGCTGGGCCTGGAGCCACTCCTCTTGTTCTCCAGCTCTCCTAACCCACCTGTGACCTGCTCTGTGGCTTTAGACATTAGCACATGTACAAGCAGAGACACAGAAACACTTACTGGCCTGAGGAGCTGCCCTGTTCCTTCAGTCCAGCACTGCGACACAAAAGCCTGCATGGTCTCCAGACCAAACAGAACCTCTTCTGATCTCATAGACAGCCCTGCTATGAGCAGCATGTTGGAGAAAAGATTTCCTGAGGCCCTTTCCAGCTTGAACTTCCCTCTGACTGTTGCTGGCCATTGTTCTGACTGCAATTGCTCCTTTACTAGCACAAAATGCTCACTCCCAAGGCAGCAGCACTGATGGGATGTGAGTGTCTCAGGTCCCATTTGACCACCCCCATGGGAAGCAGCCCCTTTCTTTGCTGCAGCTCCACAAACACGTGAATGTCACTATCCATGCTTACACCTCTTGATCCTGCAGGAAATTATAGAACTTGGTACAGAAAAGTAAGAGCTGAGTGAATCACAGATACGAGGCTGGGTACAGCTGATCCAGATCTAGGGAACAAAGGCCAGAACCTTGGTGTTAACACTGGAGTTTACCAAATCAGCTTCCTGGAAATCCACCACTGAGAATTTCCCAGACAGCAAAGGAGGAGGAATCCCAAACCCACAGCAAATAAGAAATTCCAATATTGAATAAAGTAGTACTAAAAAATGAAGTAATGACAAAATAAATATGAAGAAAAAAATTTTAAAACCCACAGTCATATAATCAGGCCAGTAAAAGTTTTGTTGCCAGTGTTTCAATCTAAAAAAACAAAAATTATGTGTCTAAAGCTTCTTCCCTGCTCCAAGAGATTCTTATTCTCTAATATTTGAGCAGGAAAGATTTGACAAGCAGTGCTTACCATACCCTGAACTTTTCCCACCTACTGCTCTCTTTTCTTTTAAGTCTTGGATATTTTAAGAGACCTTACCTGGACCTAGGGCTTTTCCCCATACTTTGTTAAACAAAATTTTAAAATCAGCTACCTGAGTACTTACATTCTTCCAAACAAGTTCACACACCCCTTCAAATTCAGAAAGAGGAAATAACTTAACTTGATAAACAGGCTGAGATCTATTTAATTTTAATTATTAAAAATTAAGTGTTAATTTCAGGGCCTTCAATAATTCAGCTTAATTACCCAGGAGACAAAACTGTCAGACCAAACCCTGTAAAATATCTCTAAACAAAACAAAACATATCAGTAGCAGGCAGAATGACTGAATCTATTACCCTATCCCCCAATGAAAAACCACGCTGCCAGGCGCTGGCAAGGCTGCAGGTAATAAAAGTGATGCTGAACATTTCGGGAGGGAACAATGCTCCAGTGTGCAGCTTGAAGCAGGTGACAGCATCCTTTCTTCCACTCGGATGGGGTCTGTTAAAGCTGTAGCCCCTCATCCCCTCCAAGTCCTTTTGTTCGGCGAACAAGGCGCCCTGCACAGATGGCACTGACTTGTGAGACAAACCGCTCCGATAATTGCTCACCCAGGCCGGGACGAGAGCGCACGGAGCCAGCACCGTACAGCACAAAGTGCCCTGCCTGGGCACCCGCGCCTGCTTTCTGGGGAGAGGTGGGGAAAAGGACCGTGCCCTAAGAGGAAAGCTCAGGTACCACAAACAGCTGAATTGGTCGTGGCATCAACACACCCGGCATCTTTGCTCAGCCTAGCACGGGAAACCTCTCCAGCACAAAGGAGCGCATCCTGCTATTTATACAAAGCAGCGCCTCCCTCCGCGCCAATCCACCCGCCTTCCCTGCCTGCTCCTCCTGTTCCCAAGGAAAATGGACCCCTCCATTTCATCTAACGATTTGCTTCTTCTCCCAAGCATATTTCAGGGGGGGAGGGGAAACAGGTAGGAGTACCCAGGGACAGGACCCCAAAGAAATCCATTCCTCAGAAAAATAAATGCCAAGTTAAATTCCATAAACCACCGTAACCACCACAAATGCGGATCCCTGCAAACAGAAATACCATCAAAAAGGTCACATCGGCAGCTAGTGTGACCTGTGCTTGGAGCCAGGCAGAGCCCTGCCCTTCTGCTTTGCTACTCCTGCATCTGGAGGAGGTGGACATCAGATGCTGCATCTCCATTTAGAAACAAAAAAGGAAATCTATGCCTTTTATTGAAGGTACTGTTGTGGAATTTGGTAAATGGATAACATGTTCAGTATCTACTAGCATGACACACAAACATAACTAGCATAAACACACACACACACACACACACACAAAAAAAAAAAAAAAAAAGGAAAAGCCTGCGGCAAGACTAATATTAATACCCAGTCATGTCACTCTCAATTAAGTTCATATCTAATGAGCCCATTTTCTCCTTGCACTGTCCACTGATGCTGTAAGCAATGTCCAATGAAAAGCATAAAATGCTGCTTCTGGAAAGCAATGATCTGTACTGGTGAATTTTGAACTGACCAATTATGAACATTATTTTTAATGGAACAAGCAGGGTTTCTACCAACTATAGTCATCAATGCCAGAAAATGTCTGTGTCCACAAAATGTCCAGACACACTTCTCTCAGACTGCAACCACTATTGCTATTACTTGATTTCCTATTATTATTATCTCTGTAAAAATATATTTAAAAGAAATATACATATATATATATATATAATGTAAAAAAACTCCTGTGCACCCTAGCATTGCACCTATATTGGGAATGCCTGTTTCCCAGGAACAGCAACTGTTTCTCTAGATTATACAAAATCTGAAACTCAGTGAAATCTATCCAAGAAGCACCTTTTACTCTCAGGTAGAAGGTAACTTAACTGTGTTGCCCTAAAATCAACTTTGTAGCACTGATACATGGAAAACCTTACATCATCCCCAAAACCGCTTATCTGCTGCCTGCAGAAGGTGTGGCAGGGAGAACACCAAGAGCAGTGCTGGGCAGATCTCAAGCGAGTAGAGCAGGGTAGCACTGCAGCCAAGTGAACAAGTCCTGACACACAACTATCCCTCAAGGAGGTTACGTTATGCCCAGATCCTCTGCTACAGCCTTCATTCCCACAGGCATCCATCCATCCATGACAAGGTACAGGCACACCCTCCAAATCATTTTAATGAAAACTGGTTGAAGGTAGAAAGTTAACCTGCCCCCCCAATCAAGTTTGCTTTATAAAATTAATCTTTGGATTGACTATATTAATGTAACCCGTTCGCCTGCCTGGCTGGAGGCTCATGGAGGTCATGTGGGGCTCTGAAGTCCATGGAAGGGCTGCTTTTCTCCAGAAGAGAAGAGATACCTCTCCTCATCATGATGCTCTCAACACATCACTCTCCCTCCATCCTTTTTTCCCAGGAAGAGATCATTTAATCTCAATGATCGTACAGTGCATGGTTGGCCGATTTTTGTCCCCTCTCAGGGAGCTCTGGAGCATACAACCATGTCTAAGAAGCTCTCTGCATCAATTCTGAGTTGAGAAGACAAAGAAAAAAACAGGACCAGTTTCCAGTATGGATATGGTGTTGGTTTACCGTTCTCAGCCAGGGAGAGCACACTAAATACACACCAAAAGCCATTTTAGCCAGTGAGAGGCATACTTAGGTAAGCACAGCAACAACCTGAAGTGAGTTTTGAAGCCAGGTACAGGTCTATCCTTTCCAAATGCATCAACACTTGTGCCTACACTGTTGGCGCAGCTTGCCCCACAGCTTTGGTCTGCCTTCATTCAGCACTTCACCAGCAACATCTCATCTTCTGTCCAAGCCCAACAAGCAAACAATTGCAGGCCAAAACAGTAATCCTGGCGGGATGTTGGATAGACGAGGAAGACTCTGTTGATCTTCCATCCTTTCCTAGTAATGCCAGAATTTTCTTACTGCTTTCTCCCCGTTTCAGGTAACAGGTGTTTCAAGGAGGGACAGTGAAGGAGCAAAGAAACATGCACTAAAGTACAGTCTATTTCACAAAGATTTAAGCACACTCTCAGGCTGAATTCTCCATGAAGGTTCCCCTCAAAAACTTCAATTAAAAAAAAAAAGACACATTTTTTCCCTCAGATTGGACCTGTACTTGCAAGAAAATAAGATCTCTCCCTTGGGGTGAGAGAAGGGGGAGAAGAAATGCTCTGAGCCAGTTCAACCTCAAAGAAGCAATGCTGTTGTTTTAAAATTACCCATCCTTATGAAGTCAGCCAGTCAGAAGTGATTCTTTCCAAACCTATCTGCTTTGTTTTTTTCTCACTGCTTTAGCACAGTTTTACAGAAGAGGGAGGACATACAAGAAGAGTGAGCATGTTCAGGAGGTATTTGAGTCCTACATGACCCTCACCCCCACATTCACATGCTGCAATCTGATACAATCATTTTATTACTGCTTTAGCTGTGCTAAATCCAATTTATCCGCCAGGCCATAAATCTTGCTGTGTACAGCAGCAGAGCCTTGGTTTCAGGCTCTGAGAGATGCTTCACCAAGTAATGAGTGTCCCAGCCGGGTTACTGTTTAACCTGCAGTGGCAGTGGAACAAACGGCATGTCAGCGTGTGCAGCTCCAAATGGCAACACAGCAGATGATTGAGACCCAAATGTTTTGCAAATACAGTTGAAGAAAAATATTTGTATTCGGCAGCTCCACCAAGTCTGTACAAACACTCCAAGGTCGAATCCACACGTGGACTGTTGAATGATCAGTCGTGTTATGAAATTCTTCCTCCAAAACCCTCAAGTTTTAAGAGTGTCTGGCAGAGACAAAAGACCTGGTAGGAAATCAAATCTGTTTCACAGGATAATTATCTTCCATGTTTTACAACTATTGCCAGAACTGGGGAGGGCGGGTGGGGGGGGAAATGGGAAATTAGGATTATGGCCTCCAAATGCTGCAAGAAGAGCCTTGTGTCCTCTTGCACCATCGCTGTGCCTGGCAGCCTCGCAAGGCTGAGCGCTTGCACAACTCCAGGGCTGGCACCTGGCCCACTGGTTCAGGGAGGGGAAAGCACGGAAGCGGCATCCATCAACAAGCAGAGAGAAAAATGCACAGGGGTGTGATCCTAAGCTCTGGGAAAAAGGCTGGAGGGCTACTTTAGTCATTCCTTTGCCACAGGTAATGCCAGTTGGGACATGGGCTTGATGCCTGCTTTGGGCAAGCAGCTTGGCTGCCAGGTACCTGTTGGCCATGTTTTGGGAGCTTGCTTTGTTTTATCCTTTATTCCAAGTGTGAATGTAGGAGTTGGCTTCACTTTGATGCTGGAATTCTTGGACAAGCACACTGGTGGCAAAGAAGGAGAGGCTGGTAAGCAACCAGTTTTGCCACTGAAGAAAATGTGCTGGGTAGCTGGACCCTTCCCTGTCACCCTGTAAGGCTGCTCTATTTTGAGCCCAAGCATAAACTGCAATTCCAAGACAGAAGAGGTCCCTCAACACATGTCACACTAAGGAAATAATAATTGCCCCTTGGTTTGATTTCATTGTACAAGATATTCCCCCTGCCCCCACTCCAACAGCTTATGAAATCAGCTGAAGCACTAGAAGCAAAGAAAAGAAATTCCTAAAGGAATGGCAACCTGCCGAGTTTCTAAAGAGGCAAATCTTGAGACGCTCTCTGGAAACTGGGGTAGCTCCCTGCATGAGCCAAGGGGAGAAACTAAGAACTCCACTCCCTTCCCTCAGCTTCCACTTTCTCAGGTATTTCTGCTTGATACAAAAGTGAGTAACAATCTAAATGGAAGTCGGGGCTACAAAAGCAAGGACCTGCTCATGGATGCTTCCGAGACCCAGTAGTCCTGTCAAGAAACTCAGCACAGGCTACAAACTCTGCTGGAATTCCAACAATCCATTTGGGCGTGTGGGAATCTCAAAGGAAGGCACCAGCTCCTGTGCCAAGGTGGTTTCCTCTCTCTCTGAGGGCAGGCCATGAGGCATGTGTGCTGGCAGGATGCTTTTCTCTAGGACTTGATTTTCCCCCACCGAGATGGGCACACTGAACTCCTGGTGACCAGCAGTGGGTCTTTACCAGCTCCTCCCTCTCTGCTCAGCTTCACCCTCACACAGGCAGCTGGTTTGGGGCATAATGCTTCAAAAAAGGAAGCACATTGATTTGACAGTCCACTGGGGAACAAGACTTCTCTGCAGCCTAGAAAACATGACCTACAAAGGATGACTGAAGGAACTGGGTTGTTTAGTCTAGTGAAGGCTGAGAATAGACACGTTTACTCTATCTGAAATACATGACAAGTAGGTGGAAAGAATAACCTGTTTCCCTTTCCCACAGCAGACTGGACATGGCAAAACCAGACCTGAACTGCAGTGGTAAAAGATTAAGGTTAGAGGTTAGATAAAGCCTTCCAGTTAGGAATGACAGTGCCACGCTGGAAGCCACAGCCTGCAGAGGTGATGGAATTGCCATCTGTGGAGGTTTTAAGAGCAGGCTATAAAAACACCTATTTAGATATGAGGTGGTCTTGCCTTAGGGTGGAGAGACGAGCTAAATGACCCCTGAAAGACTCACATCCTGTTGCTGTTCAATTAATTAGTAACAGTGCTTCACAAGTCAATATCACAATTTTCAAATCAATTGGTTCGTTTGAGGCCTGTTATTGACATCTGCATTTTTTGTGCTAAGCCCAGTCCTCCCACAACTACTGCTCTGCCCGAGGCCGGTCCCAGACCCCTACCAACAAAGCAGGCAACCACAAGAGTATATCTGCTTTACACATTGTTTTTATTAAGTGGAGGAGGTCCAAAGTAGCTGGTCTTGCTCACAAGGACAAGATTTCTAAATGATGGTGGAGCTGACAGAGGATCTCACAAAACTCTGAAACACAGCCAGGGCACTCCTGAACTGGTGTCCCTTGGTCAGCCTGCGACCAATGCAGCCCCAAGCTGTGCACACAAATGGAGAGGTTTTGAAAACAATCTTCAAATCCCCATGAACATTTTTGTTGCCAGCCACTGAAGTCTGCAAGCTGACTTCTGTAATCACAAGAAGATATTCTGTCTCTTGCTACACGCACACACCACAGATACATAAGACATATAACACGACAAGTAACCATCAGGGGAAAAATCCCAGTGTCTAAGCAGACATCAAGAATGTATTAACCTTCTGAACCCATCTCCTGTGACACACATCTGCCTTAGTTTCATATCAGAGTAGAAAGTCTCCAGTTCCAGCTGTGCATGAGAGGAGAGCTGAGCCTCTTCCACCTCCCTACACCAAAAACCAGACACCAACGGGAACGTCCAACCTGGACCTGGTTAAAGACAACAGAGGTGGGTCAGACTTCACTTCTCACCACACTGCAGCCAAGCCACTGGTCAGCATCCCAGCTGAAATGCTGTCTTCCCTTCTAGCTCCCTCTCCCTAAGAGCATCATTTCTTCCTTCCAAGGCACGGCAAGGGGCAGCTTGCATTGGGGAATACACATTTTTGGAGCCAAGGAGACAATTCAGTTCAACAAACTGAACAACCTCTTCCTTAAAACTCTCCTTTCAGAATTTCCACAGCAGCGCCAAACACACAAGCACCTCAATGGTACAGAAACCAGTGTGAACAAGCCATTGGCTTTTATGCGCCAGAAATCAGGTACTGCGTAAACTGATGAAGGTCTGGCTTTAACAAGGGGCATAAGGTGACATATTTAGCATCTTTTTTTAATCCTTCTAAATTGTAAGCAGTTTTTCAGCTATATTAATTCTTTGAAGCAAGTGGTTCTCCGCTAATCATCCTGGTTTATGTTTACATTATGAGGTGTAATGATGCATCTCAGGAATGTTATGGTATTAGTTAAATTAACTAAGACAACTCTGCCTGCAAACTGATGAATTTTAATGTGTCAACATCAGATATGAAAACGCAGTTGTGTGGGTCTCCAGATTCACATGACCATATGGTTCAGAATTCTAATTAATTCCTTTGGATTACATTTCACATAACTTACAGCTACATTAATTCAATATTTCTTTCAGAATTTTGGAGAAACATATATTTTGCCAAGCTGTGACTTTTCAGCTCACAGTAAGTGTTAAGTGTAAGAAAAACCTTTCATTTCCCCTTTTCCTGATAACCTTGTCTCACCTCCCCATGGGCTGGCATTCTTCCCAAACCAGAGGTCAGGTGGAGCTGCTCTGCCCCAAACAGACTGCAAAGACCCACTTTGCAAGAGCCATAAAGGTTTATTACTGAAAACAAACTCGTTTTCAAATTGTTATGTGCTGTGGGCAATCAATCAGACAAACTCTCCGGGAGGAAATGCAATCCAGGCTTCTGAAACACAGTGATTGTGACAAGTAGGGATAGCACAGACCCTGGAGCCAGGCACTGCTATCATCACTGCAGACCATCAACAGTCATATGAGCATTGACAGAAGATTTCCAGCTCCGTGGGGCGTTGCACAGTGCATGGGTTTGCAAGTTTCAGTTTGGGGACAGTGGTATTTTCTCTTCTTTATCTGACCCCATTTCTTAATGATCCACATTCAAGATCTCCCTCTAGGCAACAAAGAGCATTTACTTGTGCTTCTCATTAGTTAAACCAAATCTGAATAAAATGAAAGCACAAACTCATCTCAGAGCTCAAAATAGATCTGGTCAGACATACATGCCATCCACGGTTACTCTAGAAAAAAAATATTTCAGCACAGAAACTAATAATCCTCGAGATCTCCATGGTGTGAATGGAGCAACTATACCACCACTGCGGTTTTCTGGAATATCTAACAGTTTCAAAAGCCAAGTACACTGAGAACAGCCCTCAGTAGCCTTGAAATACCCCCAGGAGTGACCACGGCAGGTTCATGCCCAGTGGGAGAAGACTGAGATCTGCCAGCACATCTTGGCATGGCTGCATTCAGGTAGGATTTCTTCTGATACAGTTACACATTCTCACAGCATGGCATGAAAGGAGGGGTTTGAGAGGTTTAAAGATTTAAGATGTTTCTCTCCCTTCTCGAGAGTAGCAAGTAACTACAGGCACTATCAATTTAACAGCTCAGCTCTGCAAGAACTAAACACGCTCAGCTTCCCATCTACACTGCCCAGCGGGGGAAGGTTTTAACGCGTCAGACAATGTTTGTTCCATTTTTGAAAGGGTCAAGAGGACCCAAGACTGGGACTGCCAGATCTGCAATTTCCTGCATCCCTTACTTCAGAGAATTGCTAGGGAAAATCTGAACACAAAACCCCAATGCAAGTGCAGAATTACTGGTTGCAGTCCCCAGGGTGGAATTTCAGAAGCACTGGTAGGGGCTGGGTGATACAACACACATTGACAATGGGTTCCCACTGCCGCCAGTCTCTAAATAAAAACATTCTGCAGCAGTCACAATGTTTTTACTGCCACAAGGGTCAGTCCCTCCTTAAAGTCTGAGACTGGACATCAGCCAACCAATAGAGCAAATAATTCATCAAAACACCAAAGCAATCAACATCATTATCAATGAGCATTTTCCTTCAAGGGGTATGAGGCAATCTGACACAGTACAACGAGAATGCAGCAACTGCCACCAGCCTCTCCACTCCTCTCCCAAGTGGGAAAAGCTTCTCTTTGCCTGGCCTGGACCAGCTCTAGCACCATCTGCCCTTGGTTATCTCTTCAGCAAAAGAAGTGGGTGAGAGAAGAAAGCCCTGTCCCACAGCTGAAGGACATGGCCAGAGCCTGGGAATGCCACTGGTCCTTAGGCAGCCTCTTAGCCCCTTCCTCAAATCCAGTCCCAGATCTGGCACCTTGCTTTGGGTGGGAGGCAGGTAGCCTGACTTCAGCAAAATAAATTTATAGATCTGTCAAGTTTAAAAGGTTCAAACTCCTTCTTTCCACCCCAAAGAGCTGAAAGAAAGGGACATCTTTGGGCTTGTTTTGAAGCTCCAATGCATATTAAATGGCAGTCCTACAGGGAGGGAACAATGGTGGGAAACAAAACCCCAGGAGTGTTGAAAAGAGCATTTCTGAAGTGAAACAGCTACACAGTTTAATCTCACGAACCTCTATAAAAAGATGCTACTAATGCACAAGACTCCATCTCTGTAAATGCTGCGTGACAAGCAGTCAGACAGAGCCGATGAGCATTTACCTAACAACAAAACCCCAGGAAAAATTGAGGAAAAAAACCCAGATTGCAACCCTAATCCTGCTGGCAATCTTTTGCTTAAATATTATTATTATTATTATTATTATGTAGTTGTTATTTGCATTATAAGCCTAGTGACAGACAGACAACAATTCTTGTCTGAGCTGCTGCTCAGACACAAAATAACGTCAAGTTTTTCATCCCCAAGTGACTGGAGATATCACAGCTAAAGCAGGGACACACAAGGGACTGTGGGAGCCATGCAAGGGCTGCCTCCCTGCTCTGATGATCCATCCCACCTTCCCTATGTACATACCAGGGACCTGTGTACGTTCTCTTGCATAACACTTAATGGTTATTTCTCCTGTGGAAGTGCTTAAAGACTCCTAAAGGGCTTATAGCCCCATTACCCCAGGCACCATAAAAGCAGGGAGCCCAAGGCCAGTTCCCAACCCCAGAGACAAGTGAGACTGAACACATGAACCGCAGTGGTTTCTAAAGCCTCAGGTGGTTCCCAGAAAACACCTAACAGGCTGAGAACTGCAGATGACAACTCACCCCACACAACTGAATAAGAGAGGATGGTTTCAGAAAAAGGGGGGAAAAAAAGAATACCCTTACCAATTAAAAACTTGTTTAAAGTGGTTGTTAAGGAAGAGTTTGCTTTGTGCTCCACATTTGTGTGAAAGCAATATAGTTTTATGACAAGAGATTTTTTTTTTAAGGCCCTTGGGCTTTTGTATTGAAGTTTTTCACCCAGCGGTGGGACAGCAGCAGTGAAGCAGAACATGACAGACAAATAAGGATGTGATGTGTTGAAATGCTGCCCTCAGATGAAGGAGTTGGACATTCTTAAGTTCTGACAAAGAAATGCTGTTTACGAAAGTGTGGAGCATAATTTCCTATAAAAATACAAAGTTTTATTCAAATCCCAGAGCAATCCATAAGCCCGATGCTAGCAGCCACCCTGGTATAAATCACTGACTAGGTTTTGATAGCAATCTCATTAGCTATTGTACCAGGAACTCAAGTACACATTGATGAGTGCTGCGGAGCACTGTCTTCCCACATCTTTTCAAATAGCTGGAACAGGCAAAAATAAATCTTCTGTAGGCTTTGAAAAGACCAAGATGCTTCAGAAAAGGCTTCTCATCACTATTTTTTTCAAACGCAAGTAAAAGAAAAGATCCAATGAATTCTCTACTCTTTCACTGAAGAGATCACAGCTGTATTGCTGGTCTCTTTTCTAGTGCTCAGCAAGTGGTCCTTTCTCAGACTACATCCCTGCTGATGTAAGGGGAGTTAGGAGGCTGGACCCTGACCTGGGAGATCACCCACTACCTCCAAGGCAGACGGATCCCACAGTGCATCTGCAGGCACAGCTGCCACAACTGCCTGTGAGACAGGGTCCGCACGCCCTGTGCTCAAGGAAAGCCATGACTGACCATGCCTTTGCCTTGCATTTATTTCTTACATCCTCTCTACATTTTCATCTCTTCTACACTCATTGTTCTTCCTCCTCCACATCTTCATTTCTTGCTGCTTCTCTGCCTTCTTTTGCTGCTGTTTTATGCTTTACTTTCATTTCAAGAATACACATTTAAACAAACAAAATAACAAATGGCTACTCCTCCTTTTATAACAAAATACAGACTTCTGCCCCAGTAGGTTGATTGCTGGCTCTGGCCAAGGAAGGTGAAGAGTTTATCCAGGCAACCTGTGCTCCACTGGCAGATCAGTGGAGACACTAATCAGCTGGTCCCAGTCCACAGGGAACAGCCACTTCTTCCACCAGGCCAATCATCTCCAAAAATGCCACTTTTCTGCCCAAAGCCTTGTCTGAGCACACATAAGTCACATCACTACAACAATGCCAGTGCAGCCAAGGAAGAAGCAGTCCCTTCCATCTTTGCTCTGGTGGCATCACACCAGGGTACACACGTGTTCATCACCTCCACCATGCTCCTTCCACCCAGAACAGTGATGAGCAGCATGTTCCTGCAGTGAAGCTACGCCTGAGACAGAAGGAACTGCACAGGAGAGAGCAAACAAACACCAGGAGCAGGCACCAAACCCACAGAGCTGGGTATGTACTGCAGCAATGACACACCTTGGGACGCTCCCATTCCTCCACCTCCCAGTCCTGGAAGCATGTGAGAACAGAGCAGGACAAGCACCACGTACTCTTCCTCCTCCCCAGCATTGCACTCGCTCCCAGCTTTCCTTTCAGAGAGGAACCAGAGGGACACACCATAAAAAGAGACTGAAAAGCATCAAACAAGCCACAGCTAGAGGGTGAGGATTGACTGGAGACTTTTTTGGAGGAGTTAAACTCTTTTGAGGAAAGGATGACTTGTTTTACATATAAATAAATAAACAATCCAAATTTTTAATTTAATTTTAATTTCATCAGATCAGCTCTGCGACTTGAGCTGTTTCTGTTTCGGCAGTGCGACTGGGCACTTGAAACCAGCAGTGATAAGAGCCCTGTTTCCCACCAGCAGCAGCAGACAATGTGCTGTGCTATTTCATGTGGAGACATTAAGCAGATTAGCAGCAGCAGTCTGTTTGAGTCCATTTTGCTGGCTTGGCTCTGGGGAAGGCTCAGGCTGAGGGAGCAGCACTAGTCTGGCCCCGCAAGTACAACTTAGGAGCCTGGCAGGTTCTAAGGTCCATCCCAGAGCAGGTCACAGGCACATTCTGGCAGCTCTGGAGTGATCAGCTGGCAATCCCAGCTCAAGGGATGGCAATTTAGAGTTTGGCAGCCACCCCTGATATACTCCAAGCTCTGAGGGACACAAACAGGACCATGTCACCAAAAAGTCAATGCAGCCATTGGAAATCCAGCTGTGGGTAACCCCCAGGACTGGCTCACTACCTCCAAGCAAGGACCATTTAATACCTCCATCTGCACAACAGGGAACTGCTGTTATTTATTGCTGCCAGTGGGATCAGTCCTACACAAAACCTGGAAAAAGACAGGGCCCCTGATTCAAGTAGCTAACAAGCCAACTGCTGCCTAAAATGGTAGCTTTGCGCTTTTATGAAATACTGTGGCCTCCCAGAAAGCCTGAGGAGGAATGGAGAAATAAAAACATCCCTTATCACTTAGGATACTTTAGCAGAGATTAGATAAATCAGATGTGCTTCAAGGCAGGAACCCAGGCTGGCAGGGGAATCTGCAAGAGCATCCCTGACAAGCTGGAAGGTTGTGGACAGTCCAAGAGGTCACTCTTCATTTCCTTCATGACAGGAGAAAAATCTTGGATTTTTTCTTTTCTGTTGTCACCCAAGGCCATGATATTGGAAGGAATTAGAACCACTGAAATTATTTTTTGCTACCTCGTAGCAAGGAACTGAGCAGCCCAGGACAGACTCCTTGACTCAAACATCTGCTTTTCCAGGCCTCATGTCTGCTTTGCAAAACTCCCAGTGCAGAATTAAGGCTCTTTATTGATCAAAGCACAGATTGCCTAATCAAAGCACAGGCTAACCCTCCTCAAAGGCATCATGCTCAAGACAGCTCCAGAAGTAGCCCTAAACCCAGCAATAAAATAATCAGAGGCCTCTTCCCAGGTGCCAGAACCAAGCATCAGAGGAAGCAGAGGGTCAGGCAGTGGGGAGGAGGTTACTGGAAACCTCTGCACTCACTCCTCCACAGACCACTGCTCCTTGCAGCTTCTCCCTCACCCTGCCCCAGTCTTTTCCACGAAGAGAATGAAATCAGGAAATGCTGTGCTATGGTGAGGAAGTATAAATGGATAAGGGAAGTATTGCAGGAAAGGTCAGTGTTTGGAGAGTTTTTCCCTGTCACATTCCTAGATGCAGAGCATCATTTCCAGTTTCCAACTCTGCCACTTACTCAGTTTGTGCACCTCCATCTCATCCAGCAGTTTCAATGGCCAGGCCAGATCAGGCAAGAGCCAGCTCTCCTGAGCTTGCAGCAATGAGGAGGTTTGTAGGTCCAAATGCTCCAGATCCGACTGCGTGGCTTGCTCTGCAAACCAACCTTTCTGTGTTGGATGGACTTTCTAGCTTGGTTTTCCTTTGGGTGCTTTGACAGTTCCATGGCCAAGCCGATGAGAGAATTCAATCTCCAGCAGTATTTTCATGAACCAGCCATCTCAGCAGCAGCAGCTGCACAAAGCCTTCAAGCACAACTGGAAAGCAGCACCTTGGCACTTGCCTTGTGGCTTCCTACAAAAGCTTCCCTTTTCACCTCCTCCACCACAGGAAAAGCTCTCTTTCCACCTCTTAAAATAGCAAAAGCTGCAAGTGAGAGATTCCTGAAGGAAATAAAACCAACATCTATCCCAGATAAATATCCTCAAGTACTGGTCCCACCACAACTTTTTCTAATGTCCTTACTAAGACTTCTGTGAGGATCCCCAACAAGGACCTTCCCAAGTGTCCCCAACAGAGACTCTTCCAAACGTCCTGACCAATGACCCTTCCAAGCATTCCCACCAGCAGTGACAGACTGAAGCAGGCCACCAAGCAGCCTGCTCTGCATAAGCCTGGACACCCCAGCAGCAGAAGAGGTGCTCTGTGTCAGCTTGCAGCAGGGCAGGCTCCTCTGGTCACCCTGATACTGGAGCAACACCACCAGGAAACAGGAGTTCAAGCCAATACAGGCTTGCAGGGCTCAAGCTGCTGTCACTTATTTCCACATGAAGACTATTGAAATGCAAAGGCTTGTGACTACCTCTTCGCTGATCATTTGGCAATAGGATAAATATCCTGGTGAATATAGAGGGAAAGCAAATAGAAGGACTCTGCCTTGTCACTCATCCTTTTTAAAGTGGAATATCTGGATTCACAGCTCTGCAGCTGGGAATGACACCCATACAGTGATGGTTCTGGTGCAGACTGTACAAACAAGGAAATTTGTAATGAACAGCAAAGAATTCTTCCCCAACTTACAAACTCCAGAATTCAGGAAGGTGCCATAGCACCACACAAATCAAATGCTCCAGAGCATTTCTCTCTCCTTTGAACACCACATAGCAAGAAAGTGTCTGCAATCAAGAATTTCTTTTACCCTTGATAGAAAACAAACAATGTACACTCCCTATTTTTAGTTGTGACCTCGGATACTTAATTACTTCAAAACATATGCTTAATTCACACATATGCAAGCAAGAAAAATTACTCATAGGCAAAGAATAACAAACGTTTGACATTTAAATGAGACTTATTTGTAAGACTAGTTAACATTTGTATTAATTAAGGCATACTCGATGAAAGACTGTTCTGTGTCACTCATCCTAGTATATGCGAAGATTGTTGTCTATCTCAGAAAAAAACCCATGAAAATTATGTGTAATTACCTGCCTGTACTTTCCACACGAGTATCATTAAAGACAGCAGAATTTTAATGCAATATTCTAATTGAAAACCTCACAAAAAAGTTAAGTCATGAATGTCATCAAGATCACAGGCCTTCGTGCACAGAAACAAAATATATCTAAAAATCCTCTGGTATGAATGGATTGACAGCACCCTACCCCTTTGAACAAATGCTATCAGTTTATCACATTTTTGGGAATGTTTGTGCCTCCCCAGATCTACCTGGATCACACAGATATCTGGATTGGTGCTTTTGCCTTCCTGGAACAGAAACAGGAATAATAAGGCAGGGACACAAATCGCAGAGGGTGAGATTTGGCCTGGTATCTGCACCAGGGGAACAAAACTGAATCAACCAACATTCCCTCATATCAAGAAAGGGCATTTTCTGGGTCTCTGATTTCTGGTAGAAGGAGATGCTCCTAATAAAAGCAAGAGGAAATGGTCTCAAGTTGCTCCAGGAGAGGTTTAGACTGGCTTTTAGGAAAGCTTTCTTCACCTAAAGAGTTGTTCAGCATTGGAACAGGCTGCCCAGGGAAGTGATGGTATTTAACAGAGGTGCAGATGAGGCACTTAGGAGCGTGGGTTAGTGGTATCCATGGCAGTGCTGGATTAAGGACTGGTCTCAGTCACATTAAGGGTCTTTCCCAACCTAAATATTTCTACAATACTATAATAATTAATTCTAGCTAAACAACATTACTGTCAGTTTTGTATCTGGGGGATTATCACTGGACCATGCCCACAAAGAAGATGGGACTGAGGTCCTTGGAGAGCAGACAATGCCACAAGCTTTTCTTTAGAAAGGCTTCTTCAACACTCAAACCACTCCCCTTCCAGAAACATAAATTTTCCTAAAGAGAAGAGCTTCTAGCAGCACAAATAAATAAATAACAACGTGGCTGCAGCCACCCCAGCTCTTAATTAAACTGCAACTGAACAAACAGCTTGACAGGCGCTGTGCCGGCATGGCCGTAACCTGCTCCTGCTGCTGCCCTTTTGGCTTTGCCCTCCCAGGGTCAGATTCTCAGCATACCCTTGCCTGCAGCGCTGCCTTTCCTTTGAAGCTGCACAAGCCTCAGTTTTGCTGGGGTTTTTTTGAGGTTTGTTTTTACCATAAGGGCAGCATCACGCCTGGCACACACCCGGCTGCAGGCGGGGATTTCCTTACCCTCCCTGGGACTGGAGAGGTGTTCAGTGGAAACGGCTCCCAGGAGCTTGGGAAAAAAAGGCAGAAAGCTTCAAGAAGGTATTATATTAATCTCACAAGTTGCTTCCTACCATCACTGATTATCTTCTAGGAGAGACCTAATATTTCTAACAAACAGAAATGGATCTATGGCCTGGTAATGTGAACTCATCGTGAGCACAATTCCACCAGCAACAAATTTGCCTCCACCCTGCTCCCTGCTCTGACTTTGTCAAACCCACCTCTTGCCTCTAGAAAGAAAAACCCACAAAAACAAGCACCACACCTCCACCACACCTTTGTAGCTTATCTTTTAATACAACACAGTACGTTGTGTTTTATTTTAACAGCTCAAGTTTTCAAGGTTTTCCACCCTGGATTGCATTATCAGATCTCCCTCAACCCAGCACTGAGAGAAAAAAAAAAAAAACAGTACTATTGAATCACAAGTACTTTATAGTGACTGTGCATTGTTCATAAGAGATCAGGGATAGCTTTTCCATTTGGAAAAAAAAAAAAAAAACAACCAGGCATCATTTTCATTTCTTTATTAAGCCAAGGATCTGTTAAAGTGCAGATTTCCCCCCTGTGCCAATAACACCTGGCAGTATATAACACATTAGGCATTTTTACTGTAATGACACTTCCCTTGAAATTAATGCAAGCATTTGACTACATTTCCAGAGAGGTGGAATATTATTCAGCGAGGGAACACAGATATGCAGGGAGGTGAGAAGGGGTAGAAGGAAAATTGCAGGCAATTAGTATTTTCTTGACCTAACTGTAATTTGTGAATTTGTAAAAGTCCTCTTCTGAAATGTTGGTTAATTTAATCTGAGAATAACTCAAAAAGTGTCTGTGGCACTCCTGCCCTCACAAACACAGACCAGCACACTGACATGAGGCAAACCCAGAAGAGAAGCGATGCCAATGCCCTCTGTCCCCTGCACTCACCCCACTGTGGGCACTCCCCTCCCACACCACCCAGGGCATCCTGGGCTCCCTGCAATCTGATCGAGGGCTGGTGCACTCAGCAAAGGAACAAGGGAGGAGACTTCAAGCGACTAACAGTACTCTTCAAAGAGAAAAAATATTTTCCCATGGTTTAAAATTACCGTCTGAACTTTAGTAGAAAAGCAATAGTGGTGCTATAGCCAGAGGTACCAGATAGCATTATCCCATCTCCTGTCACATGGGAATGTGAACTGCAGCCCCACCACAGGTAATCCACATTCTCAACATTTACTGCTGACCTACGTGCCCAGGTGCCCCATCACATAGATGGTCTGCTTCTTTCCAAGAATGCAACTGGGATTTCTTTGTTTTCATGCCTTCTCTGCTTGAGAGGCCACCACACACATGAAATGGGGAGAGAGAAGCAAGGGCTTGGGGAAGGGGAGGTGGTCAGGTGAAGCCTACAGAAAGGGTAAGAAGTTTCTGTGACAAGATAAACAGTGATCACTTCCCAACAGCTTAGACACAGGATACCACTTCTCATGCGAATGTATTTCCATTAAGTAATACATCTCTGTGACTATAGGCAAAGACTAATCAAAAGCTGCCATTTCAGCCGTGCCCTGCAAAAGTAAACCACCCCTAAAAGAAATGCTAGAGGAAAGACAGTGATATGCTGTTGATTTATAGGTTACTTTTTAAATTAGCAGTGGGGGAGTTGTCCCGGTAGCCCTCAAGAAGGTCTCTGTTTATTTGAGGAGCTCACAGGAGCACAGCCACGGCAGAGGCTCCTGTTCAGCCCCATAGCCCATATGGAGCCCAATCTACTCTATCAGTATTTATTTACCTTTAAATACAAAAGGAAGGCTATCCAAACAAAAGTTGAGAGTGTCCAGCAGATAATTAAGTACGCTAATGCACAAATCTATTTAGATAAGAGTGAGCATATTGGTACAATCAAAAGGCAGGTCACAGTTTATAATCCATTCTCTGTATAAACAAGCTCCACCAGTGCCCCTCACACTGGAATTGTACTTAGGGGTAACACTCTTTCCCTCCTAAACACTTACCAGTGCAGGATTTTGGCAGTGCATGGACAAGGACGCTGCATTTGGGCTGCTGAACGAAAATCTCAGCACTGGCTGAACAACTCTGGGCTTCAGCCCACTCCTCACAGTTCTCCTGAGTGCTGAAGCCCCTGGAGCCCAGCATTGGCCATCCATGGAGCATCCTCAAGGAGCTGTCACTGCTGGCAGCATGCAGGAGGGCACCAGCAGGCATCACAGAGCCCAAGCCACTTTTGGCTCAACTGCTCTAATGAAATCACAGCTTATCTATTTTTATTGTTCTCTGTATACCTGCTCTGTTTTCCTGTACATAAATTATTCTTCACTTCCTTCCTGAAAGAGCTATTATTTAACAGCATAGCTGGCATTAACTATTGTATCACGTTCCCCAGAGATCCATTAGAGCAATGATGGAGTGCAACACCAACACAAAAACACATGCACAAACACTCCCTGAACTAAACCCTTCTAATGCAGCCCTTTCAAATAGGAGAGGCAATATAAATAGAAGAGATCATAAGCCTAACCAGGACATGGTACAGTGTCGACAGATTACTTCTTGCACTTTACAAAATTAAAATACATGGGCTATAATTAATTATTGTTCTGCTTGTTCTGGACACATCTAACCCTGAATGGTCAAAGAGGGTATTGCTTGGATTTCTCCATAGTTATCAAGGGGTCAGACAAGGCTTGCATTGCATTCTCTCTGTCTCTTGAAACCTGTTTTTATTGAATCATAATTTGAATTATCTGAAGTGTCCCTCTCACCTTCTCCAAAGGAGAAACACTGGACTTGGGCTTGTAAACTGTTTTTCCTAGTACTTCAAGGTAGAGGTATCTCCTCATCTATGGACATTTTTACACACAAAAAAGTCAAGTAAAAAAATAATTCCAAACCCTGGCTGATCTGAAATAATACACCAGGCTATACAACATGCTTAAAATGGGTGTTTTATTTTATGGACATCCTTTTTTAGCTTCCAATCTCATTTCAGCCTCTGTCCCCAAAGCAGCTTTCAGTGGATGATTCCTCCACCCTAAGAAAGTTACACCAACTTCAAATACCTACACAAAACCACTGGTCTCTAATTAGGAATTCAACTGAATTAGTATTATAATGAGCCCCAGAAAGCTGTCTATAGGCATGGATTTATCTAACCAAGGCCACACTGCCTGGAGATTAGCAAACAAAGCATTCCCCCAGCCCCAGGGTGCCAGGGAGCCCCGATCGCTGAGGGTGGTGAGGACTGAGAGCAGAGGATTCAGAAAGGAGCTGCCTGCAGGTGGTGAGGATCCTGCTGCTCACTAAACCTCCTCCCAGGATGTGGATGCTTGTTCACAGGATGAATACAAGTTGTTGTCTCAAGTGTCTTGCTTCTGCTGTCCTTACCACCAAGGAAGTGGGTGGGAAGAAGTCACATCACCACCTTCTAAGACAACAGAGCAAATAAGAAGTTCCCCTTTCCTGAGGAAGAAGGCTTTAGGTGCAATCCTACTCTAATCAGCTCCAGCAGAAGCTATGGGATAGGAGGTGTCTACAGCAGCAGTAACACTGCTCTGGAGTAAAGCATACAAGCAAAAAATAAAAACAGATATACAAATCCAAAATTTGCATCTGTCCAGGAAACCTTCACACATATTCACCACAGGCAAGCCATCAAGTTGTGGGCTGAGCAACTTCTCTCCACTTCAGCTCCTGCTTCACCTGCTCTAAGCATCTCCAAAACAAAATGTTATCCTATCCTGGGGGAAGGTGATGCATGAAACACAAGGTTGGTGGAACAATATCCGCTTTGCACCTGCAGGTAAGATGCCCAAATGGCCTGGACACGCCACCTGGCACCAGATATTTTGTTTGTATCATTTGCTATTTACAGATTTTGACTTCACAAAATCAAGTCCAGTCCAACATTTGCTTAAAGCAACAGGAACTTCTCTTTTAGACAAAGAAGACTAGTTAACGCAGAGCTGCCTTGGACAGAAAGGGAAGTCAGTGGCTCTTCTCCAAAATTCTGGAGGCGAAAATCCAACAAGTCCTGGCTGGGTGATAAAAGGGAAAACAACACAGAGCCCCAGGGAAATTGACACAGAAGCCCAACAAAGTGCTCTCCTGGGGACAGGGATGCTGACCTGAGACCTTCCAAGGTATCACCTACAGCCAGGCCTTGGCCAGGTCATTTCCCAGGCCTGAACAGACCATTGGAGAACTTAACATCTCCAGATCCCCCCATAACAAACTGAAAAATTTAACATCACAAAGACGAGATTTTGGTTTCTCCAGAATCTCTAATTTCTGTGGCCTGCCACTGCTTGGGGGTAAATGTTAGAGCAAATGAAGATTCTCAGCCCTTTTCAGTCCCAAATACAGGGCCAGGTGTTCCAAAATACAAGTCAAAACACAGTTAGGACGGGCTAAGAGAAAAAACTAGAGAAGCAGGAATCCCAAATGGGTTTTTGCCTGGAGGCAAGAGGCAAAAGCAGTGAGATGCAGTAACTTTAACAACTTAATTTTACAAGATTAAAAAGAAATAGGTCACCCTGTCACTACAGAGATAGGGTGGGATTAGTTTAATACCAGTTTGCCCAAATAAAGGTCAAAATCATCTCCTCTGAATAACAAAGTTTTGAGGACTTGGCTATCAGAAAGCTAGTTTCTTAGATCATATTTGTGTACTTGTCCAGGTGGGTCTGAAGACAAGATAGAATGCCATCCAAGAGAATCGAGACAGTTTGCAGTGGCTCTGAGAGGCAGATTTCCAAGCCATGGATTTAAAAGTTAGGGCTGCACGGGCTTGTCTGGATTTGCAGAGTGAATCTGCCAAACATTTCAATGCTTGCATTTGTAGCACAGCCCAAGATCTGCATACGATCCAACTGGAGGCTCCCACATTGTGCTTAAAGGATGGCACCAAGCAGCACGTCTCTGCAGCATGCCATGAGGCCAGAGCTCTTCAAAGAGCAGTCCTTGGAGGAAATCCAATAACAGAGCACACCACAGCATCACACTTGCTGTGCTGTCTTAGCCCTTGGCCTATGGTGATTCATCTTTGCCTGCAACCTCTGACATTTTCCACCACCATTCATGCAGACACATTACTAGGATTCAGTCACAGACTAACACATCCAGAATGGATCAATCACCACAGGCCAAATCTACCTAAGACATTATCCTGGATCACAGGAAAAGGGAGCCCAGTCTAAAAGAAGATAACAAAAAAAACCCAAAACAGAATAGCAACAGCCTCAGACGCAAAAACTGAAATGTGGAAGAGTTTGTTTCCCTCTTAAAAACTCTACATGTCACTTTGAGCTATAGCCTGCATCTTTATTTTGTCCAAAAGTATCAATCCTTGGTCCATGCGAATACTCTTGATCAGCCTTTGCAAATGTTAAGCTGGGTTTGAAGTCACCAGTTGTATGACTCTGCCCTCGGTTCCCTTCCTTCTGTACCTGCCTCCCTGCCCCAGCATTCCCCAGACCCCAGACCAGGTCACTCAAAATCCCTCTGATATTTTCTGCAGTCCCTCCAGCTCACTCAGCCTGAGCAGGCGCTCGGTCTGCATCAGCATCCCTGGCTTCAATGCCTGGAATTAGACTCTGCAGATTAGGCAACGTGCTGAGGCTTATCTCTGTGTCTAATCACTAATAAAGTTGCAACCTGGTGCATTTGTGCTGTATTAGGTCTCGCTCAACAACACGGACTTTAAAGGTCATCTGCCTCCCCCAGCCACCGCCAGGTTTAGTGCAGCGGGTCCCGGTGGGTCCTGCTCCCAGCACCAGCAGAAATCCAATTAGGGGCACAATGGTCCCAGCCCGGAGAGGCTCCCGGGCCCCCCAGCCCTCCCGCCCCGGCGCCCTCTCCACAATGCCAGCTTCTGTCTCAGCCTCGCTATTGTTCGGGATTCTCTCGCATCCCTGGACACGGCATAAAGAGCTGTGTTTGGAGAGATGTTTATGAATGAGCTCTTAGAGCACAGGGGTGCAGCAACATAGGGCTTGACCATGGATAAAAAAGGTCATGGTTTCTAAAAGCCACGTTGAGGAGAAATCATCAAAGATGTAATGTACAATAACTAGGAATGAAAAGTTACAGGCAAACAGAAAATAAGAAGTAAAATCCCAGTCCTTTCAAAGCCAAGGAAAGTTTTGCCACAGATCACAGTGCAGTCAAGGTGTGTCCCAAAATATCTGTACTAAATAAAATACCCAGCAGACCCCATTGCTTTAGGGCACAGTTTTGAAAAGATTTTACATTGCATTGATTTATAAAGCGGGAAAAAAATATTTTGATTTAATGTTTTCTGATTAAAAATGTAGCAGATAATGGCAGTAAACAGTAAAATATGGGCCAAAGAAACTAGGTGAAAAATATCAGCTAATAAAAATCTAAATCATCCTTCTAGTGTCAGAGAAAATACTCTGATCTTGAGCTGGTGTAATGAATATACTACACTAAATTCATCAACAGGAAAGACCTACATCTCTTTAAAACCTGTAGGAGTTACAAGAGTCTTCAAAACTAACAACATATAAGACCAGGTCAGTTCTGCAGTGCAAATCTGTGAGAGTTCAGGCAAAGCTGAGCAAAACTTCTTAAACCCCTTCAGCACAGCAGCTCCATGAGCTGTTTTTTGCTAACAACCAAAACCCAACTTCCCTCACACATCCAGGGACAAAACCACCCCCAAATCCCGTCCATCACATGGGAACGGTCTCATTGTGAGGCTCTGCTGAGCAGAGGAAGATAGTAATGTTGTGAAACCTCTCTGGACTTTAAAGAGTAGAGGCAGACATATAATTGCATTCAATGAAACATCATATGGTAATGAGCAGCAATGGAATAGCCAAGTATAAATCTTCCATTCAGTAGAGTGTCACACGTATAAATCTATTTACCAAGGATTACTCTGTAGCCCCTACCATAATAAATCTTCGGGAGAATGCTTTGTGCACCACTAACAGAGCAGGAATTTGGAAAAGTAGACAGGCTGTTCTTCATAAGGAGTACTGACAACTAGCAACCTGTTTGTTAAAAAGATGATATTTGTGCTCTGCTTATTTGGTGTGTTTGTTTGGATGCCTGTGAGGCTAAAGTTGATTTCTTTTTTCTTTTTATTTTAAATGCAAGAACATCAATATATATAGGTTGCAGTCATGTGATACAAACCAAAAAATGGGGTACTTAGACAAAATCCAGAGCTAATATCCATTCACTGAAAGAACTACAAATGCTCTTTTGATTTTAGAAAATGCACCAAATTGCAATTCATGGAATCATGGAATTATCAAATCATTTAAGTTGGAAAAGATCCTTGAACACCAAGTCCAACCATTAACCCAGTACTAAACCTTGTTCACAGCTGCCACATATACATATCTTTTAAATACCTCCAGGGATTCTGCCTCTTCCCTGGGCAGCCTGTTCCAGTGCCTGACAACCCTTTTCCTGAAGACATTTTTCCTAATATCATACTCAACCTCTCCTGGTTCAACCTGAGCTAATTTCCTCTTGTCCTATTGCTTGTTATCTGGGAGAAGTGACCAGTCTCTGCCTTGCTCCAAGCTCCTTTCAGGTAGCTGTAAAGAGCAGTAAGGTCTCCACTGAACCTCCTTTTCCCCATGTCCTTCATCACACTGAGTGGTACTGTGGCCTAGTTTCTGCTCAATGTAAATGTTTTATGTAGGTTAATCCCAGATAAATAACTATTTTCTTGCATTATCTAGATCTTCCACTACACATTATGGGGTGTATTAGAAAGATTAAGCACTGCACAGTCAACTAAGAGCCTCTGTACAGGATGCTCCTGCCACCAGCTCTGCAAGGATACATCACACACTGAAATACCCTGTGTATCTGTATGACTTGCCAAAACCTCTCGCTAATCGCCTGAGGTTTCTATTTGTAGCCATGTGCAAACAGTGTTTCAGGAAAGCTTTTGTTCTGTGCTGAAGAGCTAAGGCTTAGCTGCGTTCCAGAAGTAGCCAGATAAGGAAAAAGTCACATGCCCATATAGCATTTAATATCAAATATTTGTTACCACAATCAGACCAAAATCACAGTCCAGTCAGAAGGAACAGGAACTGCTTTATTGGTACTTGGTTCAGTGATGCACAAGTGAGAAGTGCAGCAACACACTGAACACAGTTTCACAAAAGAAAGACCAGGACCTCTTGGAATAGGTCCAGAAGAGAGACGCACAAACGATCAGAGGGCTAAAACACCTCTCCAAGAGGAAAAGCTGAGACAGTTTGGGTTGTTTAGCCTGGAGAAGAAAAGGCTCCTGGGAGCCTTTACTACTTAAAGGGAGGTGATAAGATAGATGGGGATGACATTTTTATTAGGGCCTTTTTGGATACAACAGGGATAATAGTAATGGTTATAAACTAAAAGAGGGTAGATTTAGATTAAATCTAAGATAGACATTTTCTACAATGATGGTGGTAAAACACTGGCACAGGTTGCCCAGAGAGGTGGTGGTTGCCCATCCTTAGAAACACTCAAGGTCAGCTTGGATGGAGTTTTGAGAAACCTGATCAGGTTAAAGTTGTCCCTGCTCATTGCAGGGGGGTTGGACTGGACAATCTCTAAAGGTCCCTTCCAACCAGACTATTCTATGATTCTATGAAATCAGAAATGCTGCTAATTCTAACAACTACATCATGAAGATCACCATCTCCACACCTAGAACTTTACACACTCTTTGCTGGGATCCTCACTGGTCTTCAGTCCATGAAAAAGCAGTGAGATTTGGAAGCAGTTTTTCAGGTTGGGGATGTGAAAGTACTGTGTGAAATGTCTGCTTGCATATGCTTACCCTACAGTTAAAGAGGGACTTACCCCTCTAGAACTGTCTTTACAGCATGTATCACCAAACACTAAATTCAGACACAAAATATTTCCAAAATTTATCTACAATCCACATGGTGCTCACGTTGCAGAATATCTTACCAGATAAACCTGTAGAAATAACGCAGACGTTCTGAGATGAACATCTGAGGAAGCTGCTAAGGAAAAATCTGCGTGTGCCCACTGCAGTGTCTGCTCCCACCTACTTTGCAAGGCGTTTTTCACAGGCATCACTCTCACTGCCCTTTGACACCGGCAATTATCTGCTCCCAATCCTTCTGACCTCACATTCCTTACCCACCTGCAACTCCCATGTAAAGATAGAAGAAGTTTACACTCACATTAACTAAGTCTCTTTGTTCTGGGCAAGGAAACAATATTCCTAATGCCCAATCTGATTTCATTCCAGTAGTGGATTAGTTTCAATCTCTGCTGGTGTAGAACAAAAAGGCAAGCAAGAAATTATCATCAAATAATTACAATGCTTCACGCTTCACAAAAGGACACTCCGAGGTTTGCAAAAAAACCCAACCCTTTTTCTGGAATGAATCTGCAGTAAATTTCTGAGCATGCCTCAGACACACTTAGGAAGCCTACCAAGCCGTGCAGAGGAGGCCCAGGACTGAGGGTCAGTAGATGAGAACTCTGCCGCCTGCTCTTTGCGTACTTAGGCTAGCCAACATCCAAACTCTAAAAAAGAGGAATAATGCTACTTCTCAGGCTTATAAATATGCTATGAGGCCAAACTCATTAGCGTTTACAAAGCACTCCTAGACTCCTTGTCTGGAAGGAGTTATACAACCATAAAGTATTGTTCATGCTGTTCTAAGGCAGAAAAGTACGTATTACTGCAAATCCAGCAGTAGCTCTTCATGCACCATTAAGGTTTACTACACTGTCTTAACCTAATCATCAGCACTTCAGAACCCAGATCTGTCATTTGAAACATACAGACCAGAATTCATCACTGAATAACCAACTGGGTCAACGATACACAGCACAGGACACACATGCCCTTTTTTAACCCACATTACACATCTACAACTGAACCATTTGTTTTTTCAAAACCTCAGCATTATTAGTTTTCCTGCCATATTGCATTATGTCTACTCAGGAATTTAACAAGTGCAAAACTCAGATTCTAGATCTGTTTGCACATTTTTAAAAAGCTGATACGGGAAGGAGTGCAAAGTTCAGGTCTACACCTCTTCCAGCATTTATCAAAGAAGCTAGTTCCTTCAGGCAACTCTTTCTGCCCATTATTATTCTGAGATCTCCTTTGCTAGTAATTCTGAAAATGTATTCATAACTAGTGGTACACTTGCTTTTGACTTGCTGATCAAAATATAATCTTTATAGCTCCAGGCGCCATCATCAATGATGAGCTGGAGGGAGTTCAATCCAGTTCAACAAAATCAGCTGTTAAAAATAACAGCCAGCTCCCAAACCACATCTTTGCAGTGATTTACTCCATCCCCTCATTCAGCTGCTGCCACATCCCTTTGTGGTGGTCTCCAACCCCATCCTGTGCTAGGCAGACAACTCCTGCTGCCCACTCCTCACACACTGAGAACATCTTCTGCCCTCAGCACAGCACAAGGGCTGCATTAGAGCTTTATCTGAGCTTGAAGAGAATTCTGCCCCAACTGTCCGCTTGCTCCCTACCCTCCCATAGCAGCTCCAGAAAGAAGTCAGCACATCCATGGCTCCCCATGCCAGGGCACATATCCCATGCTGCCCAGCCCTTCTCTGCTCTACAGATGTTGTTTTCAACAGAAGAAACCTGTCCCTCTGTGCATGACACAGTTTTGGTTTAAATCCAGACATGAAATCTCTCCTGTAAAAAAAAAAAAGATCAAATTCAAATATCGCCAGCCTTGAACATAACAGAGTCAGGGAATTTTACTCTTTATACAGTATTCCTTTTACAGGAGAATTCCAAGGTTTTCCCAAAAATATTGTCTTTCCTTCACTTTACACTGCCAAATAGAAGAAAAATTTTAAAAGGACAGTCCCGTAATTGTTATCCAAATAAGGCAGAATGAAACACAGGACAGCAGATCTTCCATTGAAAACCTTCTCCGTACAACCTGGCCAAGATGCTGTAACAAGAAGAAAATAAAAATAGAGGCCTTTCCAACAACTGTATCAGCTGCTGTTTATATGAACCACTCCTCATCTTGCAGGTCTCTGGGCAAACTTGTCCCCACAGCTGTGGGATCAGAAAACTTGTTTGACCTGATTTGTTATGGACAGAGGGCACTTACAGCTCCAGAGCAGTGCTTTCTCAAGAACACAGCCTCATGACCAAGAAAATAGCTGGTCACCTCACCCACTTCCAAGAACAAAGCCTGCATCACTCTCAGAATACTTAATACTCTGAAAATGCTGAGCACCTGTGCTTTGAACAGAAGATGCCCTTCAGTATCCCTGGTGGACCCACAGAGACAAAGATGCTCTGGATCACTTGCCATGCAAGCTCTTGACCTGCTGCTACAAAGCCAAAGCAGGACTGTGACCTGCACATGCCACCTCTACCAACACTCCTGCCCTCACCTCTCACTTGTGTTAGGCAGCAGATGCTACTGAATTACAAAATGCGTCCTTATTTCTTGGAAAAAAAAAACAAACACAGCAACAGAACACACAGAAGTGGATAAAAACATAGCTTTACTTTTAAGCACACATTAAACAGTATTGATGTTTAGAGGGCTGTCTTTTTAAACAACAAATTTCCAAAGGAACTTAATTATGTTCCTAGGGTTAGGAACTAAAGTGTGATCCAGTTTCTCTTCCTTACTAAGCTGCAAGCGAGGGATGTGTCTGAAGACAGCTTCACTTAACCCCAGAGGATCTACACCCAGCATTTTGAATAATTAGAGAGCACTCATTTGGGATGATTCTTTCTCTTCCATTCTCTGCTGTTTAGCTTTACATAGAGAAAATAATTATTGTATAAGGCAAACAACAAACAGGAATAAAATTAGTCCTTTCAAATTGAGATATTGTTTGACTTCCCTAATTGAAAAGAGAGAAAGCAAAAGCTCACATTTTGTGGCTAGCGGCAAAGTCATAAAATGTCACTTTTTTGAGGTTCATACCCCAGTAATTATCTTTTATACAAAGAACAGTGACTCATAAATCTGTTTTTTCATAAAAATTTAGCACAAAAAAGTCTAAAATAAAAGATTTTCCCTCCTCATTTTTTCTTGGTCAACTTGAAGTTGAAGCATGGTCTTCATGAGCTGTGGGAGTGGAAAGTCATTAGGGCTTCAATTCCAAATGAAAATTAAGGCTTTTAACTTCCCGTACTACTCATACTGACAACCTTTCATACATAATTGCCTAGGAAGAGTTACTGCAGTCTTGTCACCCTCCTAGCATGTCAGTGATACGCTGACAAATAGATCCTCCCTCCCAATTCCACCACGCAAATGGAAATAAAAGCCCATGTGGTTAAGAAACTCTGAGCTCACACCCAAGAGTGACTTTGATGACTTTTCAGTCAGGACTCGTTGGGAGTTACCAAATTATCAGCATCAGAAATAAAGCAATCAAGGGATCAGGTAAGAACTGAACTGGAAAGAGGAAGAGCACCTTCAGCAATTACAGCAAACACCCTTTGTTTTGCAGGGACATAGGGAGCAACATCACAAACAGGACCCTTCTGCTTCACAGCTGTGATTCTTCACCTCAGACAAAACTGCAATAGGCTGACAAACATTTTAAATACACATATATATAACATGATATTCGACTGGGCAACATAGATGGGATGAGCTGAAATAATACAAATGCTGTGTCCACTCTCTGAAAGGCATCAAGATAACCTGTTGCTGTGACAGCAGCATATTTCTGCACTTGTCTGTGTTTGTGGAGAGGCAGACCCTGCTTTTTATCTAATTTCTCTCATCTTCTCATTTGGGAGAATATTATTTGACAAGTTTCTGTTTGGCAGGAGACTGACCACACTTCATCATCCTGCGGTTCCAAGAAGTACATACAATATAGAGGGAAGCAACCCAGTATGTGAAGTGTTTTTATCCCAGTAAAGCTGGAACAAGATTTGAAGAAACTCCAAAACTGGGAATTAAAAATGTGTGGAGTACCTCTAAATACTTCTCTTTCCTTGCTAGTTCAGTATAACTCAAAACCTGTTTGTTATCCCTGGTATCATAGCAATGGTCAGAGGCCCCATTTGAGGTAAGGGTCTAATTCTGTTGAGCACAGTAAACTTGGAGAAGACAAAGGAAATATATTATGCTGGTTGTATAAAAGGAGAACCACAAATCACATAATTTAGCCAAGACTATACCAGAAAGCCTTGTAACAATGAGACAGCACTCCAAACTGAACACAGTTCAGTGTTCTAACTTTCAGAACCATCCATTCCTTGTGTTGTTTTATAGTTTGCATCTAAAACAAGACAATCTTAACTAGCATAATAAAAAGAGGACTGCATTTTTTACAAGAGATCAGGAGACAAGCATGGGAGACTTTCAAATAAATTGTTCAGAATCCAGGAAGCAAACAGCTGCACCAAAAACTCGAAAAGAAAACTTTCAGAAGATGGTTGAATACAGTCACACATGTGCAGCTACATCCACATGGCCTGGAGGACAGAGCTGCAAAACCATTATTGCTCCTGAGGTGGAAACTGCAGCCACTCCAGAAGAGAAGATCTCCACAAACAAGGCATATATTATCATGCTTCAAGACACCAAAGAGGAATAAACACACAGGCTTTAAAAACAGATCACTATTTTAAAAGGTGCTAAAAGGATGGAAAAGGAAAACCCTTTAAATGTTATCAGAACTGAAAGACGGGAATGCTACTGCACTGACTGAAATACTCAGCTGGTTTGTAGACTCATAAAAATAAGCATCACAGAGAAACAAATGAATAATTGAAATAAAGCAAGCAAGGGCAGAGATATTTGTAGCAGCAAAGGAGAGGTGTATCAGCAGTTTGACCAGGAGTGAATGATTGACTTACTGCCATGCTGGGTTTCAGCTGCAATCAGGAAAATGAACAAGGGAACATTTTATCAGAGTTTTTCACAATGTGCCATCCCTGTGCAATGCATGAGCCGCTGGTGAAGATCATATAACCTATAACTATGTATCACATTCAACTGCAAACAAGCTTTTAACTCAGTGTAAAGGGATTAAAAGCTCCATAGATCCAAAGCATAGATCAAAGTTATTTTCAGCTGCTGGGAAATAGATAAATATGAGACTGCAAATCCCAGCAAGGGAGATAAGAAAAGGAAACCAAGAAGACAAAAGAATACTGTGCATCACAATAGCCCTTTAAGATTGTACATAAAAATAAGATTTCCTTAACACCATTGTTAGGAGCTGAAAAGATTCAGCATCAACCAAAACTAGCTCTTTTTAATTACTGATACTCTGTTAAGATCTGATGATGTTACTCTAGCATAAAACAGGAACCTATTATATTAGATCCTACTAAAAAAGAAAGATGGTGTGGGGGGAACAGTGAAAACATCAACATGAAAATGGCAAATTCCTGCAGGTATATAGCCAGCAGTAGTCCTCTGCCAACACAAAAATCAACAGAACATTGCCTAAACAGGACAGATTACTTCCCTTATTGTAGATTAAAGATACTCTGGATTTCCTTTGGAAAAAATATCAAAGCAAGTGTAAAGAGTCCAAGCGCCAATTTCATTCAAGTCCAACAGTGTCCCACAGTAACTTCGGTGGTCACTGAGAAGTACAACACCACTGAACAGTCCACGGCCTCATACAAAGTCACAGCCAGGAGCAGAGTGTCACAGAAGTGGCATTTAAAGGACAAGGCATTATCAATAAGTGTCACAGAGCGAGAGAAATGTACCTTAGCAAGTAGAAAACTGCAGATGAAAGATAGATGCCAGCCCTCCAGAGATTGCTTAGCACTTAATCAAAAGTCAGAAGCCAGGACTCTTGCATTTGTGATGCACAGCAGCCTGTCTTCAGATGATCCAGAGATGATGGAAGATGTGGGGAAGAACAAACAAATTCTAGTCAGTCCCACTAGATCAGAGATTGACAGCAAGCCTCTTCCTGCTATTTCCATAGAAATATTACGCTTTGGAGACTGGAAATGCTGTCTTTTTTTCTTCTTCTCTAAAACAATGGTTTGGTTTATTGCTCTACTTTGAGTAGCCCTTTTGCCCACTCCTTTCCTCTCCATGGATCTTCTACAGCACCAGGACAGAGAGGCAGCTGCTCTGGGGGCTCTCACTGGCCCCAGACACAGCTGTCAAATCCCCCGGCATAGGCGCCCCTGGACATGGTTTGATCTTACTATCGTGGAGATGGTTGGAAAGAGCAGATAAGTGTCTCCTCCTACTTCCTAGCCTGAGCCCTACTCCATCCATTTGCTCCTCACACTTCATCTTTCATCTCGCACAGACATTCAAATGCAGCCGACCTTCTTGTACATGAATGAAACCCCAGCAGCAGAGGAGTTTGGGATAAAACGGGGGGAAAAGGCAGCAGCATGCAGTCCTGAGTGTCACTGCACAGAGCTGGGGGATGGAGCAAAGTCTGAAGGGCTTTTCAGAGCACTCCAGCTTTGATTGAACTAATTCTGCCAGCAAGCCGGCATTGACACAACCACAGCAGACAGCTAGCGTGTCACCCTGTGACTGCAGCGCACAGCTGGCCAAAGCCCTGATGCCATAGGCCCAGCACTCACGATGGTGCTCCCCATGCTGCAGACAGCCCTCCCACCACAGCCATCCCAGGCTAACAGGAGACATCCCATCCTACGAGCCCGAGGACAGCCCAAGCACACAATGAGATAACTCACATCGCATTTAGGATTGCTTCAATCTCACTGCAAGATCCATGAAGCCTCAAAGCCAGTCGAAACTAACCTGTTATCTACTTCACAAGGACTTTAGGTCACAAAGACCTTTTACAGAAGAGGCTCTGAGCAAGGTGAACACTTGGCACCACCACCTTAGAGATGTAAGTCAGAACAAGCCATGAGTTTTCTGAGGGGCAAAACAGCAAGGCAAGAAACAATTTAAGGGAAGGAAGACTATATATACTTGTATGTACAGGGGCTAAAGTAACCTGGCATAAATGGTCTTGACCCAGACATGAGTCACTGAAAATGTGTTCAAAATAACCTGCCCAGCAGCCTTCAATTGCCATGGTGATAAATGTTTCCTAATGCCTAAGAGCAGCTGAGTCCAGAACTGCATGCACCTCATTCACTAACAAAAGCTTTCATTATACTGAAAAAAAAGAAAATCACAACCAAATTGTGGCCATTTTAAGCCCTCCTCAGATCAAGGGCCGATTTACAAACCCTGGTTTCAGTGGGGAGTACCATGCTCACATCACCACTAATTCAGATGATGGAGCTGGCTTGCTTTTTGCTTCACAATTCAGCAGGCAAGGGGAAGATAGATTCTCTGAGACAGTGTTACTTTTTCTGCCAGGAGTTATCTATTTGCAGAAGTGGGTCAACTTTCTCTTGGTGGACATGTTCGTGTGCGAGTGCCTAGCAGCGCTGCCTGCACCGTTCTGCCCGCTCCGCGTGCAGAGGAACCTCTGCACATAACTATTTATGGCAGCCAAGTGTTTCATGAATTGCAGCAAGTTAACCACAAGGGGATGATGACATTTGGCGACAGGGCAGGATGAATTCTGGCTGGCAGACAAAAAGTCAGGTTAAAAATACAGAATGCAGAAGCAAACCCAGCCAGTTGCAGCTAATTCGCAGGAAAACTGGATGTGCAGCCCCCAAACCTTCCCTGCTCCAGACAAGCAATGTTGTGTGTTTTGCAGTGGGATGCATTAAGGCCTGCATGTGAGTGTGGAAAGAACATCAGCCTTCTGAGTTCAAGCATTTTAGCTGAATTTTAAATGGGCTTAGGTGTTTCTCATTAGCCTCACTCCACATCTGATGTGTGCCAGATGTTTTTGCCAGTTTAGGCACCTCACCTCCATCTCACCTACCATCAGCTATTGTCCAGTGTTCTGTTCCCAGAACAGCCCCAGTACAGAAGGATGCTGCAAGGGCAGCCTGGGGGGACAACATCAGCAGACCCTGCCATGGATATGTCTGTGTGAGGTACAAGCAAGGCCACAACCTTGCTGTGGGGCAGATAAAAGCCCAATGCCTCCCAGGGCAGGCCTGAGTATCCCCAAGGTCGAATGGATGCAGGCACTCCTGTCCACACAAAGTATTAACCCTTCAGCTGTCAGATGCAATGCTTCTCTCAGTGTTGGCATTCATGCCTCTTCTCTCCACGTATTCAAGGAGTATAACACCTGCCAGGGCTGCATTTTGGGTTCCCATGCCTGCCAATTCATTAGATCACCATTTAATCTCATCCTCAGCTTTATTTGATGAAATGTCTCCAGAGGACCAAATCATTTACATGTAACCAACACAGTCTACTTCCCTTATTCTGATTGCTTTCAATGACAGTAATAATGGATGGATAATTCCATCAAAGGCCCATAGAAAATTGTCTTTTAATCAATATAAATTTTTTTCCTTCAAAAGGACAGCTGAGAATAAAACATCTCTATATAATATTGAAAGAGGAAAACAAAATTAGAACACATTACCATGGAGAATATATTTCTAGATATGGCCCAATTTTAATTTAAGCATCCTGAGCCTTCTTTTTAGGGACACCAGCTACCTTGAAGTTTGGGAGGCAAGCAGGCTGGCACACAGGCAGTGCCCCAGCAAGAAGGCAGGGGTGGGAAATGAAAAAGATGCTTCAAATGAAGCACTCCATAGAAGTCCTTTGAATGAGTGGCCAATGACCACTGGCTACAAGAAACTCAAGCTGTACCCTTCATGTCTGAGACCTCAGCATTGATAAGTCAGTTAGCAGAACACATTGAACTTACAGCAGAGATGGAATCAGGTGTTTCTCCAGAGGTCTTACATCTATGTAGTGTACCACCCCAGAGCTGATTTCCTGTCTTAATCACAAGGAGTCTGTATGTAACAGCCTACAGCACCAAAAATACCAACATATTAAAAAACAACAGTATTAAAAAAAGAACATTAACGCCATATCCCAAGGATGAAAAGTGCTCTTGATATAAGAAAGGAAATAATTGGTCAAGTAGCCTAACTTGTGCTTAAGCTTGGCAGAAGCCACTGAGCTCTGAGAGGTCTCCAGCACAGAGAACAGGACTTTCTCTGGCCTAGGCTGCCCATGCAGCGTGGGGACTATAAGGGGTGACATCTGAGAAAGGCAGTTTCCTCTCTTTCACCAGAGCTAGGACAGGTACACTGCAAAAGTGGGCAATGGTCACCACAACACCTGGAACAGCGCTGATCTCATCCGGCTTTGGATGGCTGCATATGAATGAGATGACCAGGCCTCCTCCTCTCAGCAGAGAGAAAGAGCACAACCAGCATACAATTCTGCTCTCTTTGATGCAGATACAGTTCACATCAATCATGGCACCAAAGTGCCTTTCTCCATGTGGCTAGTAAAGGAAGTCCAAGAGAATGAAGATGTCAAAGCCTATACTGGAGATATCTCAAATTAAATGGGATGAACCTCATCTTTTGCTTCTGCCCCTGCATGTTCTCATCTCAAAGGCCTCATTAACATGCCACTGTAAATAATAAGCATATTGATTATTAATACACTAATAAAAAAAAGTATTTTGACCTTAAGGGTGTATAAAGAAGAGAAGTACAGGGTAGCTACATGAGCAATCAATACCAATCTACAGAGAACAGCTATTTCTCTCTGCCACCATTTTAACTGCAATATATTATACCCTCTAGGTAAATATGTGGACATCTACAAGTGGGAATCAATAGAACTAGAGATCTTCCCACCCCCTCACCCAGAGAGACCATTCTTTCATTGGAGAAGACAGCAACAAGAGGCCATAGATTAATATCTCTGCTACTACAGGTTCTCTCCTGTACTCACAGCCTTTTTTATGGGTCTCTCTGACCACTTTTTAATTGTTGATGTTTTCAATAATTTATAAAAACAAAACATCAAAATTAACACTTCACCCAACTGGAATAAAGTCAGAAACACTGGAAACCACACAGCCCATTTTGGGAACCTAGAGCAAAGACTTTCAGTGGAAGGTGAATTCTAATGACAACTTCAGTTGATGGGTGTGAAATAAAACTAAAGCCTGAATGCTTTGCCTGTATGCACAGGATTTTGTCCCAGGCACATCACTAGTTGAGTTTGTGTGCCTCCAAGCTCATAGATGGGTGAACAGTTGTCCCAGTCAGATCCAGATAAGGAACCCCTTGGTGGAAGCCCTTGCCCTGGCCTCAGGGAGCTTTGAGTCACTGCTCCCAGTGTGACAATTCCCACATACCTCACAGTCAGGGATATATATGCTGTGGGAAAAAACCTGAGGGTTTCTTCCCTCAGGTCATGTTGGTATCAGTATCACCAAATGTTCCTGACTTTTTTTTTTAATTTTCTTTTTTAAACCTAATTCTGTCAGGAGCCAAGCAGCTGCTTCAACAGAGCTGTCTGAGCTGGATGGGCAGAAAGATTGTGTGCGCACACAGAGATCCACACCATGCATAAAAAGGAAACCCAAAGCACACAAGCACACACAGTGACTGTCCCTCAATTTCTGTCCTAGATCTGGGTAGTTTAGAACTGTGATGTACCATTACAGAGGAAACTGGCCTGTTTCCATCACACAGTTTGGAGGTGCCTCTGTCCCACAGCCCAGGTCACAGACAATGGCCATACCTCTCACTTTCAGAACAAGCAGGATTACATGTCTTCTAATATTAGCCATTTTCACATGGTTATAATTATTATCTTCAATGAGCAAATAGTTAATCATCAGCTTCTGAAAGACAACTTGCAGAAGTAAACAGACTTCAGAAAAATAAAGCAAAGGTGGACCACCAGTTGGGTTGAGGTTGTTTTTCACACTTACCAATTTACTCTGAATTCACCTTACAAATCTAGAGTTCATCACCTCACACTGAGGTGGGTCACCAGGGCCAATAAATCAAACCCTGGTTCAACAACTCACTTCCAGGGATCGCTGAACAGAAAAAGAGAAACATTTAACCCACCTTTGCTAAGATTCTACTAAAAATCTACCTTCCTGGAAGTGTTTTACCAGCCACTATACTCCTGACTCCTTTAGAAAGGCACTTAACAAGTAAAGCTCAACGGATTCCACTGGCAGTGACAGTATAGTTCTGCATTTCCCAGCTTCCAATTTCAGGACTTTCCAGCTTTTCCATAAGCAAAAATACTCTAGCAAGCAGCTCACAAGTAGCAACCTTGCTCCCACCAGCTGCCCAAAGCTTCTGCTGAGTTCTTACTACAGATGCTTAATTCTGCACAGCATCCCTTTCAGCCACCTCCTCTCCCTAAGAAAAACAAACAGGGCTGCTCATTTCAGTATTAGCAGAGCTGGCCGGGCAGTACCTGTTTCACCCACTGGTTAGCTCTCCAGTGCTTTAAAGATATGAGACAATATCAAACCAGACTCAAGCTTACAACCAAAAATTGAAAGGCCAGACACTCTCCTTCCTTCTGTTTTATTCCTGAAGGAAAAAAAAATCTCACCAAGAAGAGAGTACGAAAAGGCTGAGATCTCAGCTGCACACACGGAAGGCAGGGACAGGAGCAGGAGACACAGCAGGATGCTCATTGTGGGGCTGCTCCGTGACAGCTCCACCACCCCCGGACTCACTGGAGTGCTTTTTCATGCTCACCTCCTCCTGCCCTGCTCCTCTACACTGCCACAGGCTTGTTGCTTGGTCCCAGGCAAATCTCTCCCAGACTTCTTGCTGCCAGTTCAAAAAGGGGCCTGATAAGCCCTGCATTTGCATATGTATTGAGAGGCATTTCCAAAGGCACAGTCGGGGAAATGGTCTTGCTGAATACCGATGCTATCTGAGAATGACAACTATTCAAGTCATTTTACAGCTTCGCTACCGAAGTGGAGATATCAGGCTTGTCTACATCTTTACAAGGATTATTCCCTTTAAAAGTGCTGATCATATCCGTTGCACCCTCAGAAATGAAGCTGGACAGGTTCACAGGAAAGCGCTTCAATTCGTCCCACCGAGACCACCTTCCACAGGCAACCCAGGACCAGAAGTCACCCCCACCTAAAGGTCACGTCTGAAATGCTGGAGCCCACAGCCATCCTTCCGACATAGGAATTGAGAAGGGGTGTGCAAAGCCACGCATGGAAACACGTGTGTGATGATGGTCTGCCTCTCTTTCCTACTCTGACCCTACATACGGTAGGACCTGAGTCTCAGTGCTCAGTCCCACACACAGGCTGGAGGAGAGCAATGAGACAGAGCTCTGAAGGCAAAGGCTTTCCTCTTTGTGCTGATAGGGACACTTTGAATCCCAGGTGAAGCATCCCACTGTGCCTTCACCCTGAATTGAAGGGACAGCTCTAAGATACTGGTTATGTTTTTTATAGTCAAGAGCCCTGAGTTAACAGGTGACTTCAACAGGCTTTGTCCCATTCAGCTATCAATACCTAAAAGAGACAGGGTCTAAGGTTCACAAACCAGAACTGTGAACCTCTTCTGTTACAGAACAGTAATAACACATTCAATATCTGTCATGTGCTCTTCAAGCCTCTGTGGACAGCAATGCTTTATGAAAATAAAGTCAAGTCACGTCAAGAGCAGAAGCTATCTGCAGATTTACAAGCCAGATACTTCTGATTTAAACAGCACTAAAAGAGAGAGATTAAAAAATACCACACCATGCATTTAAAGATGTTTGCTGTACCATGCACCATCTGGTGACTGGATCACCCTTGAAACCAGCAATTCCTGACTACCGGGCACGATGGCCAGAACATCTCCAGACATGAGTTAAGGCACACAGCTGAGGTAACAGGAGTGCAAACAGCACATTCATGGAGGAACACTTGTGAAACTGCCCTCAGGTCTCTTGGGACATGAAGACTTGCCACAAATCACAAAACAAAACAAAAAAACAACAACAACCAAACAAAAGCACACCAAAAGCCCAGGGAGCTGAAAGCAGGGTTATCTGGTAAACACATCCACTGCTGACATCAATCAGAACCACCCTCTGGAGCTCCATCCCCCTCTGTGTTCTTAGAGCTGGGAAAAGGATACCCCAACCAGAAAACAGTCCTCTCTGGCTGGAAAAGAGAATTAAGAACATTAAAAGTGGTCTTATATATAAGAATTTTTTAGATTGCTGCCTGATTTGATTC
>VRYO01002775.1:7400083-7416448 GCA_009812075.1 Sialia sialis | reverse complement strand
AAAAAAAGGTACCGGAGAGATCACCATCCCTGGAAAGGGTGGGGTTGGACAGGCAGGAAAACGCGGCTGCCGGGCGGCCCGGGGAAGCGGCGCCGAAATGGCCCCGGTCCCGCTCTGCCCAGGCGCGGGAGGGACGCGGAGCCGCGGGCTGGGAGCGGAGCGGGATCTCCCGGAGCATCTCCGCTGCTGCCGGCCCCGCCAAAGGCTTTGTCACCGGGCCCCTGCTCCGCGCCTCTCTGCCCCGCTGCCCACCCTCCCCCTGGGCTGGCCGCCTTTGTCCGCGGGTCCCTCCTGCCTCGGCAGGTTGGAAGAGCCGGCTCCAGCATCCCTGCCACCTCTCTGCTCCTGGGAACGGCATATTCCTTTAGACCTCAGTGGTGCGGAAGAAACGGCCCTGGAATCGCAGATAAAGCTTATTCCTCGGTAAAATCATCACAGGTTCTGGTAGTCCTTATTGTCAGGAGGTGCCAGCCTCAACTTCTGCACACACAAGACAGAACCTAGTAAAGGGCGTGGAAACTTCATGAAGTGAATTTCCTAGGCAACATGTGTCAGATTTCCTGTATCTTTCCATCACATCCCCTGAGTTTCAGCACTTTTCCTTGGGCTATGTTATCTCTCTGTGGGATGCTTTCTGGTCAGTATCACAACATTAAAGCAAAAGGTACACCAGGAACTGCATGAGTATCTTTAAAATGCTCCAGGGAATTGCCAGCTTTGTGTTCCTAAGGAACCTGAGTAAATGGTTTGACTCCAAGGTTAATCCAGTGCAACATCAGGTTTTTGACCACACTGGAAAGCTGGTCAAGACACCCTCTAGCTATAAAGAGACATCAAATCCGATGCCAGAGCATGGGATGGAGAGCATATGGCCTGTGCATGGAGGGAACATCGGAACAGAAAGGGATGGAGGATTGCAACTTCTGCCTTTTGATGTTATCTTTCTCAGTCTTGGTAAAGCTGCAGCTTCTTCCTGTCTATGCTGATGTGTTTCTGAGCCCAAATATGCCCTTGGCAAACTAGACAACTGCCTGTTCCCTACTAAAGCAAAACAGCAGACCCACCCTGCTACTGGAGGAGCTCATCCCCTCCATGGGTGCTCTTGTCCCTTTTCTCCTAGGGAAGCGTTTTATCCCATTACTATCAAAAGGATAAGAGGAGCTTAGGAGAGCACAGACACTGGTTCACTTCATGTGGGATTTGCAGGTGGATTCTTGGTAGCACACAGCACAGACCTGAAGGTGTGAAGAAGACAGTTATCCCCTGGCACAAACCCACAGCAGGGTAGTTCCCTGGAAAGGAGGGTATCATATTGTACTGCCAGTGGTGAGGCATGTTTGCTCCTTTCAAGGAGGATGGCTCCACACAGGTAAAACTGGCCACCCAGGGCCAGAGCTGTGCTCAACCTGGGTTCCACCTCTGGGACAGCTCTCCAGAAGGTGCAGCCCTGGCTGTGGCTGCTCAGACTTTCTTGAGGTTGCCGCCTCAGTCAGCCCTTAGGACATGGAAAGCAGCAGGTGTGTGTGCTGAGAGGCCACTGCTCCTGCTCTGGGGCAGACAGGCCGTGGCCAGCATGGCGTGGCATCACACTGTCCCACCTCCTGCCTCTCTCACCACCCTGAGCCACAGCTCATTGTGTCCAGAAGGCACCCAGGCATTCTTTGAGCCAAGCCTTGTATTTACAAGGTTTTAATCATATCCTTCCCCACAGGAAGAGGAAAGGGCTTCTCCTGGACCCTCCCAAGCGCTGATCTGACTAGCAGGTCCCTGGCCAGTCGCCGGGGGAAGGAGGAGCAGAGTGGGGGGATGGTGCAGAGCAATTGTTCATCATTGACCCAAGTTGAAAAAAGAGAGAAGCCTCTGGCTGCTGTATCACAGTCACAGGTGAAGCTACACTGTGTCACTGCCGGGCTTGGCAGTTTATTGCTGGGCTCGCCTGAGGTTTGCTTCATCACTTTCCCAAGAAAAGCTGTCTTTCCTAGGTGAAGCCTTTCAAATTTTGAGCATTATTGATGTTTCTGCAGAAACTGAGCTCAGCAGACAGGGGGGCTCTTCAGAGGAAGTGAGGAGATAATTAATATCCACAGAGGAAGTCCCTGTGATGATTATACTTGCTTTCAGTGCTCAGTGTGTATGTCTGTGCTTTTGGAAATGTTGACACCACAGATCCACCCTGATGCCATCCACAAGGGGTTCGCTGTCAGTGCTGCCATTTCGGTGCCCAGTGGCTGCTGAGGGATGGTGACCTGCTGGGCTTGGGCATCCAGAGGCCTGGATGCTCAGGAGGTGGCATTGAAGCTGCCAGATGTCCAGATGGCAAATGGTCTGAGTGACTGTGACCTGAATAAAGAGGACACTATACATCATCACCTGTACTGCTCCCTCATCTTCCCTTCAAGGCGGACCTTGCAGTGCAGTACAGGAAAATCCCTTCATTTTGGAAAGGCAAGGCAGCAGTGCTAGAGCAGAGATATCAGATCACTGTGCCCAGGTGATCTGTGGGCACCGTGGAACCAAGGGCTGGGTTGAGATAAGTTTTTTAATGCTTTCATAGCTTGGAGGGAAAGGACTAGGACTAGGTCAGTGCACAGTTTTATGGTCAATAACAAACCAAGTCTTGCAAAGCATACTTTAATCAACACAAATAATACAAAATGTTGGAGTATTTTTGATGGGTTCTCAGTTTTAGTTTTAGTGAGAAAAACCTATTTCCCAGTGTTGTTCATAAGGCATTATGATTTCCTCGTGCAATTTAGATGAAGCGTAGGAGCAGTTGGTAAACAACACACTGCAGATTCCCTCTTGTTACATCTGGCCATGGGGTCTTCTGCAAGCTGCCAGTGAAAAACACTTTTAATATGCATGTTATCTTAAGCTTTTGATGCTCATGTAAGACAGCATCAAAGCCTTTCCCTTGCATTGAGTCAGATGGGCATTTCCACCCTGTTCAGTCAGGGATGAAATTTTAAAGCGAATTGTAACAAAATAAGAATTTTAGAAAAAATCCCAACAAAACAACTACCAGCAACCTACTGGGTAAGAATGTGCTTGATGTTAACTCCTGAACTCAGCAGGTGATGCAAAACTGAATTTGGTCCCTGATAGAACACAGCGATACACAGCCTCACTGAAGTCTTACCAAAGCATTCCCTCTACAGGGATACGTCAGTATTACAGAAGACACCACCACAGCTCAGAGCTATGCTGCTGCTTCCCTCCCTCCCCTGGAGAGGGGTGGCTCTTCCAAAGCCCACTCATAGGTGTGGGAGTGGGCAGAGGGGCAGGATTAATCCCAGTGAGACTCTCCCAGACCTTGGTTTTCTGAGGCAGCCTGAGGAATGCACACTGCAGCAGCCTGTGCATCCAGACCGTGATCCAGTTTGTATGCACTGAGACCCATCTCGAAGAACACATACTCCATTAATCATTTGCATGGCATATATCCTCTGTGGCACTGGTGTTTTCCTATAAATCAGCACCAGGGCCTAATCCTTGATTAATGTTTTGAAATCCAGCACGCAGATTTCAACAATGGGAGCTCTCTTTTGTGAGACAAAGCTATGTGATAACAAAAAACGAGCAATGCTCCAAACTCTGCTGGTCACAATAGGCATCTCACTTCCAGCCTCATTAAGCAGTATTTTCAGCCAGAATACTTTTCCAGTAACAACCTGAAGAACCATCTTGGGTCATTCTTCCTTCTTTTCCCAGATCAGCTGAACCATCCTGTGAAAAGCTTTTGTGCTTCCATTTGCCCATCTGGCTGAGCAATGAGGAAAACGCAGTCTCTTGGAAGATTATGCAGCGCTCCTTAATGCTGGCTTCTGGCGATATAACTGGGCCATCCAGTTCATTTTCTCTCCTTATGAAAATAGTATGTTTTACTGGAGGATTTCATCTTGTGTCCACAGAGCCTTTTAATTCTGTGCCCAGAGACTGTTAGTAAAATTCTACAATGCACCAACTCGTTTTAAAGGACTTCAGGACATGCTGAGAAGGATTATAGTTGTGACCAGCAAACTCTGCCTTGCCAGATAAACAGGTCCTCCAAAAGGCATAAGCCTTTAAACATTGCTACAAAGAATAGCATCCAAACTGGAGACCAGCAGAGATGAAGAGCTGTTCCTTGAAGGAAGGCATGGGAGGTGTGTGTTCTCAAGGTGTTCCTAAAATGCTGTTTTCCAGCCCACTTCAAAGTGTCCTGCATTCACCCAAGAGGTGCACATTCACATGTTGGGTCCAGATCTGCTCTGTGCAGGCACCCTTACAGGGCTGATGGAGCAGCACCAAGTCAGATCTCTTGTAGTTGCAGCTACAGGGTAGTCATGCACAGTATGCTTGAGCCAAAAATAAAAAGCTCCTAAAAATCCCCTCACACACAGTGTTTACTACCACTTCATTTTCATGGAAGTTTATAACCATTTTGTACAACTCCAAATATGGAGGCTTTTGCCCTCATCCCTAATCTGTACATAGGGAAAGAACTGGAAGCTAAATCCTAAGAAGGAGTAGTCAATGCTGCTCCTACCTGGGAGCTGCAGGTGTGGACTGACATGTCCAAAACACATACATAACAACTACAGCAAAAGTTTCACTGCTAATTTAGTGTTGGGCAGTCAGAAGGCTACATACATCAGAGTAACTTTTTTTAAGTATTAAGAAAAATCTCTTAACTCCTCTTAAAAGATTTGAATCATCAGGATTGCCATGTGCTTGAGCTGAAACCATGTGCAGGAGAGCTGTCCATCCTCCACCATCTACCCAAAGAGGAGAGACACTGAGATTTTTGGATCCAATAGTGTGTCAGGAAAATATTTTGACAGGACTTATTCTGAATAGGTAAGAAATCAGTCAGTAGTAGGAATAGAGAGACAGGCAGACTGGATCAAAGTGCTGGCTCCTGTATTGTCTCCGCCAGTGGCAAATACCAGATGCTGATGAGAATACTCTGGAAAACCTGCCCATAGGATGAGTTTCCTCCTCTCTGCCATCTGGTACTGCTTGGCTTCTTCCCAGAAGCATTAAGGTTTACATCCCTTCCAAAAATATTTACCATCCTATCTAACATGGGAAGAAGGCCAGAGATGCTTGATATGTCTTTGCCTTTTGTAAATACCCCTTTTGTAAAATACCTAGACAAGTGTTGCAACAAAGAGGAGGGAGAAATGGAAGGTAAGAATTTACACCTGCTTTGGCATCCCTAAACTGCAGCCTTCAGTTACCCTGACTTCAGGGTGCTTCACTGAGGACAAATTCTGGGGGCTCAGGAGGCTCTGCATTTGTGGGGACAAAACTTGGTTCCTGAAGGCTGAGGAATTTTTGGTTATTTTGCCAGACAAAAGCATTTTCTATTTTATAGTTGCATCTTCCTGAACGTGCAGCACCCATCCACTGACAAGGCACAGGAAACTCCAGGAATGTAGACCTCTATCATTTAAGCCACTGTGATTTAAACCCTGGCTTTGCCAAGAGTATATTTGCATCACTTTTTTTTTTTTTTTTTCTCTTGCCACCTTTATCCTTGTTTCTCTTACAGCTGCAAAAACCCCTCATTTTTGGGGAGGCAGAGCGAATGCTCTTCCATGCTTGACAATGAGTTTATAACAGTTTCAGCTGAATTATCTATGTTATAATTGGTTTAAAAACAGGAGAAAAAAATCAATGCAAGGATAGAAAAAATATTAGCACTGTTTCCAGGGACTGTTCAGTTTCATGGCAAAGGTTGTAGCCCAATCAGCCTCTGAGCTCGACAGGTTTGCCCTGGACAGTCTGTGTCCTGGGGGATGCAGCAGCCCTTGGGCTCCTCCACTCCACATAGACCCTCGTTTTCCCTGGCACAACTCTGTGCTCAGGCTCAGCCCTGCTGGCTACAGCACAGACACCTCGCTATTCAAGCAGATGAGCCCACTGGTATTAGCAGCATGAGGTCGATGCAACCCGAGTAATTCTGCAATAGAGAAAATAGGCAATGTTACACTATCCCCCATCTTCATTATACTCTGATTTCTCATTCCCAAATGAGTAGATGACCTTTTGGATGTATTGATGCACCAGGGAGTTACAAATATCTGGTTTTATACTATAAGCAGGGCCTGTTGGTACCCTTCAGTCAGTGTTAAAGAATATTTTCTGCTTGCAAGACAACAATGCTGCTGAGGACCTAATTTTGCCTTTTATAGCTCAGTGAGGCCACTGGGATTTTATAGCAGATAAGAGAGAAGAGTCATGCCCTAAAATGCTGACACCACTTCTATATATCATAGAGATATCTGAATAATTCATAGTGTCAAGCAGCACGACTTAAAGGAACAGTGGCTTAAGTGACAACATCCAGTTTCAGTACATTCTGCACAAAAAATTACTACTCCACAAATTTCTTTCTTACACAAAATCCATTAGCACTCTTTCCAAGGAAGAACTGCAAGTGTTACATGAAGTGGGGTGATACACAAAACACAGGCATTTCCTTGTTATTTGACACATTACCCATTACCTTTGCCCTTTGAAATGGAGTTACAGTAGTTTCACGATTATAAACCGTACCTGAATATAAGCCGCACTTCCGGGTAGCTGGGAAGACCACGGGATTTGTCCATAGATAAGCCGCACCTGAATATAAGCCGCACCACTGGGGTAGGCTGGATTCTTCAATGAAAAAGGTGCGGCTTATATTCGTGAAACTACTGTAAATAAAATTTGGCCTGGATTGGAAAAAGCGACAACAGAAAGTGCCCTTCCCCTTGGGCTCATCCTGGTGCAGAGATGTTGCGGACCCCAGGCTGCTGTTCCAGGTCTCCTGCAGGTCTATTGATCACTTTCTGCTCCTTATAGTGACTGCCTTTCAAAACAATTTAATCCAAAGTCTGGAGATCAGGTATGTATGCTGCTGGTTCATCAGGGATCTGGGAATTCTGAGGATGTTTTGGATTGAAGCCAGACTTGTGTTTTTTCCAAAAGGCCCTTACCATCACACTGAATTGAGTGAGGGAAAGCCCTCCAGGAAATCACACTTGCACTTCTGATATAAAAGTAGCACATCCAACTTGTCTCTCCTTGCATGTGTGAAAGTAAAAAATGCTCTGGATTTTGCAGATCTACTTAGCTTCAGTTTTCTACTCTGTTTCTCTCAGCCCATAATAGGGACTGGTGACCCTTGCTGGGTCTGATATTTCAGGCTGGGCAGAGGGTACCTTGAGAGCACTGACACCTTGCCAGATCCATGGTGTGGAGCTGGGGACTGCACGATGTGAACCAAGCAGGCAGGCAGCTTCATTTTAGACCTCCTAACAGGTGATCTCAGTCAACACACCCTTTGGCATGGCTGAAATCCCCTTCCTGGCCTGGGTGACCATAGCAGGTCCTGGAGGCAGGTGACTCAGTTGCCTCTCTGCATTCTGCCCACATCTGCTGCCACTGCCACACAGGGTCACCATTACCAGCATTGCCATCTGAATATAGAGCGGAGGCAGGACACCACTCTCCACACACCAGGGGAAGTCCAGCTGTTGTGGGGTGATCAGATTGCCCAGGTGAGGTGAGGCACCTTTCCCAGAATGGCACTGGCTGTTATTTTATTTCCTGCACTCTGTCACCAGTGTGATGAAGCCTTTCCCACGGCTCAGTGTGTCACAGCAATGCTGGTCTGGCTTGGGCTTTTCCCTGCAGCAAGCAGGTTGCCGTGCCTTTGTATTTTCTCTCGTTCTGTGCCCGTGGTTGTTTACCTCTGCTCCAAGCCCGCCCTTCTTGGCGTTATTGTCCATGGCAATCATTGTTGCCGTAGAAGTAAAACTCTGAAAGTGAGGAATTAATTGCCTGAGGGATCTGATCATTTTTAGTGGTGCGGAGATAATCTGTCAGACACAGGAACCATTCTAGCGCCGAGCAGCCGGAGCAGCAAAGATTCCCATATTTACAATCTTATTTTTAGTCTCTTCATTTCCAGAGCAAACAAACGCAAGGATTTATGCTTTGGATACAACTCGAGCTTTGTTTTGCAGATACTACTTTTCAGCCATGATATACATTGATTTTGATAGCATGCAGGATGTACCAGGCTTAATTGATCAGTTCTGCTTGCACATTTGAGCTTATTTGTTGTACTCTCTGCTTTGCCTTCATTAGAAGTGAATGTAACGCTCAGGAAAGTTCCCAGAATTGACAGCTCCGGAAACCAACCTTCCAGCTGAACAGAGAGAATCAAAGCAAATTTATTATGCCTGTGTGCTCCCTGCAGCTCAACCCCTGTCCTTTAGGTCAGCCTTATTGCTGGGATCACCAACAGCATCACCCATGAGGACCAGTCCTATTGATGAGGATACTCTGGTCTGGTTGCCTGCCTGTTAAATTGTGCAGTGGACTGAACAACCCTCCTGGTGATTCAAGCTGCCCCATCTGGACTGGCTCTCTGATCCTGGGCTGGCCTTCTGGAGGCTCAGAAGGAGCAGAAAATATGGCAGGGTGGTAGCAAATGATGTAGTGCAAAAGGGAGAAACACACATTGCCACCAGCACAAGGCTGTGCCCAGTCTGCCTATAAAGCTTCCAAAGCTTTACCTTAACTCTGCTTCTTTCAATAAGTCTATATCTGGACTAGGAAAGTCCCACACGGTGAATTTTTCTTGCCAAGAAAAAGAGTAGTCACTGCTATATGTGGTACTTCTGCTTTGTTTGCAACTGAGGCACCTGCTGAGAATAGTGAAGGAGGAAGGTTGTGAGAAAATAAGTTTTCATGCTACCTGAACTGGGAGGCATATTTCCATGCAAACACTATGCAAGTAATGAAAAGAGAGAAGGAAAGAAGGAAAAAAAGAGGTGGAAGCTTCTTTGGCAGGCAATGTGTCTAGGTTAGACCTAAGGCCTCAGGGAGCAATAAAAATATCCCCCAGGAGCCATCACAGTGCCTAGGGAGCAGGGAGGAATTTCCTGAGCCTCCTGAACATGGGACAGCCCCTTTGGCCATTTGGGACCTGCTGAGCCTCTGAAGCCTGTCTGCTGCCATCACCACTCCCAGAACCACATCTGTGTGAGGTCTGTGGTGGCAAAAGAGCTCCACCTCCCTTCCCTACCCCTTGATCACTGAACACATCATCATCTTGCATGGTTTGTTGTACAGAAAGATTCCTGTTGCTGCTCTTGCACAGATTATCCAGAGCAAAGAGTTCCTAGATGCAAGTCTGGTGTCCTTGATCTGAGAGGAAGCCTTTCTGCAGTCACTGATACCCTGCATGGCCTGGAGTCCCCAACTAGGGACACCAGAAGTGACTGTCGTGCAAACGGTATAATATATATATATATATATATATATATATATATATATAATATTATATTATATTATATTATATTATATTATATTATATTATATTATATTATATTACAATAATAACAACAATAACAATAATTAATAACAATTAATTACAATAACGACAATAACAACAACAACACTAATAGCAATAGCAATAGCAATAGTAATAGTAATAGCAATAGCAATAGCAATAGTAATATGCAGAGGATTTGAGAGACATGCCAGCTCTCTTCTTACACCTCACCACCACCATCAGCAGCACTTCCTGTGCTTTAACCCTTGAGCAAAGTTCTTGCCTCACTGCTGGGGGCTGGGGCAGGGGCAGGGTGGGCTGTGGGAGCCACAGGTCGCTGCTGCCATCCCTTCCCCTTCCTGCACACAGCAATGCTTTTGTTCTTCATTTCACTTACCTGACCTGACAGACTGGAAAAGCTGCCGTGGGGATTGGGAGGGGACCCTGCCCATTATTGAGCACCAGCCCTGCTGGAAGCAGCATTCCTACCAGAGCAGTTTCTGTAGGCAGAGCTCAGCATGGCCAGGGTGAAAGCAGAGGGGAGGGAAAGAGGAAAATGCAAGAGTTATTTTTGCATGTAATGTCTTCAGGTAACATTTTATTGCCATTTCTATCCCAGAAGCATGTTGTTTTGGAGCTTGTAAATACAGTTTGGCTAATGCTTGCTGCTGAATACTATCAGGATCAGACTCTTGATAAATTGAAGCCAAAATGTGTTTGGCTGCTGATATTTTCATGCATATCCTTAGAGGAAGATTATTTTGCAGCCCCTGTATCTTATCTAATGACAGGTAAGCCTACTCATTTTATTTTCGCTGGGTGAGCTGAATCTTCTCTTAGGGTAAGTGGGAGCAGCTCAGCCAACTTGAATAGATTTTATACCTGTCTATAATTTGGTGCCGCTTCCTTTGTCCCCCAGCTATTTTAAAAGGCCACACAAAATGCTTAATAAGAATATAATAAAAGCTTTGGATTTGGAGGTGCAGTGGGCTTTTGGAGGCAAAGGGATGTGGGAATCTTGTATTCCAAGATAGGGAACGACCCTGCAGTACCTCCCTGTCAGCTGGCAGCCTGAGACAAAGCTTTCTGCATGCAGGAGGAAGCTTTTAGGTGCTGGACAGATGTACCTTTGCAAACTTCTTCCTTTAAATACATTATTTTGACACTAATGCAATAGACATCTGCTGGAAAAGAGTGGGCTGGCTCAGGGGAGAGGCAGTAATGAGATATGAGGTCTTTGTCTCTGGGTTACTGCTTCTAACCCAGGCGAGATAGGAGTGACTGGGAGTCATTACTGCCTGACAGCTGCTAAGTAGTTGGTGTCAATTGGGCTGGTGTCCTTGGTCAACTTTCTCATTAACAGGTGTCCCCATCTCAGCACCTCAAAGAGAAACCAATAATCAGCCTCATCCCTGACAGGGCCTCTTTTCTCCCTAGGTGCTGAGACATGCATTAGTCACCAGAATGAGCCTGGAAATATGGTCCCAGCCAGGAGTGGGGGGTGCTGATAGGAAAAATATCTTATGCTGTTCTGCCCTTTCCCTTCACTGCCCCTGGCTTAAGCAGAAGGGTCAAGCCTTTAGAGACAACAGGCCTTGTGGTTTCAATAACTTCACACACACCTATTCTTTACTGTGATAGTGCTAAAATACTCTAGTCTTCTTCTTAACTCTTAGGGAAATTGTCCCTGCCCTTCCAGAGACCTGTGCAAGGCAAGAGATGGTAGATCTGTATCTATAGCAGGCAAACAAAGAGAATGCAAACTAAGGAGATTTTTTTTTTTAATCACATCATTAAACTGCTTTTAATCTCAGAAGTGCAAGTTTCATATATATTTGCATTTGACAACTGAAATGCAAAAGGTTTGGAACAGTCAGAAATGCAACTATGGCTCTAACATACTGCAAATACTCTTTTGGCTATGTAAAAATAGGACTTGCTTTCACTTACAGCATGATCAGCCTTATATGAATCTCCAATTCATAGGACAGAAAAAATGAAATTAGTCTGCAGTTGATAAATGATATCATATAATTTTAAAATAAAAATCATTATGGTAACGAATTATATCATCATTTAGTACAAAACTTGTGATGAGAAGGGAGCCTGGTGCCTGATCAAGCTTAATATTTCCTCTTCTCAGACTCCATCCTACAATCCTGCATAACTCCTGCTGTAAACCTAAAACACAGCAGCTGCTGCAGGGAAAAAAAATGGACAACTAATGAAAGCTGTTACCTGTCCACATGCTACTTCATTAGCAGAATCACTAAATGAGATCCAGGCATCAGATCACGTCTTTCACCTGCCACATACCAGAGGTCAAACCTTGTTGAAGAATCACAGGAAAGTGTCTTCCTGGCAGCAGGAACAGCTGATGGGTGGCACATAAAAGTCTCCTGCCCCTGAGCTGAGCAAAAGCAGTCCATCATGTAAGAACAGCCTAGATGGACTAAGTGGTCATTGTAGGTCCCTTCAAACTGAGATATTCTATTCTATTCTATTCTATTCTATTCTATTCTATTCTATTCTATTCTATTCTATTCTCAATTTGTACACACCTCTAACAGTGGAAGCTCATGTCCAAAGCAGGAATAATGTTGAACAGCTCAAAACCACTTTTAAAATAAATAGGGGAGACACCTTATTTCTGCTACCAAAAAAATCAGAGAGGAATGAAAATAGAGCGACCATTTATACAGCCTTTAATAAAAAATTAGTGCAAGTTAAATGCAGGACTTTTGTTCACTTGTTTTTAAATCACTGACTATGCTTAATACCACTAAGAAGATTGTTTCCCTGTAACTGGGTTGGCCATAATAAAGCTGAAGTCTCTGTGAAAATGAGGGGAAAAAGGGATTTAGAATAGCATGGGAAACTAGTGCCTGTGTTACCTGAAGCATCAGGGGAGAGCCACACTGAAACTTGCTTTGCAAAATTGTCTCTGAAAAGTAAATCTTAAAGGGCAGGCCAGCCTGAGGTGCTGGCGGCAGGAGATCCCATCTCCCTCATCCTCACTGTTTGGGCAAAAAGAGCCTCACCTGCAACTGGGGACTCATGGGAACATTTCCAGTTTGTGTTTCTTTCTTTTTCACTACTTGTGAAGGTATTACTTTCAGGCAGGTTATAATTTTCCTGCAGCCTTGGCAACACAGTAGTTAGTGTGATCATAATACGATTATTACTGTATGAGAATATGAAATCAGCCATGAATATGATGAGAGTTATCAGCGTCCAACTGATTGTGTTATAATAATGCCACAGATAGGGAAAACCTTATTTGACTTTTTTTTGAAGCAGTTTATTTTGTATAATTTAAATCCTCTTTTTTTGGTAGCCTTAAAAGGAAGGTGCAATTGTTATAGATACCATTTTTTTTGTGTTCAGAAATGCACAAAATCATCCCTAATGCATTTCTCGTTTTTTTCACACCCCCCATACTGCTAATTGGGTGATCAGATAAAATTCTTATTCACACTGAAACAACTATAAAAAACAATTTATTTACAACTTCAATGGTACTAAAATTAAACTCAAATGTGAGAGCTGCTTCTTGCTGAAGGTCTCTGAATGTCCTTCGAGTTTATAATAAGTTCTCATGGGACACATGAATTCATGCCCTTAATCCATTCTGACTTTAAAAGTCCAGCTTCTTTTATGAAATGTCTCATTATACAGGCTCTTGCTTCAGCAAATGCACTCCCATCCCTTTTCTCTGAAGTCTGTTTAATACAACATCTTTTGAATTATTTAATGGGCAAACATATGGATTAAATAAAGCAAACACATCTACCAGCTCTTCTATATGCCTGACAAACTTTTGACCAAAACTTTCAGATTTTCAACAGCTATAATATAAATCTCTAAGCCTCACACCTGGTCAGCATTGTGATCTCTGTCACACAGTTCAGCCATTCCTAACGTTATGGCAACAGGTCCTTAAGGGTCTCTTCCCACTCTGAAATATGGCAAATCCCAGAAAAGTAGCAAGTCAGGGATTCAATCATGGAAAACCATTTTGAGGCTAACAATAGAATCACTCAGAGCAGCTTTTTGGCTGCCCCAGTGTGTGATAAGGACTGGCCAGCTAGACCAGGGCTCATGTCCACCCATTTCCCTGCTCTGTTGCTCCCCAGTCTCTGCTGTGTGATTTTCACCTTCAGGCACAGCTTTCTTGCTATGGCTTACATTTCATTCAGTGCTCTGAAATTCAGTTCTAGATTACATTTCCAAGTTTTGAGGTGATATATAGTCCACAGTGAATGTTTACCCATGTACGTGTAAGCCAGTCAGGAGTCTGCCTCTGATTAATTTGAATTTAAATCTGCATTTCATTTCTCCTGACCTTTGAAATCTCCCTCATGGCTACTCATCAGGAAACCTTGATATGATAAATTAGAAATTCTTTTAGATCTTGGATCAGACTGGAATAATAATCACACCATTTCCCGAACGCCAATTTCAGGATTTGTTAGACTGTTCCCAGAAACTGTGGATCATTTAAGTCAAAAGAGTTGCAGATATTAAACTGGAAACGTTTCTTCAAGTGAATTTAAGAGTAGAAAAAGTTGTCTTCCCTTCTCATGGCTTTTTCAGACTTTAAAATCAAGAAATTCTGTTTTAGATTATTAGTGACCCTTTTCTGAACTGTTCTGACCCCATGGCTTCTTCACATGCCTTGATTACTTTTATTCATAGCTGAAACTGTGAAACAAAAGCAGAAGTCAGATGCATCTGTTAAAGCTGAGAAATTGAACTGCCATTTTATTATTCGTAGCAATTTAGGTGCAAATAAAGAAGGTGTAAAAATCTGAAAAAGATGGGCACAGAGCAGCCAGGAGGTTTGGGGCTCTGTGGCAGCAGAACATTTAAGACTGAGGGGAGTGGACTGGTACCCAGGAGGCATAAGAGCAGTTCATGACTTTTAAATTACAGTAATTTCTCGCCTGTAAGGCGCACCTTTTTGACTGAAGTTTCAAGCCTACGCCGGAAGTGCACCTCATCACCTGGTGCGCCTTATGTATGGACAAATTCCAGCGAATCGCCAGCTTGGAAGTGCAAGCCGGGCGGGCAGAGAGCTGCCGCGGAGCAGCTGTTGGGTGGGCGGCAAGATGGAGCCACTTTCAGGCTTTTGGCGCTTTTGGTGGCCAGCGCTTTTGATGCTTTCAGCAGCCAGCACTTTTGACACTTTCAGCCGCGGATGCTTTCGGCCCTGGATGCTTTTGGCCGCCGAGGCTTTCAGCCGGTGCCGGGAGCCGCTTTCGAGTGGGCAGGGAGCCGCGGCAGCCGGGGGCGGGAGTGCCGAGGCCCGCGGCACAGGGAGGGCACCTGAGGCTGCATTTAAAGGCTTCGCCGGTCTGTGAAAACTGTTTGCAAATTGAGCACCTGACACCAAACCCTGAGCTCGTCAGATTCTGTTACTAACTCGTTACTGTGTTGCACACGGATCCTCGCTTCCAAAAAAAAAAAAAAGAGTGCGCCTTATAGGCCGGTGCACCTTATATATGGACAAATTCAGTGGACTTCCCGACTACCTGGAAGCACACCTTATAACCTGGTGTGCCTTATAAGTGTGAAATTACTGTATCTCTTTTCTTCAGCAAAGGGATATGCTGTTTAGGATGAAGTCTTAGAGCCTGTAGCTGACCACAGCCAGCCACAAAGCCAAGTTGCTAAATGGGCAGAGATAGTGGGGAGGGAAAAAACTTGCACAACTTTAATGTCTCACTAATTCCATTCACTGGAATAATTTGGATAGGAATCTGTAGCCCATCAATGAAAGAAGAATCTCAGTGCCCCAGCAAGGAAAGACAAAAAATTGCCTTCAGTCCCAAGGACCTCACCATCGAAACTGTGCTGTGTTTTAGAGCTCTGGCTTATGAGCTGCCTCTAAACTTCATTTGAGTGATGCACCCTAGCTGCATTATCCATTATCTTTTCCTTTTTTAGGGGGTTATTTTAAAACTTCACATGGAAGCTTGGATAACAAAGTAAGCTAGCTGCAATTGTGGCCCAAATGAAGTCAAGGACTGTGCTGCCATTGACTTACATGGCTGAAGACTGTGCCTCTGTGCTCTACAGAAAACAGGTCTGATTTCTCACCTCTGTATTTATATTGGAATTTTGTTTCTTGTTTGGTGTCAAAATAATGGAATTATACCCGTGATAAGCAAGATGTTGGCAGTCCTTCAGTGAGTATACTGGAGACAGAAAATAATTTTTCCCTGTAAATGCCAGTAAACAAATTTTCATAAACACAGTTCACAAAGGAACTCTTTCTAGTTTCAGCAAGACCTCATGGACCTTTTCCTTAATGAACCATATGACACAATTAAATCTTATCACGTAGCAGATGAGGTCAGTTCCAAAATTTAACTCGATAATACTAAGAACATGCAATTAGCTTCTTAGAAATTCAGCATTCTCAGTCTAATTTGCCAATTAACTTTGTTTGTTTGCAAAGATATCTTGAATCCAACATCCCAGAATAATGCAAATAATAATAATGACTTAATTTGGGATCTATTAGAAAACTAACCTCACTTGATATGCATCTGGGATTGTAGCAAAGTACTTGCCCACTGCTTTTGCAGCAAAAGGTTGCTCCTTCTGACTCTTCATATTAATATTTTTAATAACATTAATGAAGTAATATTTTAGTTTAAGGTTTTAATAGTCGATTATTTGGCCTGACAATGCCAGCCCAACAAAATACAGTGAAAATATAGGCTTGAAATCAAGGTTTGCATCTTAGAGCTCAGGAGTTTTGCAATAAATGTCATGGGTTGGCAGTGTTCCTTTAAGTTGGCACTTAAAGGAAAGACAGTGTAAGAATACATTGTGTTTACACTGCAAAATTATCCAGATATAAAAATCATAATTCCAAGCATTTGTATTAATTTTTAATCCTTCTAGTCCATTTATATTTTATCTATGTTTCTAGTCTAATCTATTTAATTTCTATTGTATTCTATTGTATTCTATTCTACTCTGTTCTATTCTAATTTCCTTTCCTTTCCTTTCCTTTCCTTTCCTTTCCTTTCCTTTCCTTT
>VRYO01002775.1:7373466-7399890 GCA_009812075.1 Sialia sialis | reverse complement strand
TTCCTTTCCTTTCCTTTCCTTTCCTTTCCTTTCCTTTCCTTTCCTTTCCATCCCAAGCTTTTTAATCTTTCCAGTGATGTACTGGATTCCTGTATCTTGCTGACATCCAGGACATGACAGATTTGTGACAAGGTGGCACTAGATTGGGAGCCTGACTTGCATTTTATGCCAAAGTTCTAGTCCTGGAGATTTTTGGTCAGCAATTACAAATGTCATAGAAATATCACAGAACTGCTGAGTGCATCAAAACTGTGTATGTTGCATGGTTTGAATTTAATCCATGGGGCTATGAAGTCTTTGAAATGGCTCTGGGTGATATGAAAGCTTAACCCTGATGAGGTGGCAGAGCTCATGTGACCCAGTTTCAAAGGCTTGGTGCTGCCACAGGGTGGGAGGGAACTGGCAGACCCTCCTTTTGCCCAAGCCCAGAAGAATTCCCTTTGCAAGGGAGGAGTTTCTCACATAGAAAGGAGAGCTCAGATGTATGTGAAATTAATAGGGGGAAATAGGATGTCAGGGATGGAGCATGCATTTGTGTGCATGAATGCCGTGTGCAGGAGGGAGCAGGCTGGCTTCTTCTGCAATTGTGAAACATTTCTCTAATAGCAACAGACAGATAGCCCAAGCATATATTACTGCTCCTCTGCTTTGTTGCTCATTGCCGAAACAATGTGGTGATAAGCATGGAAAAATGCCCAGGGAGAGAAATGCAGCAAAAACCTCAGTGCCCTTTCCTATGTTCACATCTCTCCTGCAATAGTAGCCAAAGCAGACAGATGCCCAGACATCATCCATATCAGCCCACCCAGTGATCTCAAAGCAAAAAAAAACATAGGAGTAACTGTGAGGCAGGAGGATGTTTTGTTTTGCATGGAGCGTATTTGATAGTAACCATTTTAAAGTCTGGAAGAATTTTGCACTCACTAAGCTGATTTTACAAGCAAAGAGAAGTGCTTGTCAGCAAAGGTTAATGTAGCTGTCACTGCAGGAGAGCCCTGTGGGTAGAAAGAGTCTCATCTGGCTGTTTTTAAAGGGCAAGAGTCATCACTGTGAAGGAGGAATTTTTCCATTTCTAGGAACCTTTCACATCATCATAGTGAACTGTGCATCAGTTCATTACCACTTCTCAACAATTTCTCAAATTTTATGATTATCAATATTTGAGTCTATTATATTTATTTTCAAGTCTTATAAGATGTTCTTGTCCAAAATGAATAAGTCTTTATTTAAGAAGATGAAAAGAGAACTTCGTGTGTGATTTTATGGCTTGCACTGGTACAATATTAGAGTACTATGAAGTATAAAAGGCCTGTCTCCCCTTTTTATTGATGGAAACAGGGAAGAGACTAAGCACTGAAATTAGGCTCTGTACTCTAACCTCCTGCCTTGTGTATCCTGAACACCTTTTTAATGGTCTCATCATAAGGGAATTGAACCCAAGTCTTCAGCATCCAGGCTACCTGCTTACTGCTGGGTGGGCTCAACCCTCCTTAAAGCATCAAAGGTGAGATCTGTACAGTTATGGGCTAAATATTCCTAATTCTTCTACAGCAGTTGCAACAGAGAGAGATTTGACGACATCAGGCTGACCATGGAGTCTCACACTGGAGGCATCCAGACCTTCCATACACCTCCAGGATGTCATTGTCACAGCCAGGGGACACACACACTCCATATAACAGCAAAAAGCCAAGAATGATTCTGGGCGTCCTGAAGAGCAGATGGTTTTATTTCCCCCTGCTTACCAGGAGATGGAGTCATGCCACATGAAGCACCAGTGCAGGCAATGCTTTGCCTCATAGAGAGGATCTTTAGTTGAGATATGCAGGAAATTTTCTCTTGGAGCTTACAAATAAGAAAGCTGGCAATGCTGAATGCTGGGATGAAGAGGCATGGAGGGAGAGAAGGCTAAGTTGGGCATTCCCTTGTGAGGAGAGTGCTGTGAACAAGCCAGTTTCCCAAGCAAGCTAATAGAGGCCAATAAAGATGCCATTGGATGCAGCTCACATGGCACCTATTAGTATGGTAACAGCTCTTAGGTGTTACTGGACTAGATTTGAAATAAAAACTCCTGGGTGATCCACTAGAGAGCACACCATCATACATATGTCACATAAAGAAAAGAGAAGAGTACTAACACTTGACTCAGATCCATCCCATTACCTCTGCCATGTCAGATACAGGAAATATCCATATGGTACTAGGCTATGTACTGGTCACCACAATTTAAGAGAATCTGTTGACAGAAGAGTTTGTACCCTGGCAGAACTTCATGCATGAAAGCTCAGAGCACCCACTAGATGGGCATTATCCCAACAGCTCAGTCATCTCCTCCAGTGGAGTCCAGAGGCAATCCATCCTGGAGCACTTCAATGCCTTCCTTGGGCTTTGAGTGACTCTGAAAGGCCACTTTCTCTGCTCCTCAATCCATACGATTGAGGAGCAGTAAAAAGCTCCTAAAGAGAGGAGAAGCTGCTCTCAGTCCAGAGATAAATGGTGATTATTTCATGGAGCACTGCCTGGATTGCATAAAACAGAGTCAGCATTTAGAAAGAGCTCTGGATCCCCCTTAGCTGATGAATAGCCAGAAGCACCAGGAGTAGGAATGATTTTTTTCACTGCTGATGCTTGCTCAGAGGGGATTTCCTTCTGCTCCTGACCCAGATGTTGATACAGTGAACAGGGCTCTGCTCAATCTAGCTTGGGTTACTGCAGCATGCCCCAAGGGCACCCAGAAACAGCAATGCTGTGTGATCTTCAGTGACCTCCCAGTTATCTCCGTGTGAAAATCAGGCTGTTAATTGTGACATATATTAGCTGCAGTTAGTTCAAGACCTCCTTGCCTGCTCTCTCCCTTGCTTGACTGTTGGGGCCGTGGGAGGTGATCAGACCATGATTTCCCAGATATGACCTGTTCAGGGCTTGTGGCAGGTCACTGACAGGGAAAACCCCTTTGCTCCTGAGCTTTTCTTCTTCCCGCCTGCAACAGCCAAAGCTGACAACCCTTGACACACATCAGGTCCCCACTGAAAATGCTGCAGCCAACACTGAGGCCAGGGAAGAGCCAAGAGTAGAAATTCCTTTAAACCCATGTACTGCTACATCTACAGATATTATTGCTCATGAATTAAACATGAAATAAATATAGCTCTCAATTTGCAGTTATTTCTAGCAGATCTTAGAAAACTCTGCAAAAATAAAAATTCTGCTCAACACCTAGAATTTGTGCCTGTTGATGCAGTTGTGTCTTTTTGGCTTTCACAGCTATGTTTCTGCAAAGCTTTTTAAGTGCCACATCTACTTTTGAGCATTTTGAACTATGTCAGGTTGACTCATAAATCATAACTGATATACAGACTACGAGACTTTTTGCTTATGGCAAAATAACTCTAAGTGTCTGAAAATGCCATTCATTCAAAACTTAGGATTTAATTCTATGATTTAGGTCAATAGGAGTTTAGAGCTGGAATTACAAGAGTCTAGAGACACATACAGACAGTGGAAATGCCAAATATGTTGAAGCACATCAGACACTGAGCCTGTGTGAACACCAGTGGCAGGCAGGCACCTAACCCACTTGGATTTGTAAAAGGTCATCATGAACATCCTTCAGAATTAGTCTCTGGGAGAATTTAGTAGTCTGCAGTACTGTTGCTTCATTACAGCCTTTTCTGTGGGGCAGAACAGCAACAGAAAGGGAAGCAATCAGAACCTGCTCAGAATTTCCCCCAAGTTTCAAGGTACTGCAACCAGGGCAGGTTTTAGCTGCAATGTTTCCAGACCACTGTAGCATTTGCTGTTACCAAGAGAGGGTCTTGAAGATACCCCGCAGTGGCAGATACCCCACAGCAGTTCTGGGGACAAGCCTCCTCAGCTTTGTGGAGCAAAATGGTCATGAGTTTCTTCTCGACCTTGCCCAGAGAATGTGTAAGAAAAGGCAGTAAATCAGAGATGGAGGAGCATAGTCATCTTGGCCCTTAAATACAATACTACTGTAAACAAAATGAAAATTTGCATATTCCCTTATCAGAGAAAGTAATTCTTTGAGCATTTCATAGAGACACTGGATTTGATTGAAAACCAGTGGCAGTGTGGTTACCAGGTTCCTGCTGGTACTGAGGCAGATATGCAAAGGATATAACTACCCAAGAGTTGCCAGATTGGTTCAGGATTCTCCAGGTATCCTACAGTATCCATGGTCTGCACAGCCATGATCCCTGTTCCTCTAGAAAAGAGCCCACTAGAATATCCACATGGACTTCTGCAACTTTTTTTTTTTCCCTCTTTCCTATTTCGTCCTTCCTGAAAATTTGTTTGGCCTCTAGGCATGTTTTTTATGAAATGCATGTCTGAGGGCTTGGTTGAGCTGTCAGTGTTATACACCTCCTTTCTCAGAAAGATTTCAGAAATACTAAATTTGTAATATCTCTGGGTTTAGACCTGCATCCATTCTTTGCTTCATGACCTGATTACTTTGGGGAAAAATCTTTCAAGTTTCAGCTGGCTTTTATTGACTATGACTTGTATTTTCAACTATTAGAAAATATCTGAACAACCTGTTTATTAGCTTTTTGTCCTTCAACGGGGGTGGTGTAATAGCAGCATTGGCTGCTGCTAGCTTTCTTCCAACAAAGTAACATTTTTGTGGTTCTTAATCAAAAAAACCTTATTCTCTCCCAACTAGAGATGGAACTGAATGATCCTGGGACAAAGGCCTGGATCCAAATGGGATTTTTCCTTTTGAGTACGAGCTCAAGCTATGATTAATCATCTTTTCTTTCAGTAGAATATACTTGCTTCTGAAAGTGAGCTTTTTCACCTCACAGAGGGAAATGAAAAAGCAGGGTATTTTATTATGCCTTGGATCACTGATGAGGAAAGGCTCATTTGTACAATTCACTGAGCAAGCCTTTTGGTCTATTTCTTGTTACAGACAAATTATATGGTTATATGTTAAGTTACAACACAAAGTATTCAGATGTTACATAAAATCAATACAACGCTTTCTGAAAAGAAACATACATTTTAATGTCTTTATTTCTCTTGTGACCAAAAAGGCAAAAAAGATCCATGCACTGTAAAACAGAGAACCCATTCAAAGGTTGTTACTTATTGTTCTATTGCTGTTACATCAGGGAAAATAATAGCAATTTTAAAAAATAATTTCTTCATGATCTACTCTTGTGTGATAAGAAAATATGTTCTGTGAACTGATAAGAAAATATGTTATTTCTGCACATGCAACACATAAGGAATGTATGCTGCCCATATGGTCTCTTGAGGGCTCTGACATTAGAATTTCTATGGTAGCAAGTTAAGAGCAAAAAAAGCAATTATATGAGTGCTGTAAAACTGTGATGTTTGCATCCTGCCTGTGCATCAAATGAGCATAAGAAGGACAGAAAAAGCACTTAGCAATATGTCACCTGTATGGGAATCCTGGATATTGTACACTGTGTTTGAGCTCCACTGATTTACATCCTCTGCAGGGTTGCCCCTCTGGTTTTTATAAAAATCTGCCATGACACATGCCACAGAGCCCAGCAATGTACACCAAAGGCTATTGCTGAAGGTGCTTCATCACAGCACGATTAAAGGATGTGATGGACTCGCTGATTCCATTAGAAGGAGAAATTAGGTCTTTGATGCTGCAGCAGTTTGTTTCATTCTACATCTGAGTCACCCCAGCACGTCAGGACGCAGCGGGATTTCCGCTTATCAAATCCTCTGACAGCATTCCCGATATAGCACACGGTGCTGCCTGCACTGGGTTGGCTCCCCAGGTTTCTTTGCATTAAACACTTCCTCAGTATCAAAATGTATTGGTAGGCCTGTCACAGCCAGTGTGACTTCAGCTGCTTGTGCTCCCTGGAAAATCATTTTGAATAGAGGATGCCCGTTTGCTTTTGACTGTGCTATAAAACTAGTCGTTCATCTTTCCTAAGGTTTAATATATTTTCGCAATTGTTTGTGTAGAATAGTAAGAGCTGTGTGAGTGAGCAGCCTCCATGCCAGTGGATCACAAGCTGCCTAGTACGAGTTCTGTTCTGTTCTGTTCTGTTCAGTGTTACCTCACTTGCATTGTGGGTTTGTGCATACAAGCACACACGCATTTTCCTTTATTTTATTCTCATAATAATCTGTCCTCAGTTTCTCCACCAAAAAGGAAAATAAAACACCAAGAAGATAAATGTGGAGCAGAAGGTTTTGTGATCAGATGAGTGTTGAGAAAGAAAAGCCTGATTTCCCTTGAGAAGAGCTATAGCTCTGTATTTAATTCCTGACTGTTAAGTTTTTAGGAATGGTGTTCACAGCTGGCTCGGGTATGAGCAGTGTGTCCTTTGGCTATTAAAGCTCAGAATATTAAGCTCCCCTTAAGGATAGACTTCCAGACACAGGGTCTAATATTGGTCATTTGATCAAATGCAGTTTGTCTACATTTTTAATCAATGTGCCCACATTCACTCATTCATACTCACAGTCCCATGAACACTAACAAATTCTAATGTATGTAGAAAAAGTGAAAAAATTGTGTTGTTGCACATTCAAGAAGCACAGTTTGAGGTAGATAAGGAAATCCTTTTGAGCTGCAGGGTACCTAAGGAAATCCTTTTGAGCTGCAGGGTACCTACAACTATCAGTTGCTTCCATGGTCACTAAAGATTTCAGGTTTCATAATCCAAAACAAACAAAATATAGTGTTTTGTGCTTTAATGTTGTTTTGTTTGCAAGCAAATACTGCATTTTCACACTTGTCTTCTTCATTTTCATCCATCAATAAAAATTCTAATTTTGAGAATTAATTAAAGTCAAGAACTTCAATGAACTTCAGTGGGAATAGGAGCAATAAAACATCTTAACAAAAAATATCAATTAAAAAGACACCAAAAATAAACTACAAAAAAGGACTTGTTTCCAATAGCTGATATACAGCACAAAATATTCAATTGATTGATTGATTGATTCATTAGGCACAAGAATGAGTGTTCAAATTAACCAAATTAAATGAGTCATTTTAATACAAAAACCTGAGTGCCAAATTCTCAAACTACCATATGATCTTGGAGAATACTGCTTAAATCAAACTCCATCCCCATTTTGTGACTGCTACACAGATGCATGTTACTGCCCTTGGGTAGAAACAAGAGCCACTTCAAATTTAGCATGTCGGGTCAAGGGTAACAGTTCCCCTTCTGAGTGTAGTCTCTAGAGACAACTCAGCAGAGAACTCATAAAAGAAGAAAAAAAGGTGATTAAAAATATCAATAAACTACACCTTGAGAGATTGCCATGGGGTGGATGAGCATTGACTGCCCTCATTTTATGAATGGGAGAATTCAGGTGGAAACACAGTATCTTGGGAATAATAAGTTAAGTCTCCAGGCAGAGCTGGGAAGAAAAGCCAGAGCTGTGTGCTCTATCCACCACAGATTCCTCAAATGCAGCCCATGAGCTCCTACCTGTGGCCTGGGAAGCCTCAAATCTCAGCTCACAACAAGCTGTAAAGCCATCTTTAATTGAATGATCTCATTAAATGAGCCAGGGCAGGTCTAGTCTCTGCTTCAGCACTGCCTTGCTTATGAATTGATGTGCAGTCCCCAGCCTGAGGGGTAACCAAAATATTGCCCTGCCTGAAAAAGCAAAACAGCTCTGGCATGCGGGGAGAGGACTTCCAAAAGGTATTTTATGTTGTTTCACAGTCTCTAGTTCTTGTTCTACAACTCACTGCTAAATATGCACAGCATTTAATTTTCCTTTCATTTCTGAAACGTTTCATGGATGCCAAACTAATCAAGAATTCCAATAGCAAATCAAGAGGCTATAGGATAAACTCATCCAGAACATGTTTGGATACTGCAAACCATTCTTTATACATTAAGCATTTTTTCAGTGTTTATTAACAGCGTCTAGTAATCATTATAAACACTGAAGCAACAGCCAGTATTAACCACAGGAATAGAAGATTAGCTGGGATGAAGTCGGAGATGTCTTTACATCAGCTTTTTTACGCAATATAGAGTTGCATAACTGCATACTCATATTTTGCACAGCTCACAAACTTTTCAGGGGCAGCAACTTGATCATGTGCTTTCCAAAGCACTTGCGATGGTTGTCTGTGAGAAAAGTGGTTTTAAGTGACCAAAAATAAAAAGACAGAGAATTCTCAAGTGAGATCATCAGGTGTTCTGGCTGCCTGCACATTTGGAGAGCTCTGAGTGACCTTAACAGCAGTTACATAAGCATATGGAGAGAAAACAAGCTCGTATTAAATGTGTAACACATGTGGTCTGCTGATAGGATGTTCCAAGCCATGCCGTGATTTTATAGTCCACATGCACTGTAGTTCTGTGGTCTCAAAGTCTTAAAGTAGGAGTCAGAAATAGTATATGGGCATGAATTCCATTCTTTGTCTTTGAGGGGCAGTCAGCATCTTAATATTGAAATACACAATACACCTTGGCTAGCTGTGTTCAACAGCAAAAAAGTGTCATTTCCATGGGACTAGATCTTACTAGATGATAACACCACATATGATATGGCTATATGATGTGGATGTGCAATTATTTTCCCGGGGTTCTGCCATGAGGAACTTTAGAGTAAGGAAAATGTCCTCAGCAGACTGATTTTATTTGGGCAAGGGAGCACCATTCTGAGTGCTTCATAGAGCAAAGTATGTCACCTGGGCTGCCTGGGGCCACACGGTGTAAAGACTATACCAGAACACTTCTTCCAGCCTCAAAGCTAAATCTGATTAGTCTCAGCCCAGGATGAGATTGACAAAGGATGCAGAAGCATTAGCTGTACTGAAGTTGGGTTTTCTTCCTAGTAAAAATCTCCATCAGCTGCAAAAACTCCGAGTGCTATTATTCTGTCGTGTTTGGATCATACAGAATCCTCACGGACAGAACCGAGTCCAGCAGACATCACTTGAGGAGCCGGTCTAAGGAATTCTTTCCCAGTCCGATCCACTCTGGTGTTGTGTGACAGCCCGTGCCACTGTCCAGCCAGGTACCTGCCCTGCTGGGCTGAATCGAGCTACACCCCAAAGGCACCACGGAAAGGCGCGGCGAGCGGCGCCGGGCGGTGAGAGCCCCGGGGCGGCCGCTCCGCGCTGGCGGTGCCGCGGGCGGAGCGGGGCCGGGCGGGCCGGGCCGGGGAGCAGCAGGGCGGGGGAGTGCCCAGCCGGCCGGCCGTGGCCCGGCAGAGCCCAGCTGGCCGGCCGTGGCCCGGCAGAGCCATGCGGGGCCCGCGGGCGGCCCTGGCGCTGCTGCTGGCGGCGGCGATCGCCCCGCGGCCGTCGCGGCCGCACCCGCAGTGCCTGGACTTCAAGCCGCCGTTCCGGCCGCCGCGGGGCCTCGCCTTCTGCCGCCGCTACGGCGAGTTCGGCTGCTGCGACCCGCGCCGCGACCGCGCCCTGCTCCAGCGCTTCTACCGCCTCAGCGCCAGCCTCGACGAGCGCACCTACACCGCCTGCGCCGGGCACCTGCAGGACCTGCTGTGCCAGGTGAGACCTCCGGCGCTCCCGGAGCTCCTGCTGCGCCGGGGGGACCCCAGGGTTCAGCAGCACGGGGCATCAGCAGCCCCCGCACGAAGCTCTGGATGCTTCTGCTCCATCGCGGTGCTTTGGCACAGGAGTGTGTGTATCTGCTCGTGCAGGGCTGCATCGAGCCCGGGTATGGATGCTTTGGCCCAGACACTGGTGCATTGATCCCATGGGTGCATTGATCCTAGGTGCTGGTCCAGGGACTTTGGACAGTCCAGGGAAGTGTGAGCCAAGATGTTAATTCTCAAGCTCAGACTGGAGTACCCACCTACAGGTGCATTAGCACCTGGGGACCGGCATGGGTACATCAGCCCACACATCGGTGCATCAGGGATAGCACAGCAGCCTAGGCACGTGTTCCTAGGCATTGGAAGGAGTGACTGTCCATCTCAAGTATCCCAGCCGATTTTTGTCCTTTGGCAGCTGTCTAAAAGAGGAACAGGGATGCTGCTCTTTAGATAAGGAGCAGCAGTCTTTGAGATATGTATGTGGGCAGTTACAGTTTTCAGACTCTCCTCACCCTCCCAGCATTAGGACACCAGACTTGGTAAAAAAACCCACAGGGCACCTGCCTGCACAAATCTTGCCCCTTGGTATGACCAATTGGTGTGGTCAGGTTTTTTTTTTCTTGTATTGGATTACGGCACTTTTAGCGTGTGCCAGGTGCTAATAATCCTGATGATAGGTGCACAGTAATGCCTGTGGATGCAGCCTCAGAACCTCTATGTGGCCATCCTGCACAGGGGGGAATTTCCTGGGGCCAAATATGATAATGGATGATCACAGTCTGCACAGAGCAGAGGTCTGACCCTATCATCAGTGGAGGCCTCACACGTGTGAAAATGCCCCTGAGACAAGGCAGTGGCAGCTCAGCACTGTGCAAGTGTAATCTTGAATTAATTCAGACAGTGGAGTCTTGTCTGCTGTGCTCAGGATGGGATCAAAATGGCTTTTCAGAAATCCTGCTCTTAGGATTTTACTGGTACCTCTTGGGTTCCTTAAAGGGAAAGACAACACTTTTCCACACCAGGTTCGAGAGACTTGACTTCTATTTCATCTCACATTGTACTTGAAGCAAAAAACCATTTGAATATATTTCTGAAACAAGCAGTGTCTGAGAGGCCATTCGCAGATAGGAAACCAGTTAGCAGTGTATGCTAAGCACTCCTGCTTCTGGAAGTGGTAACTAAGTCTCCTGTGTTTGTCAACCACTGAAAACCAACCACTGAAAATGTCTTCAGAGGCAGAGAACTATTTCAATGTGGGAGCAATGATTCACTGAAATGTTCTGATGAGCTCAGTGCATCACCAGCCCACATGTGGCTAAAACTACTGCCTCTGGCTACACAAGCATGTCATGGAAGTTCAGTCATTGCAAACAGTCTAGAACATTTTGCTTCTATTCATTAATTGTATATACAATTTATATCCTAGACCTGAATTAATGAGTGTGTTTCTGTGACTTGCTCAGCACACTTCTGTCTCTTTCTGCTCACAATTCATGATTTCTCTCAAATGTAATCAAATTATTTTGACAAGTGTCTCAGTTTGTACTTGTGGATTCCTGTGTTTTGTTGAATTCATAGCATAATAGAATAGTTTGATTTGGAAAGGACTTAGTCCAACCTCCCCTGCAATGAGCAGGGACTAGAGCTTCAGCTAGATCAGGTTGCTCAACCTCTCCTTGAATGTTTCCAGGGATGGGGCATCTATGACCTTTCTTGGGAACTTTTTATAGTAGTTCACCACCCTCATTGTAAACAATTCCTTCTTAAATCCAGTCTATATTGGTCCTCCTTCAATTTAAAGCCATTACCTCTTGTCCTATCACTACACTGCCTTGTAAAACACCCCTCTCCAGTTCACTTGTGAAAGGTGCCACCAGGTTACCTTGAAGCCTTCTCTTCTCCACCAAACTGCAAAAGCAGATGCCTCACTCTGCTTCTCGGTGCTTAAAGACTTGAGTTTCCAGATGGAGGTGGTCAAGGAATGTCAGGGATAATGTGGAAGTTAAATGCTCTTCTGAGGAGTCCTGTTGCTTCCTCCAGGCTCATAGCAGCAGTAAATAAGACATTGTCTGATGTGGGTGTTCCATCAGATTCAGACTGTTGGAATTCCCCAGATAAGGAGCTGCCACTGAATTCCTGGAACAGACAGGATGCATTTGGCTAGCCTGTCTTAATGTGACTTGTTTTGTTTTCTGATGAGTTATTTTCATAGTACAAACTTGTTCCAGCCCTACCGAAGTAACCGATTATCTGCCCATCAGTTTCCTGGGTCATTGGATCACAACATAATTAGTTTAAAATTAATGAACAGACATCATCATTTGGAAAAGAAAATTTAGATCTACTATTGATCCTGGGCTCTGACTAAGGGTAGAATTTCTTGAGTTATGTGAACATGACAGGATGATGTGAAGGCTAAAGGACCATAACATTTGCTTCAAAAGCAGAGAAATTCAGCGCAGGGCATGAGGCTCCATCTCTTCCGGAATAAAATTTGGAAAATACTTCACTTTTCTTGAAAATAGGGTAGGACATGCTTAGGTACTTTCAGGCTCGTGATAGATCTCTCTGAATATCACTGCCAGGGTAATGCTGCTGTAATTAGCTGTATGACACCAGGAATGTTATAAGGAGGGAAGAACTTGCCCACAAATTCTATTTATTCTATTCATTATTCTATTTAACTATTCAACTTCTATTGAGGCTGTGGTGAACAGCCTGCAATAGCAGAGACAGGGAATCCATATCTCTGGGCTATTTTTAATCTGATGCTGAGGCCAAGGCATTGCTTTATGATGCATAAGATCACTGCTTGCTTTGAAAGAGGTTTCAGAGAATGAGGCACACCCGAGTACTGAAGTGAGGGGCCTCCTCTATGAATGGGAAACCTCCACAGGCAGAAACAGATTGAGCTCCCACCCTGCCCTCCCATCAAATTCTCTTTCTGTCTCATTTCAATTTGTTTGCTAAGGCAATTTTTTCAGTCATTACAAGTGAATTGACAAATGCTCTGTCTCTTTCTGTCCCTGGCACACCTCGTGTAACCAAGCCGAGTGTGTTACCCAATCTGCCTGTGTAATTTCAGTGTTTTGTGTCACAAGCAATCTTCTTTTTACCACATTAATTGCTGCTCATTTGAAAGCATAATAACCTTCATTTTGCAATGAATGGCTTGACATTCCAGGAGGAAAGCTTATTGTACACTAATGATCTGTTATATGGCCTCTCAGTTTATTATGGTGTGTACTGGAAAATAAAATAAAAATTAAATATTGTGTATGCTTATCAGCTAATTTAAACAGCTCAGAATCTCAGATGCTGTATGTTTGCAGCTACTGAATAGTGCTGTAATCTGCACTAATAAATATCTCCCTATAGATTTAGAAATAGCTCCCTATTTTTTTTTAATTAAGCTGGTTTTGCTTAGTAAAAGAAGAAACAATGCCAGATAGGAATTTAAAAATACAGAATTTATTTAAGTAGTAGTTTCTCTTCTGTCCTTTGTTGCCTCAGGTATTCATTGCAATATAAATTTGAAAATAATTGAACTTCCACAGAGTCATGTTGCATAATTTGAAGAACACTTTTGAGGTGCTTGTTGAGAAGATGCATTACAGCTGGAAAATATTGTGTTTGTTACAAGGAAAAACCCTTGCAAAACAGAACTGAGTCACTTTGGTCAGTTTGTAACTTACAGACAGTTTTACTGGATTGCAGCTTTTTCATAGAGAAAGTGTGTCTGTAGAGTTCTCATCATGGACATTACAACGAGCTATGTGAACTTGATCCAGTCCTTAAGCAGATTTCCAAGGCTGCACCTTCCATAAACAAGGGCTGAGCTGCAGCTGCTGCCAGAGGACCTTGCCTGGATTTTGTCCATTTTGTGCTCACTGTCTGAAATCCTGTAACCTCAGCATCCCCTGCAGAACTTGTGACCCATGTCATGATCATGAGATGCCTTTCACCACTCCTGGCTGGGGATATAAATTATCTGTAGGCAAAGGCCCACCACCAAAGGCAGCTGGACCCAAGCAAGGGTGGTGTCCTCCCCTCCTCCTCCACTTTTACATCCTACTCCTTCCAAGCTGTAAATCACAACCATGAAGTTTGAGGTGCATGCCTGAATTATCAGATGATGAGGTATGAATGTCCCAGGATTTGGCCCTGATGGCTTTTTCCGTTCTATTGTCAGTGTGGAGATCTTAGCTGAATCTTCTCAGCTAACTCTTTGGTTTCACTTCTGTTCTGTGATGGATCTTGTTATTTCATAGATAAGGTCAGAGCATCCAAGGAAGAAAAGTCTCTTTTTCCCCAGTGCAGTCTACGAGGTGATGTAGCAACACAGGCATCATTGCAGTTTTTTAAAAAAAAATTCTGTGATTAGAATAAATGAGTAACAGCTTGAGGAAGTCGGCTTTCACCGGGAATATTGAAGATAATTTCCATGAGTGCTGAGAAAAACCCCTTTTCTAAGATCTTTCCCTCTGTTAATACATCTTTAGAATAAACCTCATCATATCTTGTAATTAAGATGAAATATCTCCAATTAGTATCACTGCTCAGCTGTTTCAAATCTGGTCCAAGAAATGACTTGAAGCTTCTTCTCCCTCCCTCTAGGAATGCTCTCCATATGCAGCTCACTTGTATGATGCTGAAGATCCCTCCACCCCCGTGCGGACAATACCAGGACTGTGCCAAGATTATTGCATGCGAGTGTGGCAGAACTGCCGCTCCATCTTCCGCTTGCTCTCTGCAGACCCCGAGTTAATTGCACTGGAAAACAACATGGCAAAGTTCTGCCGCTACCTGTCCCTGGAGGACACCGACTACTGCTTCCCACACCTGCTGGCCAACCAGAACCTGAACCAGAACCTGGGGCTGGTCACCGCCGACGCGGAGGGCTGTCTGCAGCTCTGCCTCGTGGAGGTGGCCAATGGGCTGCGCAATCCCGTGGCCATGGTGCACGCCAACGATGGCACCCACCGCTTCTTCATCGCAGAGCAGGTCGGCCTGGTGTGGACCTACCTCCCCGACGGATCCAGGCTCGAAAAGCCATTCCTGAACATCAGCGAAGCTGTGCTTACCTCACCTTGGGAAGGAGATGAGAGAGGCTTTCTGTGTATTGTCTTCCATCCTAAATTCAAATTTAATGGTAAAGTGTACGTCTACTATTCAGTTGAAGTTCATTATGAAGAGAGAATCCGAATCAGTGAGTTCAGAATTTCTCCTGCTGACATGAATGTCTTGGACCATGGCTCTGAAAGGTATTGTACACAGGTTTCTCTGGCAAATGAATTAAAGATCTTAGTGGGCAACTTGTGCATTTTTAAGGACTATTAATGAATGAGACTTATTTAGTTTAATGTTTTTTGCATTCCAGAGTGCTAGCATGTTAGTCCAAGTCCATGGCTAGTATACTGAGGTGCAGAATGTGTGTGACCTCCATGGATAAACTGTGAGTGTTCAGGGATAAAATATGTACAGTTCTCAGTTTTGGCGTGCCAGAGGATTTAACTAAACATGGATTAAACATTATTTATAGTTAGTATTTTGAGGTTATTGTTGGGTGGGGCTTGGAGGTTTATTTGTTTGTTTTGTACTCTTATGATTATAATTATTTAAAATAGACTTCTGCAAAGCATGAGTGAAATTCATTCCAAAGCCAAAGGTTTCTGAAATTGCTATAAACAAACTAAGTGATACCAGACCAAAGATGGATTTGATCCCATATTTCTTTATCTGAACTACAACTCAACCCTTTGATATTACAAATTTAATATCAAATTATATATAACACAACTCACTATATTATTACTGAGTGCATTTTAATTGGAAATGTCTTTTGTTTGAGTCTAGTCTTGCAGTTGTTCCACACAGATGATGACTTGTTTGTGAAGTCCAGCTCATAGATTTAGAACCTGTTGCAGAACCACGTTATAGAACAACGGTTTTAAGAGATCCTTGAATATTACTAATGCTAAGATTTTTGCTTCATTATTTGGATTTTATTAGGAGCTTTTCCAGCTTGGATGATTCTAGGTCAAAAATGCACATAGCCTCATGATAGAGAGGGGATACTGGTTTATAAAGCAATTACAGCAATCCAGTGTAAACAGCACTGTAGATGACAGGTAATTACAACGTGGCACTCAGGAAAGCAAATTAGAAACCAGACATCGACAGCCCATGAGCTGTTTTGTTTAAGAATCCTCAGGCTCTATGTTTATAAAAATTTCTGTGCTTACTTATCTTATGGTTAGTACGGCAAAAGCTTAAGAAAACAGACTTGTGGTCGTATTGTGCTTGTGTAGGCACAGGTCCCACTGACTTCATCCTGAGCTGCTGCCCAAGAGGGAGCGCAGGCTGACAAGCACTGCCTCGGCACAAACGTGTGTGTCTGTTTAGCCTCAGATGTTCCTCCATGCATTCTGGTTTTTCCCATCTTCTTTGGGAGGCTGAGGAAGATTCACCTTTGTGTCCATACAGGATCCTCCCTCACTCTTCCTGTCAGCTGGAACCTGGGCATTCTTGCACAGTTACCTTAATACAGAGGTGCTGACATTTTACAGGGGGTGACAGTAACTCCATAGCTGGGTTTCTTCCCACAACTCACAATAACTATCAACATTTCAGAAGGGGAAAAAACTGTCTAAAAATGAGGTGGTGTAAGTAAATGTTGTAATTTACTTTTGTAGCTATTGAGATGCATTGCCAGCATAAAATCTGGACTTCTTTAGAAGCTGAAAATAATAAACTTCAGTTATTATACCTGGGAACATCTACTGCATGTATTTGTGACTTTACCATTCTATAAAATTATAATTTATGTATTTTCGCCTTTCATGTTATGGAGGGGATTCCAGGTGCATAAAATAAACAAGATAGGGAGTTTGGGATTAAAATTAAGGTAATTTTTGTTGGTACTGATTTGAATAACCTTTGGTAAACTCATTTTGTTGGTGGAGCTGCTTTTAACTGCTCTTCAAACTCATAAGGTCCTGACTATGTAATTATCATTTAAGGATTCTTCTCTCTTTAAGAATTTAGCTATTCCTTCATTTTTGAAAAAGTTTTACATTCGCTTTGAAAGCACTTGGGAGGATTGTGCCAAAAGCAGTACAGATGCACAGATGGACTGGAGTCCTTTCTCTTACAATTTCCAATTGGTTATAAGCTCAGATGCCTTTTCTTTAATAAATGATAAAAAAATTAAAAAGAAGTTTAACAAGGAGGAAGAAAGAATCAGAGGAAAAGTTTAAGTAATTAAAAGTATATTTTATCATGTGATTTCCCAGACTTTCCATATTACACAATTTGGTGTTTCTGTAATCCGGAAAATATGTTGAAACTATTTTAAGGTTAGAAAATCAGCTATGCCCAAGAAAAATTCAGTAACATGGATATGGAGGAATTTGTATCAAAACCAATCTGTAGCTGCTTCCATCTGTCAAGAACTCATTGTCGTGACGTTGCTCTGCCCTTTGCATAGTGCTTGTGCAGCAGATAATTGCTGTCTCCCTATTTCCACTCAGGATAATCCTTGAAATAGAAGAACCTGCTTCCAACCACAATGGAGGAGAGCTGCTCTTTGGGGATGATGAGTATCTCTATATCTTCACTGGAGATGGAGGCATGGCTGGGGATCCTTTTGGCACCTTTGGAAATGCCCAGAACAAGTAAGAGTGGATTCACCCCTATGGTGCTACAGGGTGTGAGAAATCAATGTCAGCCACCTGAAGGCTGTTTGGGGGCAAATGCAATTACAGTAATTTCACAACTATAAGGCACTGGATTATAAGGCGCGCTTCCAGGATGTCGGCAAATTTCCGAACTTTGTCCGTATATAAGGCGCACCAGAATATAAGACACACTTTTTTTTTGCAGCAAGGATCCGCGCACAACAAAGTAATGAATTAGTAATGGAATCGCGTGATCGCGGGGTTTACTGGCAGGTGCTCAATTTGCAAACATTTTTTCACAGACCAGCAAAGCGTTTAAACACAGCCCCAGGTGCCCTCCCCGTGCTGCAGGCCCCGGCACTCCTGCCTGCCCCCAGTGCCGGCTGGCACAGCTCACGTGGCTGCTGCAGCTCGTCTCAGTGCGTGGCTGCCGTGGCTCGGCTTGGCTCGCAGCTGCTGTGGCTTGGCTCAGTGCACAGCTCATCATGGCTCGCACTTCCAGGTTGGAGAATTTCCGAACTCTGTCCATGTATAAGGCACACCAGATTATAAGGCGCACTTCTGGGTTTCGATCAAAATTTTAGTCGAAAGAGTGAACCTTATAGTTGTGAAATTACTGTACCTTGCAATGGTTCTTTATTCAGAGATATTCAAAGACTTGTTTTTTCCAGAACAGAAAGAATGAAACCCTACACTTTCCAAACCACCCTCCTCTCTGATTTTTTGCCAAGGTCCAGTCTTATTTTTTTATCCTTTTCATTTCTTCTGCCAATACAGATCAGCCCTGCTGGGCAAAGTGCTGCGGATCGATGTGAACAACAATGACCGGGGGCCGCTGTACCAAATCCCTCCTGACAACCCCTTTGTCAGCGACCCCACAGCTCGCCCCGAGGTCTACGCCTACGGAGTGAGGAACATGTGGCGCTGCTCCTTCGACAGGGGGGACCCCCACACCAAGGAAGGGAAGGGGCGGCTCTTCTGTGGAGATGTGGGGCAGAATAAATACGAAGAAGTCGACATCGTGGAGAAAGGGAAAAATTACGGCTGGAGGGCGAGGGAAGGGTTCAGCTGTTACGATAAAAAACTTTGCACCAATTCTTCCTTGGGTAAGTGGATATGCTCTCATTCATAATTCCTGCCTTCAAAGCCTGGCTGCTTGGTGGTAAACACACCTTTTGAGATGTAAACCTCTGCTGTCACTGTCTAGAAGGGAACTGGCTTGGGCATAAATTGTGAAAATATGAATGTTGCTGTTTCTGAGTTAGGAGGAAAGTGAAACATGCTAGCTGTTGTTTTTCTAGGTGATTGGTGGAATTAGTGAAATTACTTAGTGATCCTGTGGTTTAGAGGGACAATTTCATCATTGCCACATAAAATAAGCTCTTGTGCAGGAGCAAGAAAACATTGGAGGAATTGTATTTTTCTCCATAACTCATAACTAGTGTCCTTATTTAAAAAAAAAAAAAAGAGAAAAACATGGACTGATCAACCACTATGCACACTGCTTGCTTTGCAAGTAACTGAATATATGGTGTATTTTTGTTTCTTTTAGCTATGCCACAAAGGAAAAACTAATTTTATTTTCATTTCTCTAAGTTGTTCAAAACTGGATTGAGGGTATTTGCTGGCTGGCTAAATTCCAGTGAACATATGAAGTCAGAACATATTGAATTGCAAGGGTTGATGTGGACCATGTCTTATGCTGGAAACTCTTCTCAGAGATTCAGGGAGGCAGTGGAGTGGGCTGGCACTGATTTGCATTTGCTGAGATTCTGATTCTTTTCTCTTCTATGTGCTGTGTGTTGTTTAATTTTTTGCCTAATATTAACTCATTTTAAATTCTTTCCTTTTATTAACTTCACTATGAGTACAAGAGTGATTAAGTATTTTTTTATAAAAATGTCAAGAGCAAGGAGCAGATTTTTTACACTCCCTTTGCTGAAGCAGTTGTTCAGACAGTTCATTTATTGCTCTCCTGTGTGACAGAATGCTCCACATGAGCATTCATGGCAGACACATTACTGAGGTCTCCAGGGATTCAGAGCAATTTTTGATGACTTTAGAGACCCTTTGTTAGAGCAGTGAAATGTCACAGCCCCTTTAGAATGATAAGTACAGCTCAAGTGTAGAAAACACCTGCTTTAGAGGAAATTCCCCTGGTGCAGATTCCTGGCTGGCAGAGCTGCTAGGTCTGCTGTGGGCAGGGAGAAAGGCTGTGAGGATGGGGAGGAAGGGTACCATGAGGTACCTGTGGGCCAGGAGTCTTAAAAGAAAGGGGAGGAAGTACCTAATTAATGGAGACCCTCAAAATCAGGACATCTCTCTCTGTTTTACATTTGTCTTATGCTATAACTTATATTTCACAATGAATATGCCACTACCACATCATTCATGCCTTTGCCATCCCATAAATATTTGATGGCCCTTTCAAGTTGCTTCTCCATCTCAGAGGAACAGAAGCTATTTGTGCTGACATCTGACATATCTTTTCATCAGTGCCTGCAGTCTGGAGTCACCCATCTCTTCTTTTCCTTTTACCACCTAAACAAAGCTGCTTTGAGCAAACATTTCCCACACGGGTGCAGTGACTCTAGGAGTAACCTGTGAATTTGTAGCTGAACCAGATAAGCTCTGTAGAAATGTGTAGAAATGGCACTAACAGAGATGGATTGTAATGGGATGAGAAGGGCTCAGGGGACGGCAGTCTTGGTGAGGGGCAGGGCAATCAAATGTGATTCTGAAAAGGTGAAAATCAAACTAAATGCAGCTCCATTGGCAATTCATTTAAATAGAAGATGCACCAGGGAACCTGATTGTACTCTGCCCATCTCAGAACAATCTAGATAAAGAGCTGTTCTGCAGCATGTGCAAAGCAAGTCACAGATCTTTTCTGCCCTGCAGATGATGTGCTTCCAATTTATGCATATCCACACAAAATGGGGAAATCTGTTACAGGAGGCTATGTCTATCGAGGTTGTGAGTCTCCAAACCTGAATGGCCTGTACATATTTGGTGATTTTATGAGTGGGTAAGTAAACACTTGGGACATTCATGAGGTTGTACCCCCAGCCAAAATCCCCCCTCAAAATAGCCTGATAGCTCTCCCATCTTTGTTTTTTCGTGTGCTTGTGTTGCCCTTGAAAGACAAGGAGTTGTGGGGTGTATAATAAATTTGGGTTAATATTGACAATCTTAAACTCTTCAGAGAAGCTGCAGTTCCTACTGCAGCTACTATGGGTAGGAAGCATCCAATATCCTTTCAGGTGTCCATGCTAATATTCATAAATCATCTGGGTCAGGTTGTAGAAGTGTTCTTTTGCCTTGCAGACGCCTGATGTCTTTGAAGGAGGATCATGCTACTGGAGAGTGGCAGTACAATGAAATCTGCATGGGGACAGGACAAACGTGCATGTTCCCTGGGCTTATCAATAACTATTATCAATACATCATCTCCTTTGCTGAAGATGAAGCAGGTAATCTTTTATGTCACACTGAATGGAGTGATTCTGGTTTCTCTTCAGAATAAAACACCAGAAAAGGGATCAGAGAGGAATTCTGGCAGGCAGTGGGGATGCACAGCACAAGCCTTTAAAGTGCCAGATTCCCAGCATCTCCCAAATATCAACCAAAGTTACAATGGAATTTTGAGGTCTGTGTGCCCTGCGGTGTCTGCAGCAGCAGTTGGGGAGTCAGTTGCCTTGGGACTGAGTCTGGTGTGTTGGATGTGCTGCTGCCCAAATACCTTCTTTGTGGAGAATAGGGAGCAGAGGGGGCAAGCAGAGTAAAACAAAGCTTAGAAAAGAAACCTCATTCTTCACAGTGCCATGTTGTGGGAAATGCAGGCCCTGGGAGCCTGAGAAGCTGATACTCAAGGGAGAGCAAGTCTGTCTTCTTGTCTAGTCAAGAAGGCTGCAGGCATTATTAATGGATACAGGGAAGCAGATGTCATGAATGGCAATTATATATCTGCTCGCCCTGGGCTGGGTTATTTCTACCTCTTAAGATGAAGAAGAACAAAAGCCTATGTAATGTCTTGAGTGAGGCATCAGCAAAAGAATTTTAAGTCCATATTTTATTAGTGCCTGCTGGGATTTTGCCTTGCGTAGGACTGAAGGATACAGTGTCAGTGGAACTTTACTGTGCTTTCATGACTGGGGACATTTTGCTTTCTAGAAGAGAGCTGCTCTGATGTGAAGAGAAGGAAATAGAGATTCCTGGTGTGATAGCTGGTGGTGTCCCATTGTTGGTAGAAGGGTGCTGCAGAACGAGCAGCCCATGCAGCCCCTGGCTGGGGTTCAGGCAGAGGGTGAGCCCCACGATGTGCACTTCATGTGCAACCAAGCAATGCAGGACCTGTGCTCTGCCCTGTTCCTGGGAGGTCTTGGCTCGTGATCACAAGCACCTGCTTCCAGAATGCCTCAGCTTCTAAACATCTGTTTTTTCCTGCAGATTATGTCAAGTTTGGATGTTGCTCAAATCATATAAATGCAAATTTAATCAAGTGATTGCAAATCCTCCAAGTTAAGTAATATCTTGAAAGTTAGACTTTTTCGAGTTAAATTCCATTTTCTTTAATGGTTAATATTCATGGAATTTAGAGCTATTTTACAGTGCTGTAGTGAGAAAGATATCTTACCCTATAATCAAATAACTTAGTTCAAATCAGCTTTATGCCAAGTGCAATATCAAGCTGTTGATTGCCGCCCTTGCTCATGCACATGAGGATGATGTCGCTCATCCTGTGCTTGTCAACGGAGTCTGGGCAAAGGGGTTAAACACTGCCACCTTTTTTCCCTATGCTGTGCTTTTTGGGCTGGAGCCTCTTTTCAGAGGTAGTTAATTGCCTTGGTTTTGCTTTATAGTAATGAAAAGAAATCTGTTGATAACGGTGTAGTGAGGTTGCTTTATCTGCTGTCAACAGCCTTCTCTTGCACCTTTTTTTTGTGTGCTGGGAATCTCACTTTTTACAGGTTTGCCACACAGTTTATTTTAACAGGGTTTTCTTCACAGAAGCATTTAAGTTTTGGGGTTGTTGCTCTGATGAATGTTAATTTACCTGGTGCAGTGGGTGTGTATATGTCATGGGGAGATCTCTATTTTTGGCTCATTACGCAGCCATTATAAAGCCCCATCCCTGGCCAGCAGAACGTGTCAGGGACACCCCAGGCACTGTGTCTGTGGGTCACACATGTGTAGCCTGTGTGCTTCATGGCCTGAGCGTCCAAACTCCTAAGGAAGAGGGGCAGGATGTAAAACACGTGTAAATCACCACAAAACTCAGTGCCAGGTGTTTCCCATCCCCCTCTGGACCAAGGCTGCCTCTGAACTGTCATTATTGAAGCTCACCAGAAGAAGGAAGAAATCAGCCAGGGACAGCCAAAGGTTTCTGCCCTGGTATTATCTGGAGGAGCCATCCCAGGGCAGCACAGAGAGCATGTAGGAGGATGGATGCTCAGCCTCAGTTGCCACCAACTGCCTAAAAATTCCTTTGCTCACACTGACGTCTCTGTTCTTCCCCTCTTCCCCCTGGATTACCCATAGAGCACCCAAGAAAATCTGCCTTATTCACTAAGCAAGTCTGTATTGTCTCTTTTTCTATTCTCTCTCTTTTTGAAAAAATATTGCAAATATATTTTTTCTCTCTGATCCTTTTTGTTGCACCGCTGAAGCACTTGAACTCTCACAAGAGTGCCAGAAAGACTGTTTATCTCAGTCTCCCCTTCACAACAGGAGAAGAAGGATAGAAATGCAATAAAGAGAAAATAAGTCAAATAAATGGTGATGGACATTGTTTGGTTGAAGGTTGAGCCCTGCACATGTGACCTGACAGAGCTGTGATAAATCAAATGCCTTTTGTTGTGATTTGTCTCACTCAGTGAGTGTGTTACAGAAAACAAAAGCAAAATCTTGTTCTCCTGTAATTCACACCAAAGGAATGCTTCATCCAAATGAACAGAAGACAGTGAACTTGCTTAATTTCCTTTCTTTTCATTTCAAAAAAAGTAATTCAGGGTTTGACTGTTTTACATTAGGGAAGTCAAAGGACACAGATCATAATGAGATGACAAGGAAGGTCTGGCCAGGTGAACTTGCAATGGAAATTTGTCCAAATAGTAATTCATGACAATCTGTAAAAGTTGCCACTCATTAAGAACATTTTGTGCTAATGGACTGCAGATGAGCTCTCAGACCTGTGATACTGAGCTAATGCCTTTGTGCTGTACAGGACAGAAACTCCATGGACAGTTTTCATGGGTATGTCTGTTTTGTTTTACCAGGGGAACTGTATTTCCTGTCTACTGGTGTACCAAGTGCCACAGCTCCCAATGGAGTGGTGTACAAAGTGGTGGACACCTCCAGGTATGAGATGCTCTTGTTGCAAGGCCTGGTGATGGTGCAGGGAGTCCTGGCATGGATGTGATGGTGTGGGTGGGATGTGTGATGTGGGCTGACTAATTAACTCTTCTCCCATGCTGAGCTCTTCTGAGTTCCTTATAGTCAAGGAACATCTGGAGCAACCCACTGTGGGTCTGCTTTGCTCCTGCAGTCACGGGGGTCTACTCTGCCTGGTGCCAAATTTTTATGGGGCCTGTTTGTGTTATGTGGGTTTGGAGATTTCCTGAATGCTAAAGGAGTATTTATGGGTGGCTTGTCTTTCTGGGGCAATGTTTCTCTAGATTCCTGCCCAAAAGGAGGCAGTTTTTCTCAAGAAGTTTATTCCGAGTTGCTCTCCATCCCTTTTTTTCATCTCTCACAAAAGCCCTGTGCCCTCATGCCACTGCAGCCAAAGCTGGACCAGCGTGACCTGCAGTGCTTTCTTGGGCAAACCAGACATGAATATCAAAAAGGGAATTCTTAGTGTTTCAAAGAGCAATATGGATTGGACAAGTAAACACAAACATCTTTGCACCTCCTGGATTCCATGTGCCTGTATCTGAGACTGCGCAAGGCAGGGAATAGCTGTGTTTTATGGGAAGACTTACAGCTGTTTTTTCCATCTTCCTGTTTTTAAAGTGTTACTATTATTGGCTAAACACCAAACTACTTTCAGCCAGAAACGGAGAGTGAGATTTTTGTAGCTTTTTTTTTTTTAAGGGATTAAATTTACAGCTTTAGATATCTGAGGGTTTTGAACCAAACCACTTGTCTAGTTTTATGTTGAAACCAGTCCCCAAAGTTAAAAAGCCCCCAGATCTGTCATGTGTTTCCTCCAACTCTGCTCTGTCAGGAGCATTTTCCATTATCTAATGTAATGAAAGAGTTCCTGTAACTATGTATTAAGAAGCTGGTATTACGCAACCTTTGCAAAAATAAAGCAAGCAGGACTCAAACACAAGCTATAAGTTTAAGTTTAAAAAAATACTTTGTTCATGTTCAGAATACCAAAAGAAGTAATTGGAAAATTCATAAAAGTAGGGAACATCCTTGTGTAGACAACAAAGAGAGAAGCTCTCTGCCTTCCACAGAAATGCAAATGCAAACAATCCTAATTGCACAGGAGTTATACCCTCCAAATGCAAACATCATGCATTTTTGAACCAATTTTAAAACTCTTGAAGAAGTCTGAGGATTACCAAGACAGCTGTCATAGGAAAAAGTGGTGATGAACTGTATGTGACTTCTCAGAAGTGAGATACATCTTCATGACAAAGAAATTGTGTCAAAATAAAGCACCATACTAAGAAAAAGCCTCTGGAGGAGACACTTAGAGTTCTTTTCTGAAGCTAATGCATTTTTGGCACAACATTTGTTTGGGCTTTCTGTATGAATAATAGTGTGTTATTTTGCTTCCGTGAAAACAGTCTGAAATCTTGCAAACACATGACCTTTTTGTCAGATGTTCAACATATACTGTCTGGTTTTATAATTTTTATTTTCAGTTTGATTGATCTCTTTCTGTATGCTTGAACCTGCCAAAGTTTTATTTCCTTAATGGCTTCGATAGTGGCAACTGAAAAGATAGAAGACTCCACTGCCTTGAGAATATTTGGACTTTCATCAATGGTGATCTGTAATTCTTTAGTTATTTTTCTACTATAAGGGATTAGTCGCATCATTTGAACAGATTTTTTTTTTCCCAATAAGAATTATATTCTTAGAAAACAATGAGAAGCAAAGTGTTGCAATGCCAGAAAAAAGGAATTAATTGTGCAGTGTATTTGTCCTTTCTTTCAAGGACAGCACCACCAGGAAAATGCCAAGTTGAGCCATCACCGGTGAAAGTTAAAAGCAAGCGCATCCCGTTTGTGCCAAAGGAGAGTGAGTGTACCTCTTGCTGTTTATTATTGGTTCTTATAAGGTAACAGTAGACACAAACTCCAGACTTGCACTATCTCTCCACATGAGTGGAGACTAGTCAGAACTTCACTCTTCAGGGTATCCTCAAAATTAAATATTTCCAGATGTTTTGGATCTGAAGAGTTGGTTCAAATAAGTCATACAGTATTTCCCCTCTCCTGGCCATGTGAAATTTGCTTTATAGTTTCTGACTCTGTTAATTTTCCCTTTTTCATGCTGCACATTTCATTACCACCAGCTTGTTTCCCTGTAACTGTTCCTGTCCAGAGACCCAGTGCTCAATGGTGCTTTTCAGTGACAAGTGATTTTTTGCAGTAGCTTCAGGTAGTGGAGAGGATATGATGGGTAAAGGGTTGGGAAGTAGCTCATTGAGCAAGATGAGAGCTGAGTCATTGTTAGCTGAAAGTGAGAAAATATGGGATGAGAAAATGCTCCCAAAAGAATCTGTGATCACACACTGAGGTGAACTTTTGGCTTACCCAAGCCCTCCAGGGCCTTTTGATTGCTTCATGCTGCATGAAGTATTGTTCTGCTAAAGCTGGAGGAGTCAGTGGTGGAGCTGAATCTGCAGCTTTTATGTGAGGTACAAAATATCTAAACACAGTATTAGGATCTCAAAAGTAGACTAGGCAGTATCACTGTTCTTTCCCCCTGTGCATTTAATTTACACATGTAAGTACCTAGGCAGCACCCCAGCAAATTGCCTTCCAAATCAGCGCAGTCCATGACACAAAGCTAATGGTAGTGCAGGAACTCTAAAGCTGAAGGATACTTTTATTTAATTTTAATTACCTTAATCACATTATATTGCATTTGAGTTGCTAACAGTTCCTTCAGCTTTGGTGTCCTGGTTTAGAGGACAGGTATTGCCAGAAAAAAGGCAGGAGCTTTCCGT
>VRYO01002775.1:7300232-7372466 GCA_009812075.1 Sialia sialis | reverse complement strand
ATTTGGCTTCAGGGGATAACGAGGGCACTCAGCACCTTGCAACACTGTCTACAAGGTGGAATAGACTCCAAGGCTAATTATTGAATGTTGACATGCCTGAGCATTCAGTGTCTTCAGAGACATTCTTCTTTTCTAGCTGTGCAGACAGCTTCCAAATATTAGTAACTTTTTCAACCTTTTTTTCTGTTTCTGCTTATGCATTGTTCTCTATGCAGGTCCCAAGCTCAGATTTTTAAACTACACATATAGCTAAATCTTTTGGGCTTATTTACAACGTAGTTTTTGTCATAAATTAAAACTTAGAAATGGTGGGAGAGATTCTGTCAAGTGTCTCAAGAACTACACTCTTTCTGGTGAAAAATAAGCATGACTAGTTTGATTCAAAAACATGCAAACAAGGATGTGTAGCTATAAATATTTATTGTTTTGGTTAGTATTTAGTCAGAATGTAACAGAATCGCCAGGGCATGTGCCTTGTATGAGCTGCGAGTGCATTTTTTTGGAAGCGTATTTAATAAATAGTTTAATAAAGAGTATTATACAATGGCGACTTGATCCAGTGAGGTGAAAAGCACTCCCAGGTGACCATTAGCTTTCATACAGTCCTACACAGTATTCAATCAGTCCCAGGGTTTTCAAGTGCTTTGCCAGACCAGGCTCCAGCAAATGAGCTGTGTGCAGGTAAGGCCTTCAAATCATTTTCTTGCCTTGAGAACCACAGCTTTCAAAAGAAGGAAATATTCTCATGTCATCAACACAATTCCTTTTCAAAGAGCATTCTTTAGAAAAACATGGACCACTGCAAGTGTTTGACTTTTGGGCACAACAGATACTAAGCACAAATAAGGCAGTGATATTTTTTGTCCTCTCTGTACTACAAAGCAGATGATGAATGAGAAAGCATTAATCTGGGATATAATTCATAGTCATTATATCTTTGCAAATGTCTGTGACACTGTCCCAGCTCTGTTGAATGTTACTCTGTGAAGTTCTGAATTGCTTCCTTCTGGTAAACTAAAACTTATTTTTAAGCTAAAAAAAAAGCACATGTGAATAAGCAAGTCCAGTAACACCTGGAAACTGTGACAGCAAAGAATTTTCAGCTCTTCAGGGTTCAAGGCTCTTTTATTTTTTTCTTTTTTTTTCATAAGGAAGAACAAACCCAACCCCAAATCCTGTTTTATGTGTTGTCCTGGCAACTCTGTTCCTCTTGCACATTCCAGTTGCCAGAGAGAATTGGTTTTGAATGTTCCGATTTCAACTCCTCTGAATAAAGCATCTGGCCCAGTGGGGAGGCCACGCTCTCCTCTGGTAATGATCCAATCCTTAGTAATGAAGAGAAGAGCAGAAATAGTGCCTGTGAAACGCTTTCGGCAGCTCTTCACCAGGATATGGTGAAGAGCTCCTCTCCTGATTGTGAAATTCCAGCACCTACCCTTTAAGGGCCAGGCTGACATTTGCCAATAAACCCCTTGGAGTTTCCTTTTTGGGAGAGCTTCAGTGTTGGCGTTCAGCCCTGCAGTCCTCTCTGCTAGCCAACAGCAGCTGACATTTTTCACTGAGGAAATACCGGCTCACTAAGAGTGTTGCTGCTTCTCAACAGGATCATGTTATAAATGAGAAATAAAAGTCTCAATTTTTAGCAAAATTTAGATTGCTTTATTTAATATAGACAGAGCAAAGCAGCGCTGGGGAGGCATGAGGGGTCACTGCCGACTCCACGCTCCACCGAATCTTGGTTTGCAGCTTCTTCTTATAGTGTGGTCCCTTGTGGTAATCAATAATTTTTGTTTTCTTGCTGTCATAATTTTGCCAGGCAAGCAGTGGTGGCCAAAATAAACATCCATATAAAAGTCTCTGGGAGTCAGTCTTAAAGATAGGCATCTGGTCTTGGTACATAAAACTGGCAGAAATCGGGAAGTTCTGGTCTTCGTAGATAGGCAGTCATTGATAAAACAAAGGCAGGAAGTCTGATTTTGCAAAATCTATCGGACTATTGGAAAGCCTGATTTTACAAACTGTAGTAGATACAAATTTTTTAGAAACGTAATATTCATAACAAGGGGATTTAAAACAGACTGATTTAATCACATTTTTCCTCTATCAAGTGTCACTTCAGACCTTAGTATTCTGGTTTATACAAACGTCAGTACTTTTATGATTAACACAAATCTTTTATCAATTATCACAATCAGTTAGGCAAATTCTAAGAAATCAGTTATATAAGTCAAAAATCAGCGCTGGTTTCGTACAGTTGTCTTACAGTTGACTCATGGTTTCCTGACTTTTCCCCCAACAGAGTTTATTATGAAAGCGCCAGCACCACATCCGCGGCTGAAGAGCACGACCGAGGCTCCGAGGGGAGGCGAGCCCCAAACCCCGCGCTCTCCGGCCCGGGATGGGGCGGGCCGGGCCCCGGGGAGCCGGGACAGGACAGAGGATGGCGGGCAGCGCAGGAGGAAGAAGCGGCCCGGCAATGGCTCGGTGCGGCTGATGCGGCGGGGCCGGCGGGGCCGTGCCCGCGGCAGGGTGGAGATTTTCATCGACGGCGAGTGGGGCACGGTGTGCGACGATGGCTGGGGACTGCCGGCCGCCGCCGTGGTGTGCCGCCAGCTCGGCTTCCCCTACGCCGTGCGGGCTGCCAAGAAGGCAGAGTTCGGGCAGGGCAGCTCCCTCCGCATCCTGCTGGATGATGTGCAGTGCTCCGGGCAGGAGAGGACGCTGCTGGAGTGCTCCCATGCCGAGGTCGGCACGCACAACTGCTCGCACGAGGAGGATGCTGGCGTGGAGTGCAGCCGGGAGGAGGTGACACACGGGTGACTGGAGGGCTGGGCAAGGCAGCCGAGGGACTTGGAGCACATCCCTTTCTTGCCCAACCTTCTAAGCTAGCTGCAGTATTGAGGAGGGTGTGCCCTGCCTTGAGGATGCTGCATCTGTTCAAAGTAGTCTTATGTTTTCTTCATGTTTATCCCATGCATCTGCCTCAGAGGGGAAAAAAAAAAAGTAAAATGAATCACTGAACTGAGTATGTTGTGGGCAGGGGTTGCATTTCTGTGGGCTAATAAGAAATCCCCAAGCATCAGCCTTTATAGATCAGAAAAGAGATGCATCCGTTTGCCCTTTTCCATTTCAAAATACAGCATTCTTCAGATGTGCTTCACAATGTTTTGCCAAAAGATAAATTCCCAAATGACTGTGGTTCACTCTTACAGAAGCATTTGCATTGTTTTCCTTGCTTTGCCACCTGCAGCTCTGAACTGAGGTTTCTAAGGATGTGCCTTTCTAAACCTGTGCCTTTCTTTGCAAATCACAAAAGTATGTATTTTTTTAAACTTTCCACTCCCTTGCTTAAAGGAATATTATTTTTCTGGTTTTGGTATTAACCTATTGGACATCAAGAATAAGCTAAATCAGATGATCTAGAAGAAATCATAGTGTACTGCATGGAAAATATTTATGCAGTTTACATTAACCTAAGTGAAAAGAAAATCTAACTCCTTTTACATGAACAGGATTGAAAATTTGTCCCTTTTTAGATGAACAGGATCATTATCCAGTTTAGCTCTGAAGATATTTTGTACATGTTTCTCCACTTTCCCAAACTTTATGAAGGCACATGTATTTTTCATTCAGTTTTTCACAGGTGTGGATGACTAGACAGGAGGTAATGCACTGGGGCAATAATCCTGTAATATTTACCCCTTTTTAGAGGATATTAAAAAAAAAAGCAACCCTATTTTGTGTGAAATGTGTTTTTCACCTGAGTGGTGATGGGAGACACATGTTGCCTTATGAAAGCATTTGGCCTGATGTAATCAGGATAGGTTTTGTCTTGCGGCTCACACAAGAACACGAGAAAGACAATAAAAACCCCAAAACCTTAAAAAACCTCAAATGTAAAATGACCAGTGTGTCTAGAAATGTTCACAGCAAAACCTTGTATCTAAAGCTCTTATTTATTTATTTAAACACAATTTCAAGTTGACAGTATTTCTTAAGCCTAAAACATATATAGGGTAAATTAATCTGTTTTAAATATTTTTCCTGTGCTTTTTGATAATTTTTTGTTAAATTGTTTTTGGTATTAAAGAACACTTTCAATACACAAAACCAGATGATCCAAAAAAAAGTATTCCCCCTACTTCTTATGAAGTATAAAGGGGGAACAGATGTATAAAGTGCCTTTTGAGAAGTACCACTCTCATTTCATTTGAAAACCTACAAATGCACCAGACTGTTATCAGGCCTTTCCCATTGCAATGAAGTTGCAAACTCATTTGTTTCAAGCGCAGAAGTTCACATCAGGCACATCAAAACCTTCAGGGAACAGGAGAGCCCTTTGTAAATTCTTCTGTTAAAAGAGTTGGAACCTACTGTGCTGATGGGACTAGAGGGCTTGAAGAAAATGGAAGGTGGAGATACCATTTCTCGTTTCCCAAATTCCTCTTCCACTTCTTTTGGCTCCTTAGCCAAATTTCAGCTCCCTCTGTCTGGAAGGTTTTAAGGAGAATCTTGGCCATAGTAATACGTCAAAACTTATAGGCAGAAAAAGAGATCTGCACAATAAAAGCTACCCTAAAGGAATTGAGGTGATTCCAGGATGTCTGCCACAGCTGAATTAGGCAGGAATTTCACCATCATTGTCTAACTATTAAGTAGTCATTTTCTAATTTAACTATTACAGTAATTTCACGATTATAAGCTGCACCTTTTTCACTGAAGAATCCAGCCTACCCCAGTAGCGAGGCTAATCATCAGGTGTGGCTTATCTATGGACAAATCTCAGCAAAATGCCAGCTCGGAAGTGAGAGCCAGCCAGGGAGGGTGCCTGGGGCTGCCTTTAAAGGCTTCGCTGGTCTATGAAAACTGTTGCAACTTGAGCATCTGACACCAAACCCAGCTGGCAGTGATTCTGTTACTAACTCGTTACTTTGTCACATATGGATCCTCGCTTACAAAAAAACCAAATAAAAATGCGGCTTATATTCGGGTGTGACTTATACATGGACAAATCCTGTGATCTACCCGGCTACATGGATGTGCGGCTTATAATCAGGTGCAGCTTATAATTGTGAAACTACTGTGGTTACCCTGCACCTGCTTTAGCGTATTTGAACATCCTGAGAATGAGCAGAGGCCATGTACATCTTGGATATTGCTGCTGCAGGCTTGCACCTGCCCTGGCTGGCATGTAGGGTGACACACAAGCTCTGGTGGCACGCAGGGTGACACACAGACTCTGGTGACAGCCACAGCACACGGGAACAGCCTCCAGGGACCAGCTGTGGGTGAGAGTGAGCTGTGCCTGGCTGTTCTGGCTCAGAGCCCTGCACCCCTGTGTTTGCTGGTGAGGTGTTTGCTGATGCTGCTATGTGGGTGCTGCCAGATCCACAGAAAAATTTTTATCATCAGAGAAAGAAATAACACTTGTAAGTACAGGGGTTTTTTTCCTCTTATGCTTTCTCCCAGCCTACACTGAGTGGGGAAGGTGTTCAAAATGTTCAAATAAGATCGAGCCAGCTCAGCACACATGCGCATGTCTGTGCCTGCCAGCTCAGTACGTTGCTATGATGCTGGGGAGGTATTTCTGACCACTGTGGTCCCTTCCAAGCTTGAAATATATCTGTTCTAAGTCCTGGTATCTGTCAGTCTAGTTCACTGGTATTTAAATTATGATCCTGTACTATTTAAAGCACACAAGTATACATACATCTAAATACCTGCTATCTCATCTGTTGATATAATTTTTATGTAGCAGGATGTCACACCAATTAAACATTAGATAAACTAATAAACCCTGCTGCTACACTTGAACATGACAGTATACTTCCTGGCTGCTAATTCAGGATAAATCTTAAAATAGCCCACAGTGCAACCAGACTGCCTCATGTACTATGTGGCAGTCCCAAACTTATGTCTAGTAGCAATATGGTTTATTGCCTTGTCTCCTGATTCAATGCTGTGACTGAGACTGGAGCACCTGTATTTTTCCTGACATATCTTTCCTTAAGTTAGCCACATCACATAGAGCATCCAGCAGAACTCTAAGGGAACAGTGTAAATTCAGCCTTTCCATGTCTTTTTCTCTACCTCCAAGACAGAGTAGCTCTACCCAGAGCTCAGGATTTTTCACTTATGTCCTTGTGGTGCCCAGTATCCAGCCTGAGCACTGCCACACTGTGTTGCAGTCTGCAATGTAGACATTATCTTCATTTGAATTTACCATGCTCTTTACAAGAAATCCAATAGATAAATCTTCCCAGCATATCTAGGAATAATCTTTAGAGCTTGCTGCCCAAGCAGTGGAGGGATAGTGAAATAGGTAGGGTGTTGTATCTGGAGTTCTCACTCAAATGCTGTCAAAACCCTCCTGGGAGCTGAGTCCTGGCTGGAGCATACCATGAGGATATCCTCTGTGTCAGGGGAATTTTGGCTCTGCCCAGGTCAGGCTGCAGGGTATGAACAGCATGAGGCACACATATCACATTAATAAGTATAGATGTCTGTAACCAGATTGTACTGAAGACGTGACTCAAGTTCAGAAAGCTCAGTGGTAGCACTCTGGGTGACACTGGCACAGGATGCAAAGATGAGCCCAGGGCCCCAGCTTTACATTCTGCCATCGTGTTTGTCTTGCCTTTATCTCCCCTATCAGCCTCTCACAGTTAGACCTTTGTATTGGGCTTTATGATGGCCAAGGGAGAACAGCAGCTCTTGAACGCCTGCCCAAGCCTAGCAGAACACTCCCAGGACTGTGCCCAGCTCACCTGCACAGCTCCTTCCCGAGTTAGCATTGGTATGGCTGTGGAGGGAACAGTCCCCAGCACAAACTCGGCCCTCTGTAGGAGAGCTCAGCCTGTCGCTGTTTGGGTGTGGTCAGCATAGAAATTCAGAAGCACAGAGTAGTAAAACAGTCACAACGCATCAATATCAAAGTGTGCTTTCCTCCCAGAAACATGCCAGCAGTCCTCTCTAAAGGTCAGCTTGGCATGTGAGATGCATTGGCCCCCTTAGATACTTTCAGACATACACAGACATTTTTCTACATGAAAAGAGCTGTAAGCATCTTTAGGTAACTACTAACTGTATTCCACATTTAAGCTTTAATAAAGCATTTTTTTTTTCCTTTGTAAACCAACAAAACATGGAACCCATTTGATGTGTGTTTGTACCTTGCTGCCTCGTACATGACTTTCCCAAGGTTCTCATGTCTGGGGCACAGGTGCAGATATAGAACTGCCTCAAGCGATGTTTCAACATTGTCAGAAAAACAGCTATGATGGAAATGGCAATCATTCCTTTACAATAATGTGGTAAATAGGGATGCTATTTTTAACAAAACAAAACAAAATAAAACAAACAAACAAACAAACAAACAAACACCTATCTGTAGTTCTCAGTCAGTTATACAAGTTTCACATCAAATGGTTTGGTCCTCAGGGGCATTAGCTGTTGGCAATCACTAACCCTTAGACTGTTTCTGTTATTACTAACATCTTACCATTTACTTGTCCAGTCCATGCTGGAAAATTTTATTGACTGAGAATGACCAGGACCTCAGCATATAAGGCCTGGGGGACAACTGACTCAGGGTGTAAATCACTGCAAAGGTTTGTATTTGGCAATGCTGGGTAAGTAACACCTAATCCACAGCAGATTTTTGTTTGGCTCCTTTATAGGGCATTATCTGTGGGTGAAGGCCTGGTTTTGGCTCGTTTATCATTATTAACTTGTTATGAGAGTTTTCCTGTCCATCTCTGCCGTGGTATATTCTGAGCGACCAGGATGCCCAACTCTCTGGCTATTCGTGTGCTGCTGAAGGCATTTCCCAGCACAAGGGCTGCCTATGCTCTGCCTTCTCCTCGCTGGCCTCACTTACAGCTTAAACAATGCTGCACCTTCAGAGAGAAGACAGAATGTTTTCAAACCCAGATAACCATGCAAAGCCAAGCAAAAGAGAGCAGGAGTTCGGACCACCCTATGTCTCAGCAGCATTTCAAATTCACCTTGGAATTTCTCCAGTTAACTGTTTCCAGTTCTCTGCTCCTCTGATGGGCTCCCGGACCTCTCTTGCTGCTCGGTTTGCGGGGATGTGCAGGTTGGCAGGATGTCCACGCGGTGGCACTTCATTCCCAGCAGCAAGGGGACACGAAGGGAGGCTCAGCCCAGCCCAGCTCAGCCCAGCCTTGCTCCATCCTCCCAGTGCAGCGTGCGGCTCCCGCGCAGATCATAAACACAGGAGTGTCTTGGGATCATGTCCTTCACTCAAGGGTATAGAAACAAGTTAGAATACAAATAAAGGGTTGTATTAAAGTTTTTTGGAACACAAACAGAAGTTTTTATTGAAGTTCATCTTTAAAGCATGAAAAAAAAGTATTATCTGCATTGTACTCAGGGTGAATACTTAATGGAGTTATCAGATGAAATTATATTTGCCTGAGAAACCTAATTTTGAGAGTTTACCTGATTTACTCAGGAGTTAGAACTGTATCACATAACCTCTCTTTCCCATCAAAATGCATAAAATACCAAATATTTTATCACCTCCCAGGTAGCTGCTCACGAACAAAGTACAAGCAGGAATTTTTCACAGGGATTATTCTGACACTGATTCCAAATGCAAGAACTTAACAGACAGTTGCGATCTATTCTTGAAGTATGCTGAAAAAATATTGATGAAACTCAAAAATTGACATTTCATCAGGAAGTTCATTTAAAGGCTTTAAAAACATGTTTTTATCAGCTAGCTTTAGTTTTTAAACTTTCTCAAGGTGATGCTATTCTTGCTATCAGCTATATCTTTCCAAGTGATGAATACTGATGCCATGATACCATCTTATGCACTGCCTGACCAGTGGGAAGGAATGGTAGCCTTTTTCTGAAACCACAGCCTTAACAGGGAAAAAAATCGTTTCAATTAAGATAAATGAAAACAATGATTAGATAATAATGATGGTCTTTGAGAATATGTGCTCTAAACAGAGGGGAAAATAATGGTTGTAAGGCAATTATTTTGAGGCAAAGAAGGAACTATCAGTTCAAGAAAAATCTGTGTTAACATTGAATGTCACTGAAAGCCAATAAGAAAGCCAAGGAAAACCTGCAGATTGTTGCCTTCCAGTACAGTCAGTTTCCACTTGGAAACTGAAGTAGCTGACTCTAGGAGGTGCCTGGCAGAGGATTGATGCATTGGATGGACAAAAACGGGATGCCATGAGTTACATCTTCTCCCTTCTGCAGAGAGGCATGACCATGTGGGAGCTGTTGAGGGAGGGCTGCAGGGAAAATACACCCCATTGGAAATGGGATGAAAACTCCTGCAGCGTCTCCTACAGTGCTGCCAAACAAGGCAGAAACCCAGATGAGAAAAATACTCATGATAAAATTCCAGCTAGCATGATTTGCTACCTCCAGATGGTTGAGCAAAACTTGTGCAGAGAAAGGAGCATAAAATGGGGCTGTCCTGTGAAAGTCTGATTGAAGGTGCTGTGCTTGTTTTCCTTAGGGCATAGTGGGGCTGCAGGGATCCTGCTTCTGCTTTGCCTGCTGCACTCAGAGCCGTGGAAATGGTGGAGAGGAGTGTCAGCCACCCCTACACAAGATAAGTAACCTTCAAAGGGATTGAGTGGGCACAGCCTGCTGCAGCATTGGTGGAGTGACCTAGCAAGGCTCTGAGAAGGAAGGAACAAGGGGAGGAGACTATGGAGGTTGCTGCAATGATTGAAAGGCTGCTGGACTAAAGGTAGGACAGGAAGGAAGGAGGATGCAGTAGAAGGTTTGTATACCTTCTTGGTTTTCTTGAACAGATGCAGAGGTCCTGCTGAGGCCAGTGATGGTTCCTGGTGCCATCCTCCATCACTTTCCCTGGCTCCTTGTGAGCCAGCTTACTTACTGTGCTCCCACAACAGCTTGTTGCCACGATTTCCCCTGTTTAACAAATTGTTGTGAAAAATATATCCCTCTTTTTTACCTGCTTCTGGATCATTTTCTTGGGACCTCCTTGTTCCTGAATTATGCAAAGTAATGACTCTGTCCCTATTTATATCCAAACCACTGGTGGTTTTCCTGACACCTGTCATAACCTCCTTCCCTCATCCTTTTTCTAGTTTGAGGCTTAACCTGTTCTGTCTGTACAGCTCTGCTGAGCTGGTAGGAAGAGTGCATGGGGTATTCCCACATGGTGGGTGGGTGTGCCCCAGGTTTATCCAGGTCTCTATCTACCAGTACATTCAGGCATCTTGTTTTACTCACCCCCCCATTTCTAATCACTGTCAATACTCCGCTTGCTTCTTTGATCCATACTGAGCATTAAGGCGAAGTTGCTGAGTAAGTACCACAACTAAATAAATCTAACTGGTTTGCATGTATATGCATAGGTGTACATATATTTTGTCTTCCCCCATGCATTACTTTTCATTCATTAGAAATTTATTTCCACCATTTTATAGCTTAGTCTCTTGTGTCCTGCAATCCTTACACAATTTGTGTGAGTATTAGATTGCTTGTTTTGAATGAAATAGTATCAGCTCTCACTTCTGTGTCTGGATGAAGAACGAGCATGTTATACAACACAGTGCCCAAAGCAGGCTGCTCTAAGAACCTTTACCTACTGATTCCTACAGGAATCAACATTTCCCTTATCTCTTCTAATTTTAACAGCTACAAGTCAACAAAAGCCTCCAACTTCCTTGTCCTGGGACACTTGGTTTGTCTGGGAGCCTTCAGAGATGAGCTTTATTTAAAACATTTTTGTAAACAAACATAGGAAGGTGCAGCATCCTTCCTGACCTCCTCATGCACTTGTGCAAAGCATCATCTTCACGAAGGAAAGCGTATATCCAAACACACACACACACACACACACACACACACACACACACATCTGTCACAGGTTTTGGTTGGAAGGCACCATAAAGATCATCTAGTTCTACTTTTATCCCCTGCCATGGTCAGGGACACACCTTTCATTAGACCAGGTTGCTAAAATCCCCATTCCACCTGGTTTTTAACACTTCCAGGGACGGGGCATCCACAGCTCCTCTTGAACACCTGTTCCAGTGCCTCACTATCCTCCTAGTAAAGAATTTATTCCTAATATCTAATCGAGATCTACGTCCTTCAATTTCAAAGCCATTCCTCCACGTCGTATCACCACACGCCCTTGTAGCAAGTCCCTCTCCAGTCCTCTTGCAGCCCCTACAATAAAGACTCGCCGGAGCCTTCTTATTCTCCGGGATGATCAGCCAGTGCTCATATGAAAAATTCTCCAGCCCTATGAGCACCTCGGCGTCCCTCTGTGGGCCATGCCCACGGCAGAGGCCGTGCGGCTGTGTCTGTGAGCCGCCGCCGGGCTCTTTAAGCGGGGCCGTCCCTGCTGCGGCCCGCCCCGGCCGCCCTTTGCTCCGTGAGGGGGAGGCGCTGGCGGCGGCGGGGATGGAGGTGCTGTGGGCTGCGGGGGGGTTCCTGCTGGCTCTGTCTCTCCTGGCCTTCGTCCTGTACTGCTGCTACTTGTGGTACATCCACGCCAAGTACGACCACATCCCCGGCCCCCCGCGGGAGAGGTAAGGCCGGCTCGGTGTGCCCGCAGAGCGCAGCCGTGAGGCGAGGTCGGGCAGGCAGTAAACCCTCCAGCCGGATCCGTGGGCACGGGCAAGGGCAGCGGCGGGGCTCTCGCAGGCTGGGCACAGCTCCCAGCGCTGGCACCGCTGAGGGTCCCGCAGCCTGCCTGGTCGGGACTGCGTGTCCTGACCTACATCTCCCGGGTGGCCACAGCGGCACGAAGGGGCTCTTTGGAGCCGCTCAGCCGAGCTGTGTTTGCTCATAGCTCTAAAGAGGGACCTGGCAGCCCCGCCAGCCGTCCCACGCTGCTCCAAGAGGCACATTGACACTAGCTCCAGCAGGCGCCTTCCGTGCTCTCCTTCGTAAGCCAGCTGTTTGGTTTCTGCCAAAAATAAATAAAAACGTCATGAGTGGTAAGGGGCGGTGAGAAAGCTGCCAGCCAAGCAGTGGCAGCACTGCCACAAGGAGTCATGGTTCCTGCAGGTATGTGTGAGCTTCCCAGTTTTACCTCACCTGTGGGTGCACACGCCCTCCATAATGTGCCACAGGAGGAGATACCACCACTCATCCACCGCCTTACAGGGACACCACTCTCCCCTGCCCACCTCCAGGCTTCAGCCTACTTGTGTAATCAGCGTCAGATACCAAGACTAGGGAGAGTATCCTCTTGTCATACCTGAACCTATTCATCCTAAGGTTCATTTTGAGGTGTGAAATAACACCACAGAGTGATGGCACACCAGAGGAGCCACGAGTGGGACCTTGTTTCCAGTGCTACAGATAGAGCAGTTTCCAGAGCTAACAAAGGAGTTGTGTTGTATTTGGAGCTTTCACATCTTTTTGGAATACAGTTACAAAGGCGCAGTCAAACAAGTGGGAGATTAAAAGTTTCTGTAGATGTTGAGTAACTTTCTTGAGTTCTTGTTATTTTAAGTGCCTCTCAGTTCCAACAGTAATAAAATAAGTGCCTGTTTTTCCCCATAACTTATTTGTACTGAAAAGGATGATAGCATGGTTCTCTGTCTCTCAAATGGAAAACAGACCTTGAGTGCGGCTTGCTTCATTTAGAGAGGAGCTTGGCCAAATCTTCCCTCAGATTTATGCAAAGCCAATGGAAATTCACCACTCACAGTTGAAGGAAGGAATTGATCTCTGTGATTTTAGTGCAGCTGTTGTATCTGAAGCGTTAACATTTTTTATTAATTTATTTATTCAATTTACATATTAACTGGTAGTTATCCTCCTCAGTATTTGAAATTATGTGGTTTTGGACAGAAGGAGATGGTTCCTAATTTCCCTTAACAGAAATACATTGACAGAAATGAAGTTACTCTTACCAGGGATAAGTATGTATTACAGAGCAATTAATGCAAATGTCTCTCTCATGTACAGCAGTGTAATAGCTGCAATCAACATTCAGTCAGATAGGCAAAGAGCAAAGCAATTCATAAGGGCTCCCATCCAGACCCAAACATCTCCTAAAATACAACATGAGAAAAAGGTCTCGTCCTTCATCTCTGTACCTTCATCTCTTCCTGGCTGCATGTGAGCACCAGCCTGTCTTTGGTCTCCAATTTTCCAGCTTGGTGAGGGCTGGGCATTGGCACACCTCAGAGTTATTTTCATCTTCCCTTCTGAGGAAAACATGAGCAACAATCACTGAGCAACAAGGATTGCAGTCCATCACAAAACCCTATGTTGGCATCCTCATGACACTCTTAACCTTCATATTCTGCAGCTTTTTATTTGGACACCTGCCAATCATATGGAGAATGGTGAGGAAGCAGGAGTTTACGCCAGATCTCTTCCTGCAGTGGTAAGTTGAGGCACACTAATAACATGAATGATGTAGTCCTGTAGCACATGTGGAGAAATCAAGGCACAAAGACCCTTACAGAATTACATAATTAACATCATTGAGAAGGTTGGCAAAGGAGCTAGAGAGAGAACATTGTTCTTTCAGATCCAAATAGATATTAGAAAAAACTTTTCCTCTGTAAGAATGGTTAACCATTGGAATAAGGATGCTGGTGGAGTAACTTTGTGGAAATGTTCAAGAGATGTCTGGATGTGGCACTTGGGAATATTGTTTAGGGGTGATTATGGTGCTGATGGGTTGAAGGCTGGATCAGATAATCTTGAAGGTCTCTTCCAATCTTAATTATTCAGTCCTGTGATTCTCTTAATGACTTTACTGGCTGGGGACTGTGGTAGTTCCCACTCCAATGTGCCCTGGTCCTTCAAAGTTATTAGGTCTGAGCCGTTTCATGTTGATAGTTTGTACCATAATTCTCTTATTTAAAAATTTTCTCTTTTTACAGGGCAGAGAAATATGGACCTGTTGTGCGAGTGAATGCCTTTCACAGAATCTCAGTATTGGTTGTGAGCCCTGAAGGAGTGAAGGTACTGAAAAATAAAGCCAAATCAATAGTGGGATCAGCCCATCCCTCCATAATCGGAGAGCTAGTGCCTGATGTGCGTGGCTCTGGCTGGGTTAAGAGGATGAGGTGCTTTGCTCTTCACGCTGTCCTGATTTACTCTTTCCTTGATCACTTAATTTATTTTGTTACTTTTATTTAAACAACACGTATAGCAAATATTTTCCATTTGTAAAAAGCAGGCTCCCTGCAACAGCTTAATATCTCGAACGGGGCACAAGAGACCAAATTTCTTTCTCTAAATCTTTGTTATTATAACTGAGTGAGATTTCAGGTCACTGGGCAAAAAAGTGCTAGAGGCATGCAAAACAAACTAGCAGCACAAGAACTGGGGAATCAGGGCGCACCAAATAATTCATCTACTCATCAGACTAGTGCTGCAGAAGAAGAGAGTAAATGGGTGTAAGTGAAATTTTGTGTTTTGTCTGGGAAGTGGATTGCATGCAGTATTCACTGACCTGAGGTTTGGTTTTAGGAGTTCTTGATGTCACCACAGCACCCAAAGGATCCGACGGTGTATGGTACACTCTTCAGCCTGTTTGGTGAGAGGTAGGCAACAGCCATCTGAAGCCACTGTGATCTGAAAATAAGTGCAAGATTAATAATATCACAGGTGTGACATTTTGACTCAGACCATTTACCTTAGTGTGGGGGTTAATTTCTAATTCCAGACACATGTAAGCAGCATGCACCTGTGAAACTACATGTCAAGTCAAACGTCTTCCCAGTCAGGGAGGAGGATATTTTACCTTGATCATGTGTTCTTTTTCCTGCTGGGGATGTCCAGTTAGTCTCAGAGCAGTCTGCTCAAGACCATCATCAAACTTCTCAGATTTTAGAGCACTCCGTAGGGCATGGCAGTTTGCAACTTCTAAATTCAATTCCAAAAAGAGGGATTTTTTTCTGTGCTAGTCTGAAGCTTTTAAAAATATAATAATCCAGTTGTTATATTAGTTATTTGCATAACCACTGTAATGAACTAGCATCTTATTGGACTCAGCAGTCCACACCTACCTGGAGGAAAAATCTGTGGTTCAGTTGTTGTCCACAGTGATGCAATGGTTGCGTACTCAAAGGTGCTCCCTACACGTGGGAAAAATGAAAGAAAGTGGATGCGAAAGACTTACATTTGTGACTACATGGGGTTCACCAGGCTCCCTGGCATAAGACTGTTCCTTTCCTTGTTTTCCTGTCTGCTAGGTTCTTAGGGAACGGCTTGGTAACTGTTTGCAACCACGAGCATTGGCGCAAGCAGAGGAGGATAATGGATCCGGCTTTCAGCCGAAGGTAAGGCAAGTATTTCTGGGATGATCTAGCTGTTACTTTAACTGTATTGTCATGCTTCTCCCTGCCTTTATTTGGTACTTGGATGAAAAAGACCTCAACATTCAGTGCCAAAATCATATTTAATTTAGAATCCAGGATTCCATTCCCATGCTAAGTATAATTTGACCAGACTTCCCATGGAGCAGTGACACCCCTATGAACTCAGCAACAGCAGAAGGGTCCCAAGGTTGTGTATCCTGGAGCATGGTTACGGCTGCTTTATCCTGTTGGAAAAGATAAGGCAGAGGGTTGGTCTGGTTTGTTTGTGCACCTTGATGCGTTGTATGTAGGGTCCAAAGATAAAGTCCATGTGCGTTGGTAGGCAAAGGCCACTGCCCTTTGCCATGACAGATGTTAATTACATGGCAGGGCAGAGCAGGGCTGTTGAATGAAGAAAGTAGCTTGTTCTGTGTGTTTACTTTTTAATGTATTAAGACAAATTAATTACAAATTTTAAAAAACTTTACCATTTTCTATGGAAAATAATGAAGGCTATTTTTTCTGAGCAAAGATTCCTCTCCAGAGCCCCCATTATTCATCTTTATTGATTGTTCAGCTACCTGATTGGTCTGATGGAAACTTTTAATGAAAAAGCAGAGGAGCTGATGGAGAAGCTACAGGAAAAGGCAGATGGAAAGACAGAGTTTAGCATGCTGTCGATGATGAGCCGGGTGACTATGGATATCATTGGAAAGGTACCACTGTCCCTTCCTTGTTTCCTCTGCAACTGGCAGGAAGGGATGGAAGTCATGCTTACCAGCAGCAGGGTGGGATCAGGAGCTGGAGGCAGGGAGAAAGACCTTTGCCCAGCAGTGCCACAAGACCTGCAGGACTAATTGTGCCACTTCCATTCAGGCTGAGCCATGGGAAAGGACAGTTAGGGAAGGGTTTGCATAGTCTAGGTGGACTTTGCAAAAGTCCTTTCAGCCTCATACCTCCCACCCCTCTGTGCCAAAAGGGACACACCAGGGCTCTTTCATGGTTGGAAGTTGTATTCTTGCCATTGCATGTCAGCATAAAGTCTGCCTTATGCTGCCTTTTCCCTTTCTATGCAAACCCATTTGGGAGGAAGGGAGAGTAGTAGCAAATTATTAACCCACCCAAATAAGGGGAAAACATAATGTTGATATCGCCCTCCCCTCGCAGGTAGGATCTAGCCTGAGATACTTTTAGGGGAAAAGGTGGTGCTGTGAGGTTATCCTGCTCTTTTACCCCCACCCCAGTAAGTTGCCTTTTTCTCTGCTGCTTCTCAGGTAGCCTTTGGCTTGGAATTAAATGCTCTGAGTGATGACCAGACGCCTTTACCCAATGCTGTGACTAAGGTTATGGCGGGACTGAACAAGGCACGCATCCCCTTCATAAGGGTCTGTACTCTCCTCACTTCAGTCCTCTCCTCACATTCACCTGCTCCTGCTTGAGTTCATGGAGCTGTGCAAGGTCCATATATGCCAGGGGAGCAGTCATCTGTACATCTTTCTATCCATTGTGCATCAAGATAAAATTCATTAGTGCTTTTAAAAAACTTGTGAAATTAACATTCATATTTAATGCTTCTTCTTTTTTTTGTTCCCCCTGCATATATCTCCTTCTGATATAATTTTATGCTCTCAAACCCATTAAAAATTGAGATTTTTGCCATTTGTCCAAGAAGGATGGCAGCCTTCACTCAGGGTGGAAGACATTTGAGCATTCTTGCATTTTCAACCCAAATTCATGTACGAAATTCATCTACTAGGAAATGATGGATGTAATATGAAATATTTAAGTAAAGAATTATTTCAGTGTCTCATGAAAGCTGTAGTTCAGGCTTTTAGAGCTCCTGTTTTCATTTTTGAGACCAAGGTGAGATTCTCCATTGCATGCTGCAGTTTCTTTCCATGGAGAGATGATGAATTTTGCTCACAGTGCACAAAACATCATCTCTGATGAGATATGACACCAGCCTGCACAGATTGAAATATTTCTTATTTCAGCCTAACCTTTCATCCTGTGGGCATTCAGTTTGTTGCATGGAGAGCAAATGTTTTTGTGACAAACATCATTTAGTAGAAAACAAGGTGCTCCCTTGTAAAAATAACACTGACATTACTTTTTACCAGCAAAAGGAATACAATGACGAAAGAAATTCTGTATTCAGTTCATGCCAGGGAAGCGGAAGCTGGTAAAGGAGGTCAGGGAGAGTGTGAGGCTGTTGAGACAAGTGGCAAAGGAGTGCATTGACCGGAGGAGAGAAGCCATCCAGAATGGGAAAGAAGCCACAATGGATATTCTCACACAGATACTGAAAGGAGCTGGTAAGAGACACCTTTGAGTGAATTTCTCTATGATATGTATTGCTGTGAATTTCAGGGAGGAGTGTTTTGGGGATCTGAACTTGGATATTCCTTTAAAGTTGTTTTCACGCTGAAGATAGAGTTGCTTTGAAAATTCCCTGTTTCTTTGTGTTGGTCACAAGTCAACACTGAAATGCTCACTCAGCATCCTCTCTTGATGCCACCTCAACCAATATGTGCTAAACAGGGCAGGGCATTCTGGCTGGTCCAGCTGGGGCATGAGGGCATTTTCTAATCTTCTTTGTTTTTCTATCTTTACAGCTCTGGAGGAGACCAGAGATGAAGAAAACATTCTGGATAACTTTATCACTTTCTTTGTTGCAGGTTGGTAGCTATTTTAATGCTTGGATATATCATGTGGGAAGCTGTACTCATTCTTGAACTGTCTACAAGGTCATTATTAACACCCTTGTTAATCCCAATTAACATCATGATTAGCATCATCACTCCATGGGATGCTGCTGCAACCAGGAGCCTCTTGGTTAGAAGACAGCAGTATTGCACTGGCATAGGACAAGCTGTGCAAGGTCTGAAGACAACTCTTAATTTTCTCACAGACAAATTACATATATTATATATATTATATATATATAATTTACTATATATTATACATATTATTTATATATTTATCTATTATATATAAAATATGTAATATATATTCTATATATTATATAATTAAATTATTATATTATATTATATTATATTATATTATATTATTTTATATTATATTATATCTCAGTGATATCAATGCAGCAAATAATGCCAGGCTGGTGTTTTCCAGCCACTGGCTTCCCACTCTTTTTTCCAGCATCTGTCTTTCCACTGCCCACTGACTGGGGTGCAAAACTATTCCTTATGGGGTTCTGGCCCTTCCACTCAGATCCCACTAAAACCCAGCAAAAACATCTTTGACATATTCAATGTGTCTGTGCATCACCTGATCCACGTGATTAAATGCCCTAAATAGGGGAAGGCACTGTCAAGCCAATCAGAAGATGTATGGGCTGAGTAATTATGTGAGATAAACATTTTGCAGATCAAGAGGATTTAGGCTCATAAGAAAGTGAGGTCAAAATACTGTTCTTTGGCAAGAAATATGTTATTGCAGCAGACATCTTTGCAGAAGTCTATTTTCTGTAATGCTTTAAAATAGCACATATGCCTATCCATGAAAAAAAGGGAGAAGTATCAACATCAGAGAGTCACAAAGTGGGTAAGGTTGAGTCTTCTGGTCCAACCTCCCTGCTCAATCAGGGTCATCCTAACACATTAAGCAGACTTTTCAAAGAAAGATGGTAAGAAGCTCTGGTTTTCCTCTAAACCAGTAAATCCTTCCTTTTTGGCAGAACTGTGTGTCCCATAATATGACATCATATGACATATCCTGGTCCTCACTGGCCTTCTTTTTAGGGAGCTGATGACCAGTAGGTGCTGCAGGGAGCCATTGCAGCTTTGACTTGGGCAAGATGGGTCATGTCTTTGCCAGCTATGTCCTTTTCTTGTCCCTGTTGAAAGGTATTTATATAGACTTTACATACCTTTTATTATTTCCTTTATTTTCTAGCATATTTGAAATAAAACATTGAGGGTTTGATGTTTAAAGCTTCCTATTCACAATCACCCTAGTAGCCCATCTTTGTATCGTATTATTATTTCATACTAACTTTTAAACTGGTTTTTGTTATCATTAGGTCATGAAACCAGTGCCAATCAGATGACATTTACAGTAATGGCACTGGGTCAGCATCCTGAAATACTGGAAAGGTATGTGTGCTCCAATTGCAGACCCAGCTTGATGTTAATTTCAAGGTGAACTTAATTATAAGGATTATTTAAATGATGGGATCAGTTCCCAATAGATTCTAGCCTCTCTTCCAAAATAAAAAGTTTCCTAGTACCAATATATCCAAAATGTATTAAAAAAACCCTTAAGATTAATTATTTCAGTTTCACCTAGGTGATTTTTTTTTTTCAAAGCCTTTATGCACACAGGTCCGAAATCCCTCTTGATTCAGCTGCCCTGAATGCACATTGCCTCACCCTGATATGAGGTACAAGTTCAGGAAGCCTGGATGGGAATTGGTTGGCATTTTGCCTGAGGATGTGTATTTAAGTCCAGCTCAGTCTGGAAAGTAAAAGAATGTAATTTGTCAACTTGCCTAGCAAGAAACCGGCATCTGCAGCTAACAGGTTTTAATTGAACTGCAGGGCTCAGGCTGAAGTGGATGAGGTTCTTGGTGCCAAGAGAGATGTTGACTATGAGGATCTTGGCAAGCTCACCTATTTATCACAGGTACTGTAGGAGTGAGGTAAGATACTAGGCAGAGCTGTTTGGTAGCACCTCTGACATGTTATGAAGACATGATATGCTTTTAAAATCTTAAAAACAATGTTAATATTTTATCCTGATAGTGTTTGTCCCCAGAGAGTCAGCAAGCAGTAGCCTAACAGATTTGCAGCAGCCCAGCCTTATTGGAAAAGATGCTCCTCAAATTTGCAGGTTCCTTCACTGCTTTCTTCAATTATTACCAGTCTGGGAGCTAGAGTAGAGTTGCGTGATCCCTATCTGTTTAAGTTGAAACAATAGCTGTAATTTTAAGAAAGGTGTGCAACTTTGAGCCCAGCCTGTGTGTGAATCCCACACAGTTTCGTAATTCACTGCTCTGTTTTTGTTTGATTATTATTAAAGCATTTCTAGCAATGATCTCACCATATGGAATAAACTGGGATTTGAGGATAGACAAAAATAATGCCAATTTTTCATTATTCAGTCTTAAAACCCTCGTCAGTCACTCAGGGGTGGTGGGGGAAAGAGTTTGGTCCTAAAAGAGGTCTTGTGTATAGAAATGCTAGTTGGTAATGATCTGCAAAGCCAGTATTGGCTATTAGCCAGTGTTTGTGTTGCATTTCCCTTCTTTTAAAGATGGGGGACACCAGTAGCCCTCAGGAGAGGTTGGATCACAGTCCTGGCCTCTGTTCTGCATAAATTGCCCAGTGATTTTAGTAGCCTGCCATGGTCCTTTTTTTTTTAAACTTTCCTCCTCAGGTGAGCAACAGTGTTTTACCATTTGGCATATCCCATCACACAAATTACTGTTCTTTGATAGCAGATAGATATCATAGGTCTATTTATCATAAGGAAAGGGCAACTCTATGTGATTACAGAAATCAGCAAGCTTCCTTAGGCTTCTCCAAACACCATCACAATTTTACCATTCCAATTAGGATGAGATCACATGAGAGCTTCCCAAAGCAGACAATTTATTTAACAGCATAAGCTTGGATCTGTGCAACCAAAATCAGTCACCCTTGGTCAGAGCCAGTCCATCACTGGAGTATCAGAGACTATGGGACTCCTCTCCTGTTGTTCAGGCAATTCTGAATCCTTTTGTCCAGGTTTCTTTTCCATTAGTCCACTCGTGCATGCACACTGTTAATTGCATTTTCAGTGCAATGCTCATGTGCACTGTTAATTAGGTTTCACTTTGATGAAATAAGCCATTCTTACAGCTCACTGGCACCAAAAGAAATGGTCTTGTTCCATTTTTTTCTCAACATTCCCTATTCATTTTCCTTTGCCAGGTTGCTTTTTGTTTTTTCGGGGCTCTGACCTGGCTCAGCTCCTCAAGCAGCAGAAGCAGCACAAAGGCAGGAACTGAGAGTGGGAAGGAGGTGGGAGCAATCACCCACCCTCATGGCAATCAGTGCCCAGAACAGCTCATCAAGGGCAGGAGACTTCACTCTTAGATATTCCCTTTAAGTTTGCTTCCTAATACTTTTTCTCTTAGTTGTTGGTCTGACTTGAGGTGTTAGATCTGTTCCAGAATCTCTTCTAGGTTTTGTGTCTTTTTCTCTGTATTTTACCACCTGTGAGAAAGAACCGGGCCTGACAAAACTGAATTAGCCATGTATTTTCCCTCAGGCAGATAGACCAGCATCTGTTTGAAAAGTCAAAATCTCCCATTTAGCCAAAGTGAAAAGCCATAGGGAGGTAATTTTTATTTCTGCTTCCTACAATGTATGAACTAACTGACCTGTTGTGCTTTTTGCTGACACAGGTTTTGAAGGAGTCATTGCGACTGTACCCACCCGTTTCAGGCACGCTCCGCAGGCTGGAGAAGGAGGATGTCATCGATGGCATCAAAATTCCTGCAAACACCACGGTTTTTGTGAGTCCCATCCACCATCAGCAGCTTTTAGCTGCCCCAGTTAATCCAAATGTAGTGGACCTGTGGATGAGAGGGTCAAAATCTTCCCTGGGCACATCTGTACTTGCTTCTCCAAAGTTTTGACCAAAACTGGGGGATGAATTAAGACTCTCATTTGGGATTGGGGAATGGAAGGCATTTATGGTTTTATACCTCTGACAGCAAAGAGGCATTTTCACTGTGCTGCTCCTGACTAACAAAAATAAACTCTTTCTTGCCAGCTCAACACTTACATAATGGGAAGGATGGAGAAGTTTTTCAAGGATCCACTTACTTTTGATCCAGAACGATTCAGCAAAGATGCACCTAAGTGAGCTGCTTTTTACTCTCATGTTATTAAATATGTATCAAGAAACCATTACAGGAAGATATTTCAAGGGAAAGAAAAGTAGAATAAAACCATTTTTCCATTTCAGTATGAGTAACACTAAACCATCTAAATGTAAATAGAGAGCAATAATTCACAGCTTTTGTTCCAGAATTCTTTAGATCACCTTACCTTACAAAAAAAGAGACCAATGTTATTGTTATTAAATGTTTATATTGAGGCCAAAACTTTGGTCCCAAACCACGTTGAATATTTGCCTTAGTACAATGCCAGCATTTAGTGACAGTCCTGGTCCCAGGGTGCTTGAATTGTCTCCATATTAGAGAGGGCAGAAGGGGCTGAGGGAGAGAAGTTGCTGTTCAGCCATGTAGGCAGGCAGCCTAAGTCTAGTCAGTAATGAGGAGTGCGATAGAAGGGACCAGTGAGTGACAAAACAGATGCAGAGATCAGCACCAACTACTTCATGAGTAGGAGTTTCCTTCAGCCTACAGTTAGTCTGCTCACCTAAACCAAACACCCCCTCACTCACATGGTTCAGAGCTGCCCAAAGGAGCAATAATAGAGTGGATTGTGACATTCTCATGTTAGGCTGAAGAGCATTTAGAGTGTGCTTGACATTCAGCTTTGAAATAAAGCTGGCATGCAACAAAATAACTCTAGCAGCTGAGCCATACAGTAAAGAATGATGACTAGGAAATGTGCTGCTGAGCTGTATTGCTGCTCTGAAGCAAAAAAAGAGTTAATTTGGAGACTGCTTTAAGAAGTCCAATAGGCGAGGGGGTTAGACCATTTCCTTGCTGCCGTGATGAAATATTTGTTTGTTTCTTTACAACCACATTGCCAGAGTGACAATTTTGAACGTTTTTCTTTGCAGGCCATATTACTGCTACTTTCCATTCTCTCTGGGACCCCGATCCTGCATCGGCCAGGTGTTTGCACAGGTGAGTAGAGGCCCGGAGCAACACTTGGCCAGCAAGCACTGGGCCAGCTCAGGGTGTGCTGACCACAGGTGGTGGGGGGACCAGCGGCCACACTGATGCCCTGTGCACTGACCCTCTTCTCCTCCAAACCCTTTAATGGGAATCACAGTCAACATTCCTTTGCCAGCCAAAGTCAAGCACACAGGGATGTGCAGGGGGTCTTAGGGACTGACACTGACAGAATCAAGGCAGGGAAAACATCAGCTGGAGGAGGACACAAGCCAGAACTGGCACAGAGAAGGCAAAGAGGGGGCTACATGGACTGAAGGAACAATTTAATGTGTATGGGTGTGGCAGAGAGCGCTTCAGGACAGCCAGAGGCCAGCACTTTGGGTCTGTGCTGTGAGGTCATCTGAGCACCAGTGCTCAGAGTGGTTTAGTTGTACAGTCTGATTTCCAAAATGGGTTTAACACATAAACAGAAAGACTGATCTTGGTGCCTGTCAGTTGTCTTCAAACTCAGGAAGTCCCAGGTTTCCTGCCCAAACTCAACCAGCTGCATTAGCAGAGTAACATTCAACTTTTAAATCTCTGTATTGACAAAGCAGTACAAGATAGCAGACTGACTTTAAGCAGCTGCAGACCAATCTGTATTTGCTGTCACTGACAGTTTGCTTCTCTTCTTAACAGATGGAGGTAAAAGTGGTGATGGCAAAGCTGCTGCAGAGGTTTGAATTCCAGCTGGTGCCAGGACAGAGTTTTAAACTCATGGAGACTGGAACCTTAAGGCCACTAGATGGAGTAATATGTAAATTAAAGCCAAGGAACTCTGCAAGAGGCTGCCAGGCATGACTGCTCAGGGAAGGGAGCTGGCATGCTACTTGATGTGCTTCTTCTGATTTTGAAGATCTTGACACTAATCAAAGGTTAGATTTTTGTAGATCCCTTTAGAGGATTGCTAGACTGAAATTATTTCTAACCTTCCTCATAATTTACTGAAGAAAACCTTACGAGAGCATCTTCAATCTGGAAGTGTACCTGGAATTGCCAAGTTTGTTCTTTTTCCTGGGGAAAAGATTTGATTCTGACCAGGCTTGGAAAAGAACATCATTTTACTGGAGTATCCCTGGAATGCCACACAAACCTACACTCCAATCTCAGCCCATGGTTTCCAATAAGCTTATATACAATACAACATGGTCTAAGTAAGCCCTTGTTTGGGGAGTTTCTTATCTACACAATGAAATCAGAAAAGAGTAGAGCATAGGTTTGGGCTGAATTTAGGAAGAGATGTTTGAAGATAGTCTCTTGGGTCAAAGCATTTTTTCTATCCCTGCTCCAAATGTGAGTAACGATGGGAATGATCTGAAAAAAAACCCACAAAAAATCGGAGTCCGAGGCCGCTACTTTCTCCTGTTGCTACTGCCTGATTTTTATTCAGTCTCTTCTACTTTTCTTTTAATATTATGTAAAATTATGTAAAAAATATTATGTAAAGCATAGATTACCAGTCCACACTGTAGAAAGGGACTCCTGTTCCTCCTACCCTTCCACACAGCCTGTGCTCATTCTTCTGAGACACTCTTCTTTGTGGGGGAAGTCTTGCTGCATTTATTTTGGATCATTTTCTCCATCTTGTTTGCCACAACGCTACAGTACAGTAGCACTTAGACTAGATGGTGTAATTAGGCACAGGAGGGCTGGAAATAAGTGCCTGAACTAAATGCTGCATAAAATGGTATTGTCACTGAAGAAACGTTTCTGCAATTTGAGCCAAAGGCAGGAGAAGGAAGGTCCTGCACCCCTCTCTTCTGCAGATGTGCCTGAACAGCTCACTGTGTGTAGGCTTGCAGCCAGCCTCTGCTAGGGAGAAGAGCTATCATTTGAAAAATGCTGCCTTCCAGAAATCTGTGTATAACTAATAGGAGTTTGGGTCTCCTCTATCATGAAATACAGAGAATTAAAGGCATTTGATGCTGTCACTTTTATTTCTTATCTTTCTGAATAAAAAGAGCAAGAACACAGCCTGTACACTGTCAGGTTCCTGAGGTGGTTTCCATAGCAGGAGAGCAACATCCCAGGGCTTTGCCTGACTTTGCTCCTGTTGTACACCATCTGATTCAGTGCAGCAGTGGGATAGCAACCCCAGGAGGTAATTGCTGCTTTTGATAATGCAATCAACACCTCACAGTGTACTAATATGACTTGCACTTGGGGTACCAGTACCTGTAGTGCAAGAGAAGGTTTAGTCCATTTACCAGTAGACCAACTCTTCAAGACCTTGTGCTAGAAATCGGATTATATCATCCTAGACATTAATAAAATCTCATGGGGAAGACTGAGGACTCTTCAGCTGGACATGTGTTCCCAGGAGCCGCTGCAATAGGGAGCGGGATGTTCCGTGCCAGTGAGGCTGGTTGTGCTGGTGGCATCACAAATGGTTGAATCCTGAGAATATGTCAAAAGCAGGGCAGTATCTCTGTGCCATGGGGAGGGGGGGATGAAGCTATGACAGGAGAGGCATATGCTGTGAACAGCACACAGACAGCTTGACAGACTCTGGCAAATTGTGCAGTGGAAATGTGAGATGCCACCACGCCAGGGCTCTGCTCAGTGCTACCAGTGGAAGAGTTGAAATTCATTAATTACACAAATACTTAACTGCCTTCTGCCACCTCTGCAACCGGGCACCTCCAAGGAAGGCTCCAGGGGGGTGTTAGCATGTTAAAATCCTGATGTGAGTTTTGTCAGCCTTTATGTGCCCAAGACCAGAGCTTCCTGACTGCTTTGTGCTTACTCTCCTCAGAGGATACTCTTCCTTCTCTCTCTGCAAGCCCAAATGCCATCCAGCTCTTCAGGGACCACTGGCCCAGGCCTTTCTCTTTTTCCTGCATCCAAGAGTATCCCCTGTCAGGCTGAATGCCTCACAGCAGATGGCAAGCACTCATTGTCAATGCACCCAACAGCAGCAGCCCTCCTCAGCTTTCACAGCTCCCCTCTGAAGTCAGAGGTGGAGATGATGTCCTGTGGGGCCACACAAATGCCCTGCAGTGTTCTCACGGTTTTATCCTGCACCTCTAGGAGATAAACCCTCATCTGACAAAAAAAGCCAAACAAACCAAAACAAAAACTGGGGCAGGTTCAGGAAAGCTGCTTCATAGTGTCCTATATGCCAACTGGGCGTTGGCATCAGCTTTGCTAAACCCTGGTGAGAAACCTCAGACCAGAAGTGCCTAGGGAGACACAGCTGTGCCTGCTATGGGCTGTAAAAACACCTGGGAGCTGCAGCTGTCTTGGACACCACAGAAAAGGACAGTTTTTCTTCCTGCTGGGTATGACAAACATATTATTTTAGTTCTAGGGTAATCATTATTGGGCCAAGCCCTTGGCTAGGGTTCCTGTCCAGTAAGGTAAACAAGCAGAGCAAGGTCTGTCTGCCTAGTTCACTTGCTTGTAGGAAGATGTCATACCTGCATCTACAAAGAGAAATCTGGAAATGGCTGGTGGGGTGATTTTTTCCTGGGTGTAACCCAGGCTTGGCCACACACAGGCCAGTATCCGGAGGTTGGATGTAAGAAGGTTTCTCAGTTGACATGGAATTGCAAAGCCAGGCTGCTCAGGATGGCTCCTGCTCCTGCACTCTGCAGGTAGGTGCCTGCCCTCTAGCAGCTCCTCTGGCTTTTACCCTGCCCCAGATGTGCACACTTGCAGCTGGACAGGAACTCTCTGGAGACAGCCAGAAGCACAGCTGGCAGGAGTCAAGGCAACTGCTGCCCTCAAAGGCAAGGGCACCAGTGATGACATGTATTCCCAAGAGTCCTTATTAGAGCTAAGTCTTCCTCCTGTTCTGAAGTGGCTGCTGCAGGTTTCTTTGATCCCTCTCCCAGACCTATAAACTCCTGGCCTCCCTCTCCTGGACTGATGCCCAGGACTTTCATGTATGTGCTCAGAGTGAAAACTTTCCCCCAGGATTTCTCCCCGGTTTTTTATGCTAACCCAAGAGCTTGATCTTATCCCTTCTAGATCAGTGTTACAGACATGAATAGGGAAATGCTGCTGCCTAGATCTCTTGGGATTGGGGGGAACCAGCAAGGGAAATTGCACCCAGAGGTGTCTGTCTTTCAGCAGGCAAACATTTTCAGTGCTGGCATGGGAAAATGGGATGCTTTCTCACCCCAGTTAGTCTGGAGCACAGGAGACTCCCAATTTTTCATCTACACTTCATGCACAGACTCATACATTTTGAGAAAGGAGCCCAAGCTAGCATTAGTGCCAGGACAATTTTTCATGAGAGGAATCTCATTCCAGCCCTTGCAGGAAGCCAGAAGAAGCTAAGGAGCATGGCATTCAATCACACCCACTGAAATTATAGCACAGCCTGATATTTTCTGAACAGTAGGCAGCCTTCTGTTCCATCTATAGCCTATAAAGGCATGAAGATAGATAAGAAAGTGTAAGATACTGGAGGGCCTAGTGCAAGCACACAGGTTAATCATATGCAAATTTGCACTTGGAGGGGTTGTAATGATGAGAGACTCAACAGGAGGCCTTCTCTGGATTTAAGCAGCCTCTGCTGCTGAGACCATACAATCACAAAGCAGGTATCTGTAACGTCCCCATCTGCTCCACACAGTGCTCACTTGCTGTCAAAGGCAATAAGGTCGGGCAGAACCCTCCAAAGAACTAAAAGACACTCAAACGACCACATACTCCACTGCTACATCCTTGCTGCAGCACTTCCCTGTGTTTCCCATTTCAGGTGTCACTATGTCAAGCAAGGCCACCTCTTGTGCCATAGTCTGCAAAAAGTCTTTCACAGCAGAGCTATGATCTTGGCAGGAATCCTTAAGGAATCCTTGCTACTGTAAAGCAAGTAAATAATAATTAATTGTTATTTTTATGTATCTGATTCTTCTCTAATAGATCTTGATACTATTACAGTGCTGAGGACAGGCTGAAATTAGATAATAGTGCACACAGTTGACATCTATTCCCTTGGAAACACAGGTAAAAATGAATTTAATACCTCTCCAGTGACATTGAATATTCATTAATATGACACAAATGTATACTTGATTTGAAAATAAGAACAGTAATTAATGAGCTATTAAGGTTAAAAAGCAACAAAGGAAATTCAGCTACTGAAAGGGCTGTTCTGGGATCAGCTTCTAACCTATCTGTGCATGGGTAAGCACAGAACACCTGAGATTTTCCACTTGATTATTTTACATGTAGGCAGACGGTTTGTTTTGCCTTCCCTCCCCAAACTCTACCACCTGAAAATGACCTGAGTTCAGAATTCATTTCTCCTGCTCTTTTACCAAGCAACTGTGCTTGATCTTACTGTCTCACTGGCTGCTCCAGTGGTATTGAACCAACAACAAGTGAAAGGGAAACTTTCTGCAGGCTTTTGGGAAAGAAGCTATTTCAAAGTACAGTAATTTCACACTGATAAGTCACACCTATTTCACTGAAGAATGAAGCCAATCCCGGAAGTGCGACTTATCACCCGGTGCGGCTTATTTATGGGCAAATTCCAGCGAAATGCCAACCTGGAAGTGCGAACCAGCCGGGGAGGGAGCTGCCGCGGAGCCGCTGCTGGCTTTGCGCGAAGCCGAGCCTGCCGAGCAGCTGCTTTGCCAGCTTTCGTGTGGCCAGCCCGCCGACCAGCTGCTTTTGAGCAGCACGGGGAGCCGCCATCGCTGCTGATCAGGCGGGGAGCCACGGCAGCCAGCGCCGGGGGCGGGAGTGCCGGGACCGCCGGGACCCCGTGGCACAGGGAGGGCACCTGGGGCTGCGTTTAAAGGCTTTGCTGGTCTGTGAAAACTGTTTGCAAATTGAGCATCTGACACCAAACCCAGCACCCATGTGATTCTGCTACTAACTCATTACTTTGTTGCACATGGATCCTCGCTTAAAAAAAAAAAAAAAAGAAGTGCAGCTTATCCTTATCACCCAGTGCAGCCTTATTTATGGACAAATTCCGTGGCCTTCCCGGCTACCTGGAAGTGCGGCTTATAACCAGGTGCAGCATATGAGTGTGAAATTACTGTAATCATTTATATACATTATTAAAATGGGGCTCACCAGTAATGATAGCTGACTTGCTCTTTGAAAACCTCCATCCCACTGGCCACGGCGTTAAAGTTGAATTTCTTAGGGATGTTTCACAAAGGTTCCTTTGCAGGGATGACTTGTGACCGTGACCCAAACAGTGCACACAGAGTGTGTTATGTGTGAGTCAGGAGAGAGGTATTGGCACTACTGTGCATGGAGGGGGAAGATGGAGCAGATGTGTCCCAGGGCAGTGCAGCACTGCAGGACTGAGAGGTCCCACTGCTTGATCACAGCCAGGGCACATCCTGTGCAATCTCACTGTGTGCCAGTGGGTGACTGCCAGAAGCTGCAAGCTCTCAGCATGGCTGTGTCACTAGAACAGGGCAGCAGCATCCTCCACCCCAGTTGTGCCATGCACCACCTGCTCCCTTTCTGGGGAGGGTCTAGTGGCTAGTTATGCAACTGAAAACAGTAGGGCAGAAAATGAAGCAGACTAGGTGGAGAAGCAGACCACTATTTTAATTTCCAACCCAGCAGTGTAAACATAAACAAAAAAGTGAATCCACCCATTTGGCTGGTGTTTCAGGCTGCTCAGTGAGGAGAGCTAACTGCATAATGCCTAAATTAGAAGCAGACAAACTGCATCTGCCTTTGCCCTAAGCTAACCTGACTTTCTGCACCGCAGAGCCCGGTGCATTCACGTGTGTAAAACCAGCGACAGAGCCGCGGCAGGCACCTGTCCTGCTTCTCGCACCCGCATTAGAAAGGCAGGTACACGTGTGTCACAGAAAGCAGCCCTGAGCTGTGCCACCACGCTGATCGATCTGATCGCCTCACAAACAAACGACAAATGTGTGTTTTCTGCCTGCATTGGCCGGTTTTGCTGGAGGACGGGTTTGGTTTGATTTTTTTTTTCCCCTGGAAAAAGTTCCCAATTCAGTGCTTAGGCAGAGTACTACTGATGAAACCTAATAGGGTTTATCCTTCTAATAAGAGAAACTGCCAATGTTTGCTCTTCTTAGAAACCTAACCTGAGAATTTTAAGCGGCAGGGAAACGTGACATCCCAGTTCTCACTGATTTTAACCCGCTGGATATCCCTCGGCTGCAATGTGCGGTACCCTCTAGCAGGGCTGACGAAATTCACGCCCGTGAAATCCGCGCGTTCTGCAATAGCAGAGGGTGGGCGGGTGTCTGCGGGGATGTGCCGCTCGCACCCGGCAGCTCCGGTTCCCACCCCGGGCCACCTCCTCCAGAGCCACCGGGGCTGCGCCACCGCCTCCTCCGCTCCCTGGGCGGTCCGTGCCGCCGCTGCCCCGTGCGCCCGAGGGCCGGGCCGGGCCGGGCCGGGCCGTGCCGGCGGGGTGGGGGCGCGGGGAGCCCGACACGCCCCCTCGGCGGCGCTCGGCTTCCCCGGCGCGGCGGAGCGCGGGCGGCAGAGCGGCGGAGCGGGCGGCCAGCCCCGCTCTCCATGGCTGCGGCGGGGCGGGCGCGGCGCGGAGCCGGGCTGAGCGCGGCCGCGCTGCTGGCGCTGCCGGCCCTGGCGCTGCTGGCGCTGCTGGCGCTGCCGCCCGGCCGCGGCGATGCTGGTGCCGGTGCCGGTGGTGGCGGCGAGGCGCAGCCGGACTCCTCGCCACCGCTCCTGCTGCCGCCGGGCTTGCGGGAGGAGCTGCGGCAGAGGCGGCGCGACCTGCGGCGGCTGGAGGCGGCGGCGGGCGGCGGGGAGGCGGCCACGGCAGGGCTGGGCTGCGGCGACCTGAGCCGGGCCACGGCTGTCAGCGTGCTGGGCTGGGGCTTCACCAAGGTGGTGTCGCGGGCGGCGCTGGCGGGCGGGGGCAGCGTGGCCCTCAAGTCGGTGCACGGGGCGGGCCGGGAGGTGCGGCGCTGCGTGCAGCGCTACGGGGCCCCGGCCGGCTGCCGCCGCCTGGCCGCCTACAAGCTGCTCAAGGAGGTGACGCTGCTGCAGCGCCTGCAGCACCCCGGCATCGTCAAGGTAAGGCGGGCGAGGGGCTGGGGGGCTGCGGGAGGCGCTGCCAAGGCACGGCGGGGCGGGGGAATTGGTGCCGGTGTGCCGGTGCCCGCGCTGTCCCCGGGCGGCTGAGATCCGCCGGCGTTGTCAGCGACATCGCCCCGACCGCGGCTTCTCCTCTCCCGCAGCTGCACGGCCAATGCTATGACAACAGCGGAGATGCTGAGCTACGGGTCACAGCCATGCTGGAGCTGGGATCCCCGCTGGAGATGATTCAGCTCCTGCAGACCCCCTGGGAGGAAAGATTTAAAGTAAGAAAACAAAGCAAAGAAGTTTTATCAGTCGGTTTTAGACCACAAACTGGGCGAACCGGCGAAGAACCGGTGGTGACCGCTGGGGCAAACGGAATTCTTCTGCCGACACTGTTTGATCTCTCAAAGTGTCTGTAAATCGTTTCCTTTTCATTCCTTTGAAATCACATTAGCACAGCTTAGCTTGGTGTCTCACGGTTAGTTTCTTTCTCCATAGAGCGGAGATGTGTTAAAAGAACTTCATCTGGGAGGAGATAGACACAAAATCGTACTGGGTGCTGGGGCGGTGGTAAACACCTCTCATTACACGATTAGTTTTGCCTCTATACTGCCTGTATATGAATGCAGAAGGGCTTTGGTCAGGATGCTCCTCAGCAACCCGAGCGAGACACACCATGCTCTGTGGTTTGCTGTGTGTTAGCTGTTCTAGGCAGCAAGCTGAGCAATCTGACTCTCACCATGTGCTTGTGTGGTGTTTCTGATTGTGCCCCTTTAAGAATTACTGCAGTAAGATCACTAATAAACTGCTTTCCTACTGCTGTAGGTGCTAGGATTGCAGCCCTTCTGGTGAGATCTGCCTCATCTGCTAGGCATCCTGCATAGGGACACATATGCTCCGCAGGAGCAGAAATGACTTGTGACATGGCACTTACTTCGGTTATAGCTTGTTTTACAATTTGCCTCAAGGGCTCAGTTGGGGGTTCAATATTACTTGTTTGGGTGCCAGGAGGAAAAAAAAGCATCATGTAAAAAGCAAGGGTATCTTAGTGTCAGGAAGAAATGCTTTGGGCAAAACAAAGCACGGCAAAAGTCCTAAAATAAAATCCCTGTCTGCATGTGGTCCTTAATGTTGAAGGGGAACTTTGCCATCTGAGCCAGAGGGGGAGTGTGGCAACTGCTCGCTCATCTGTGGGACACGAAGCTGGGATTCTTGTGATTGCTTCACTAAACAAGTTAAAATAGCATCAAAGCTTCCACAGTCATTTCTCTTGGCTTGGGAAGTTTTACTTTCTTCAATTTCATACTGGCTTCTACATAGCTTTCCTAGCACCTCATCTTCTTAAACGTGCCAAAATCTCCTGTAAGAAACCCACGATGCTGGATTAGCTGGTGGTAAAGTTTGATATGGTGGCGTTAGCGATCTTAATAATCTCTTGACTGCAGAAGACACTAATTCAGAATTTACACTGGCACTGTCTAGTCCTGTTTCCTAATTAGGGTGTCTAAACATACAGGATTCCCCTGTGATGAGCCACATCAGATACCAGGGATTGTGCGAGCTGTTCCAAGGGAAAAATCCCTCACGCCTGCACAGATCGCTATCGGCAGTGGCAAGGGGTGACGTGGGGCTGCCTGGCACACCTAGCTGAGGATACACTTTGATGCCAGGGCTCTTGATACTGAATGAAAACTGCTGCAGAAAGCTACTTGAGCAAAGTGCTGGTGTGGTATAAATGCACTCCTCTAACTCTAGTTTGTTTAAGATAATTTACCAAGCTTTCTGCTGGGTCAGGTATTGCCTGGCCTTTCCTTGCTGCCAGAAAGTTGTCATAAAAGCAAAAAAGCTGGGAAAAAATACATTGCAAACTTAGACTAATTCTTCAGAAGCATGATTGTGTGCCCAAATTCATACTGCTGAGTGATGCAGCAAGGCATGAGTCTGGTGTTAATGACCATGGAGCCTGAGTCTGTATTGAGCAGCATGGGGGAAGGGAGGGGAATCTATTAATTTTGTGCCAGACTGGGAAAAACCCTTCTGATTTCAGCTAGCAAATCAATATAGCTCCTGAAACATGAAGGCTGCTATTGTTTTCCTCACAGCTTTCCCCTCTAGTTCTTCTAACTGCAAATGTCTCTTTTTGTGTACACACATTTTTAAAAAATGTTGCTAAACTACTTACCAGTCAAATCCTGTGGCAATGTTGATAATAAATTTTGTAGCATACATATAATTACCTTTTAAGTTCTATATGCTTTTTTCCCTTTTAATTTAATTGAATGCCCTCCTCTTTGTTCTACTTCCAATTTAATTGCTGTTTTTCATCTGTTTTTTTTCCATGCATATTCATCTTCTCTTTCTCAGATTTGCCTGAGTCTTGTGAAACTGCTGTTTTACTTGGCACATTCCCCCCTGGGTTCAATAGTCCTCTTGGATTTCCAGCCAAGGCAGTTTGTTATGGTGGATGGAAACCTAAAAGTGACAGACATGGATGATGCCAGCACCGAGGAGCTGTCTTGCAAGGAAGATAATGACTGCACACTCGACTTCCCTACCAAAAGTTTCCCTCTCAAATGCTCCATGGTTGGGAAATGCGAAGGAATGAATGAAAAGAAGAATCTGTTCAATGCCTATCGGTATGTCCAGATCTGAGGTGGTTGAGCTCACACCCTGCCATGCAGCCTCTAGCACCTTGTTCTTCTTCCATGCAGTGATTCCTCTCACCTCTGTCAAAGGGTAGTTAGGGATCGCTTTGAAGCAAGTTATTTTCCTTATAAGGCAGGAAAATAGTGTAGTTGCTGTCTGGTGAGAATGAAGGCATCTTTCTTCTGCTGCTCCCTTTCCCCAACGCCCTCTAAAAACTTGCCCCAGAGCTTTCACCTGTAAATTTGCTGTTTGCCAAACAAACCTTGGTGCTTGACATCCATGTGCTTGCTAAAAGCAGTGGCAGTGCAGGCTACCTGCAAAACCCCACTAGCTCTGAGTTCCCATTGTTGGGAACAGTCTGGGCAGCGTTTTCCTTCCTCTCCAAATCTCCCTATGGGCTCCTATGGAAGAGCAAAGGAGCAGGTAGCAGGCAAGGGGCTGAGGCTGCTGCAGCACTTTGTGTAGGCTGAAAATGCAGGGACTTCTGGTCACCACTGATGCTTGGCAGGTCACATCCTGGAAGGGAGCCTTGGCAGCTTGGATATTTACACAGAAGGACTTAGTAAGGGAGCCTGGATTTCCAGGATTCAGTGCAAAAGGGCAAATCCCTGCATAGATTATTGCAGCCTTGCAGTTGCACTTGTCTCTTGTGCACTTGTTCCCTAGAACAGGAATTTTGTGGAAGGGTCAGGAAATGAGTCATCCTGACTTTCCAGGGGCTATAAGAAGGTCAGACCTTTCCAGAGCAAGAGAGAGATCTTGTAGAAGTCTTCTTTTATACAGGTCTTTTTTTGGTGGGAAATACATTGCTCAGTATACAAAAATGGCCCAGGGGAATGAGGGGAGGCTTTATTGCATGAAGTTTTGCAAAGTAGATTTCATGCAGCAAGGACCAGGCTTTCAGCCCAACTCACAAGGAACCGTCTGAGACACCAAGATGTGCTCAAACATAAATTTATAACCAAAGCAGACTTACTAGTTGCATATGGATAATCAAGTCACGGGAAAATGTAGACATCTTAATCACCAGGGAAATGAAGGCACTGTATTCTAATCAGCCTGTGGGATTTTTTGCAGGTATTTTTTCACCTATCTTTTGCCACACTCTGCACCACCAGCTTTGCGGCCCCTTTTGAGTGATATTCTGAATGCAACAGGTACCAGCTAATATTCATAAACTTCTTTATTAGAAGTTACTAAATGGTATTTCATGAAACTGCTTATCTTTGTCATCTTTTTCCTCAAATGTAGGTGATTTACGATATGGAATAAATGAAACCCTGAGTGCTTTTGAAAAGGTTTTACATCTGTACAAATCTGGGCTCTATCTGCAAAAAAGACCTCTTCTTTTAAAAGGTAGTTGATTTTGAATACTCTAAGTGAAGTAACTACTGAAGGAGCGAGGCACTTGGTATTTGGTCAAATTCTAATCTCCCATACATTTGGGCATTTTATAGTCACTAGAAAAAGCACCAAAAGTGTCTTTTTTGAACAGGCGTTTGTTTTGTTTTTTTTTCCCATGGGAGCTATGCATGACTGCATGATTGTATTGCTTTGCAAAGTAAAAGCCGTGCAGACAGTCTGCATGGACATGTGTTTGCACTGCTACTAAAACTCCTCTCATTATGAACATCAGTGTTTCAATGGAATGTATTTGGGATGGCAAACTGAGTGGCTCCTGTCTTGGGATATCCTTATCCTTATCCTTTGGACCAACAGGTCAGTTTTCTGGGCTAGTATTCAAACTTCCCATTTCACTGTGTGGCTTCTGTCTGCTGAGCACATGTTGTTATGGAAACATAGAGTGGAGAGGTGACAGCACTGAGATAAGTGTGGCAGGGTACTTGGAGCCTTGGTGCCCTCTAAGCTTCTTTTCTCTGAAGATCATTCTGTTGGACCTGTGGATGGATAAATGTGCCTTTCTGAGGTGCATTCCTCTGAAAAGGAATTTCACTCACCACCATTCAATGGTAGAGATGTGGCTGATCAAAAAGAAGTTTCAAAAATCCAGCAGTTACTTGGCTTGCATTTTCCTGAGCATTCACATAAGGTGGTGGGTGATGGTGGCTTGCAGAAGGAAATCTCTTTACATGTGAATGAACTATAATTTGCACTGTTATGAACAAAGATATCAGGTCATTTGCATGGAAGGACCAGCGGCTTTAACAAGAATTACTGGTATTTTCCAACACCTGTCTGTTGGCTTTGCACTGTGCCAAAATGATCACCATCCTAGAGGTGTGGGAAGGTGAGGAGAGACTCTCAGCAGTCAGTGAACAATAGCCTGAGCAACAGCCTGAACAACACCTGCTCAGGCTTGTCATGTCTTTTGTCAGGACTCCTTGTCAGGAGCAGGATCTGGCCTCCCTTTCCCCCACTGGAGTTCTTCAATCTCCTGTTTCCATGGGTGGCACCACAGTGGGTGGTCAGTCCGTGCCCCATGTAGCTTGGTGCTGGATCTGTGAGGAGCTGCAGTTGAGGCTGGGATGTAGGAGAGGCTATTTTGAGGTTGGCTTCTCCAGGGAAAACATGGAGAGCTTGTGGCTTTGCACAGCAGCCTCCTCCTCTTGCCCACCCCTGTGGTGGCACCCTTCTCCCTGTGCCCTTGACACCTCTTCTACATCTGTGGGGGAATTGCTGTCCTGTGCTCCACTGTAGAGCAAAAGGGAAAGTTTTGTGTTTCTTTTAACTTTGGTCAGTTCAGTCTGTCACTGTTGCAATTCTTTTAAGAGTTTCACCAATTGTGTAGCATAACCAATCTCTGAAAGTGCTCCTGGAGTGTTTCCCTAGACACCTCTTTCTGTCCCCAGACTACATCTCCCTGAAGGGTTTCCGAACGGTGGAAGGAGAACACTACAAGTGCTGGCCCTCCTACAGCCACCTGGGCTGCCTGCTGTCCATCCACAGCGCCGAGGAAGCCGCTGCCATTTGTAACTCCCAGCTGCAGTGTCAAAGCTTTATCGTCACCCAGCACAGGACGTGGACAGGTGAGCTTGGCCAGTGTCACAGGGTGCTGCTGCTTTCCTCCATAGTGCCTTGAGTCTACAGCACATGCAAATCTGCCTTCCTTATTCTCAAGCTCAGATGGCTGCCACTATGGGCATCTAAAAATCCCCTGTTCGTGTAAGGAGACACCACAACAATTATGTTCTCCCTCTGCACCTTTTTTCCTCTACAAATTTTGCCCGGGACTGCCAGGTATTGTTAAACACTTACTCATTTCTTGCAGAGATGGCTTCACTTTGGTGTTAGGCTAAACAATCCCTGTGGTATATATAGTTTGCAAAGCTGTGGGGTTTTTAAACATGAAAGAAGCTGTGTAAAAGAAGGTGGTTACTATTGTTATAATTAAAAGAATCATAGCTTAGAAGTTGCTATCCCTTTATCAAAACTAAAGCCCCAAGCCAAGGGATTTCCAGAATGTCCCTGTAATTAGCTCTGATTATAGCCTCTTACAGTTAGCATGTTTTCAGAATTATTTTAAATTATCTCATTTAGCTGACACTTCAAGCGTGGGCTAAATTGTTTCTTGAAGTAAAACACTAAATGAGGTAAATGAGTGTTTTCACTCACAATGGTGCTGAAGAATCATGTTTTGTCAGCTCACATGATGTCTAAAAAAAACCCCCGAACTACCAAAAATGCAGCTTTTCTGTGGACATGTGTGCAATTGGCATGTGGTGAACTAGTTACATAAGAGCGCTTGCACGGATGCAACATAAATCTCTTTGAGGCACCAAGTTTCACACCAGCAATGGATTGTGTGAGCTGTGCCTCACACGGCACATCTGGCTTCCTCACAGGACAGCTGTTAGTGCTGTGTGTAGTGCCTGTCTGGAAGGAATCCTGCTTGAAACCACAGTGGGGATGCAGGAGAAGCAGAGGGACAGAGACCCTTTCTGCAGTGCCTCGCTAGGGTGCTGATCCCTGACAATCCTGCACCCATGCCTGAGGTCTTTAGTGTTTCCCTTCCTGACATTTTTCTTCCTTGCAGTTTCGTGGCTCATCCTTGCAGCCAAAGATGCCAGAATTGTGTGGCTGAAATGCCAAGTGCCTAAGTTTGCCAGCTGAATTAATGAGAGCTATGGGAATGTGCTGGTCTCTCGTAGGGCTGCTTGGTAAAGCAAAGCAAGACGTAGAAGCCTCTGGGGTTGGATGATGCATTCCTTGTGCACGCTCTGAGCATCTGGAATTTACTGGGAGTGTAAAACACATCTAAGGCAGGGCAGAGTGACCCTCCATTGAGCAAGCAGTGTGTTCCTGTGCCTTTTGTAATAAACAGCATCGGTCAAGGTGAACCTCTCTCCTCTATTAAACTTGCGTTTTTATTTCCTTTCCAGGACGCCCACTCGCCTCATTTCAGAGTAGCTGGACTGATTTAATACCGGATGCTAACGCTGTAGTCTACATTAAACGTTCAGCTTCCTCCGGGGAAAGACTTTAAAGACAATGAGATTACATAAAATGATCCTGGGAGGAAAAAACCACTGGGGAGAATTTCATCTGCTGGAAAGAATGACATATTTTATTTTGCTTTGGGATGGGATCTCCCTGCCAGCTCAGATAGAGTCAAATGTCGCTGTCTCCTTGATCAAAGCTCAGATTTCTCATTGCTGCTCTGCTAGCTTCTTTTCTGTTCCCACACTGTTGTTCCACATAAATGGTCTCACTTTTAGTCAAATGTTGCTAGACTGTGCAATACTTCCCTTTGCTGCTTTGGCCAGCTTATCAGCCAAGAAATAGAAATATCTGCAAGGGATCCAGCTTGGGTAGGCTTAGTTATTTCAGTCACCTCCAAAAATCTACAGATAATGCACTTTGGAGAAGATAACGGCTCTTTCTGCAGCTACAAACTGGGTTTTCTTACTACTGCAAATGTAAAGGACTGGATTTCAGTGATGAGGCCAAGGTTGCAGGGTTGGGATCCATAACCAGAGGTTGATGATGGGGGTGGTCCTCCAAGGAGGGTCCTGATTCAGTTCCTTCCGGTGCAGGGGAGGGAAGTGGTGTACAGGTCAACACTGCATCCAAATATCTGTGTGTTTGGATGCAGAATTTGGGCTTGATCCTATGTGATTTCTAATACCAGCTCCCATGTATCAACCTTGAAGGTTTTTCTCTGTTACTTTCCATGAAAGAGCGAGACATTCAAATTATTTATATGTAAGGTGTGACTTTGTATGATAAAGAATGACTGTTTATTCTAAGCATGCTGTGAAGTTTTTCTTTCTTTAATTGCCTAAGTCTTTACTGTAAAGAAATGAAGAAGTGCTAGTGTTTCCTGCCTTCAGCTCACCTAGCATTGGCCAACCTATGAGTGCTCCAAGCACTGTATGAGTGTTCCTGAGCCCCTTTGGACACTTATGTCTCGAAGGACACTGGCTGTACTTGCAGGGTGGGGAGACAGTGTGGTCTCAAGAGCCTTGTGCAACTGCCCTTTGCTAAAATTGCAGATGTGACCTCTGAAAAACAGCAGGAGTTGGTATAATTTCAGGCTGTAAGAGGTGACAATGTGCCACTGCTGGGAGTCTCTGGAAGCAGTGACCATCCAGTACCTCTTCTGTAGAGCTGTCAGGAAAGCCTCAATCACCACTGAGCTCCTAGGGAAAGTCCCTGCCTTTGTGCAGGAGTCACACTGCATCCTCTGAGCGATGCCACATTGTTTTCTGCTTATCCCACACGGGAAATTACAACCTTTGGGACAAGGCAGCCATGGTGTAGCCATTTCTGTGTGGGACCTTGTGGCAGCTGGGCACCGCTGGACTGAAGATGCTGGAGCTCTTGCCTGGAGTCGTGCTGTGTTTTTGATGATCTCTCACAGTGTTTCCTTGGGCAGGAGCACACCTTTTCACCTCGTTAGTACTCAATTAACCCACAGCAATGCCTTTGCATGCTGTCTTTCTCATGCACTGTAACCCCTGCTGCTTACTCTGGGGCTGGAGGTCCCATAGTGATAACAATTAGTGAAAATTCCTAGTTAGCACAACAAAAGGCTCTTGTGATGGCCACATTACTGCAGGCTTTGTGACATCAAAGTTTTTTAAATGGACAGGGACAGACCCTCTCAGCGGGTTGAGGTCTGCTATTGTTTTACATCGACCCCACTGAGCAGGGCTTCAGACATCTGCTGTGCTCTACATTAGCAAGAGGTAATGGGAGTTTATTCCATATCTCTCAGCCTCCTGAGATACACATCAGAAGTACTTCCTCCAAAGCAAGGCCCTGCAAGAGTCATTTCAGAGAGGAAGAAACAGAATGCAAAAGTTGAAGTCGTTCCAGTTTGTGTTAGAAAGACCTTCCCATCATAAAAAAAAATTCTCCTGGTAAACAGAATATTGTGTATTTCAGTCTTGTGATAGTTCTTTCATGTGGCAGGTTTTTCTGTCAGGTATTCATTGTAGGGTTGCTGCCAATCATGTGCAGCCCCTTGGCAGATGGTGAAGTTGCAGGGAGTGCCAGTGTCACTTGGATAAATGCAGTTTCCCTGCATCAGAGCTGCAGTTAGACCTTGGGAGAAGACACCACTGACCATGTCTTGAAAGTTTTGAGCACACATTGATTAGCAAGCAACAATAATGATAAAATACTAAAGAAAATGGAAAGCTAGGCTTTAAAGAATTACAGTGCTCAATCTGCTGTTGCCACAGCAAGTGGCTTTTGTTGGAGTTCAGACCCCCCTGTGCAAAGGAGTGAGCACATTCTTTGAGCTTGAACCCTCATGAGCACTTTTATCTGGCTGGCACAGAGAATTAGCCAGTGCACAAGCATACCTTTAGGACCAGAGATTTAGAACTTGCCACAAATATGCTGGTGCATGCACTGATTCTCCTCCTCTGTGCTGCTCCCCATGCCACTGCTGGGAATGCCAGCTTCAGTCTGATTTGGGGTGACATCCACTGCAGCCCAGTGAATCCTGGGTGATTGAAAATGTTTTCTCACCCTGCCACATCCAGAGCTGTAGTTTGACGTGCATTTGAAGAAACACAGTCACTGGGAAAAGCAACTCCCACCCTGCTTTTTCCCAGCTTCTTGCTGTTATTGTATGCTGAGAAACTTTTACCAATGGCTGTGCCAGTTTAAAAGCATAGAGGATTATTTCTCTGCTAGACTGCAGTAAGTAGTTTGTGACTCCCAAGTTTCAGGCAGCTCACATATGGCTGAGGTGCAGCTTCAGTGCCAGGTCTATGTGAAGCACCCAAGCTGTTCCCAGGCCTAAGGGGAGGCTACAGGAGGAAACATCTCCTATACAGCTTTTGGGCCCATGAGGCTGTTTTGTAGTGCATTATCTTTATGCCCCATCTCACTCTGTCAACCTTTATTCATTCTGTTCTTTTACTAAATTATAACTGGCTCAAGCAACTTTAAACTTTCAATGCCACTGAAAATTTCAGTGCATGCCTAAAAACTGTTTCAGTAACTACGGTACATAAAAACTCAGATAGAAACATTTACTGCCCTTAAAACTCCCGGTTGCTGGAGTCAATTTGTCTCTGCTATCACTGATCAGTATTTCAGCCACCATCGTGGAATACATAACAGAGGAAAGTGCTTGGAAGGAAACAGCAGGGGATCAATTGCAATGGAAACCATGTGTGCTGGAGGAATGATGTTTACCTAAAGGTGTCTATCACATCTTCCCAAAGGATGCTGCCTTTAGGAGACAGTGGATATGAAAATGTTGCCTCCATAGATAAAAGTTAGGAATAGAATTTTTTAGACACAAATGTTAATATTCTTAATTAATTCTATATTGTAATAAAAGAGATAAAGCCACATCCATGAAGGATAAGACCATGTACTCCAAAGATATAAACCACAGTTTAATAAATAGCAACAGATGCTGCATTACTCATGTTCAGTATGTTTGCACAGACATTTACATGACCAGTGACTGCACAACAGATTGAAAAGCAGAGTGAGGGAGACAGAGCTCAGTAATGAAAAACCAACTTTGGTGCATCAGGCAGGGTTCAAGTACCAATGAGTGTCATATCTCTATTTTTACATGGTATATTCTGAAAATTTTGATGCTCTAAACAACACTCAGATGAAATTTGAAATTAGTTTGGGGAAAGAAAAGAGGAATTTGTCACAGTGAGCTGGAGGCCCAAATCACACATCTGGATTAACACCGATTTCTGTAATTGGTGTACCAAGCATGAAACTTTGTGGCTAGAAGTCAGAGCACTTTGGTCCTACTGGGTTGGAAGAGATGGGTTTGGGCTTCAGTTTGGGAAATCAGTGAAGTGTAACTCCAGTATCCTGAATGGCCCCTCATGATGGATTGGTAGGACTTCAGAGTGGACAATTCCTGCTAACTGCAGTACTTGGAGCAATCTGACAATTCCTGCTAACTGCAGTACTTGGAGCAATCTTTCCCCTTGGTTCCATTGTCCCAGAGTCCCACTGGGTCACCACCAGCAACGTGGAGATGGGAAAATTCATAGAAGAGAATTTTATGAAAGGTAACACTGAGGCCCTCTGCCTCCTCTGCAGCATTAGTTCAGGATGGTGGATTTTCCCTGAATTATAGTTCTTGGCTAATGGGAAAATGCATCAGATTACATCAAACAGGTCTGGGTGTACCAAGGATGGGTGATAGCTGAAGGGAGCAGCTGTCAGACTCCTCTGCTCGGAATTCAGCTCCTGGCTCTGTGTGAGAGCTCCAGGCAAGGGCTTGTGCTTCAGGGCCTTCAGAGCTTCAGCCTGCCTAGCTGGCCAACCCAACTGGCAAAAGTGCTGGTTTATTGGTACAGAAGACTTGGCATTGTTGTGGAGGAGATGGAGATGCCGATAGTATTTTAAGCAATACAATTGCTTGGACTTTCTGGGCACAAAGTTGTGTCCCTTCAGTGCACCCACTGCCACAACTGCCTCATCCTCACCTGCTCCCAGGGATCACAACCACGATTCTCCCTCAAGCTCACATCTGTACCTAATGCCTGCGCACTCATGTCTCTCTGTCCTGTCATTCACTCACACTCCTGCTCCCCATGTGCCATCCCAGCACACCCGCTTGCTAACCCCTTGTAGACCCATACCCTCAACACACACACATGGCCCCACTGCCTCTTACAGCCAACACAGAATCACAGAATCAGAGAATCATTGAGGTTGGGAAAGACCTCTGAAGTCATCAAGTCCAACCATTAACCCAGCACTGCCAGGTCCACCACTAAACCATGTCCCAAAGTGTCCCATTTTGTTTTAACACTTCTAGGGATGGTGATTCCACCACTTCCCTGGGGAAGTAGTACCACATAGGGCTGGGGAGCCCTTATTTCTGTACTATCAGAGGTAAAATAGCCCTGTGTGCAGCAGAAGGCCACATCTGAAAGGTGCAACCACAAGATCAGCCTGCCTTTGATTCTTAATCTCTCTTTTCATTTACCATCGATGGTTTTTAGATTAGCAAGTGCTAAATAGAATGTAGTAACAGCTTCCTGAAAAACAACCAAGTTTAAAGCCGTGCATTAAAATCACATTGCCTTAACTACGTTGTACGTCACATGGTGCATCACACCTTCCAAATCCGAGTCTAGACAAGGCTTAGGAAAATGCAAATTACAACATTATGTTATGTTTATCAGTATTTATCTTCAAACCTCATCAAAATCAATAGGAGTCTCAATTGGACTTTTTGGCTAAAATCTGTTGCCCTACTTACAGTATTGGAAATGTAAGCTATAGCCTCAAAACTAAGTTAAACACCAGCAATTCCAAAAGTTACAAAACCAAAACAGACACCCAAATTTTCAAATTCTTGTATCTCCCACATAATGTCTTTAGCAAGTGAATTGTTTTTCTTTGCTGGGAAAAACCCTGCTGCAAATTCCCTCACTACTTCAGATTACAGATCAGAGAGTTCAGGTTTAGATAAAAACTTGATAATGAAACCTAAGACCACAAGTCATCATCAAAATGGGTAGCCAGAGAGGTACCTTATGAATGTCTTGGAAACACTGGAGCACAATGGAAATTCTCTTGGACCTCCAGTGGAAAACATCAAAGAAATATTTTGGCACTGCTTCAGTGTCCTGTCCAGTGCTGCTCCTAATTCGCTTGGGGAGGGAATCATTTACTCCCACTCCTAATTCATCTTGCCCTTGTTTGTTTGTTCTGATTCTTTAAATACACAAGAAACAAGCCATGGTCCCTCCCAGTGGAGTTAATGCCATGGTTTGCATTTTTCTGGGCTTGATTCTTTCAGTTTGTCTAGCAAAACTATTGTTAAATGACTATATCAATTAACATTACTTCTGAAACAAAGTAGTGGCATCAGCCTACATTCACTTGTACCCCAGAGTTGTGTCAAACCCCAAAGTTTTACTGGCACAGCTAAAGTGCAGTTCAAGATGTACTGTGGAAATTGCCTAATCATTGAAATTGATTTGTTTTCTTGCTTGCTATATGAAAACAGCAATTTAAACCTCTATTAAGACCCTTATAAATCAGCAAGACATGGTTTGATTCACCACAGAACAGTACAAGCTGCTTTTAGCACAGAATAATTAACTTTTCCTTAAAAAAGTAATGGTGTTTTAAGAACTGCATCTCATTAAATAGTGTTCAATTTTATTTTAACAGAGTGCTTCATCTTTGAAAAAAATCTGTGAATCAGTGTTACTTTTAGCAGTGCTTCCCCCATCTTACTAAGACAACACAGCAGCATAAGGATTGGTCTCTCATCCTCACCTTGTTTTGGTGCTGATAGTAGCTGTCATTCCATGCTAATGGAAAAGCCCATGCCAGTGATGCCTCCAGGCAGAGGCAGGATGGTCTGCAAAGCCTCACTGCGGAGGACCCTGCAGGATGTCACCGAGGCTGTCAAGGGAGATGGACACAGCATCCCCCTTGCCACAGCACTGCCCTGACTCTTCCCCACCAAGAGATAAGGCAGTGGCTGCAGACAGGTCAGGCACTGCTGGGATCTGTCCATGGGAGGAGGGCAGAGGCAGCCCATGTAGGGGAACAGCCCAGCCATGGCTGTCCCTGGCAGCATGCATGGCAACAGAGCTCCTGCACCCACAGAGCTGGGGCTGGGACCAGCTCCCCGTGGTTTGACATCTTTCCAGCTCCTCATCTGAAGGATCACTGTCCTAGGGCTGAATGTGATGGTGATGTGCTAAGAAAAGCAACAGCCAACATGAGCTGTAGCTTCTGTTTGAAATACAGCTATCAGAATTCTTTGTTTGGAGCCATTGTTTAGCAAAGGAGCTTCATTCCTGCTAGTCTGTAGATGAGCTATCTTGGGAAAGGGGAATTGTTCCCACGCCAGGAACCAAATCAAAGTTTACCTTCATCCTTAGAAGTGCAGTTTTACCTTGCCTGACCCTCCCACCCTCCGGAGAACCCCACGCTGGAGAGGATGGGCTTTGCACGTTCATGCACAGGAAAAGAATAGGGAGAACAAACAAAACACCCCACCCTCTTCCACTTATGTAAGATCAGAAGGAGAGTGTAGGCTAAGCCCAGAGGACTGGATTTATGGTTTCAGAAAAACCTAGTTATTAAAATGTTATGAAAGTTTCCTCTCCTTTAAATGCATAAATATGCAGATGAAAGGAGCCATGTGATCTGGCCACTGGCCATGCTGCTGCAGGCTCAGTCTAATTATCAGCTGCCAGCCCTGCTGCATTTTAAGTGGTGAACATGATTAAAGATACACAGACAATTGAAGAAAGTTAGATCAGTTCTTCAAGCCTGCTTCTATTTTATAACCACATGGCAGCTTGGCCTTGAGACTAAATCTGTCCTGAGATGCTGAGGGAGAAAAGTTCTGCTGATCAGATGGGTTTTTTCAACCACAAGCTCCACGTGCTCTTGGATTCATCATTTTCATAGCAAGTTATTTGCCTAGTCAGATTGTTTCCCTTCCCCACTCTGAGCAAAAGGGGGCTCTGAAGGGGGTAAAGATGCAGGTAGGACCAGGTGTGGGGGTGGGTCTGGCACTGCAAACGTGTGGCCAAAATATTCCAACTCTCCCAACTTGCAAGGTACAAACTTGTTTCAAATGAGTTTCAAAACCAGCATTTCCTGGGGCTTCTTCTTTCTCTTGGGACTGGATATATCATCAAGAAACCCAGATGGTCTCATGGTTTTTGGGGAGAGCCACAGTCCTGTGGGCAGGACAAGGAGCTAGGACTTCTCTTCCAGAGCTGCCAAGTTTTTGAGCCGAGTGTCATTGCCATTGCAGCGACAGCAAGTTCAAACAGTCTGGCAGCATCTGTCCTTTTGTCATCGTATTCACCAGGGGCCAGAGCCTGGCTCTGCAAAGTGACAGACCCGTCAAATCTCACACGCTGGGTGTGAATCTCACACTGTGGGGTTTTGCCTCAGTGCTTCCCACAGCCATGGCTGCATCTTGTGCTGCCCCCAAGCCTCACCCCAATCCCAGAGCTCTGCAAGGTGGATGCATCTGCTTGGCTCTGCCTGGGGGCTGCTGTCAAGCTGCACCATGCCTGGGGACTTGAAAAGTGGCAGGCTTCTGAGTCACTTGTTTTTGTATTGTTTCATGACTTTCCAGAAAGACATGTCTTTTCAAAAGACAAAGATTGGGCTGGTTTTTAGCACCATTACTTGTGTGGCACAGCTATCCATATTGCCCTGGGAGTGAGCTGGTGTCTGCACAGCTGTCATGGCCCATTCCAAGAGAGATGAGCATGTCAGCTCTGCCCTGCCTCAATCTGCTGGGTCAGTGCAGAGCAGATTGGTGCCCATGAATTTGGGATCTCCACATGAGTCTGCTTCTTAAGTCAGGTAAGCAATTTGTGCTGGAAGGGTGCACCTTGCTTTGACCTAACCAAGACATCCTAATTCACACAGGTTCTACTGTTGCTTCAACAGAGCCTCAGTTTCAGCTGGGATTTCACGATGCCTTGGATATGTGCTGACAACCTGTGCAGGTTCCCTGCAGGGACACCCTGCTCCAAGGCACCACATGTGGCCCAGCTCCCCAGCAGCCATGGTGGCCTTCCCAGGAGCCAGCTTGGCCAAGGCCAGTTGCCTGGGTGCCTCTGAGCTGTGCTCCAGGGCACTGCTGTCTCTGTGAGGAAGCTGTGGTTCTCCACAGCCATGTGGCCATAGCCCTGTGTTGTGGCAGCACCAAGCTGTAGGTGCTGTGCCCAGACACCTCTGCCACACAGGGACACCTCAGCAGTGCTTTGTGGGCAGCTGGAGCTGAGGCAGCAGGCTCAGCACTCCTTGTTATCAACAGGGACAAACGAGCCCTTTTTGGGGCAATGCATTTGACCCCTATTAGATATCTGCTCCTGCACAGGGTGAATTACATCCTCAGGGCACCTATCGATTATACAGGCAGTCCAGGGTGACTAGTTCAGACACAGGCTTGTGAAATTAATCCTACTCCAGCAGCCTGGTGCCAATACTTGTCTGTATAAGCTAAGAGACATGGCTGGTGCACTCCTGTGCTGCTGGAAATGTGACTCTACCCTTCTGCTGAGCCAAGATTTTCACATGTCAGAGGCTGGGGAGAGGGGAGCCAGGCTGTCTCCTTGCACCCTGATTTATGAGCTAGATGCTGACAAAGTCACTCCATCCTTTGAGAAGGAGCAGCACATGAATGCCTGTAGCTCGCTCTTTCCAAGGTGGGGGCCTCCTCCAGTTTCTTGCTGATTTAACCATCACACATCCACCCAATAAACCAAAGGGAGACAAAGATGGAAGATAAAACTGATTATTATGTCTCACACCTGGGCAGCCCCAATGGCTCCCCACCCTGCTGCACAAGCTTTGGGTTTTTAGCCTCCTTGTGTTATATTTATCAAGACATTAACCAGTCAACAAAATGCATTTCCTCTGTGCCAAAGCTATGTTTTAGGAAACCTCACTCTAATTTTGTTCTCCCCTCCAAGATCTTCTGTTTCACTAGACTGGAGCACTGCTTTCTTAGACAACCAAGGATCCCCAAAGACACAGTTTATGATTACAGATTTGCCAAGGTATAAATTTGTATTTTCCCTATTCTGCTTACCCTGCACTGCTTCCAAGATTGCATTCTCTCTTTTAAATATAGTAGCGTTGTGCTCTGCAAAGCACAACTGCTCAGTAAAGGCTATTTCAAAACATAATCTCTTTCACTGTTTGACAAAATAAACATGCCTCTTCCTGGAGATTATTCCATTGCAAAAGATAAGCAAAATGGACCAGTTATCAGTGCTAACTGTCCTATAAAGGCCATTCCATACTGATCCAATACATACAGTCTGGCCACAGAAGTCTGTTTTTTCTGACACATTAATAATGCATAAACATGCTACTCTTTCTAGTCTCAGCCAGATATCTCTGCATTTTTAGTCTATTCTCACTAATATATTCTCTGATAGAGGAAAAGAGAGTTAATAACATGCAGGAATATATCTGTATATGTTAATAATTCTCTGTTTTCTGTTCTCAGTATTTGTTTGCATATAAACATGAGGACAGGGTGGGAAGGGATTGCTTGTCAGCCTGCTGGCACTTCCCTCTGCTTCTTCAAGGCTGCCCCTGAGGTACAGTACAGCCAGGACTTCTGAGATCCTCTGCCCTTGAAGTAAAATGTTATCTGTATATTTGCATCTCAACCCTGCTATCAACTTACTGTTTAATCCACGCTCCAGTCGGATAATAGCACACATTTTGAGTTAGGGTGCTGTTAAATGGATTGGTTCAGAGGCTGGGGGGAAAGGAAATGACTACATTTACAAGCTCAATTCACATTTCAAAAACTCAATTTTTTTCAGTACAGGGGAGGAAAGAATACAAATAATTAAATTGGAGGGTGAGGACAAACAGGAGTATCTGACTTCAGTCTGCTGCCCTTTTCCATGCTTCTGCCAGGTACCTTGAGCTCCTGCTCCCTGAAAACCAATTTCACCCATTAAAATAGCAGAAAATTTTCTGCGCAAAGAAATTAAAATTAGTACGTGAGGTTAGTGAGAAAAAACTGGTGGGATAGGTGCCAGAGGAAGAGGGAGGTTGCTGATGGGTTAGAATACATTGGTAAAGAAAGGCTGGAGAATGGGCAGGGTCACATAAAAAGACAGGAGATAGGGCAGAGCTGTGGCAGGTGTGGCTGGAAGCTCCACGGCACAGGAACACTGCCCTTGTGGTTTCGTGCTCCACTAAATCTATGAATCTGTGTTTCTGGAAAAGCTTTACCACCACTTCCCTTGCACCATCCCCTGCAGCAAAGCTGCTTCCCAGCCAGACAGATCAACAGGCATTAGAGACAGAAATGAACCTGAAGCAGGCATTAGTGTAAGTCAGGGAACTCCCTGCTGTGAACGTGTGGCTGCATGAGTGTGGTCTGGCGGCCAGGAAGGCAGGGAGAACGTGGGTGCCAGAACCAGGGAGCTGCACAAACCCCACTTTTCCACCCATTGTTGGTGCAGACTGAGACTGACTCCCCTTAATTAAAAAACTGTCCTCTGGCTCTCCTCCCTGGGGCTGGGCCTTCCACCCTGAGGCTCATGCGCTTACAGCTGCTTCTGAACTGTTTTTAACAGGACACCAAACCATCATAGAATGGTTGAGGTGGGAAGGGAGCTCTGCAGGTCATCCTCTCCAACCTCCCTGCTGAAGCAAGGCCATCTACAGCTAATGGCACAGGATTGAACCTAGGTGGAGAGATCCCACGACTTCCCCAGACACCCTACTTGCAAACACAGTGTGAACAACGCAAGTGCTAATCAGGTCTCTTCTGCAAGGGATTTCAGGAAAGATCTCGAAGTTGAACTTGTGAGACACTGCATTTCATCACCCTGCCTGGACTCCTGTGTCTAATCATCCCTTTGTTTGGCAGGGCAACTGAATAATGCTCTGTCACACTGCTTTAAAATTGCTTTAGTCTGCACTGGCATGGTCCCCCTCTTGCCTAATGGAAATACCTCCCCAAATGGAGATATGCCCTGAGAGGCACTCCCAGACACTGCAATGAACCTGTGCAGCTTACCTAGCAGAAAGTAATTTTTTTTTTTTTTTTTTTTTGCCAGGTCAGTTTTCTGCTGGTTTAGTTTCCTGAGCTGACTTACCCCACAGTCAGATAAGCATCATGCCAGCAACTGGTACACAGGAGGGGCTGGGACAACAGACAGGATAAAACACTTGGTTAGTGGTGTTTAACTATTGTGCAACTACAGCTTGCACAGTTCATGTAAGTAGCAGGAAAGCTCTTGGCCTCAGAGCCCCCAAATCTCTAAATACAATACTGCACAAAGGGATTCTGCAGACCCATTAACTTGGATTATGACAGCTCAGTGAGTAAGGCCAGGATGGCAGTAGTGTTAAGCACTTTGCATGACCCCAGTTACAAGAGCTGCACACATCTCCTTTGTATTGGCTCTCGGCCTCATTACTGATGGCAGGAACCTGCTCTCTCACAGTAGCAGCTAAGACAGCCATCTCCTTGCTCAGCTTTCCCAGCTGTGGGGGCTCTGCCAGGCTGAGGTGATGACTGTTGGGCAAGGGGCTATCATGCACTGCCCTTGGTGAAGCCTCAGAGAGGGTCCCACGTGCCCTTGAGTGCTTCATACACTGATTATTGCACTGCTGCACCTTGCTGAGTGTTACAGTTATGTCGAGAGGGACACAACTAGCATAACACCAGTCCTTTATCAAAACCTTTTTGTGCCTTCTCTCAGACACCTCTGAAACTTTTGCTCATAGCAGCTCCACACAGCACTGACTCCTTATCTCTGCAAGTTCCCTTATGCATGACAGGCTAACTCCAAGCTGTCCCTTACCCAGCCACCTGACATTGTCTGTCCCCCACACAGCATCTCCTTACCTTATCTGTCCCTTACACACCCTAATGACCCTTCCTCCTCACAGCACAGCCAGCAGCCTCCTTCCCAAATACCAAAAAACCCCTGGCTCTTCAACCACATCTTGTGGCCAGCTAACCCATTCTTTTATAACACCCAAACTCCTGAGTAATCAGTACAGCTGTAATTCACTGGGAGAGATTGTCTCCTGTACTATCCTTTCAACCTATCTTCCCACAGCTGAGAGCTTTCTCCTGAGAAAAGGCTGTGTTCTCCACAAGCTCTTGTGCTTGCTCTGAGAGCCAGGCATGCAGCTTCCAAGATGTCATGGTTTCACCCCAGCCAGCAGCCACTTGCTCACTCCCCCACCAGTGGGACTGGAGAGAGAATCAGAAAGGTAAAAAAGGTAGAAAACTCGTGAGTTGGAATAAAGACAGTTCAATTGGGGAAGCAAAAGCTGCACGAACAAGCAAAGTACAACAAAGAATGAATTAATTGCTTGCCATGGACGGGGTGTTCCACCTCCAGGAGAGCAGAACCCCATCACATGAGATAATGATTTGGGAAGACAAACACCACTCCAAATGTCCCCTCTTCCTCCTTCTTCCCTCTGCTTTATGCACTGCACGTGTCTTATGGTCTGGAATATCCCTTTGGTCACTTGGGGTCACCTGTCCTGGCTGTGTTCCCTCCCCACCTTCCATGCACCTCCAACTTCCCTGCATGGCAGTACGGTGTTGTACTGCACTAAAGAAAAGCCCACAGTACAGAAAGGAGAAAAGGCCTTGGCTCTGTGTAAGCTCTGCTCACAAACATCTTTATTACCAACGCTGCACTCTGCACAAATACAAAACAGCACCCCATACCAGCTACTCCAGCCAAAGCCAGCATGATCATAAGTCTCCCTCTGGCTTGTTTCACCCCGTAGCCACCCTTGCTGGTGGCCAGCTTTGTCCCTGTGCTGCATCTTCCAACATTGCTCCCAGGACTGAGGGCAGCTGAGGCTCCCTGAGCCCATGCTCAAAATCACCCTTAATGGGTTTCATTTCCCCACAAGACATTTACAATTTGGGTCTGTGTGACACACGGTAAATCAGGAAGGGATAAAAGCGTGATGGGTGTAAATAAATTTGATCACTCAGCCTTCTAATGGAGATGAATTCTTCCCCTCATATGAGTCAGTAGAAGAGAATCCACAGCCATGACTCAAGCCCACAGCTAAAAATTATGAAATTCAGCAGCTAAAACAGTCAGAACTCCATGGTTTTCTACTAATTTCTGAAAAAACATAAGGGAAAACAAAAAGGGAGGATGAGATCAGCAGGTGGTGCTGGGACAGCTGTGGATTAACACTGGTGTACCAGTTAAGGCCTGGCCAGTGTGGGAAAAGCATCTCAAAAAAGTTGGAAAACTGAAAATAGCAATCTGCACGAATGAAACTAATGGATGTTGTGATACATGCATAGTAAAAAAGCACTGGGATCTAGGAGAAACATTCCTTCTTAGCCCACCTCGCAGAAACAGCACTACACCTCCTTTTAATGTTCCTGTGTGTTAACAAAGGACACCCTTCCAAGAAGACTTGCTGGAATTTCCAGGCTCTCCCTCTGGCAGTGCTGGTGGAGTAAATGACCCCGAGCTGCATTGCTGTGTGCTCCCCTCCTTGCTGAGCTGGCTCAGCCCCACGGCAGCACAGCTGGATGGAGCTGCGCAAGGAAAACAGTGCCTGCCACGAAATGATTTAATTAAACTGATACCAATCTCTCTAATGTAAACACAAAACAAGAAAAAAATGTATCCTTGCTTTAAACCCTGTGTAAGGTAGCAAAGGGATAGTAAACAGAAGGTCGAAGGGAGGGTGAGCTGGCTTGTGCACGCTTTAATTTGGAGGCTGCACTTAGTGTTTGATGTAAAGGAGGTAAACTGCTTCCTAGCGTTGGCAGAAGGTAGGACAACAAAATGGTGAATTTGCAACAGTGAAACCGTTCTTATTATTCCTGTTGAAACTGCCAAAATTTCAATGGTCTGTGGATTTTAGTGTGAAATTAGAAAGCTTCCCAGGAAGGGTGAGAGAAGAAAAGAAGATGGTGCCTGTACTGGTTTACTACGTTTATCCTCAACCTGATGCGTGCAGGTGGGGCAGCTTAGGAGAAAGGTTGTGGGGAAAGACACGGGGTTGAAAGGAGGCAGGAGAGGAAGGGGCAGGGCAGCACTGGTGATGCTTTGGGCAGAGGCTGGGCTGCCTGAGCTCAGGAGGTGGCAGATTGCTGGCTGGAAGGACGTGGTGGGAATTGTTGCTGTAGGTCCTGCCGTAGGAATGATCACACTCTGGGAAATGCTTCTCACCTTGATCTCATGTGCTGGGTATTTCAGCTATTCTCTCTCTGCAGTTGCCCTGAGACCATGGAGACTCCAGTAAAAAGTACGTATATGAACTGGAAAGTAGACACTCACAGGCTTTCTGCTGCACTGTCTGGGATGAGTATCATTGGGAGCAACCACATCCTGTTCCTTAAGGACCATCTGCTGTGCTCTCCAGACAGGCACATCTTGCCAAATGCACCATATGGAAGTTTGATTCATCTACCAGACATGCCAGGGAATGGGAGAAGCCACAGGACAGGCTTTCCTGAGATTGGGGGAAGGATAGATTTTGTGGGCTGTGGAAGTCAGAAGAGCACACAGGATGGGCTGAGAATGTTTCCCTGCCATTCATCCAAAATTAACTATCTCAGTGTTCATTATTTCTCCAGGTACTGACACAATGCTGGTGATGGGTTTGGTAGGTCCTGTATGCCACCTCTGGTGCAGCTCCAGAGGAAGAGGAGGATGATCCAAGGGGCCTGCACTGCAAGCTCCAGAGCTCAACTTCTCCTTCCTGCTGCTTGCTGTGCCAACTTGGTCTGTTTCCTGAACACATTAATAAGGCTTGAGGTGGAGCCACAACGTGCTGTCCCTCACCAAGCTTCATCTGATTCAGTGGACAACGTGGTGCTTCCAATCCTCAATTTCAAGCCAGATTTGATAGACAGAGCTGCCACAATTTTATCATGGCATACCCACATGAAAATACGGAATAAGAAATTAGTTTCTGCATAGTCCAACCAATAAGAAACGGATGTTTTGGGGCAACTTCTCTATTCACTTCAGTGAGTGAACTGAAAATTCACAAATTCAGATGACCCTAACTTGCCCATACAGGCAGTCACCTACTATCACCCTCAAGGTATTTTTGCTGGTGTTTCCCAGACTATGAAAAGTATTTATTAACTTCTGCACAGAGCAGTGCTGGCAGTGGCTGCTCATCTCCTGACTCACACAGACACCTATGTCCTTGCATGGAAAAAACAGATCTGTCTACAAAAGATTGTACAAGTATCACAGATTTCTGGTCTTAAGCCTCATTTGTGAATTTAATTTTATCCCCATGGCAGGTGGGGTATTCAAAAGACCCTGATGTTGCTGGTAAACCAACACTTGAACAGCTACTATAGTGTCTGGTTATGACAGAGAAGAATCATACCATGTACTGCAATAAAATGTGGAGAAAGCATCCTTGCTGGGGAAGTCATATACTTACTTAAAGTCTACACTGCAGCACATCAGAGGAGTCATACAATTAAATTATTTCACTCTTTCCACCTTCCATTTAGCAATCATTGAAAGTTGTCCCTTCAGGGAAAAGCTTGATGGGGGGGAGCTCTGGGCCCATTGTTTTGCCTGGGGTGCCAAAAAGAAATACATCATGATTTATATGTTAATGAGGAATTCTCTTTGGGCAATGCATTCTGCAAGGTGTTGCAATGGGGGACTGGGAGGCTGATCCCTCAGAGGAAGCTAATTCATCATCAAAGTGAGTCAGGGAGCTCCCTGGTGAGAGCTGTAAATAGGGCATTGGGAGAGTGACAGATCACTGGGTGGCATGTGTCCCCCCCATTAGCACTCCCACTGACAGCCCTGCCACTGCCAACTCCCAGGCTCCAGCTCATGCACATTATTTATAGAGCATTTCGCATTCCTGGTTGGTATCCAGTCGATGTTGGTTTCAATTAGAATAAATGCTTATTGATTGAGAGGCGATGGGCCAGCTGATTAGCTCCTTGGGAAGCAGAGCACGGCTGGCCGAGGGCAGGCTGGGCTCTGCGCAGAAGCAGGAGTGCGTGGGGCTCTGAAAATCTGTCAGGGAGGAGAAGTCTTCTAGATTAAATCAATTCATTGAAGAGTCCATCTAATAAAGATAAGCGGCTAACTTCATTAGGGAATTAATGATAGGCCTCATTAAAAAGCCCCGTGGGAGCCCTGTTGACTTCAACAAGCCTCGGATCCAGCCCAATATTTGCCTTAAAGCCACAGTTTCCCCACCTCTGATTAAGCTACTGACGCTGTATTCCCACAGCCAGGCAGTGATCAGAGCAGGCACACTATGAGCCAAGAAGCATCTAGAAATGTCCACTCAAACCAGGAAAACAACTGTGTGTACATTAAGGAGGGAATTTTAAATTTTTCTTTTTTGGGTTCTCTGAAGAAGAATCTTAGGTGGCGGATAAAAGTTCCAGAAGCAGTCACAGCGCATCATCCCTTCCCCAGCGCGGCGATGCCCGGATTGTCGCGCACTGGGCTGGCCGAGAGCCCCAGGACACGAGCGACACACCCCGCGGTGTGACACCCTGGGCTGTGGCTCGTGGTGCCGGTGTCGGGCTGTTCATTGCAGTCACTCCACCGCTGAGGCTGTGGGGAGCCGGGGGTCCCGGAGATCCCGGCCGCTCCCTCCTCCCTGCAGCGCCCTGCCCGGCGCCCCTGCCGGTGTCTCGGTCCGGCAACGAGGGGCTGGGACACAGCCCCGCTTCCCCAGCAGGGATCCAGCCGCAGAGCCGGCAGCGTGCGGGCAGCGCTCCCCTCCTGCGGCCGGGAGCCGCCGCGGCAGCCGGGGCGCCGGGAGCGGGCGGGGCTGGCACGGCTCGGCTCGGCTCGGCACAGCTCCGGGGACAGCTACGGAGCACAGAGCAGAGATGGATGCCGGAAGCACAGCTTTAAACAGTTTTAAACCTTGCATTTATAATTTTTTGCCCCCGCTTCCTTTCACATTTTCTTGTTGTTTGAAGAGCTCACGTCTCTCTAGGTTCACGGCCAGTCTGTGCTTGGACCGGTGCTGTGAGCTGTGAGCTTGGGCAGGGATCTCGAAGTGGCCATGGGTTGCAAAACCCTCTCCTGCTGTGACTTTTCCAATCCTAGGGAGAGCATGACCTTGCCAAGCACAAAGTGCTCAGTGGGATCAAAAGAGAAAGACTTCAACATGAGTCTCTAATACTGATAAATCCACAGGAACAGCTATTCTGTAAATGATTAATGAGTCCCTCCATTATTCATGTGTCAGGTGCTGCCAGGGAAAGTCCCACTGCAATCTGCTATTGCCTGCCTGCTGCTTCACCGGAGCTGCTGCTGCCACAGGTGCATGTGCTCCAGGGATGCAATTTCTGGGCAGTTTCGCTTTGCAAATACCAGATGAAGCATCAATGGCACAAAAGCGCTGCTCAGATAGCACTGCCTTTTTATGGGTCTCTTTTGCCATTAGTGAATAGGTTTCAATGTTTAATAGAGTCCAGATATTCATTGGCAGCTTTTGTGGTACATCATACAGACTGAAGGACAATAATGGTGGTTAAAACCTAACAAAAATCAAATCTAAAAAAAATATCTCATCCACTATTTTGTCTGCAGCAGCCACAGCAATGAGGGAGGAAATTCCTTTGGAGTCCACACAGGTAGGAGGAGTCGAATCATTTGAGCAGGACTTCCCCTCAGCTGCAGGATTTTCTCCTCTAGCCTAAGCCTTGGGAGGTGAGGCTAGGATGCTCTGTCCAGGAGGGACATTCACAGCTCACCACCATAGCTCTCCTACCCTGCAGCCAGAGCTCTAATTACCCACACCATTATCTCAGCCTGCCCTGCTGGAATTGTTATCATGAGGTGTGGGGATTTGCTATCCAGTGTAGGACAATGTAATTATTATTGCCATCAGAGAAGGGAATGACTAATAAGGACATTCAGGGAGCATTTCGTTCATCCTTGGCTCCACGGCTTCAAAGACAACTTTAAAAGGCATAATTAAGCAGCTCAAGTGCTAAAACTGCCTTGACTCTTTTAGTTAATTTCTTTCCAATATCTAGACGTAAAGTGGACAATAATTTCCCAGTAGGCCAGCAGCTCCACCCTTAATGACCTAATGCATCTTACAGCTGATTCTGTTTTGCTTTTGCTGTGCATTTCTACCTGGTGTTTGCTTTTCCCCTGCTGATTCCAGTGATGCTGCCCAGAAGAGATGCTTGGCCCATTTTCATCTCAACCCCTCCGTGCAGAGTAGCTCCTCACATCTACCGAAGAGTACTGGGTTTTGGTGACTAACTGCTTGAGAGATTAGTTTGATTAGACAAGAGATTCGAATGTTCATCACTTAGCACAGGTTTATTCAGTTGTTTCATAGAGCATGAGATGTTCTTCAAGTCTTTCTGGGCCTGCAGAGGGAAAAGCTGGACACAGCATTGGTGACTATGGCAATTTCTCCCTTTTTACCTTGACCAACCATTCTAGAAATGACACCACAAGCTGGCACTGTTATGTTACGCACTGTTCTTTGCTTAATAAAATATTTTACTTACAACAGTTCCACATAGTGTAGAGTTGTTTTGGGGGGTTTTATTGTGGTTGGTTGGTTTCATTGGGTTTTTCTCCTGTAAGGGTGGCTAAACATGGAGAAATCCTATGAAACACATCCATTAGGCTCTCAGAGCATGACCATAGTGTCCTGTCCCTTCCCAGCTCACCATCAGAGAACACCAAGGAGCTCTCACACCACAGCTGTGGTGTAGAAGGAGCAGGGAAAGCCCTACAGCTGCTCTCCCACCCCATGGGTTTCTGCATCCCTGCCTCTATTAATAGGAAAGAAGGATTGCAGCTCACCCCTGCATCTTTTACTGAATTTGCCCATGTGATAAGCTGTGTAGTATCAATACCAGTTTTTTTTAAAAAAATGCATAAACCTAAGACACAGCCAGACCCCTAATTCTCACTGAAAGGTTACCCAGCATTAATTTTAAGATATGATGCTCTTTTCTGTTAAAGCAAATATATCTGCTTTAGATTCTCTCTCCAGAAAAACTCCTTAAAATGAGTTCTTGGAAATAAAAAAAAATTAAGAAGGTTAAAAAAAAAAAGTTTGTTCAAACTCACACATGCTTTTCTGACCTTCCTGTATTGAAGTCAGCTTCCAAAAATAGCAAAGCAGGTGTCTGGTATTCCTTTATACCTCCATGTGTCAAGGGAGGCTGTTAAAATTAATGGAGTAGTACCAACATAAAGGAGGGATAATGAATTTGATTGGTTTTATTGCTTCAACCAGGGCTAATGAGAGGTGCCAATCTGTTCACAGAAGATGTTGCAAGACACTTCCAGGTGCCTAAAGAACTCAGCCAGTGTAATACCGAATATAGGGCAAACCTAATGAGGCTCCTAAATGATTAATTACACATCCTCTTTCCCACACTGGAGACAAATTAAGCATTTTAATACAGTACTCAAAACTAGGCCAGATGTTTTGATGTGACGTGATGAAACCCAACATTTCTGCTCCCCAGGTGTTTGGATGGGGCTTTGAGCAACCTGGTCTGGGGAGGTGTCCCTGTCCTTTGAAGGAGGGGTGGAACCAGGTGATTTTTAAATTCCCTTTGAACCCAGGCCGTTCTATGATTCGGGGATTCTGAGTTGCCCAGAAGAAAAGAGCTTATCTGCACCAATGACACTTAGAAGCAACAATATGAACCTTTGTTGCTCTTGGTGATCTCTTATCTCCTGGTTATAAGGAACTCCTTAAATGTGAATTTAGACAGAAACTAGTGCAATCTTCTCCAAACAATTACATTTATATTTACAAACACTTACATTACAAACAATTACAATTGCATTTATAAAAATGTGATGTTTATATTTTGTTAAAACCCCTTTTATTAATTACTTAATTCTTTAGAGAGATTCAGATTCTATGTATGTTTTTTGCTGAAATTGCTAAAAAATAGGTGGCAGTCTGAAAAAGCGCAATGAATCTGTATGTATCCTGGATTTATACTCAGTCTTTGCTATGATTAATGTAATATATACATAAGAGAGTGACTGTAGCTTAGAGACAGGTATACCTCCACCCATTTTTAGTTACTAAAATGTTTTTCAGTAAATCTGGTAAGATGATAATATTGGTAGCTGCAAAAACAGAAGGTATACTTATGAAGTGCTGCATGAAGAAGTACATCAGCTATAACTCTGCTCTTAGAATTACAGAAAATTCATGTATTTGTGCCTTTTGTTCATATATATGTATGCCTGTGTATGTTATGTATATAACATATAGTATATATTTATATACTAGATACATACATATGTGTTACACACGTCGTATTAGTGATATAGCTCTAAAATAGCAAAAAGAGTAATTTTCTTAGGTCTAATGTTCAGCTGGTTGGAAGAATGCAATAGCAACTCCAGCATGTTCCAGGAGAGGGCAGTCAGATATGTCCACAGGGCTTACAAGCCATTTATAAACCCAGAGCATAGGCAGGGTAACCTAACAAATATGAACATTTATTTCTGCTTTCATGGCCTTACTGATTGCAGTTCAGATTAATACATGGCCCTGAACTTTCCAAACCATCAGTCTGGGATCAAAAATTCTCTCCCTAATGCTGCAGCCAAAGTTTTCACTGACGTCCTGAACAATGCCTCTTCAAGCAGCTGACAGACATTAAATCAGTGTAAATTTAAATACTGTGGAGCAGGTGGTCCATGGATATTTCTCTTCAGCATGGCTTCTTCAAGAAGTCCTGTGCTTGTGGAAGAAGGACAGTGTTGCACCTTCCCTGCAGCTCAAGCATCCCCACAGCAAATAGATAATAGCCCCAAAGTTCCCAGATGGGAACCATATGAAAGGTGCTATTAATTTCTTTTAGGTGCTAATGGAAGTCAACAATATATTAATTGCAAAACTGTTCAGTCAAAGTGCTTTGTGCCAAGCAGACATGGTAATACAGATGAGAGGCTTTGTGTTTTATATTAATTAACTCAAGAGAAAGGCAATTGAAATGAAATGTTTTCAGTTGTGTTTTCCAGTGCTAATCAGCAGCTCGTTATCTTTAATCACACCGGCGTTGCTGCTCTTTTCCAGCAGGTGATAGAGGGATGTGCAGGAGTGTGTGGTGGTGTGTGACACGGATGGGGTGAGTGCAGCAAGGAGAGGATGAGTGGGGAGAGAAATCCCCTGCCCAGGTGGAGAGGGCTGAGCCCTGTCACCAGATCCACAGCCACCATCCTTGGCACTCGCCAGATGAGCAGATCCAGCTGTTGTCCTGCCATTCCAGCAGCCTGGTGTAGCATTGCTGGGTTGAATGGTGAACATTCTCCAGGAGGCCACACAGGCAGGTGGGTCCCAGCCTTCCCTCTCCCCATCATCCTCACAAGGCACTAATGACTCTGCAGCTGACACTGCACTCACAGAGATTCTCAAATTCTCATGCATGGTTGCAAAAGGGTGCCTCACCCAAGGCAGCATGTCCCTCCCAGCTCCCTCCAGGCTGCAGTGTGCAGCTTGCTTCAGGGTATGAGCACCTTTGGTCCCCTCAGAAGCAGACAGGGTGCCTAAATTACTCAATGGTGTCAAGTCTGAGAGGACAATAGCAGTGACAGGGCTCTCTCAAGGGGCCTCTCCCTCTGTGCACCCTGCAAGGGACCTCCTTGACTCCCCAGCTGTGAGTCCACCATCCCCATGGTGACCAGAGGCAGCATCCACTCAGCTATAAAAGTGTGAAACTTTGAACTCTTATGGAAGTTCTTACAGCTTGTCACTGCCTTTGGTTCATTATTTTCCTACGTCTTCATTTGTCCCCAGCACAAGGTGGTTGACTGTTTACCAGAATGACATCTCTGTTAGTTCCTGTAGCTTTGGGTACCAGATCCAAATGGCCTTTTCTATCTTAGCCTTATCTATCATGTGTTTCTGTTGACTTTCTGCTCTGTCCTCTAAGTCCCCCATGTCCAGTACTGACATTTCTGTCTCTGTTGTGTGTTCTTCATTGCTGATTTAATAACCTGTGTCACCTCACCATGGAGCTGTATTAGTGTCCATGCTTTCAGAGTCATTTTGGAAATATCAGATATCTGTGTGAGTCTCAAAATTTCAAAGTTTGATAATTTCCCTCATTCTTGTGTGTTTTATATCTTGAAGCATTTTGTACTGACAAGATCAATGATGCTACTCAAAATAACTATTTCTAGCGCTATAGATATGAGCTTGAAGCAGTATGTTGCTGTATTAAATTGTATAGTGAGAGACATGTAGGTAGTGGACAACAAGGTGTGGATAAATCACCCAAAAGAATTAAATCCTTCTTTGGAAGATTTAAAAAAAAAAAAGAAATTAAACCCAGATGCAATCTAGAATGAGAGCTAGATAAAAAGCCAAGTTTTGCTATGGTTTCATAAAATCTCATCCAATAGTTTGAGCTTGCAGAGCCATCCCAAGCCTGAGATTTTATAAAATCATAGAATTATTAGAGTTGGAAGGGACCTTAAAAATCATCTAGTTCTAAGTCTCCTGCCATGGGCAAGGACATTTTTTGCTAGGCCAGATTGCTCAGGGCCCCATCCAACCTGGCAATGTGTCTATATATCTGAATCACTGGTAAGAAGAGATAGCAGTGTTAGCTACTGCCAGATTCCAGATGAAATAGCTCAGTACAATGCCAGTGCAGGTGATCAGCAGGATAAACCCTAAAGCCAGAACACCAAACATGAAATTCTACTTTTGGATATTAAAAATCCTTGGGGGAATGTACCTGATCTCTAACCAGGCTGTATTACTCACTACTGGGTATTGGCTCAATACCCTGAGAGCCAGTGGCAAGTCTCCCACTGAGCTCAGTGCTTCCTTGCCCAGCTGCTGGATGGCTGTCCAGGCCCTGGGCAGGCAGATCAGGGTCTGTGCAAACAGGCTGGGCTGAGCTGGAAATGGTCCCTGCCGTGATGTCCCTGCAGAGAGCTGGGTAACACTGCAGAGAAACCAGGCCCAGCAGCTTCAGCTTTTGCATGCTGCAAAAATGATGGGAAAAGTGAAATCTGCAGTCTTTCCTGCTCAAAACCTCAGATCCATAAAGCAGTGCTTGAAAGCCCTTGGGATCCTGTGGTTCAGACCACCTCAGTTCTTCCTGGAGTTAATGCAGTGCATCTCCATCCTGCTGCAGGCTGACTTGCTTTGTGATGGATTCAGTACACATTGTATGAGCATGTGTTACATCAGGCAAATCTTTCAGAAAGGTTACCACTTTTTCTTCCCTTTTTTTTCTCCCCAGCTGAATTGGTTAGAAAAAAGTACAGGCTCGTCCAGTATCTGGTAAGTACACAAACCTAACTGCTAATTTGTTCCTTGTATTTTTGGAGAACTTCTGCACCTTCTTCATAAAGATAAAGGTAAAACACCATCCTTGCTATGGAAAACATGGGGTAAATGACCACCAGAAATAGCTGTCAGGGATGACAGTGCTCAAGAACTGAGAACTCCACTCATGCTGGGGCATCAGCCACAGCCACAACACCCATTTGGATGCCTGTGATTGATTTCAGGTTTCTTGGCTGTACTATTGGATGCCACGTAACACTGGGGGTCAAGTTCACTCCTGACATAAATTCAGTGAAATCAAATCATCTGCCTTTGGGTTAGTGGTGCTGCACCAGGGACTAATTTGGCCCTTGGTGTTTCATTTCGATCGTATTCAGTTTGAATTAGCATTGATCATCTCACACAGCAGGCAGGCTTTACAAACAGGAGTTTTCTCTTGACCTCCTGCTGTGTGTCTCCCCACAAGTCTTCTTCCGTCTTTGAAAAATTATTCTCTTTAGTCCTATTGCATCTGAAGGAAGTATTCATCAATGGAGAGAGAAATGTGGATTAGCCTCACATCTGCTCACCTCTCCTCTATGGAGCGGGGTGACTCTGAGGAGTTTTGCCAAGGGAAACAGTAGCAGGGAGCACTGTTGATGTAGATAGAAGTAAAAAGTCTGCCCTGAGGATAGCTTGTCAAATGAAGCCTCCTGTGCCATTAATTACAGTTCCAAGGTGTAGATGAAATATGTATGTGATAGAAGAGGTTTGCCTTTTAATGTATTATTTGAGCAATTTTTTAAAGAGACAGCATCAAACTGAGCCTTCAGCTCATGCACAGAGGGTTTTCTTTTCTTGTTCATAGACTCTTGTAATTTCATTCTTGCAATGAAAGAGTAGTTCTGGTTACACCTCCAAACACTGGAGGAAACCTGCGGGAAGGTCTCTAACACTGACAGACTGTTTGTGGCCATATCAGCTATGTGAGCCATGTGAGATAAATATTCAGAGTTATGAGAGTACTCCCAAAGGGACTTTTTTTGTTAGAGAATTACAACTAATTAAATGGAACTGCATACAAAATAAAAAAGCATATTGTGAAGAAATATAATTAGGCTCTAGTTAGTAATTCTGTGTTTCATATCACAAGTGTAACTTTGGTGAAAACACACCATGACTGTGCTGAGTACAGAAGTACCCTGAGATCTTGGCCAGGGCAGGAGCTCCAGAGACAGGAGCAGTGAGAACAAGTTGTGTAATTGTGTAAGTTCCCACCTGAGGCACTTTACAAGATGGAACTTCGCTGTCTACAGAGGGAAACTGAGGCAGGCAGGGAGAACTCTAATCCTTGATTAGTGTTAGAGAGGTGATCCCTGGCAGAGCCAGGAACTAAACTTAGCCTGCTGAGTCCTGGCAGCAGCAGCCCTTTCCCCGGGACAGACTGCATTCCTCCCCCAAATACCGTGCAGCAATAAATAGCAGCAAGCAGGGAAAATGGAAAGGAGAGCAGGGAGAGCTCGGGGCTCTCCTCTCAGATTGGGGATGACCTGGCAAAGCAGTGAAATGGCCAGGGAGGAGGATTCACAGCTGGGCAAGCTGTGCCTCCCTCCTGCGAGCAGTGCAGGAGGGGGACAGTGGAGGCAGGAAGGTCAGGAAGGAAGGAAGGTGAAGATGATAAAGGTGGCTTTGAGAAACAAAGAGATGTGTTTCCAGCTTCCTCCTGAGAGGGCTGAGCCCTGCAGGGTGAGGTGAAGCAGCCTGTGGGTCAGGGCATCAGTGGGCAATGCTTCAGCTGGGCAGGAGCACACCCTGAACCCCTGCAGTGCTGGTGAACACTGGCTTGCTTCTCCCTGTTTTTTCAGTGGTAATGACTCCTGTTTTACTCCCCAGGCTCTCTAGGATCCCCAGCACATCACAGCAGCCCCCACTGCAGTACTGCCCCCCATTTCAGATCCACACCTTGCTGCTGTGCCTGTGTCACCCTGCCTGTGCTGCTGGCACCTGCAGGGCAGCTCTGGGGCTCTGTGCGTGTTGCACAGCCACCCTGGCCACACACAGGGACTGTGGGTCACACTGCCACCTGCCTCTTCACAGTATGGACAAGTGGGACCCTGAACTACTCCAATTCCTCCTCTATAAAGAGTCCCAGATGCTTTCTGGAAGCTGTAGGAACTTTTATGCCCTGTGAACCTCATTTTTACTTGGAGCTAGGAACATGGGATGAAGATTTATTACCAAAGACACTGTCCAAATTTTGTTTTATGAGAAAACAGCAATGAAAAATAATATTTAAATGGCAAGACAGCACTGGGACAAACTGCTTCTAGATAGGTGGATGGGAATCTTGGTTATTTCAGTGCCAAGCAACCATGGGCCTTTCCAAGAGCTTAACTTTTATCTGGCAAAGGTGTGGCTGGCCTGGCTGTGCCACAGGGAGGAGCAGGGAAGGGAGCCATGACCTTTTAAAAATGAGTAGCCAGATTTCTGAATGCATGTGTGCTGAAAGGAAAAGCTCACTTTGCTTTCTCTCCCTTCCCTTCCCCCACTGAAGAACTCAGCTCAAAGGAAAAAACTTCTCTGCAAATGGAAATACAATTGCCACATTGCCCTTTGTAAGAGAAACAACATGACATTTGACCACACGTGGAATTTCCTTAGATGTGGGCTGTGCTGCAAGACAAATTTCTCTTAGGCTTCTGTTGCTTTCTAAATTAAAGGAAAAGAATATCAGTGGTGGTTTAATTCTCAGCTCTGCAGTCTTTGGGACTTATTCCACACAAGTTTAACGTCTTGTCATTAATAAAGTTTAGTAACTTTTAAGTATAATATTGCAATAAAATGTAACTAACTCTACACTGATACTGTACTTCAAGAAGGCCAGGATCCCTGATTAATGCACATTAGCTGCTGCTGTGGTGGCCTGGGAATGGCCCTTCAGCACGTCTGGATCTGCTCTGCACATATAATGATGATTTTATGTGCCAGCCCTGTTGATTAGCTGCAAACCACGTTTTCAGAGGCAAGCATTCACCTGCCACTTCTGATTCCTGTTAATTTCTGTGGATTAATAAAGTGATTGATGAGGTATGGGTCTGGGATAGAGCAGAAATATTGGCCTGGGTTCGTGCTGAAGGAGAGTAAAGGCACAGTATGGACAAGGCATCACTGAGAACTGCAACAGGCAGCCCTGGGGAATGTTGAGAGCCAGAAGCAAGCCTGGCTCTGCCCTGAGCTGAGAGTCCTTGGGTTTGTTTAACTGCAGGTGAGAGTGCTGGGTTTGGCCCCACTGCTCCAATGAGGGTACAGTGCCTGAATGTAGGAAAGGCAGAGGGGGAAATTCCATCCCCACATCCTCCCTGGATCAGAAATGGACAGGAAGAAGGAAAAAGCAGCTCCATGCATAAACTAAGAAATTGCAAGGAAGCTTGTCCCTCCAGTTTTAAAGCATAAAATGTTTGGTCTAGATTTCCTGAATGTCTCCAGCTCCCACTGCAGGAGGGCACATTTGCTCATATACTGAAACAAGCACTTGCTGCTGGACTGCTGCATATTTCAAGAATGGTTGTAAGATATTTCAGTTGCAGAAGTGATTGCAGCTTACCAGAGAGCAGCCAGGTGCACACCAAGCAAATCACAGAGCTGCCACAGCTCTGTGGTGATGCAGCAGCTGCAGTCAGGCTGGCAAGGGTCTAAAGGGCACTCCTGGACCAGCTGCAGCTCTTTAGTACACTGAGGCAGAGGTTTTGGGTGAGTGAGCGGATGTCACACACTTAAAGTCTCGTTTCCAGCAGTCCTGCAGCAGGTGTACCTGTCCAATACCCCAAGAGATCAGTGGCAGATCAGCCCATCCCACAAAAATATTTTTTTTTCATAGGTTCACACTATTAATAAGAATGAAGAATAAAAGTTGTTACACCTTTCATGAGCATTGAATGGAACCAGATTTTTTTTCTCTTTTATGTTTTTTTATAATGATAAGCAAATTGGACTTCTATGTTTGCAGGCAGCACTCCAAACTGATTGTTTTAGTGAATTCTTTCCTTTGCCTCTTGTGGAACAGGGGCCAGGCTCCCCTACTGCCATGCCACAGATTCACAAGATGACCCCAGAGAAGTCACTTAATCCCTTTCCAGGATTTCCCCATCTTCCTGCTGGTAGGGGAAATTCTCATTCCTGTCAGGAGCCTGAGCTCCAAGGCACTCCCTGCTCTGCACCTTAACCCAGGCTTCCCACCCCCAAACCCAAGAGTCTGACCACACCAAGACAGTCTTGAATTTCATCATGAGACGGCTGGAGATGCCTGTAGTGAAAAACATCAATATCAGAAAACCTAAACCAAATCTAACCCTGTTTTCAATGAAAACTCTTTGAAAAACATCTTAAGTGCTCTTTAAGCAGTCACAAGCAAGCTTTCCTTCTACCCCAGCAACATGCCTCACCCACAACGTGACTTAGAGAGGTTACTTAAGTGGTAATAATCTGCTTAATTCACTATTCCCAAGGAGTCCTGTCCTCTTTTCAGAAATTGCCAGCAAGGTCACCACTTCCGTTAATTGTGCCTGTGTTTATTATAAGATGGAGGCGGCTCCGACTGACTAAGGATGGAAACTCCTCCCAGATCATTCCCCCTGTCAAACACTAGTGATGAATGTGTGCAGAAAAGCAAATGAATGTGGGTTGTAAAGGGCACCGTGTCACAAACTTCACAGACTCCCTAATGAATAATTTTCACTGCTGTTTGCCTCTGATTTCATTAACAATTTCTTCATCAATTCTGTCTCTCAACATGGCAGACCTTCACTCAGTGTTCTGGGGACAGCAGTTGCTTTGCTAGAGAAAATCAGCTGGGCAGATGATAGCTGGAAAATTATGAGATCAGATCTCTCTGGTGCTCTGTTTCTGTTGCTAGTCATTCCCAAAAGCAGGATTTGTTCCTGTTCCAAATTTGGGATGAAAGCCTGATCTCTTGGTTACTTGTGGCTAATCTTGGCCAGTGGCAATTTTAACATCTTATTTTTTCAGCTTGTTGAAAACATCTTTCTATGTTTGACATAGCAGGGAGGAAGTCTTGGAGATGAAAATGAAAATGAGATGTAATTTGTCTGAAGGTTTAACTGTTGTAAGTATTCTGCCTTGGTTATGTTTCTAGAAAAGGTGGGTGAAGGTGTGATCTCTCTCTGACCTGCAGTGGACAGAGGATGCTTTCACTGCCTCAAAACAAATTTCAGAGCTTCTAGGACAAGCCAATAATTCAGTGTGGCTGACACTTCACCTTCCTTTATCACCAAACTGATATCCTTGATCACAGGCAGCTGCAATTAGTCCCCAGAGCACTGATAGCACATGAACGCTGTGGCTTTTGCCTTCCTAAAGGATGACTCTGCCTCTGTAATTGCTCTCGAGATTTCCCAGCTCTGAAGCCTTTGTCAGCTAACCTTGGATATACAAACTGTCTAGGGAAGTTATTGATTCCTCTTGTCTCCACCTCTTCCCTGCCCAGTTAGACTGATTTATAGGAATTTTGGTAGGAATCACTAAAATCCTGGCAGAGCTCATTAATCGAAGAATCTTTTAAAGACTTCCCTCCTTGAAGAGACCATCTGTTTGCCTGAGTGCAATTTCTGCAGCTGCCAAATCAGGTTTGCAAAACTCTCACCTTCTCCTCAAACCCACCACATGATACTATAACATTTACATTCAGGGCTGTACACTTCTTCCTACCAGGTCCGTGCAGAGCAAATGCAGCTTCACTCATCTGTGCAAGACTCAAACCCAGTAAAATAAACAGCAATAATGCCCCTAAAACCAAAAGCAGCAAGATCAGACTGAATCATAAAGTTTCTCTTTATTTTTTATGTTCACTGGGAGACAATTCAGTAACACCTGAAACCTCTGCAGAAGGAATTGCCAATAACTGTAATTACAGCATGAAAATGTACCCAGTATTGATGGGAAAAGAGTTTTGGCCTGTGCTCTCTGTGCTGGGTGACTCCTGCAAAGCTGACGAGCAAAGAGCCACTCATGTTTGTCAGCAGATGCCAAAAGCTGGGCTCATGCTGTCATGCTCACCTTTTCTCCATCCTTGTGCAAATCTCACTCGAGCACCATAGCAGGCACATTTTGGCTCTGTGTCAGAAGACATCGTCAGCAAGAACTGTGGCAGGTCAGAAGCCAGTTTTGTCTTTTAAATGTAGTTTTTTTGTTTTTTTCATATCATTGCAGTAGCCTTTCATAACTCCCCTCCAGAGAATGCAACCTTTTATAAATTAGATGGGATGAAAATGCCACCAAGATTCAGACTATCAATTAATTTCTTGTTTAAGATAAATGCTCAACTGAATCTTTGATCTTCTTATTTGATTTACTGTATATTTGTATATTTGCATAAAGTGTTTTCTTTGTGAGCCAGCAATTATCACTGGTAAGGTTCACATTTCTGGAGATAGCTAGAATTTCTTCCCCATTTTCTTTTTGAATGAAAATTTTCTCTGCTGCTGGATTGGTGTCACCTGATATAGTTAATCTTCTAATCTTCTCTCTGGGGTGACATCAGAGGAGATGATGGAGACATTTCCTTTCTGAAATACAAAGCTCAGATTCAATCTTTACTAGTGAAAAATCTTGCTCATAACATAAAAAAAAAAAAAAAAAGATTAATGCAAAATTATGACATGCCTAGTTATTTTGGGGGCTGCTATTGCTTTTGTATTTGTTGCTTCCTAGAGGGCAGTTTTAGCTGTCAGCTGTATCTTGCCTATTTTTACTCTTCCTTCTCTGGATGAGCCCACTTGAGATCTCGTCAGAGCATCAGCTCCTCTTGAAGTTGCATTATTACACTCGTCATCCATCAAGCTGAAATCCGAAGAGGATGTGTCAGAAAACAGGAATGAAATAAAATTCCAATAATTGGGGCTGCCTGGGTGCTCTGCTTCTCACTGAGCCTGGTTGCTTTTCCTTCTGCTGATTGCTGTAGAGAAGTTCAAACCCATCTGACCAGCAGCTCATTTCTCTGCCACATGTACTCGTGGCACAGCATCCCAGTGATCCCACAGGTACATCTGGACCTCACCAGAGCTCCATTAATGGCTCAGGAGATGTGGGGGTGACAGTGGGACTGGTGGTGGCCAGCCAGCACCCTCCCCTCTTGCTTCTCTGCCCTTTAGCTGGGTGCAATCCAAAAGCTGTCATTAATTTTACCCTTTACATTAGAGGACAGAAAGGCACATTCTATCCCCTCAACTGCAGGGCTTTTCAAGGGGAAAAACAAGTCTTTGCTGACAAATTCCTAACATTTTGGGCTTTTCATTGCTCTGGGAGAAGTTCATCCATATCCTGATGCAAACCTGCTTTTATCTGCCTGCAGTTTCTCTTCTAGCTCCGTCCTTCCCTCCCCTCCCCCTCTCCAGGCTGTGAATCCTCCGTACACAACAGTCAGAAATCTCTTCATATGGCAGGAAAAAGCCCAAGGGAATTTGCATAAATTAGAAGGGAGAAGCGAATTTCAGCCATTCTCTCTTTAAACTGCGTGGAAATCACGCTGATGGGAGATACAGACGCCTGCAGAAGCGGGCAGTAAGGCGCTTACCTCAATCGCACGGAAAATTGCAGATTTAATAATCAGATCTGACTTGGTTAGCTCAAGAAATAATTCTCACTTCTCATGATTTCCCTCTGTCGGGAGAGAGAAAGGCAGAGGGAAGCAGAACAACTCACCCATGCCCCTACACAGTGCTGAGCTTAGCAAAGCTTTCCCACCAGTAATGTCAGCAGGCAGGCAGAGTCTGGCAGGGCCTGAGATCCCACGGTGGGTAGCACAGCTCCCTGATCTTCCTGTGAGGTTTGGATGAGGCTGGCTCCATCCATGGCTGAGCAGGAGGCAAGTTAGCAAAAGCTCTGGTCCAGCTGGGAGCATTCAGGTGGATCAGGCTCTTTTCACAATCAGATTGCTGAGTCAGTCAGGGCACAGGGGAAATTATGACCTCCCCATGGGGCTTAAAATCTGAAAACCCAGATTTTCCATGATATTTAGGCACTTAGATCAGATGGGATGTGTAAACATGTAGATGAGAATGAAATATTTCAAATCCCACTGCATGTGTTACTCTTGCAGGTGACAGTATTTGGGCTCCAGGGAAACTGTGCACTTGTGCCATGGTAGGTTCCCTGCACCCAGGTTTCCCCAAATATGCCCTCTTTCCCCAGGGCTTTTGTATCTCTAAAGCCTGTGGCACTGTCAGGACTGGCCTTGAACACATCCAGGGATGGGACATCCACAACATTCCTGGGCAGATAACTCTTCTGGGAATCTTCAGAGAGGGGACACCATAGCAACTGTGTAAGTATTTCAGGAGACTAAATGGTCCAGGAAAATATTTTTTAGGAAATACTCCAGTGACTTCCTTCCCTACATTGCATTTACTACTCCACTCATGGTATTTGTCATGGATTTATGCAGATGGCTGTCTGTCAGGGAGTAGAATGAAACAGAGAGATTTATAAATGGATCTCTGCATGTTGAGGGATAAGCATCCTTCAGATTCCTTGGAAAGCCTAAGTGAGAGTAGTTACTGGCAAATATTTAGCCCCTTTCTCACATTAGTTGAATACCTGCTTTACCTCTCACCTTTTATTGTTTATTTCAACTTTTGGCTTTTGCCTTTTTTTGCCATGCTTATTAATAAATGCCCAAAACTTTCTCTGTCAGACTTAAATTTTCCAGGCTTGGCTTTTTTCCCAGAGCAAACATGACTTTTCTCTTTTCTGGCTGAGAAACAGGGGAGCTAAAATAAATACTCTGTTTTAATCAAAGAAAAAAAAAAAAGTCTTACGATTTATCAAAATGCAGCATTATAACTAAAGTATCCAGAGATCAAAGGAATTTTTTGATTGAAGTATCTGCATCACAAGAAGGTATTTGTTTGTGAGTATTATTGTAAGAATTGGGTCTGATTTGTTCAACTTTTGACCTGCTTTATTGTTTCACCGAGGAGTTCTCCCAAGGCCAAATCCTTGTGAGGGCTCTGGCAGATGAGCTCTTGCCAACTTTGCCGTAATAGTTTAAGATGTAATTTGTCCTTCCCCCTCAGTCTTCTCTGCTGGCTTTTCTGCCCCTCTCCCAGAAGATGCTAACCACCTGCAGCAGACATGGCCATGGACAGTGTAATGGGAGTTACTGAGGCTTCTGAAATTCCTCCTCAGATAGAGCTGAGACACCAGTCTGGGTTTTGGCATGCCTTCCCTGCAGGCACTGGTCCAGCTCTGCTCCAGGGCTCTGACCTTCAGTAGAGGAGCACCAGCACACAGCTGTGAGAGGTAACTTCAAAACCAGCTGCAGCTGTTTGCTCCGAATACAAGGAGGAATGGTGAGCCCTTAATCCTGCAAATACTTATGCTTGTGTTTATAACTGTGAGCAGTTCCAGGAACTTCAGTGGGGCTTGAAGTTAAATTGGCACGTAAATGCTTGCAGGGCTGGGAGCCTGCGTCTTCACAGGGCCGAGCTAAGAAAGCTTTGATTCTCGCACATTGGAGCAATATGTTTCTGCAGGCAGATGACACTGAAGAAAAGTCCCCCAGTCTGTTTTAGGCCTTCTTCCTTTCCCAGATGCATACTGAGATCAAGACCAGACATCTCCCTGACTGCCAGAATAGCTCGTGGCCACTCCTTGGGTCTGTGGGTGGCAGCAGGATGGAGATGTTAGTGATGCCCTGCGCTACTTCTTGTACAGCCTCTTGGGCAGAGAGCACAATCTGAGGCTCTGCCTCTCCCCAGAGTTGCCCTCCAGGTGGGCCTTACATCAGTGAGTACCTCCATGTGTGTTGCATGAGCAGATGGAGAAGCAAGCACTGACGAGGGCTGCCCTGACAGAGCTGTGCCAGCAGAGCCTCATGCTGGCCAGCCCCAGTAGCCACCGGACACTTCTGGCTCTGCTTGCCCAGCTCTGCGTAGGCAACCCGAGGAATGATTTTGGGAACGTGTCACAATCTACTTTTGCAGCTATTTTTGCTTCTTAGTCAGAGGCCTGACATCCTGAATTGAATCCATGGCTAGCTGTGCTGCTGAGTAATAAGCAGAGTATTAAAAGTCTTCAGAAGAGCTCAGGCAGAGCCAGCAGGGTCAGCCTTTGGGTGCTTAGACTGAACCATCTGAGTAAAATCAGCCCAAATTTTTCAGAGGAGCTGGGCAGCCTGAGATCCTAGTACATTTAATGTAATATATGCTTGCTTTTTTTTTTTTTTTTTTT
>VRYO01002775.1:7182361-7299232 GCA_009812075.1 Sialia sialis | reverse complement strand
AGCAAGAAAAGTCACGAAGTTACAGAGAAATCTGCACTCACAATATTATTATAAACTGCGAAACAGCCTTTAGCAACAATGTCACAAAACAATTTCTCAGATATTACAATATAAACAAAGACCTTTTTCTTCCTTCCTCCTTAAAGAGATAGAGCCTGGCTTCTGCTGGTGCTCGGACCCTGCAGCAGGAGAAGGCACAGGGTCACAGCTGTCCCCAGCCCCCGGGGAGCAGGAGAACCCTGCGGGGTGGCTCCCACCCCAAGCCCACCGCAATTAGCTCTGTTCTCCCGAGCAGATCTGCGGCTCAGTCCTTAAAAGCCGTTTCATAAATATTCGATGGCCTTTCCGACAGGGTAATGTGCCTCTGTGACATTAAAGAGGAAACTCTGCGAAGGGGAGGGATGACAACAAATTTATCCACCAATAGCACACTCTTTTGGCACAAAAGCACATTCTTATCTTTACATCCCATAATGAGAAGGCAGGGACGGGAGTGTTGCTACAGCTCTCTGGGTGGGTAGATGTGGAGTGCAGGAGAAGGGTGGCTGTGTAAACTGTTAGATATTTTCTCCCCCTTGCCTTTGCAAGGAGAAGGACCCGCGCTTGCGGTCCTGCAGTGGTTTTCCTAAGCCCCCGGGGAGGAGGACTTCTCACACCATGTCAGACTGCGAGGGACTGCCTGTGGGTAAGCGCCAGATTTATATTTACCCCAGTGTCCTGCCGGCTGGTTCACATTCTCAGATTGCAAAGTCACACGCGAAGCCGCTTGCTTTCAAAGGGAGCCGGAGCCGCAGCAGGGAGCGGAGAAACTCCTGAAAGCTCTGCAGATGCTGCTGCGCTGCCTTGCGAGTCCGTGCTGCAGGGCTGCTCAGGGTGGCGATGCCTGGATCGCCTCTGAAGGCTCAGGGGCTGGGTAGGAGGAAGAATTCTGGAATTCAGGTAGATTAGTGCCGGTATCCGCAGGGATGGTGGTATCGATGCGGACAGTCTCGGGCTCACTGAGCAGAGTTTGTGCGGATGGGTGCTGCAGGACCGGGCGCTGTGTGTGCGTCCTGTTTGTTTCTTGATAAACCTTCCTGGATGGCAACCGACACAGCTTGGCAGATAAATGTAATGCGAATTTGCTGAGAGGAAATAGAAATGTACATTATTTTTAAAATAAGTGCGTTAAACACTTTCCCTGTGTCTGGGAAGGAATCCTTTACCAGGGCTTAGGGCTGTATCTGTCAAACTTCTCTGAGCAGAAGAGCATGTCAGCAAGAAGCATGTTTCTCAGCTGTTTTTTTAAAAACTTCTGTAGGAACTGTAAATATTATCTAGGCTGCCTGTACAAAAGGAAACTCTTGTCAAAATGATAGCCTAATTCTCTGCCAAGGCACTTTACTAATAAAGAGATAGACTACTGGAAACGCCTTTTATTTTTTCTTTTGCCATGGCAAGCATTTATCTTTTCACATGAATATATATATATATACACACAACGTGTAGCATTCCTGTTCCATTGGTCTGTGAAGGCTGGGCATCAAAGAGAGGGTTCTGGGCTAAAAAGTGTAGCTGGAGAAGGCTGCTGCAGTGTTTTTATTTTTTCCTCTTCTCTCTGCTTCCATTTTGCAAAGCAGATCCCAAGTCCAAAACAGTGCATTCATAACTAGAGTGGAAAAATATAAATTATATATATGGTGCAGAGCAAACTGCACCACGCACAATTCCCTGGGCTGTTGCTATCTTCTAAAGACAGGAGAGATGAAAATGAGTGTTTCCTGCTTACCTGCTCAAATGGGTGAACTGTTAACCAACAAAGTTTCGCTTCTCCAGGCTTTGATTTTAAGGGCCTGGCCCCACTTTGCTTATTAAGCACTCTGAGATGGGGGTGGGATATTTCAGGGTGACAGTATCAGTATCAGCTGGCATCTGATATTAATGATGAAATTGATATCTAGAGTGCATGGCATCTTATGTGCAGAAGTTACTGATATCTCAATTACCTTTGCTGCTGAAAGGACCTTTGAGGTTTCTTCCAGAAAAATATTCATGGATGCATTGAGGGAAGGAAGCAATTTTCTGTGGGCAGGAATGAAAATTCAAATTATGTTTAGACATGGACCAGAAATGTGCAAGCATACACAAAGGTTTATTTCTCTCTGTTTCCCCAATAATTCTCCCATGCTGCCCAGCCATGTTTCCAGGCCTGCTCCCAGGAAGCGGGGCTCACCCTGCCCCATGCCAGACACAACCAATCTGTCCCAAGGGACACCTGCTTCATGGACCTTGCAAAATATTCTGGTTTCTTTACTTACAGACGTGTGGATGCATGTATGCATATAAAAATCTGCACAAAACCAGCAGTGGAGATAAAAATGGTGGTACTCCATCAGAGTTATTAAGCAATCTTAGTGAAACAGCTGCTGACAGCTTGCTTTTCATGTCAAGGAATTTTGAAATAATTCTCTTTGTGGCTATTGCTTTTTGACTAGATAGGTCAAAGTTTAATACTTTAGCAGTTTAAAACTTTACACTCCATAAAAAGAGTTGCATAAAATCATCATCAAACTTTCTAATACACTGATTAGTGTTCACTAGTGCAGAAATGCCCCTTTTTCTGAATCCAATGAGCACAGCAAGGCTGGAACTGTACTTCTAAAATCCTTGGTTTTGAATGCAGCCAGATAATACAGCTACAAAAAGTTGGTGCAGTGACAGATATCATTAGCACTGCCATGTGGCTGCAGTCCAGAGCCCTGCTTCTAACACAAACCCTACAGCTCTGTGCATGTGCCCGTGTATACACATGCACATGGATATAAATAAGTTTAGCCAAAGCACATATTAGTGTCAAGTGCATGCACTGCTTCAGTAACCTCTTTGCAAAGGGTGTGCCTCGTGAACAACCTGGAGAACTGCACTTTGTAGTTACAGGAAATTAATGCCGGAGTTTTTAGACTGCTTTCAGCCTACACAAGAATGTAGCAGGAACAGCTGCGCAATTGTTCCCTCAGAAAAGCAACTTGGGGGGAATGGCTGAATACAATCTTTGACTTAAATAGCTGGACATGAGCAGCTTGATACACCAATAATTTATCAAGAGACTTTATTCAGTAAGAGTATCCTACTTCAGCGCTGGAAATGGTTATGCAATTTTTAATGATGAAAGCATTGGGTGTTTTTATATTACTGGTTTCTGTTCAATTCCAGCGTGGCTGCACCCTTTCACTGTTGTGGAATGCAAAATTAAACATGTGATGCAAACAAAGTTTTATTTTGTTGTTTGAATGTAGCACAGAAGATTTAAAAAAAAGGATCTTAAATGCCAGAATGCAGATTACATATAAGCAAGTGTACAGTCATTTTGGATTGAATTAATACCAAAAAAGGCATTTGAAAGCCTTTTGAGATTTGAAAGTTAACAGAATACTAAAATTTACCCTAATAACTTCCCATTGTAACACAGGGAGAGAAAGAAAGGAAGATCAGTCAGCTCAGGACAAATGCACTCCAATTTCTTCCTCATTAGCAATTATTGACATACAGATGCTACCCATTAGTGCCAGCTACATAGATTTCTTGTCACTCCTACAAGCAGATAAAAGAAAAGCACATCAATTATTAAAGTGCTTCCCCTTGTGTGTATTATTTTCCTCTTGTAAGGAGTCGTCGCTCAGTCTCTGAACAACTGAACAGCTTTTCACGCATCCAGCATTTTGATTAGGAATATATGAGTCATGATGGTTCTGGTTCTTAACACAAACCCTTTGACTTCAGAAAAATCTCTTTTATTTCTTTCCCCTCTCAGCCACAGACTGACTTTGAATAGCATGGGTAACTTCTTGTGGATAACACCACTGTTGAAATAACACAGGGTATTGAGCCATAACAGATGAAGATTATAATGCTGAAGAAGAACACCAGGAGACTCATATATGCATACTTTCTCTGTTATTTACTGCAACAGGGCTAAGAAGGGAAGAAACAGAATTGATGTAGCTTGTTTTGCAGCAGGTGGCATGTAAATCTAACTAAATTTCCTTAAAATTCCTCACAAATTTTATTGGCCTTGTTTCAGTAGAGGAGGGAGCACGACTTTTCATCTGAAGTATGTTCCTGACTCTTTAGCTAAATACTTCCTTTCAAAGCTAAAATTACATATTTCAAACATGTCTTTAAGACAGACTGGAGCCAGTTGATAAAATTGGTGTTTTCAGAATTAGGATATCCCAGAAAAATATGGGAATTTAGATTTCCTGAAATTTGATGCATTCTGCACTGTCATGGGGAGTCCATTTATCTCAGTTAGTGAGCAAGGCCTCCAGCTCCCATGCTGGGCTGTCTCTAAACAGCTACTGGGAATAAAATACAGCCCACATGTATTTCTATAACAAAAAAATCATGACCTAGCACATGCATGGCACTACTCCTGTCAAATAGAATTGTCCCACTTTCACATACTCACATTAGCATAGGATTATGCTTGAAATTAACATTTCATTAGATTTGGTAAAGAATGGTTATATTTTTGAAGGCAACTCTGTGTTTCCCTTAGGGTGGAGCACCACTTCTGCATTACAGTTTGCAGGGTGAGCCCTCAGTAAAAGGCACTGGCCTGAAATCACCTGCAGAGTGGCTGTGCAGACTGCACTTAGTGCTCAGGGATAAGCAGAGAAGTGAAAGATTTTTCCGGCATATCAAACCAGCTACCTGCTGTGGCTTAGGAATGAAATGGCATGACTTGAGCATCTCAAGAGAGAGGTCTGCAGGATGAACCATGGCTCCTGACTGCACTAAACCCACCTGCACTGGCTTGCATGCTCAGAGCTCCCCAGGAGCATCCCCCTGCCAGGGGAAGGTGAGCCCTGGGTGCTGGGGTGATGAGAACCTGGCAAGTATCTGTATTATTTATCAGGGTTTGTTTGTTTGACTGATAAACACTTCACAGGAACTCTAATCTTGGTGTATGGACCACTTGGTAAACTCATTGCCTTTTGCACTTGGGAAGTCGGCTTAGGAGGTGAATGCCAGCTATTAAAAGTCACACATTCTCCAAGAGAGTGTTCCTTCATCACAAAATACAGATGTTACTAAATCAAAATGCAACATTTTGTCGACAGTGTCAATATGTTGATACGCTTCTAATGATCATATTTTTGAAAATTGAAATTGAGTGGAAGCAGGACAGAAAACCTTTGGATGGTCTGTAAACTAAAATCTAATGTAATATCAGGGAATATTACCCCAGTTTGATGAAAATGGAATTGAAATACAAGAATTATCTTGGCTGCTGGGATTTCTCCTTCTAGCCAGCTCCACTGCTCCTCTAGAAATTCCATGTGTCCTCAGTCTGTCCAAGCATTGCCTTGAGCAGCAGGGGGCAAACACTGATGGTGATGAAGCAATCATTATGGTTTAAAGCTTTAGAGAGAGCTTGGAACACAAAGATCAGGCAACCACACAAGGAAAAATGAGTGACTCTGGTGCTCCAGGCATCCATGTTTTGCAAAAACACCCCCAGAAGCAGATTTATGGTGATGAGCCAGACCCATGGAGACGCCAGGGTGGGAGCCTGCTAGAGGTGTGCCTGGAAAGCCCTCCCTGTCCATACAGCATTTTAAGACAGTCCCATGAGCCAAAATATTCAGCCTAAGTCCATGAAGAGTTAAAATCACCTGGGTGCAGCCTTCACCTGCTTCAGAGGCTGGTGAGAGCTGAGCCTGGGTTAAAGTGTGTCCTGCTGAGGAGGGATTCCCACCTCCAGACAGGGCTTTCAGAGCCTTGGGGCTCTATGGCCCAACTGTGATCTCTTCCCCTGCACCTCCTCACATGCTTTGTTGGGGAAAAAAGGGCTTTTCCATCTGGGGGAAATCTGAGGCCTCCCCAGACCACAAAGCAGTTGTTTCAGTGCTGAGAAAGGGAGAGAGCTGGGAGAGAGGCAGAGGGCAAGGAGTAACTCCACATTTGCACTCGGGCAAAATGCCACAAATGGCAAAGCTGGCTCTTTTTCATCAAAGCAAAGATGAAAGAAGGTGGTCTCTGCTGCAGCCCAGTATTAGGAGGTTCCCATAGGGGTTCAGCCTAGCTTAGGCAAACTTAGTGTACCTGTACACAGCTGTGCAGTACAACACCCCTCTGTCACTCATTAAGTTATTTCTGACAACCAGCTTGCAACTGGTTTGCAACTTCTGGGACTAGAAAAAATGGCAAACTCTGTTGTTAGCTCTGTTTTTCTCCTCCAGCATGGGTGTCCTGTCCCTTAGGCTTGGTGGTAGTTTGGTGGGAGCTGACTGTTCCAGAAGTGTCCTGAGCACAGGCACTTCATCTCCAGCCTCTGCCTTTAAAGCAGCAGGTCAGCTTTCCTTCTAGACCAACTAGACTAGAACTAGACTACTGGGCTAGTCTAACTGTTCAGCTGGCAAGCAGAGGCTGTGCCAGTTCACTGCTTTTCTGAAGGAGAATGTGAGTATGTGTGCTGTGTGCTACAGAGGCTCCAAGTGAGGGTATTTGACCTGGCGGACACATTGACATGCATTTTCACAAGAGAATGGTTGTTTGTTTTTCTTTCTTTGGGGAGGGGTGCTGAAGGAGGAGAACTCTTTCAGGCATTCAGGAGAGGCAGTAGAAATTTGCATGAATGTTTTCTGCTGGGATGGTGGTTAAGGATCTAGTTAGGAAATACAGAAGATGCTACATCTTTCCCAAGGGCTCCTCCCCTCCTCCCCCAAAGGGAGGATTCTCCTTATCTGCAGAAATACTTGGAAGCTGTAGCTTGTCCCAGGGTCTGTGAGCAAGAGCACTTGCACTGCAGAGCACATTTCTGAACAGTCTTATTCCATGATGTTTACAGTAATTTAAGGCATGCAAAAACAACCAGTACGTTTTTATTCCTCCTCTTCTCCATCCCTCATAACATCTGCAATATTTCCAACATATTTTGTGTTAACCCATCAGTATTTAGAAGCCACAATTGCATTTAACAATGTCTGGAGCCTTCTCTTGCTACAGACCTGTTATGCAGGCAGTAATTTAGAGGGTGGGGCCCCCTTCCCTTCCTTTGTCATTCAGTCTGCAAACTGAATGCTCAGTGTGCCCTCCCAAAAACCTGGCGAGTGCCCAGTCTCTCATCATCATATTTAGTTGCTTCTCTGTTATTTCTTTCCTTACAGACTGTGATCAGCTCCCTCACCACACACTAGTGGTTTCCACAATTAAATTAAATTGTAACATTAAGGATTACCTTACAGATCTCTAAAACTCACATAAAGATGGTCAAGATCCCCCAAATGTTTTCTTCCTTGTGGAAAAGGAACTCTGGGGCAGAGGAATGGGCTCCTGACCAATGCCAGGTGCTGGGCATGGGCAGGTTAATATGCCCAGGATCAGGTCCCTGAAGGAGTCCTGGGTTTCAGGGAGCAGCTGAAGTCACCGTTGAGTCAGCAGGGCACACAGGGACTGCTCAGAGCTGCTCTCTGCTCCTGCACACCATCTGTCAATCACACAGATTGCTTTGGGAAGAAAAGCAAGCCCTTGCTCAGAGGACTCCAAACTAGGCTCGGTAAAATGGCTGTGACCCCTGAGGAATCACAACAAATTCCAAGAAGACTTTGGGAAGTACAGTGCTATCTCCATCACAAAAATCAGGGAGTGTTTCAGAGAGCTGCCAATGGCTGATTTATCTCAGGCAGCTTTTCCAGGTGGGAACCCCCAGCACCACATCACTGCTCTCAGCACTCTTTGTAAGTTTTTCAAGTTTCCACCACTTCTCTCCTTGGGAGAACTCAGGCTCATCCCCACCAGCTATTATGAAGGCATGAAATTAGGTTTGGAGAGATATTTGAAAGGTTTAGGCCCAAAATTCCCTCATAAATCCATGGGCACTACATGCAAACTTGGCATTTCATGTGATTCTCACCTGTCTTACAAATAAATATACACTTACACTCCTGCCCTTTGTGATGTGCTCTTTGTGGATCTGCAGGACATGCTTTGCAATCACACAGTGCACCCAGAACACTTCCCAGTGACTAACACAGTTTCTGTGAAAATGGTAAAATCCTTGCTGCTGAACCAGAAGGCAAAAACTCCTGCAGCCAGACAACTTGCCCGAAGAGTCTGCTGAGGAAATAAAGAAAAAAAGAAATAAAAGCACAGACACACAAAAAGACCTGCATAAAACATTTGAACATCTGTGTAATAAATAAATAAAACTCAAAAGTCTAAAGTGGTGACAGCAAGCTGAGCTTCTCAGGTTGTGCTTGGCCATGCGATTATGAAGGACCTGACTTCAGGTTAAACTTATAATTAGCACATCTCCCACTCACGCTTCGGGAGCATGACCCAGATTCTTTTAAATCAAGTGGAGCCTTTCCATTCAGTCTGATGAATTAGGATCCAACTCTGAAAAAGCTCAGAAATATCTTTATCCCCCTGACCCATCAGTAAAAATTGTGGCTGGGTCAGGTTGGTTGTGCTCCTTAGCCCGGCAGACTGAGCTCTGTGCTGTGTGGCTGGTGAGATTTGCTGGGTGAGGCCCCACCAGCAAGCACTTGTGGGGCATGGGAAGCACCAGGCATTAGTCGTACTTTGGCCCAGCACAATTGCTCAGATAAATGTATTTATGTTTGCACTAATTAAAACTATGTGAATGTTTAGTATTTCCTCTAGTGAAACATTGCTAGATATGACTCAGCAATAAGTCACACACAGAGCCACGGGTGCAGAATTATTCAGAATTTATGTGTGAGAGACTGAGGCACATCAAGATTAAACCAAAACCAGTTCCCAGCGCTGTGGGTGTGTAATCCGAAATGCCAAGGAGCTCTTCTTTCAGAGCACCCAGCACACCACTGTATTTCATGTATTCAAACCTCACTGACAGCTGTGAGCGCTGGGCACGTCCATAAATCAGACCTGTGCTCTCTGCTCCAGCATGAGGTGAGCAGGAACATGGCATTAGTGACCATTTGGGAAAACCTGGGCTCCCACAGTTGCTCCACAGACCAATTCTTCTCCCTTCAAGAGCTGCTCTGCAGCTGAAGCACAGATGCAATCTGGTTCCCAGCAGAACCTTTCAAGCTAGCAACCTGAAATTGTCCTTGATCTTCCTGGAATGGTATACTTTACCATGTTCAATATCTTCAACAGGTGAAGCTGGGTTATTCTGATAAACAGCTTATTGGAAACACATATGTCATAAAATACAAGGTGCTCAGACACCTCATAACTAGATCTCTAGCAAGAAGTATACTTGCCATAATTAAAACTTGATATTTCACCAATTGCTTGGAGATGCTCTGCAATGTCAATAGCCCCACACACAAACATTTCTGGTACAAGCAGCCTGTCTTTGGGATGCCAAATCTGTCATTTTCTACAGCTCTTTGTCTCAAATCAGAGACTCCCAGGTTCATCTTGTTGCTGTGACAGTCAGCTGGCCTTCTGACACCCATATGACTTAGGCATGATATTGCAATCTTTGTGCTGGAGGCATGTGGACCCCGTGGAAAGGACTTTGAGAAGGAAACTATTATTTCCTGCATCTGTCATAAATTCCAAATGGTATATTGAGGCATAACTGTTCAAAACCAAACAGTGCATTGATGAAATGGAAACGATTTAGCTGGGAAATCTCATCTAAACTGTTTGATTAATCTTAGTGCTGCCAACTCTTTGATGTTTATCATGAGCCTCTGAAGAATTGTTTTAAATTTTTTTTCCTAAAGCCAGGTTTCTTGGGTCATTTTGGTGGCTGTCAAAATGTCTATGCACTGTCCATTTTCACCCAGTCAGCAACATATGGGGCTTGTTATGCCACTGGAGAGGGGAGATTTCTTTGCAAAGATGTTTTGGCCAGGTATTAAAACATCCAAGGCTTAGGGAGAAGCATCATGTGGCAAAGTGTGAGAGAATATGCAATATCTGGAACAGATATGGCAGACTGAGGTATACGGTGCTCACATATGTAGGATGGAGAATAATATTTTTCTAACAAAAGCTCTCTTTTTAAACACCAACCACATTTCTTCATGTTTTCATTTTGAGTCATTTAATGAAAAAATTGGAAAACTCCAGGGAAAGCATCTAATCTGCTCACAATTTTTCACAGGAGGAGTGTTTGTTTTCTCAGCATACTCCTCTCCTACAATTATCTGGTTTCTCCAGATCTTTGGGGAGCATGCTGGCACACAAAGGAGCTGTAGAGTTTTTTTGCTGTCCTTTACTATTCCCTGCCCACTTTGATGTCCAATGAAGTGGGAGGAGTAAGAAGACAGCTCTTCACTATTCTCCCACTACACTGGAAAGAGAAAACCGCTGAAAACTGAGCAGATGACTCATTTTTGTTGGAGCATAGTGAGTCTCTCTCCCTACTGTAAGAGTTTTCCTGCTCAGGCCAATCAAAACCCAACCAACTCCAGCAAGGATCCAGCACCATTTTGGGCTTTGGGGATGCAGAGAGCTCATCAGACCCCGGGCAAGAGCATCTCCCTGCTTCATTCTGCCAGTGGGATTTCAGCAGGATAAAGCCAGCTCCTGAAGCAGCACATGTGCTGCTGTGCCATGTCCCTCATTCCCAAGGTCAGGTGTCCCTGCAGAGGCATGGAGGCAGAGGAGTACCCCAAGATGCATGAGAAAACTCCCTGCTCTGGCTATGAGACAAAGGCAGCCAGGGGCTGAACATCTCTGTTTTGTCCAAGGGGAAGGTACAGGATTAGAAAATACTTGTTTGTGCTAAACTGATTTTATTTTCTCCCACAGAAATGTGCTCAGAGTTAAGCACATGCATTTGCTTCCTTTTCCTAATTAAGTTCAGCAGCTGGGTTATCCTAGATAATGGTGTAAAATCTTTAAAGATTTCCTTGTTCTGAGATGATTGCCCAATTGACAAGCTGCCTTGTTAATTAAGCTGCCTTGAGGGACAGTGGAGAACCGAAGGCAAGTTTTAATGGGGTATTTTAATGTCACACAAAGAGTGAGACAAGGCTGCAGCAGGAGTCCATCCCAGCACGGCCCCCAAGCCCATCCAAACACGGTCCATGCCACCTGGAGTGCCTTCCCAGAACAATCCCAAATTGACTGTTTGTAGAGAAGGGCCAGCACAGGGAGATCAAGTTTATTTTCCACTGCTTGACACAGTGCCTTGCCCCAGGCCAACCTGCTCCCCAGTCAGTCCTGGAGAATGCCAAGGAGTGAACACAGCTGGGCAGGCACCCTCCACTGCAGCTGCAGCAGCTTGGTCTTGTTCTCCTGTGCAAGCTCACTTGTTACCTGCAATGAGGCCCAGACCTGTCCTCTCAACAGTTCATAGCATCTCATGAGCCCATGTGCTCAAATTTCTGTGTTGATCCAGTATCTAATATCTATAAAAGGTAAAAATCAGCAGGAGTGCGAATTACTCACTGAACTCAGACTATGGTCAGAGATAGTCCTAGGCTCTTGCCTAGAGAGATTAACTTTAGTTCAGTAAGAGGTTATTAGATCCCTGTTTCTCCTTCCATTATTTCCCAAAACCACATACCACAACTGAATTATTTTCCTTGTCTAAATTCTCTGGCTACTGATGATGTTTGGCTGCCTTGTCTGTACTTTCAAGGCCTTATGCTAAATTTAGACAAAGAGGAGATTCTTCTCCTCTGGACCTTCATTTTGTGGTTTACTCATTGAATGCTGGAGGCATGTGAGTGAAAATCTCATTTTCTGCACAGCCTAGTGGGTTATGGCTGAAAAAACTGATTTCTTCTTGCTACCTACTAGACTTCCACATGCCCTTCATGTGAAGGGCACATGCCTTGTCCCCTGAGGGATGCTGCTGTGGGTTTCCAAAGACTCAGGATCACCTCTTTCTTTTCCACATGTTACCTAAGGCAAGCACTTCTTAAAATTTCTCTCTTCGTCTGTGTATGGGGATCTCAAGAGATCTTAAATAAATGATGTCTCTGCTGCAGTGCTCCCTGGAGACACTTCCTCTGAGACCTCTCTGGCCTTTCTTCAGTTCTTCAGGTCCCGCCCATCTGCTGCTGCCTTCCTTGTTCTGCCCATCAGCAAGTCTTGGGAAAATACCTTGATTTTTAGCCAGAGAGGAAAGAGGGGGCATCAGAAAATGAATTGTACAAATTCATGAGAGTAAGGTTTTTGCATCTGAATACTCATGAAGTAGAAATGCAAAGGAATTTTCTGTTCACAATAAAGATCGTGAGAAAATTCTTTGTACTTATTAACAGAAAGCATCTACTATTTTATGCACCTGTAATAAAGGTGTGTTTCTCCATTTATTATGTGACAAACATGGAATTCTACCAAGTATCCAATGATGACGCAAACTACAATAGTGAAATATGATCCACTTGTCCATGTCACTGAGACCTCAGAAGGGAATTGCAGCCTTCAGCAGGGTTCATTTGAGGTATACTACTTTAGGTAATAGGGCTGGACAATCTCATTAAGATTTGTTTCCGCCCCTTTTAAACACGGGTTCAAAAGTACAGCTGGAGCTTTATCTTTGGCTTATGGAAGAGATTGGAAAAAGAAGTAAACAGAAAGCACTCAGCTGCTCCATGGGCCTGGCCATGAGACTGCAGCATAGAGCAGACAGGCTTGTGCCCAGGCTTGGAGGCTGAGGAAATTGGAACAAACTTTTAATCTTTATTATATTGCAAGTGCTTTTTTTTTTGTCTTTTTCCCCCTCCCAGGAAATTAAGGAGATATTGCATCATTCTATGAGGAAGAGGGAGGCACAAAACCAATCTTTTCTAATGCAGTTCACCATGTTCACTGGATTTCTTCCAGACCTGAATTTGTCCGCACCCATTAGGGAAATGTCTGGGTTAGGAAAAATACATTTTCAAACATTTCAGCTTGAATTGCAGATTCCCTAAGTAGACTTAGATGTTTACAAAGCTCCCAGCACATCAGGCTTGTCCTCCTGCAGACCATAATATGTGATGACAGTAATCCTTCTATCACACTCCAAATTCTTCTTCTTGCTTCTGTTGAAGCCATCCAGACTGTGAGTTATTTGGAAGCATTTTTCTCTTCTTTTTCACTCTAAAAGAAGCAGAGGATGTTTCCACCTGGGAGAAGAGAATTTGCTAGATAGTAAATGCAGAAACCACCAATAATTGTGGTAGTATCTTTCTGGTGACAGTGAATAGATGCACCCAGATGCACCAAATGCTGGAGGCTGATTGTCACTACCCAAACAGACTCCTGGTGATCATGCCCTGAAGCCCAGGGCCTTTTGGGATCAGATACCCTGTAATCCACAGGCAAAGCTCAAGCTGCCAGCATAGTCCAGCTCTTCCTACTGCAGGCAGCACCTTCAGGCTCATCCAGGTGAGAGGGTGGGCTGCAGACTGCAGGACCAGCTCCAAGGGGAGCCTTCAGCTGGCAGATGATGCAAACAGCAGAGGACATGACCTCAAACATGTCCTTGGTGTTGCTTCCACATGCAAGCTAGCTGGGGCCTTTGGTCTGGCAGTGGATTTTCTTCTTTGGACACTGCACTCCCACCCTTCTCCGATTTGGACCATCCTTTGTGGTCTACCCAAATCCAGAGTAAAGGAGTACATCCAGAGGCCCCTAGAGAATACCAAGGCAGGGAAAGGCATTTGGCTCTCTCCTGCACTTTCTGTGAGAGTCAGCTGAGAAGTAGAACCAGCATTGCTATTCCTTAAGTTTGATTTCCTTGGCACTTGTTAGATGCACAGAAACCTACAATCAACACTGCCATGTAGACAGGACTAAAATCTGAATGTTTGGAAGAAAAATAAAGGAGTGAATAGAAAGAAAAATGGAGCGGGCAGTTCTAAGCACCCATCACCATAGTATCAAGACACTGTTTACAAAACTTCTTTGTTGAGAAGTTTCCACATGCTCTTTCTTTCAATTTCAGTTAAACTCAACATAGTCACTGCTCTGGATTTAAACTGTGCCCTGAAAGGACTGTAATCTAAACATGGAAACATTTAAGTCATGTGCTAAAAGAAGAAAATGAAGCTGCATCCAGTGCTGTGTGAGGACCCCTGGGCTGATCCTGGTGGACCTTCAGTGGCCCCATTAACAGCCAGGGAAAAACCTCTTTCAAGCCCCAGAGCTGGCACCCTGGAATGAGAACCCAGACATGCCATTGCTTAGTGGAAAAACTCTCCTCCAAACCCCAAAGCTGTTGTCCCTAGGTAAAAACCTGCTTGCAAGCCCCAGAGTTGCCATCCTGGGGTGGAAATCATTCTGCAAGCCCCAGAGTTGCTGTCTTGGAAGTCCAAGGCTGGGCCAAAGGTAACAAGAGCTGCCCAGGCAGCCTGGTGAGCTAGGACATAACATCCCCCCTAGGTCCCTCAATCTCTGCCTGGCACATCTCTGCGCTGTCCTCTCCTGTGTGATCTAGGTGTGCTCCAGCCCAACAGCACCAGAATAAAGCCTCATCTATTTCCAGTGGCTGAGTTGTGTGAAATGCAGCTCAGACTCTGGCATGACGAGGGGAAAATTATTTAGGTAGCCAAACTTAGTTTTGTTTAATTTGGAGTTATTAAGAATATTTATATTTTTAAACACAATGTTTAACCTGACAGCATCCCATTAAAATGCTTTATATAAGCTTATTAGGAGCTTTTGTGCAGTACTATATTTATTGCAATTAGCAAATATTAGTGGCTCAGACAAACTGCAAGATATTTTTTCTGCCCTGCTCCTATTTTGTTTCTCATACCCTGGCCTGCCATAACCTAAGCCTAGCCTAGATTAGATCCTTTCACATATCAGCCTTTCTGCCTGACAAGCCTTAAATAAAGAGAAATAAAAAAAGGGAAAATTAATGTAAAATTAACCATTAGGAACCTCTGAGAAATCAAAAGAGCCTTTTAGATTAAGTCTCTCACCACTGTCAAGGCTAGTAGCAGTGCCAGTGGCTTTAGTGGCACTAAGTTACTTAATTCTAGTAAGATTCAAAATCATTTGTAGCTATGAGCTTATCCAGAGTAAATCCTCATCCTCCCAGGTCCTTTGTTTGCCATCTCTTGACAACCTATGTTGCATGTAAATGAGGTCATAAAACATGTGAAGGAGGAATATATTTTCATTTGTATTGAAGTTTCATCCGTGCAAATGCTACTGTGCAAATACTAGTAATGAATAGTATTAGTAGTTAATTAACTCAATCCTTATTTGAGCTTTGTTTTGGGAGTTTTGTGCCCTTATACAGACATGAAATATGTGAAATGAAAGGAAGGTTTCCCTGAATAAGGACAGAGACCAATTTTAAGAGATACTGGGACCTCACTCCTGTCAATGGCAAAGGGTGGCCCAGTTGGCCTGTGTTCCAATCAGGATGGATCTCACAGGATGGCTGGAATTTAGTCTCTGATGTCTTTCATGGTCTGTGAGAAAATCACGGGCTGCAAAGTCACTTTAACCCCACACCCTGTTCAGAATCCCAGGGAGGTGCAAATGTTTGGGTACCTGAGTCTCAAATCCTACCACCTGTGCTGGAACTCCGATAAAAGTGTGAGTTCAGACCTTTCAGGTGAACTTGACTCTTCTGTGTGTACACTCAAATACCTGAGCCTTGACACTGATGAGCAGATAAGCGCTGGTGCTTATCCTGCAGCTTCCTGAGAGGATTCAGTCCTCTGGCAGAGGGCATCCTGCCTGCCTGCCTGGGTGTTGTGCACAGAAGGTGTGGAGATGCACTCAGGAAGCAGTGTGGAATCACTGCTGGACTCTCCACAACCAGCCTTGACCTTTACTCTGGCAATGCCACGAGGCTGTGCTGGGAAGGGCTGCTGGGCCCCTGTCATCTCTGGGAGTGATGATGCCTAGATAAAAAGACCAACCTTTTTGAGGCTGTTAGAGGTTTTTTACTTTTTCTGGAAAGGGGGAGAATAAAAGTGTCTATGAAGTTCATTTACTCAAGTTAGACAAAAAGGCATCCAATCATCTTCTTAATTTGAATAGACTTACTGTAAATGTGCCAAGTGTGCGGAGTTGCAGTCAGTAAAATGATTTTTCATTTATTGCAAGCAGCAAAACTATCTCACAAGGTTCAGAGATCAGTTTAGAGACTTCATTTTGTGGGCTTGGGTAATGAAGGTGCTGGTTTAAAGAGCCATTCTTCAGCTATTAATTTTCTATATTTAAGGACTCAACTCAGATATTTTCTAATTCTGCTCTTTTCTATTGGAGTTGGTTGGGTCACTGCTTCTCTTCCCAGCTGTTGCTGCCCATTCCTCCTGATGCCCTCCAGGGGGACAGCCTGCTACTTCACCACTTGGGAATAAATCCCAGTGAGTCTCTTGCAGATGATGTACTCCAAGTGCTCATCACTGGATAAGCACGACCTCTAAAGGACATCGAACTATGATGTGTGCCATTGTTACCAGTAGAAATTATCAGCTGCAGGATGTCTGGAGGTGGTTAGCATTCCTGTCTGGAAATATTCATGTTGAGTCTCTCTCGTTCCTCATTTTTCACGGATTTCAGGGAGCTCAGTTTGGACCTACTGTTTGGGCTGAACTCGTACTCCTAAAATCTCAAGGTCTCATCTATTATTTTTCTTGGAAGATTTTTAATCCAGAAATGCATCAGCTGACAAGTGTATCTTTGTCTTGTTGTGCCTTTTACAAATGTAATCTTTATGGCATGTACTAGCTGAACTGAAAAACATCACTGATACCTCCTTCCACTGCCTTTCCAGGAACTGATTTAGGACACATTCTCAAGATTAATGCCTTGGCTGATGGTGAGGAGCATTAAGAGTGGGACCAAGATAGGGTCAGATTACATGAAAGGAGAAACACTAGCTGCAAAATCCTCTGCTATGCAGAAGAGAGAAGAATATCTCGTGGATTAATTTATCATCATTCCATTGGAGATGGAGCCAGCTACAGCACTACAAACTAGTGTCTGTATTCCAGCTGTTTACTGTGATCTTGCACTAGTTGGTTTAGAGAAAATTTAAAAGAAGGATAAATACTGCCTATTAGCTCTGTTGCCAAAGAAAATGCAAGAGGTATTATTTTCAGCTGCTTACTCATTAAGAGGGAACTGCAGCACTTGAGTCTTGCTTTGCTTTTTGGCTGCTGGGAGCCAACAGTTTTCCTCTCTGAGTGTGAAATTGTGCCCACCCAGCTCTTGAAGGAAAACAGGGATAAATCACAAGTTTTCCAAAGTTACCTTGCTAAAATAATATGTGTAGTCTAAGCTTGTGCAATCATAAACATGCTGTTGGAAGGGGAAGTGTTTGGGGAAACTTTTACAAATTGGAAGACAAATATGCTGGTATCTCTAGTTGCGTTCCAGTAAGGACATGTAGTATTATGTGCAGATTGCCGGAAGACATCACTGCCTTTGCCAGTGGAAACAGTGTCTCCTAACAAAGACAGATTGTGCCTACAGGGAAAAATAAAAGAGGTGACTGCCAAACAATACCAGTGAATGTATCGAGAAAATACTGTTTACTTATTTTTAAAAATCATGTAAAACATAAAAATCTGGTTACGTGGCTTGTCAGAACAGAAGAGGCTGAATTGTTGGTAAGCAAGATTCCTTCCAAACCAAGCAATTTTTTTTACAAGCTCTTCCTATTGGAGCAGATATAAGAAAGATCATTGGGCAACTAAAGAAGCATCTTGTTCCATCATTCTTCCTAATGTTGTTAGTGGTGGGTAGAGTTTGCATATAAAAAATAAAGGATACTTCCAGAAATATAGTGATATTATAACAGATAGTAAAAAATCCAACAGCTTCAAACACAGCCCATTTCAGTTTCAAAGTGCCTATCAGTCAGCTCAGTTACACATTCATAAATCATCACTTGAACTACAAGGATGTCACCAAAGAGCCCAATTTAATTTCCTCCAGTCCATGACAATTTACAAGACTCTGATTTAAAACCTGGTCATCCTCCTAAGTGCCCATTTTTGGGGGCTGGGCATTTAAATCACATGAAGCTTTCCTTCTCACATGAAGCCTTCCTTAGCTGCACTTCTAGAAATCATTCAGTGCAATTATTTATTACTTGCATAAACCAGAGCAATGCAAAGAGTGAAGTTTAGCAGCATACTTATGTTTCTGTTATTATTCTAACATATCTAACCTAAGAAAAAGAAAATTCCTTGCTTATTTTATTATTATTTTTAATTTGGGGGGTGGGGGCTGAGGTTTTTTTTATTTTTTTACAATGCTGTATGCTCCCAGGGAAATAATAGACAATGATTTATTTATGAAATTCCTACAGCAGCAGGAAATCATGCTTGGGTCTTGCTGCCATGAAGGGAGATAAACAAACTAACATATTTAGCTAAAGAACATATATATAAACCATAGGCAAACAGCCTGAACAAGACTGGAGAGACACACAAGCTGGCACGGGAGATACTGAGACAGAGAACAGAATGTTTAGATAGAAGCACTTATGGGTACTCCTCACCAACAAATGAATCATTCAGGGCATAAGTGGCTATTTTTAGCAGCAATGTTTCTGTTACTTTTGCCTTTTACATTGAGAAAACTGTGAAGCACTAGGTAGGAGATGCTAAAAATCCATACAGAACAACGCTGGGCTTCCCTGCACAGATGGGCAGGACTCAGAGTGCCTTTGGCATAGAGAGAGAGAGAGAGAGACAGGTAGATATAGATAGATGGATAGATCATGAGAGGTGTCTCCATGGAGTAGTAGTACATTCTCCCAGCAGGTATCATCACCAAGGGGGTGGAATGGGAGTCCTCAGGCACCCTGTGTGCTGACAGCCTCCACTTCCACCTTCCCCTCAGCTCCTCTGGGAGGATCAGGGAGATTGCATCTTCTGATATCCTAATCATTGCTCTGGGCAAAATCCTTTTACTTCAGCTGTAAGGATCATGATTTAATCCAACAATTTAGCCCAATAATGGAAACCAGCTGGTAACACTATATTTGGTTTTGTCATTATGTTCACCACTTGGAAGTAAAGGGCTGCAAAGCCCCTTTGATTTGTGGCAGGGCATTCCATTAACACATCTATAAAAACAGCCAAGATGTTTCCATTGACAGCACTTAACAATTTTCTCTATTACTTCGATGACTATTCACTTTGAATGGAAAGTGCTTTTCCGCACCATTGAAGCACAGCTAGTACATAACCTTGGAGCACTCTGAAGTGCTGAGATGCTACCAGAAGTAACACTTAGGAGATCACATCTCCTCTTTGGCACTGCCCCATGCAGCTCCCTGCCTGCAGCACGCCTGTGTCAGCCACCTTCCCCTTTTGCATGATTACCAAGTCGATTTTGCATTCAATTCCTTGTATGAAATTGGTGCTAAAATCTATGCAGGTCTAAGCCTGCTTCCCAAGCTTTTATTGGATGGCAAAAACAGTGTGTGCTTCTCTGGCAGTGGGGAATATAGATAGAGACTGTAAGTTGAGAGGCTGATGTTCAAATCCAGCAGATCAGCATAAAGCCCTCGGGATATTATTCTTGCTGCAATTACAAGTAACAGCTAAAGAAAGGGTAGAAGGCTCACATAGCGAATAGAAATGTTTCTCTTCTTTTGCTTGTATGATCACTGCAGACAAGGATAAATAGTTGTTACTGTAAAGCTCTCAGTGAAAAATTGATCCCCATTTGTGTCTATAGCTGCCTCCAGCTTTTCCTTATGGGAGGCAATAGTGGGTCATCAATGTGGCTATTTGCTGCAAAATAAATCCTGATTCAAGAGTCTCCTTGAGTGACCTTTGCTTATAAGCACAAGCGTTTCTCATGCAGAGAGCCCCAGTGATGATGCTAATAGGTAGATGGTAGAGACAATTTCACTGTGACTGTTAGAGACTGGAGATGAGGAACAAAAGCTCCTTTCTGAGAGCTGCTCATCCATCTCCAATGCTCTCGCTTCACCTCGTGTGGGACTGACTGCTTAGAAAAACCAACACTGCCATCTTTTACCACGTGCGCAGGATCACAGCCTTAGCATACACAAAGCATCAATCACTGCAGCTGATCCCATTAATGCTGAAGACACAGGCTCGCACTTACTCTGGACGAGCTGCAGAAAAGGCTTCTGTATGAGAGGATTATGGCTACTGTTCAGATGCTCAACGTTTCCTAGTTAAAATATTTCACAGTGAAGCAATAGCACCATTGAGCTTGCAATGTATCAGCATCTGTTTTATTTCTTCTGTTAAAGTATTCCTAAAGTTTTCAGGGTTCTGTAAAGCTGCGATGAAATAAAAACTAACTGTTGCTGTTCTTGAATTTTACAAAACTACTTACTTAAGAAATAGATGAAAAAATCTTAGCCTCAGTTGAGCAATATAATCAGACTACCAACTCAAAATGTAGATCTCTGGTTGCCCAACTCATGCCTCTCTGAGCATGCTTGTATGCAAACACAAAGTCAGTCCGACATAAATTAGATGAACTCTGTTATCTTGCATCAAAATATTTTCCCAGTTCTGTGTGTTTACAAATATATCTAATTCATGCATTTCTGAGTGTATAGTGCATATTGCTCTGAGTTGAAGCAGGTGTAGCAGCTCTTCTCCTATTTAAATCAGAGATGCTGCTGCATATTTCAGTGAATAGAAAAGGTGTTTCTCCAGGTGGTGCCAGGTTTGAGAAAAAATGTGAGAAATTCAGAGGAGGCATCCAACACAAGCCCTCCAAATGACAATCTTTTAGGGGAGGACACGTACTCTCCCTTTCCAGTGACCTTGCTATCCTAAGCATCTTCTTATGACATCACCTTAATGCTGTGGCTTAAAAACAGCTTAATTAATTTAGTGTCTATGCATTGCTGTCTGCTGCCATTGTAACATCCACATAAACAAAAAGAGGAGAGGGCACTCAGCTGCCTCTCATGCAGAGCCCTTTGAGCCCCGGACCTAACCCACCAGCTGCTCCAGGGGCATCGCTGAGGAACATGAAGTCCATCCCTGAGGAACCAGCCCAGGCAGACCACAGTGGAGCACCAGAGTTCTGTGCAGGTCATTTGTTTCTTCCATTACTTAATTCCACATTGCTGTTGAAATGATGATTGCCTTATATTTTATAACAGCTGGGATTTTAACTTAATTTACAGAGTAATTAATTTTCTTTAATTGTGATGGGGGCTTGCTGTTAAGTAGTAAGTAGACAGGGATAGTACAATGATGATTTCATTGTCTGGATGCACTGTTCATTCCTGTATAATCTGATTTTAAATACTGTAATACAGCAAGAAGAATTGTTTTGACCACATGTTCTTTATAAGTGTTATCTGTTCATGGTAGCTAGTTTTGTCTGAGTGTAGAACAGAAAATAGCCTGCCTTTTCCCCAGTACAGGCTAGAAAGTTGACAAGTGGCTGTTAAAAAAAAAAAAAAAAAGGACTACAATTCTAAAGCAAGCTATAATGCCATTAATGGTTTAAGTTACTTCAATAAAAAAGGATTTGTTGCTTACTAGCTTGACATTATATATAACTAGTTTCAGTCAGTAAGGAAAAAAACCCACAATTATATTGATAGAATATCAATATAGTTAATTTAAATATATTTCATTTTCTTAAGTGGTAGACTTATAGATCTTTTTTATTTTACCTGTTAAGAAAAGTAATCCACATCTGAGATCTAGACAAGACAATCCAAGACTGGAGTTCCTGCAGAGACTAATCTATGTAGCTTACATTTGGCAGCATACCCCTCAAACCAGATTTGAAGCAGAAGGATGTGTTGAATTTCTACTCCACACTCGAAGCACCAGCTCTCCTGTACCAGGGTACAGTGACCTGTCAGGAAATGGCAGTGGCTTGGTGGTTTGCAGATGTGATCCTGGGAGGTGCTGTCAGTGACTGCTGTGTACTGCTGGTGCCCTCAGTTGTCCTTCCTTTCGCAGCAGTGGAGCCCACAAAGCTGCCCCAGCCTGGCAATGCCAGCAGCAAAGAGGCTTTATTTGTGTTATAGATCAAACCTGGGCCCTGCACAGGGAGAACAGGTTCAAAGGTGTCCTTCTGACAGCCCCACTGCTGCATTTCATAGCATGAGACTCAATACCTGTGAGCAGCCAAGACAGCCCAGGTAGAAAGATGCTTTTGGAGCTGAGAATTACTCAGTGAGACCTTGTTATGCTTGATCACGTGGAATAGGCACACTGAGGATTGAAGAGATCCGTGGAAGAGCCAAGACGTTTCATCCTGGCACATGCCAAGCATAGAGCTCCATCAGACAGCCAGGAGCTATTGAGAGACAGAAGTACCCACTGAGTTCTCCGCAGCTATCTGAAGCTATCCAGCTGAGAGGTTGAATGCCAGGGTTTGTAGAAGATAAGATATTTTTATTTTTTAACGAAAGTAGCTCATAATAGACGGTGTGATGAATCCATCCTCATGGGTTCTTCTGTGCTCAAAATGGAGAGGTGAGATAGCTAAGAACCACTACTTCTGTCATATTGCTGGAGTTTGCCTTGCCCAGGATGCATGGAATGGGAATGCCCAGCGTGCAGGGGACCCATGGGAGGTGGTGACAGTGGCTTTTGGAGGTACCACAAAGCTGTGCAGGTCATGCTGGATTGCCTCCTGCACATTTTCTGGTGTCGACACTGAGCCATGCGTGCACTCAGGCACTTATCTGGCTTTTATTGCATACTGATGTTCTCCTCTTGGCCATGTCACCCTCAAGATGTTTTTCCATCTCCTCTAATCAGATTAACCAGCTGCTCATGCTTTAAGGACACTAACTCTGTGGGATGTACTTCAGACCATGGTCTGTCTCATCTTCCTATTTACTCCCTTGACAGCTGTGTGCCTGAAGCAAGGGGATTGTATCTGTCTTGAATTGCTGGGGCACCAAAATTCCCTTTTCTGTTTTCTGAGCACTGTGTTCCCTCCAAAACAGGGCTCAAGGTGGTAACTTCCCTAGGGACCTGGCAGGGACAGACCCGTGCTACCTGTTTCAAGCTGGTATTATCTTCCAAGATATTTTAAGGGATGATGTTTTTACATCCCTCAGGGTGACACTGGGCACTGTGGGATGGTAGCAAGTGATTGAGATGGTACCTCTGAAGCTGCCACTGCAGCTGAATCTCCTTGCTTCTTTGCAAGAACATGGTGAGGAGCTACTTTGTTGTTAATTTGCTGGAAGTAGGAAGTAAAATGGGTATGTGAAAACGGCATATCTCTGGTGATGTAAGCCAAATTTTTAATTTGTGTCTCCACAATCCATATACATACCAGTAAATGTCTATGCAAGGCAAGGAGTAAATATTTCCATTGTTGTGCTTGCAGTCTGAAACAAAGACTCCAGTATTGCTCTGAATAGTATCAAATATATTCAAACCAGAACATAAAAGACTTTTCAATAAAAATATTCATTTCAAGGTGCCTGTAACTCTGCTCCTAAAACACACCCAGAGTTAATTTGCCAGTGAAATCAGCAGTGCCGTGCCTATCAGATGATTAGCAAAGAGCTAACGCTGTTTACAAGACAAAGTCTGGACTCCACTCAGCTTCACAGTGCTTAGAAGCAGTTGCCATCATTGCATTTTTTATGATATTCTCTGAGATTTTTAAGATTTACAACTGGATTTGTGAAGCACTAGTTACTGTGACTATGCATATATCTTCCCTCATAAATTATTTCTGGAACTCAAATTTTAAGTAAGGCAACAAAGATACATGAACTAGATGAGCTGTAATTGTTGATGTGCAGTTATTTTTAATGAAATAACTTGAGTTTTGAATCACAGGTGTTTTTACTGTGGGGCTTATCACATTATTAAAGTATTGATTTTGTTCCCCTGAACAATAAATAGGGTTTTTCATACAAGTTTATTTGCATAAAGCTAATATCTGTGATGCTGTGTTTGTTGCTATATTGAGATAAGGTATCTGTACCCACCTCCTATCTTGGCCCTACCAGAGCTGAGAACATGGCCAGGTTTACATTTACTGCACTTTTTTGCACTGCTTCTGCAGATTTACATTTACTGTCTGGCTTTATATGGTCTTGTGCTTATAGCACTGTAGGTATATTTGTGCTGTAGATAAATCTGCACTTCAGAAAGCTTGGCTAAGTGGTGATGTGATCATTACCCATTTCCCCTAATCACAAATGAAAAAACTGGTGTAAAATAAGAGGAATATTTGCATTAAGCTTGCTAGTCTACCAAAACACAATTTTCTTTCTGCCTAGAAATTTAAATGTTAAATATAATGGCTACTTATTATAAAATTACTTTTACTTATAATCACTGAATATAATTGTCAGGAAAAAAAACTGAAATAGAAATATTTTCCTTTTATAGTCTGAAAAGTCTTCTGGAAACATAAGCTTGTGCTGAAGCATTTCTCAGAATAGCTCTTTAGATCCATCTGTCGAAGGAAGACATTAAAATGGGCATTCTTTATCTATATATTATGGCCTAAGTTGACAGCTTTTTCTGAAGCACATTTCCTGTTGTTTTCATTACCCTTCTGAAACATAGATGATACCACGTAGGAACATTCCCTGGTATATTTACAGTAATTTCACGATTATAAGCCGCACCTTTTTCATTGAAGAATCCAGCGTACCCCAGTAGTGTGGCTAATCATCAGGTGCGGCTTATCTATGGACAAATCCCAGTGAAATGCCAACCTGGAAGTGAGAGCCGACTGGGGAGGGCACCTGGGGCTGCCTTTAAAGGCTTGGCTGGTCTATGAAAACTGTTTGCAACTTGAGCACCTGACACCAAACCCCGCACTGGTGCAATTCTGTTACTAACTTGTTACTTTGTTACACATGGATCCTCACTTTAAAAAAAAAAAAAAAGTGCGGCTTATATTCGAGTGCGGCTTATAATCGTGAAATTACTGTATTTATTCTTTTTGGCTGATTAAATTCTCCACATCACACTTTCTAGGCACCAGTACTTAGCACCAGTACTTAGCAGCACCAAGTCCTAAGTGTAATCACATCATCGACACTGTCTCAGAGACATTATCAACCATTATCATCCCCCTCCATCTTCTGTGCTCAACTCTCCCTGCCATAACTCTGGTTTCTTCCATATTCTCATTAGGTGCTTGTACTGTCTCTTGCCAGCATTCTTTGTTCATACATAGATGCAGTGTGGCATTATATTCTTGAAAGGTGCATGGGGTGAGCAGGGTGGGAGAAAGCTGAAATCCCTGCCCCTCAAAGCCCTGCTCCTGTACCACAGTGCCAGTGAACACCACAACATCATCCCTCTGGAGTGGAGCTGCACCATCAGCCCGAGCACATCACCTCATTTGAACTCCTTCAGTATATAAAATGAGGAATGAGGTTTTATTTTATCCAAGAACATCCTCATGAAAGGAATTTTAAGTCATTTCACCGATTATGGAATCTCTGCCATTAAACACTTACTCGGGCAGAACTATTGATAGGAAGATCCCTATTACAGCTTGAATACTCTTTCTCATAATAATAATGAAAAACCTGATACATATTATTACATTTTGAATGAAGGCTTCTATGCAGTAGGGTTTTAATGACCTCACTGTCGCCAAGTTTTGCTTTCAACATCCCAGTGGAACGTTTTTACCAGGCCTATTAGGTAATGCACACAACTTTCGGGCACAAATTCACTATCTCCTATTCAATGTCCTCATGCTAGACCTTGCCAATGTCACAGATGTTCCTTTTCCATAAATGCCATCAACCATGGCCTGGAAGCTGTGGTTTTTGTTGTTCTGTTCATCACAGCTTTGTGGGCATTTTTTATAGCTAGTCATTACCCTTTAACAAAAACATTTCTGTTTCTCTTCTTTTTAAAACAAAATTTCTGAGGCAAATGGTAGAAAGATCCTACTCTGCTGTGGGTCAGTTTTTACGCTTTTGAAAGCATTAGAAATATCTTCAGAATTTAAGAGAAAATGTGCATTGTCACAACCAGTAGATGAGAAGAATGTTTCCCCCAAATCTCAGAACAAGTCAGTTATACAGATTTTGGATTGATTTCTTCTTACTGGCTTCTTTCTAAAGGAATACTTCATATTTTGTCAGCTCAAAAGTGGAAGCTTTAAAATTAATGAATCCTTCAAGTGCTACTTCCCATAGGACATAGGTGTTTTCCAAAGATTTGGGGTTCCCAGGGCCATAATAAATATATTTGGGTCCAAATCAGTTGTGCGGAAGTCGTGCCCTAAGAAAAGACATGAACCTAATCAGTGACTGAAGTCTGGGCTGACTCTCCAATCCTCAAATAAATGATTGCCCCAGAGCATCTCAGTTGGCATGGGAGCCTCAGGGCACGTCAAGGCTGCTGTCACTGTTTAAGGCTCCTGCTGCGAATCCTCTGCCAAGGAACAACCAATTCATCTGTTATAGTGGATCCTTTGGTCATTCCTGTTTTATTGCCTTTCTTTCGGTATTGCTTAAGAAACAGTCCTTTACAAACCAGAAGATTAATGACATCATCTAATTGGTTTTGCTATCCTTAGAGATGATGGGCCAAATTAATCCCTGTTAGAGCTCCATTAATCTTTATGGATTTACACCCAAGATTAATTCATCCCCATGATACTAATCATTTGCTGTGTGGTCTGTGGAAAATCCCTTCATTTTGCATGTTGGTTTTCCACCCCAGATGGAAAATGGGGGCAATAATTCTGAGTTCAGTGAAGAGAAGTGCTCTAAACACTCCTAGGGTTGGTTAAACTGTAAGACAGTTTTTAATAAAATGCACATTTTATTTCTGAATGTTAGTTTGCACTTGTATTCTCACTTTTTAGTGAACCTTGGATAGAAGCATTTCCCTGTGGGGTTATGGATGTGCCTCATATTTATACCCAGAAAAGCCTTGGTACTGTAGAGCTTGGTGAGAATTTATGTGCTGATTATCCCAGACCCAGGGTGTCACACTTCAGGTTTTACAGAAGTCACACGCTCACACCCAGAGGCAGAATTTGGCCGTTCTCATTTCTGCTTCATTTAGGCCAATTTCTACAGCTGTTCCCCAGTGAGAATCTCACTGAAGATAGCAGGAATTTTGCTTAAGTGAGGATTACAGGATTAATCCCTCTATCTCCAGTCATGTTTATTTTGGCAGTCATTTAGCTTGGAGATCTCCAAAGCTCCCAGCTTAGAGTCTCTCCATTCTGTTCACATGTATTCATCTAACTGCACCTCTCATGGGTTAAAGTAGCAATTGCACTTACCAGAAAGCTTCTGTATTTGCAGAAAAATATTCTGGTAATGCCACCAATTAGATAAAATTGGGACTTCTCACACATAATAGAAAACAAACTACTGATAAGGGTTGCAGCAATTTATTTTAGCTGGGACCCATGCTAGAGGTGAGTAACAAGCAATCCATCAGTCAGATGACAGAAAGTACACTTGAGTTTTACAACCCATTCTCTTTGAATAACCCCAGGCACTATTACTCAACCAGAAAATATCGGTGTTGAAATCCGTTCTTCTCTATTTATGCTTTTTTAATGGGTTCAATTGCCTATATTAGCAAATATAGGCATACTACAGCAAATAAATTGTATAAAAAAGTAATTAAAAGGTTAGTTGTTGCAGTCTTTTCTAGAGAGAAAGCATAAAGTAAGATTGAATAATCTTTGTAAAAATAAAGAAGATGCAGCATGTTCAGTAAAGAAATAATTTCAGAGTTTGGACATTTATTTGATACAGCAGCTTTGAGAAATATACAAATTGTTTTGTAAGTGCAAGTATTTTTCAGTCATGCATTTTATATTACAGCCAGTATTAGTCATTTCTTCTTAATTCTAGGTATATAAAACTGTTTTACCTTCATGCTGGAATTTGAATGGACATGCTAAATATACAGTGAAATCATCGTCAATTATTTATTCAAGTTGGCAAGGAAAAATATTTTTAAAGTTTAATGAAGCCAGCAGTGATACACAGTTCATGTTGCTGAGCAACAATACTGGTGGCCAGCACTTTAAAGTAAGGGAATACAGTATAATCATGCTGATGCCTCAGGACTTCATTGTACCTCCCACAGTAAAACTCAGGGGAGCAGGATCAAAGGGTGCCCAGGACTGCATCAGCTCACTGCATTTCTCATGAAGAAGCAGAGGCTTGCAGGTCAGGAGGAGAAGGTTAGAGACAGTCACAAAATTCCATAGGTCACAGAAGGAAGGAATCTCGCACCTCCTTCAGGGCAGAAAGGAATGAAGGAGTTGAGTTAAATTGGAAGGGAAGCTTAAGAGGGATGTAGGAAAAATCTGAATGCTATAGAGAGAGTGGTTAATCTGATGCTTCCTGAAGTTCAAGGGTAAAGCGTCATTAAACTAAGTAAAAGGCAGAACATAGATTTGATTACAAGAAAGGCTTTTGTACAACGTGTGAGTGACCTGTGGGACTAACTATGTTACAGTGCCACTGAAGCCAAAAGCGTACATGATTTAGAGAATGACTAATGCTAATACAGGCCATGAAATCATTATTAGCTGCAAGAGGTAGAATATTTTTTTAAACAAAGAAAAAGATTATGTACATAAATATATCCACTTGAGTTTGTCTCATGTATATACATATGTATATGTGCTTCCTGGGACTAAATAACTACGGAAGAAAACTGGGGAGGAAATTCTTCTGAGGGCAAGCTATTTTATAAATGCTTGTTGTGTGGCAAGCTGAAGCCCACCTGGTACTGGGCCAGTCAGTGCACAGGTCTGGGAATTCTTGCTCTTGAAATGCTCTGTAGGGATGTCTCCCTGCAGGATGGTTCTTGCTAGGGCTATTGCCTTTTTATTTGGGCCAAGTCCCAATTTGGTGGTGGGATCCAGGTCAGTGAGACAGGGGACTTCACACAGGGTCTTCCTGTGGCCTCTGTGGTTTCACAAGGGAAAGGAGAAGCGTTTGCACTTGGAAAAGCCATGGAAGTAGCACATCAACTTAACTGAGTCTGTCCAAACCTGTCCCTTCCCGATAAATGCACTTCCAGCCACATGGCAGCCCTTTGGAGAACGGTGCACAGCTCAAAGGAGCAGAGCAGAGTGCCACTATTTCCTTCACCACCAGCTTCTGTTTCCCTCTGATAATAGAGGGGCTGAAAATATGCAGCACTACGGCTCCTTACTTATTAATTACATTCTCCAGTAAAAACACTGGGGCAAAGCAGCAGCAGATTCTCTTTGATTTGTGTGTATTTTTGAAAAGTATACTCTGTGCCTATTGGGAATTATGTTTCTGAATGTTCCTTTTTCTGTACTCTCTGAGTCATATTCCCTTCATTCCTATACCTCACAATATTTTCCCATTGCCATAGAGACAGCCTGTGAGGAAAGAAGAGGCCAGTAACCTCAGGTTTTTACTGAATCCAAAGCGCCTGCCAGGCTGGACCTCTGTTTGAGTTTATCTTACATCAAGAAGTTGATATGAAATAAGTAGTGCTTATTCTTTTTAAGAGCTTCATAGTTCCTTTATAAAACAGAGGTTATATTGTCACCTGTCTGATCTAAAAATCCTCTGATCCTAAACCTTCTGAGCAGGTCTGAATCTGTAAGCAGCAGTGACTCCACACCTGAATTCTTAGAGAGCAGCTAAAATAGTTGAATTGCAGTAGTAAGGCATGTATTGCTCCCCTTCTGCTGAATTCCTTAATCTTAGAAAGAGTTTGGACCAAAGCCGTGTTTCTGAACACCTCCCTCTGTTGGACACAGACCCAAATGCCACAGCTTTCTCGAATGTCACTCTGTGATACTCAAGTGGAACCTGAGATTTTTAGTGAAGATATAATTTTAAGTGTTGTGGTTTAGGTTCAGAAATAAATAAAATATTAATATATTTTATTGTTTTAAAGGCAATGTAAAAGCCAAATTTCTCTTGTAGAAGCTACTTCTGTTAGGACTGTGAAGGGCAAGTACAGGAAATAGATAGTCTAGCCTTCAAGGTTAATGATCATTTTCAATGCCTGTTTAGGAGACTGTGCCACTAAGCTATAAATCATCTTAGATCATCACTCTTTATAAGGGAAAGGGAGGACAGAATGCTTTTATGTGTAGGTGTGTGTGAATGCAGACAAAAGAGATACATAAATGCCTTTCATTTCATACAAGGGAATAATACAAACACATCCTTCTGTCCCTAGAAGTACTTTGTGATAAGAAGACATGTATAGGCTGAATTCACTTTAAAATATTTAAAATATTTTCAGATGTGCTGATTACAGATGCTCAGGAGCATCAAATGCAATGACAGCTCTTCTTTCCATAAGTGTACATGTTTGCCTGCTAAACAGCAAATAGTAGCTTTTAACTGAAAACAGATACTTTAGTCAGTGTGAATTGCCTTTCCATTTCATCAGCTTGTCCATATGAGCCTTTAAGGAGTGGATCCAAAAAAGGAAAAAGAGTAGAAAAAGGAAATCTCAGGCATCCCATGTACTGTTTCAAAAGCAGATAGTGAGGACACCTCAGTCCTAACGCCTGTTCAGGCTTTTGGCATTTCACTGTTGCAACTGTGATAGTGAATTTTTTGGCTAAGTTTTGACTCTGCTTTCTACCCACACAAGAATGAAAAAGGCATTAGCTCATTTTATAACAAGCACTAGTGGGCTGTGGTTGCTTTGTGTTGACCTGACCTGGCACACACTAGTGACTGAGAGAAGAAAGGCTGATTCTCCATCACTAGTCCCCAGAAGAGTAGCACTCTACATGAGTACTCAGTGAAGTGACTTGTTTTTTTATATATCAATTTTTTCCTGGTCTGACGTTAACAAAACTGTTTTCTTCACTGCCTGCTCTTGGAGGTGGTAGGCATATATTACCAATTATTGATCTCTTCAGAACACACAAAAACCAATGGAACAATATTGTAATTTATATTCCAGCTTCATAGAAACTGAGATTTTTTTAAAGTAAATTGGTATTATTTGAGGTGCACCAGTCAATTACTTGGGAACATCATGTGAAAACAGCAGCAAAGTGCCCGTGGAAATGTGCCTGGAGCTACTTTTCCTGAGAAAGCTTAATGGTTAGGCAATAACTCTTGAGAAACCTGGCTGGCAAAGACCTTGACAGTTCATCTTGTCAATCTGACCCAAAGCAGGACCAGCTATATCACATCAAACAGGACATATAGCTCCCTAAAATGATGTCATGGGAGCTCTGTTACTTTCCTAGGCCACTTACCCCAGTGCTTTTTGCTTTTACAATAGCAAAAGTTTTTCTCATGTCTAACCTGAATGAGAATCTTTGTTGATACAATTTAAACAGGACTTAATGCTCCAGCTGAGGCACTGCCAATGCTGAATAAGGTAGTCTGATTTCTTCATAAATTTTCAAGATTATTTATCCATTTCATTATATTGCTTGCCTTTTCCATTCTGCATAACACAGCTCCATGTTTGGTTTGTGATCTACCCTCAGTCAAGCTATTTCCTAACCAGTTATTACCTACCTTCCTACTGATAATTCCTGTCTAAATGCAATCCCTTGAACTGGTCCTTTGTATATTTTATCTTGCTTTTAAAGGTAGTTCCTTCAAGCTGACAAGATTTTTGAAAAAAATTATCATCTTATTGACTAGTGTACTTGCAGAGCTCCCTGAGTATTTCTTATGTTTCCTTCTTCAGTCACTAATAACAATGTGGATTGCAGTGTGACTAAGGTGGAAGATGTGCAGAACTGTATTTCCTACCTGTTTCCATTTTGCGCCACTGTTTATGTACGGTTACCCCAACAGTCTTACACCTGTTTGAACAGGTGTAGTGGGGTCAGTAAGGCTGTGTTTCCTGATTTGCTTCTAACAGTGTTATGAGTGTGCAGAAAGCCTTATGGGAGCTGAGTTACATGACACCAGCTCCTTTTGCCCCTCCACAGCACAATACAGGCACGGGAAGAACTAAGCTGGGTTGACAGACTGTTCTACAATGAAAACTGAATGCTACCCACTTCCCTTTTATTACATAGGCACTCATGACATGTATGTCTAAAAATACCCTGAACTTTGGAGCAGAAATTGAGTTAACTGATCAATAATCTACTATTCTTTTTGTCCCAATTTAAAATACAGATCACATTTTTTCCTACTTCTGATTCTCTGACACAATAAACATCCACTCAGAGATTTAATCAATCTGCCCTTCAAGCATCATATGATAAAGTTAATACATGTAGCTAATTTAAAATAAAATATTGACTGGGGTACAGCTAAGAGATGGATCAAACTGCAGAACTAATTAGTCTTAGTAAATACCACTTATTTGCTGGATTAATTTTCATCTAGACCAGCTCCCCATCCAGATGTCTGCACACCCTTACAAATCACTGCAACCGAGAGATGAAGGAAAACAGCGAGGAGGTGGGAGTGGAGTGAGGCAAGGAAGGTGTAACTACATTTTTCAGCAATAAGATTGTCTCAATATATTTGTTGAAATACAGCTTTAATGAAGACAGATACAGAAAAAGTCATCAGTCACTTGTATGTTGCTCATGTCATCTGCCATTAGTTGCCGTGCATCCCTGAATACTGAACCAGCACTCTCCTGGCCTTCCTCCTATGCATTTGTAGCATGACACCTTGTAACCTCACTATCCATGCTTAGATCTTATTTTGTGTGGTTTTCTTTCTGATTTTACGTGGACGTACTTCTGCCATTCATCCATAACCCTGAACAGTTCAATCCCTTTCCACACACGTTCCCCTGGTCAGGTCAGAATGGGGCTTGTGATGAAGCCAGGAACTTTATTACTACATTTCCTCTCCTTCCTCTACACTGGCAGAACATGAGTTTCTGAGTTCCAAGGGAAAACATGCAGAGATGGAAAAAAACCCTCGGTTTCAGACTTTACATGCCATATTTCCTATTTTCATATGGAAGAAAATGGTGAATGAATGACAGAGCAAACACTCTTTCCATTTTCCAAAAAGTGGAAAACATAAAAAATGCTAAATCATATGAAGATTGTCCCTTACTGCTTGAATATGAAATAACTTCAAGTAGCATGTAGCCCATGGAGGACATGAGCAAAAGAGAAAATGAGCTTTTTTTCTCCAGCCCTTTAGCAGTTCTGATATGCTCAGTGGAGCTGAATGTAAACAGATATTTTGCTCTGCTTCTGGCCTCTAATTGCATCATTTTCCACAAGTTCTAAAACAGCTGAAAATCATGAGTCACATGTATTCCTTTCCAGCATAAGGTACTATTTATTCCTTACTGTTGGATGGTCATATAATGACATTCATTGTCATTTCATGGCATTTATGAAGTTGGAAAAATGTCCTTTATCACAGTTTTATATAGGTTTTCTTTAAAACATCTTACTTATCTGAAATGAAGGCCATCGACTTCTTAGAAATGTTTTTATTTTCTTAATTGGTTATACAACAATAAATTGCATCAATATTGCAAAACTCTTTTTCCCCTGCTGAAATGACTGCTGGATAAAAAAATATCTATGGATGTCTTGAAATAAAAGATGTCATGAAAGAATGAGAAGATGTTATGGATGTTTAAATCTGACTAATCTGGACCCAGAGTTTTGACTTTGCCAAAAGACTGTTTACTTGAATGGAGTCTCTGATGAGCATTATGCAGCTAGGTTATTTGTAATTATTTCTGTGTATAGTGCCACAATGCTCTATAACACTTTTTCTAATAAATAAAAAGGAAAGAAACCAAGAATTCAGCTGAAGCTGATGCTGCTCTGTGAGGTTACACATGAAGAGCTGGCCCTTGACCTATGCTGCCCATCCCTTAGTTCAGGGAAATTAATTCACCTTAATATGGGAATCTGAAGGGATGATTTGGGCAGAAGATGCAGAATTCTTCAGTGTGAGAATTCTCAGACATCTGTAAAATATACTACAAGCTGGTGATGGCCAAAACATTCATTAAATAACAAAGTAAGAGCTGTTTAAGAGGAAAAATGCAAAGGAAAAGGTAGCAGACCCCTGCATAGCAGGGCTGCAAGCTGATGGTTAGAGCAAGAACTTAGCTTGGACTGCATGGTGGTCACAGAGTCCCTTGGCAACTCTCAGCCCTTCATCAGCCAGTGCACACTGCAGGGGTTTTATGTTCCTAATTCTCTTGTTCATCTGCTTGTATAATTTATGGCACACAATACTTATTTTTCTTTTGAGTTTCACTCTGTTATTTATTCTTGTCAGAAAGTGGTGGGACAATGAGGGGTTATCTGGCACCAAAAAGTTGAAAAGAACTTGTCTTCTTGCCCTTTTTTTCTTCTTGAATTATGACTCCTAATGACAAAGTCCTTTTAGTTTTTCTTCCTTCAGTTATCTGCGGCTCTGGTTTTCTCTTGCTTCTTTGAAAGCTTGAGACAGAATTGTCAGGTGGTGAAATACTTAGGAATTAAAGGGCTGCATCAGGAAACGTTTTTAAAATTAGGTAACTTGGTATCTGAGACAAGTGTACAATTGTTCTTCATGCTTGGATGGCTGGCAGCCAGGCTGTTTCTCAGGGCTTCATTCAGACACTGCCATTATTGCCCCTATTACTTTTTCCTCCTCCAGGACTCTCTTGAATGCCACCACCAAAGAGAAGAATGCCACGCATGGCTTACTCTGAGGAGGATTAGTAATCCTACACCTTGCACTGCCTGGCAGAGGTGTTTTAAGAACAACCAGAATTCTTTTCCCAAAGCCAGATATTTTATTACTATATGGACTTGATCCTGCCATGTAAACCCTAATGCCTATTTAAGTTTCTGGGTAATTCAGCAAAGGCTTCTTTGGTTCAACCACTTCCTTTCTTGCTTTTTATTTCTTACATTTTATATGTTCAAAGGAGTTAAAAAGTGAAATTTATCTAAAATTCTGGATGCACTTGCTATGAACCTGCAGAAATTACTTTGAACACTTAACACAGAATTGCTTTGATCACATTGTGGGCCTTGGGTGATTGCACAGACCAGAACAAAAAAAGTTTCTTCCAAGGGAAATGCTGTTCCAAAGTAAATAAAAAAGTTTCATTCAGAACCATAGTTACCTACAAAAATAAAAGCTACAGCCTATGCTGGAAGTCAGTGTAAAGTAATCTTGAAAACTGTTGGAAAGGATTATTTTCTATTGCTTCTTTCTCCAGCCAGACAAGCTTAGATTAGCTGATGATTTAACTGTTTCCTTCCATCCTCAGGTTGTGTCTTGGGATCTTGAACTGGGCAAGCAGAAATATGCTGAGGAAGCAAAAGCAGAGGAGGGATGAAGGTCTCAATGTAGGTGGTCTTGGGCTCTGTAAGATATCAAAGGAATCTGCAAGTGTAGTGGATTGAAATTCCTGCCTAGCCCTTGTAGTCCACACTGCAATCCACTCTCCTGTTCCTCCACCCACTCAAGGAAAACTCATGGAAATTCAGTGACTTTGAACCAGTGGAGATGTTATGGGCCCCTGCAGAGAAAACCCACACCATACAAATCAAATACTGTCTTCTTTCTTCCCATAACTCTTTTGGCATAATTAATATTATATTTGGGAAAAGATACAGGGAGATGAATACCAAAATTTGAAGTTAAGTTAGTTGAATTGGTAAATGGGCTTATGTGATGACAGGAGTTAAAATTACAGGTAAACTCTCTGCAGGTACTTCCTATGACTTGTTTAATAGCACAAATTAGTTTTTTCAATAAATCACTCACTAAAAGCAAACATAACATATGAAATCTCTAGAAGAAATACAATATTTTTTCTGTCTATCTCTTAGAAGATATTACCATTTTTCATTTCCCATATCTGGGCAAATTTCCAGTAACATAACTGCAAATGTAGAAAGTGTCATAAATGAGATTGTCTAGCCCCTTCTAACATTAATATATTGAACCTACATGGTACTTTGTCTTACCCATATGTTTTTATGTGTGCTTTGTTATCTAAGGGGCTGACAGTAAATTCTCCTGGTATACATCAGCTCCCATGGGATGCCCTTGATTGTGCTGGATCCCAAAACCAGTGAAACATTGACATGGGAAGGTGGGAAATTTGGAATATCAGTTCTGGTAAGCACAACTTTAAACCAACATCCTACTGACCAGAGAATATAAAATAGAGTACTGAGATCTTCCCTCTCATCATAGGCACTGTGGGTACCTGTTTGTAGAAGAGACAGACTTCTTTCTCACAGTGTAGCTGGTGTATCCTTTGCACATGGATCCTGTTTTGTACTTCAGGGTTTTACATGTTCATGTGAATTGTTACAGTCCAGTTAAAACACTCCTTCTAAAAAGGGAACAGAATGGCTACTGTAGAACTACTTTGTTTAAAAATGGCATTTTTTGTGTACACCTTAAATTATCAGCCTGCTATGCTGTTGTTTAAAGATAATTTTAAAGAAATATGTCTATATTGTAGCTTATTCTATTATTTTCTAATATAATTCAGTAGGTGTAGATATATGTTGCTGTGGATTTGTAGAACTCAAACATTAAATTTTAACTAAATATGATTTAAATATATGCATAAAAGAGATCTCTGGAATATATACTGTCACAGTAACATCTTCATAACCATAGCATTAAAATAAATTAAAATAAATCTACTGATCTCAGCCATGTGCAGAAGGGTGTCAGTGTGCTAAACCACACAAAAGCATCACTTTTTCATACTTGCTGAAAGCATTTCCCAATACCTACATGCTGGGGGCTCCCTGAGGTTCCAGTGGGTGCAGGAAAGATCTTTCTGCTGGGACGGAATTCCTCTTGGAGCGTGACACAGACCTGTAGGAATGATCCTCCTGTGTCCTGAATGGTGAGCTTGTGAACCTGTGCCAAAACTATTGTACCTGAGACCAGAGATGCCCCTCTCACAGAATGTAAGATTTGTGCCCCTGAGTACATAGATCTAAAAGAGCTCTGCTAGCAGAAACCTTCTTTCAGCCTCTATTGAGGGCTGAAGCCACCAAAAGTAGCGTTACAGAACTGAGTTATAACTGAAAACTTCTAAGGAGTAATTTTGAAGAGTGGATGGATAATTTTGTGTGATGCCATCCATCACTGCGCCTCTTCACATCAATCCCACAGAGTATTAATATCTCAGAAGTGCTGTTCCCATCTGCAGATTGCAATGGAATATGGAACAGGAGTTGCATTGCTGTGTATCTGTAGTACATTTTGCTTCTCATAAGTTTCAAGTCACAATGTCACAGCTGTGGATGTAGCAAGTCTGCACTTGGGCCATTACATACATTGACATTCATTGAACCCAATGTGTTAGGGGACAAAAAGAAGGGTATTTCTACTGCAGGCACTGTGCTTGAAAGTATTTCATAACAAACCATACAAGTAGTATCTTCAGTGTTTTCAGGCAGGGTATTCTCAGTAGACTCATATTGCAGTTGGTGCAATAACTGGTAGTTATTCTGGTTTGATTCTGTCACAGACTTCCCAGCATGACTTTGGCTGTGTCATGTTTTTCTTCCCATTTTCCAAACAAGCAAATTAAGCCAACACTTATTTCAAAATAGGTGGTGCAAATCTGAAAGCATCAGTGTTTGCTGAGCAGCCTCCCATCTTTGAATAGGAAGAGTCATAGATGAGGAAAGCATTTTTCTTTTCTTCTTCAAAGTCTTCACTTTGTATTTACAAATTAACCAATCTGCAAAACAGTATTTTTTTTTCCTGGGCAGTATGATTAAGACTATTCTTCTTAATTATAGGGAAACTTCCGTAATTCCTATATATGCAGTTCAAAACAACAGGATGTAAACAGACATATTGCTACATGTTTTCATTTGGATTGTTAAACCTGCATAGCTTTGATGGTTTCATCCCACATTTGCTATATTGTATTTTTAATGTGCTCAGACTGTGCTGGTATAATGGTGATCCTCCTCTTATACCCCATCTTTCCCACATGCATGAAGTCGGCTTTGTAGTGACATTCATGAAGCTCCCTGCTGTGCCTGAAACACTGGAGTCCTGCTATTTAGAATGAATGATTATTCCAGTGGTTGAAGTGTTCTCACAAAGGAGACTGGGCAGCAAGACACTTCTTCCTTTCCTACCACACTAGGAGAGGAAATCCTTATTTGAGCCTATGATGAGATCCTGACAGCCAATACCTGGAGATAGTCTCAGCAGTGAGAAAAAAGCCACTTTTGAAGAATGAAGATAATATATTCACTGCATTAAATTCTCTTTAAAAAACCCAAACATTCCTGCAGCTTTCTGAATAGAAAGGGAAAACAAATAAACAATTTAAAAAGTAAAAATCAGTATAAACCAGGATTTCATCAGATTTCAGGAAGCTAAATACAAAACTTAACCCCAGAGCTTCTCTCTGCTAAGTGCTGATCTCATCCTGCTGGTGCCTAAACCAGGCATTGGCTCTTCCTTCTCCAGGGCTCCTGCTGTGTGCAGCTTGCTGCTGCTGCTGCTGCTGCTGCTGCTGCTGCTGGGAGTTGTGCTGCTCAGCTCTGGTCCCCAGCTCCTGTCAAAACACTGTGTCCTCCAACGCTGAGGCTGGGCACTGTGCCTGTGCTATGATGCCAGCCTTCAGAACATCTAACTCTAAGTGCTGGGGATGAACAGCTGAAAAAGATGCCCATTTCTTTGGTTCTGAACGAGATGATCCAGGGAGAAGCACACACGTAGTACTTTGTGTTTTGGATTGCAGTCTGGGCCCCTGGACCAAGTGTTGCAGTGCTTCAGCTTTTTAATGCATGAAATTTCTAACTCATGGAGGAAAAGCAAAACTTGAATAAACATACAATTTAAAAGCTTCCAGGCTCAAGCAGATACCAACTGCTGCATTAAGACTGTGAATAGTGAAATGGACTATTACATGTTAAATGGAAACACAGGGAGCTACAGAAACAAGCTCAGTTCCCTTTGATCATGCTGCAGTAAATGTGACCTATCAAATGATTGCTAAAGAGCTTGAGGGGATCTTCAGAAGTTAGTCATGGTAAAATAGATGCTATAATTATATCCACTGATAAATTTTAGCAAAACCAGCACATTTGCTGATGGTGCTAGATGCTTTGCCTGATGAAGATTTCTCTAGTTAAAATGTATGCTCAGAGTGCACAGCAGCCATCCAAGCTTCCCTGATCTGTTCAGCAGACGGGCTTTGCACTGACCTGAAAGAAAAGCCCTCCAGTCTCTGTGGTGAACTGAGCCTTCACCTCCTGTAAACTCTGCACAGAAGGGCTAATGGCACCTGATGCCATCAGCAGCTCTGCACAGCAGGCTTTGTCACTGACAGCCAAATCCCAGTGTCCTTTCCTTAGCGAGTGCCATCACCTCTCCCCCATACAAGGCTGCTGGAAGCAGTGGCATTCAGCACAGACCCAGGGGGCAGCTGTGAAGGGCAGGCTGTCCAAGCTACTGCCACATGGTGAAAGCAGCCTGATCCTGTTCAGGGAAGGGATAAAGGGAACATTTTCAGGAGTTGGACTTTGATGATCCTAGTGAACCCCTCGTAACTCAGAATATGCTGTGATTGGGTGATATTTGACCACAGCCTGTTAACAAGAAGTGAAAGCAAATCTTCTTTGTCCAACATTGGAGTACATTAACTCCTGAAAATTCAGCGAGGGATGGGTGAAATCTCTTTTATTCTCGCTTAGCTAATAGTCATTCGCATTACACTACTCGAGACAAAAGTTAAATCATTAGGTTTGAAATACAGCTTTCAAAAATGTAACATCATACAATTTCTGACTGCCAGCAGTCAGTGTGCACAAGTGTACAGTAACAAATCCTTTCTGAGTATACCAGCCCCACTGTACTGCTCAGGATGCCACATTCCCACCTTCATGGTTTCACACTCACCAAAGAATTGGCTTTGAAATGTACAAACGATGAAGGCTACAGTACACTAAAAAATAGACAACTAAAGTTTTTTTGTTGTTTCACCATACCAGAATTCCCAGAGACACATTAGTGCATCCTTCTAATCCATTGTGCCATTGTTCCCACAGCCAGACAGAATTTCTTTTTCACTTCGTGCCTTGTGGTGCAGTTTAGTATAATGAGATTGTAACAGGTCTCAAAAATCATTAAATTATTAAAGTATTTCCCTTTTTGAACCCTTGCTCTCAGAGTATAATGGCATCATAACAGCATCTGGAGACTGGAGCCGAGACCATTTTCTGTCACATCTCTGAGCTGATTTGCAGTGCACTGAGCTGAAAGGCTTCACAGCCACCTTCACCATTAATTTCACTGGGAAATCTATTGTAAAGTTTTACATGTTGTATCTCTCTTTAATAACAGATTAGATTTGAGTTTCTAAGTGGCTTTTAATTTCTGCTCCCTGCAATTGAGCTGCATTGTCTCTCTGGCCCTTCTCCTACTTTGGCAAATCTCATAAAAGTCACTGGGCATTTACTTCTCTTCTCTTTGTAGCAATCTCACTGACCACACAGTTTTTACTACAAAAATAATACTTTTAGATAGCAGAGGTTTCATATTTTTATTTTCCAAAATTTATACATCAAAAGGAGATAGAAGTTACATTGACATCTTATGGCAATCACACCTCTTGTCTCAAGATGGTGGAAAATAAGCATATTAAAACACTGCTCAACTTCAAAATTAATAACCACATGATTGCAATAATGTTTTAAAATGAAGGAAATTCTTAGTCAAAATTTTTACTGAAAATGAGCTTCATTTTTCTTTCTCTATGTGCAAAAACGTTTAAGAATAATATAGCATGTTTGAAACACTTATAAATGAAAAGGTCATGAGAAAACCTAAGGGGTCTGTGTTAACTTTAAAGATGAGGAAGAATCATGACTCATTTAAAGCACTAAGAAAACCTATATGCTTTTGTATTTTTGAAGTAATTTTCTATTATATTTTGATGTCTGCTTTTGTTTTCTTGGGTATTTTTAAAATTTTTGTGGGGTTTTTTTGGTTGATTTTTTTTTGGTTTTTAGTTTCTTTTTTTTTTTTTAATCTATCATTAAACTATCACAATTTACTATTATTTATAGCCCACAGCTATAAAATGCAGTTATTTTTGTCTGATACAAGTTAAGCACATCAGGCTGGGTAAGTGCTTGTGCTGGAGATGACTTCAACTCTACCAGTATTGGCACCGGCAATTCAGGAGGGAGCACTTTTCACTCCACTTTAACACGGAACTGATATCTCTGCCTAATTTTATAGCATACTTTTGTGTTAGCACCGCCATGGTTTAGTGGTTGGTGGAAAGACACATATACCAAACCCACGCTGTAAATGGATCCACATGGTGGAACTGTCTTGCAAAAGGCTCCTGGAAGGACTGGGGTCTGAAGACATGATGTGTTAAGTGCTTCGGCATTTTTCAAGACGAAAGTGCTATAGATATGCAGTGAACTATTTCCCTTGTGTCCCTTGACTAAAAATGTCTTTCTGTCGCTGAACACTTCAACATCCCTTAGCACAGAAATTGAAGCCCAAAATGTATCAAACAATTTTACAATATAACTAGCCACCAGTTTTGGACCCCTACCTTCATGTCACAACTAATGGGCATTATGTATATGTATATTAGATAAAAACATTTTAAACAGTTAACCTGTATTGGGAAAGTGTATCACTCTTCCAGCTACATAGTTTAAACTGTATAAAATCAGCGTGTGTATATTTCTTTTTGGTGTTGTAACAGAGTTTCAATTACAATGTTATCGTGACCGCTCCATCCTGTAGCCAGGAAGAATTGCCACTGAAATCAGTGGAGGGCATAAGGTGCAATTACAGGCAGGCTGTTGCTTCAGCGGAAGAAACGAGAGGAGGCTCGGATAAGGCAGCAGGGAGGATGCTGAGCCTGTGTACGCGGGGCTCCGCGGCCGCACAGCTGCACCGCACAGCTCCTGCCCCGCATGCAGGGAGCTCCGGCCCTGACTGTGCTCCCGGTCGTACTTGGGCTTAACTCCCCAGTCACAGGCGGGCATGTCCCGCCGCAGGGCCGGGCAGCGTCCCTGCTCCGCCTCGGCCCGATCGGGACTGGCGGTGCCGCCGGGCCCGGGCGCGGCAGGGGGACCCGCGGCTCGTCCTTCCCTCAGCCGCGGCCCGGAGCCGGCGGGGCCGCCGAGGAGAGATGGCCGCTCCGGCCGAAGGACGCGGCTCCCCGCTCGCCCAGCCGCCCCGGGGTCCCCCCGCCTCTCGGGCCGCTCCGTGCCGTGACGGCGGCCGCCCCGCCCCGGCCCGCCCCGCGGGTCTCCCCCCAGCCTCGGCGGCGGAGCGGAGCGGAGCGGCCGCCGCCCCAGCCGCGGCGGAGTGAATGGGTTGCCATGGCAACTGAGTGAGGCAGGCAGCGAGGCCGCCGCGGCCCCAGCCGCCTCCGCTCCGCAGCGTGTGGGCGAGCAGGCAGCGGGCGGCCGCCGGGACAGCCGAGGGGACGCCGGGAGCGCAGCGGCAGGATGGAGGACGGCTTCTCCAGCTACAGCAGCCTCTACGACACCTCCTCGCTGCTCCAGTTCTGCAACGGTAAGGGCGGGGGCCACCCCCGGCGGGGTCCCGGCGCTCCGGCGGGGCGGAGGCGGAGGCCGGCGCGGGGAAGGCAGCGCCGGGAGCGGGCCTGGTCCAGGCTGCCGGCGGCGTCTCCGCCGCCCGGGGCCACCCGGCTCCGCGGCGCAACTCGGGGAGAGGAGGAGGAGTAGAGAGGAAACTTCACCCCCTTCAGCCTCCCCCGCTATACGGCGGGAAACCTGCCAGCCCTCGGAGCGCCTATGCGAGCAACTTCTGCACCTCCTTCATGGGAACATGCAGGGATACGTGTGCGTATGTGCATGGCAGAGATGTCTGTGTGCATCTTTCCCAAAGGCAGATCCGGTAGCTCAAGCGATCACCCGCTGCTGCGTGTCTCCTTGGCGCGTATGCCAACACACACACACACATACACCTATAAATATATAAATAAACATATACATATGCATAAGACCTGTATTTATATACATGTATGGAGCCGAGCTGCCCGTGACCCCGGGGGCGCAGTGGGATGCCGTGGTGGGGGTAGGTGTCCGTCAGACCCCTGCCCGCCCCCGCTCCCCGAGCCCAGCCAAGGGCAGTGTTGAGGTGTGAGATGCCTGAGTGGAGTTACGGGAGTTGGCCTGCAGTTACTGATTTTTATTTCTGCTGTTTTTAAAGGTAGGGGTTATTGGGGTGGTGGCGTCACCTGGGTGGCAGCATGACAGGGGAGCTGCCAGGCTGCAGTATGGGTCATAAAAAAGGAAGGAGATCAGGAACAGCAAGTATCCTCATAGGCAGTGTTGGAGATTGGCCTGCATAGTACTTGGGATTATTCAGCTAGCTGATATTTCCCTTGGGGGAAATAAATCAGCTATTCTAAATATTACAGAGAGTTCTTCATGGTAAACTATAATCTCAAAATACCTTACTTTGATACGAGTTACTGCTTTCTAGCAGCAAAATTGTGAGCATTCATAATCTTGTATTTCATACTTGTGGATCTCTTATTCCTCTGCATTTTAGAAGCGGTCTCTGCTTTCTACTGCTATCTGAACAGCTGAAGTCAGGTTCATATGAAATTGCTTCATGACAGCAACTGCATCAGACATAGCTGCCTCTTTCCTTGAAAGATACAAAGATGATAAATTTCACATTATTTTCTTTGTGGCATGTTGCAAGAAAGGGGCATGTTTGCAGTAAACCCTGATACGCGTGGACCTGGAGATTGTGGGAGCAGTTTTTTCAGGGCAGCGGGAGTTGTGTGTGTGGGCTGTGCATTGTGTGGTGACACTGTATTTTTGGAGCTCTTCAGGAGATGAAACTATGACTATGTACGGGGGTTGTACACTGAGAGCAGATGCCGGTTTTGCCTAAACTTAATAAGTATTTCATTGTAAGCTTTTTTAATAAGGAAACATACAGCAGTGTATTTCAAAGTTTATACTCTAATCCATTTATAAGCAAGCTGTCTTCCTACCAAAATCCCCAGGCTTTGCTTTTACAGGGATCATGATAGTTGCCTGCATGTGGGAGCAGAAGGAGTAGCATCACTTTCTGAATAGTTTGAAAAAGCAGAGTAGCTTATTCCTGTGGACTGTCCCTCATGTTGATTTGGTATCTCTGAGCACCTATTGTATTGGATGGAAATAATCCATATGTATTTATACTCTGCATAGGTTTTAAAATCTTACTTAATCCTTAAGAATTTTATGCTTGAGTGTGTTTCTAGAACAAATCACTTGCTTAGCTTTGTCTCATCGTAGATAGTGACCTCAAGGGCAGTTGTAGGTTTGTACTATCCTGTGCTTATAAAAGAAAGTGGTTGAATTCAGAAGCCCTTCATTTTACAAGTTAGCCTTTAGTGAGACTGTATTAAATGAGATGAGGAATTAAAGATAATCGGGCCTTTGAGTACAGCCTTGAGGTAGTCAGGTATTTTACACATGACCCATGAGGAAGAAAATACAAAGAGAGGAAGAAAATACGAATAGAGGATGCCAGTGAAGGTTTTGAGGTTGGAAAGTGATTAATAAAATTGCTTTACAGGGAAGTGGAAAGCTCTTACAAGCATAATGGGCAGTATGAAAAATGATGCAAAGTTGTGAGTGGGGCAGACAGATAAAAGAAACCAAACAAAATAAGCAAGAGGTAGAGATAGAAAGACAATATGATTTCAGTACATGGTAAAGTGAGAAACAAAATGGCTGGTAAGCACTCAACATGATCATTGTTGAATGCTGTAAAGGTTCCTGTTCTGAATAGGAATAATTTTAGTTGTACAAGAAAAGACATGACAGAATTCTCTGGTGCTCTCAAACAGAAGAAATGATAAAGAGACTGCCCATATGTATTGTTTCAAAAGATCAGGATGCAAAGGCTGTGCTCCTGAGGAAATGTCTGTGGGTCATCTGTAGGGCAGCAACAAAGGTCTAGCCTGGGCCAAGGATGACTGCAGCTTCTCCCACTTCTCAATACATTCTCCTTGTTTGGAGTGGATGGGAGCCCAAGGGGGGATTGGGAGGGAGGGAGCAGTAGCGGGCAGGATGCTGTGAGGGGGATGAGGGAGCAGGACCTTGGCTGGTGGAGGACCTCATCAGAGAGAAAAAAGTTAATATGAGAGCAAATTTGCCCCAAATTTGCTACTTTCTTTCTAGAAAGGACCCTGGGTTCAGGAGAAGAATTTGGGTCTTCACTCATATGCAGATTTAGTTTGCATGATTATTTAGTAATGTGTTTTTGTGGCTTGTGATGTGTAAAAAATAAGGTAAACAGAGAAGGGAGTGAAGAAAGAGGTGAGGAAAATATGTTAGTTTTGAGCTGCATGTCTGAAATCTAGGGCAAATATTTAGCACAGTTAGTTCAAAGACACCTACTTTCTTCAAACTCCTTTTTTCAGAATAGTAAAGGTGCAGTTGGCATTTGAGAAACATTGTGTTAATGAACACAAGTGTCAAGCTGAGATAACATCAAAGCAAGAAATACAAACTTCCAATGTGACTTTAGGCAAGTTATTTCATTGTTGATGCCTTAGTTTCCTTACTTGTAAACTGAGCAGAAAGTACATGCCTGATTTGGAGGAATTTATCATATTTATTGGTTTGTTTGGATTTCCCTCTTCAGTTTCAGAGGACAGTCTTCAGATGCACAAAATGTTTGTTAGTTGCTCTGCCTATTCTGTTTGTTAGTTTATTTTTAAGAAAGACACCAAAATAACTCCTCTTAAAGCCCAAGGACAGTTCTCAACTTACATGTCACTTTCCAGGTAATGAAGGATTCTGTTGGTTTATTTTGCATGTTGTAAAGTAAAGCTTAGATAATATTAACTGTGCCTGGCTATAGATACCTTTCTTGATATAGAAGCTTCTTTCAGATAGAAAGCCAGTATATTTATCTACAGTCAATCAGGTTGTTAGTCATGTGTTATTTAAGCTGAAGGTAAAAGTGGAAGTGTACTGATAGGCAAGATAGTGTTGAGGTTTTTAACATCTGCTTAAAAACTGATGGAGAGAACAGTGCTGGACAGGAAACACTACCAAACTAGACACATACTGGAATTAGGGACAGCGCTCATCTCGCCTCCAGCTGATGTACTAAATTGCAGCTGTGATCAGTACCGATTATAGACAGCTTGGGAGCACATGCAGGGTGTGGGCAGAGTTTTGTGGATCCTCTGACCACAAATCCCTATCAATCTATTCTCTATCTATTTGTGCAGCCTTCACCACAGTAATTGCTGTGGGCAGGATTATTAGGTGTGTGAAATGTAAAGGGTGAAATCTAGGATTCCTGGAAAATGCCTCTGTAGACTCAAAGATGGAAGTGAAAATTTATCTATGATTTCTTTGGAACTTGTTGGGAAAATCATGGCTGTCAAATGGCCATTCCTGCAACCACAAATGCCTTGTTTGACAGAAACTTCAACTTTATAGTACATGGGTAAAGCAGTAAAAAAAAGTGTGAAACATTATTTCTTAATGAAATTGATGTATTTGGCAAGGGACTTCATAATATTAGTTACAGTTCTGTTTAACAGATTACCTGAAGTGTAAAAGAATATAGAGTTAGAGAAAAATTTAAATTTATACAAACTATGCTATGATTTATTTTTTAAAAAGAGCAGAATAAGCACAGAATCACAGGATATGCTGAGTTGGAAGAGGCCTACAAGGATCATTGATCATCCAACCCTTAGCCCTGTACAGGACCATCCCCGAGAGTCACACCATGTGCCAAGAGCATTGTCCAGACACTTCTTGGACTCTGTCAGGCTTGGGGCTGTGAGCACTTCCTGGGGAGCCTGTTCCAGTGCCCAACCACCCTCTGGGTGAAGAACCTTGTCCTGATATCCAGCATAAATTTCCCTTGACACAACTTCTGGCTATGTCTCCGAGTTCCAACACTGGTCACTGCAGTGGTTGCCTGTCTCTTCCCCTCATGAGGAAGTTGTAGACTGTGATGAAGTCTCCTCATACTCTCCTGTTCTCTAGGCTGAACAGACCAATAATAAAAAACCTTTTAAAAAGTAATGGTTCCTATTGGCTTGCTCTCCCCAAAATAACTAAATCATGTTAAACTTTTTGATAGGTAATAGCTTTGATAAATGTCAGTCACACTTAAGGCACGAAAAGTAAATTTTGTGACTCAGTTTTTGTCAATTTACAGTTTGAATCTTCTGCTTCTGTAATTCTCCTCTATTCCTGAAAACAAATTGAATATGTGTACCTCTTCTCTCCAACTCCTGTATCTGCAGGTGTAGCAATGCCTGTCAGTGAGGAAGTGAGCACCACAAACAGGAAATCTGTATGGACAGTATTATTCTGGTGGTTGTCTCTTCTTTCCCATTTGACTTTCACACTTCCTCTCCTTAACCTTCCTAAATGCAGCCAGTTACCCTCTTCCTACAGCTGGACCAAAGTCACACAATATGGAACAAGTTTGGGAAGGAGCAATGGTTAGTTGAGCCTTGTAGCTTTCAGGGCACCGGTTCAAATCTGTCAAGGGCTGGAAGAGACTATAATTTGTGATCACTTCCTAGCAATAATACAAAACAAAATTGCACATAATTCAGTTTTCACTGAGCAGATTCATGCAGTGTGTGTAGGAAAAGGTGTTGCAAGCATGTTCAAAAAGATGTTGCAAACATGTTAATAGCATTACTCATGTTGTTTTTCTCAGAAGTCCATAACAACAAAGTCAGGGAGACAAATCAGGCTTTCTCATGTTTAATCTAGATCTCTTCTCTCCAGAACAGGAGCATGTTTTGAACTCAGGAGTGGAGGCAATATCTCACTTGAAGCTCCTACCAGTTTTGTGGGACAGATTTTATTACCTTAGACAGCATTGCTTAGACAGCATTTTCTTAATTTTTCTTTCAGTGAGATTTGTTCTGGCTCTTGCAGTAAAACTCTTAGAAGAAATGCTGTATTGGACTGTACATTTAGTGTTAGTTTTATGCATTTTGGAGCTATATAGAGTATAAGTTGATTCGTCACTACTGGAGTAAAGGAGAGGTAGAGGCAGCATACAGAAATGCTTTTTTTTGTTGGTATGTGCAGTAATTGAATGCAGAATAAATCAGTATGCTATGAATTAAAAATAACTTGCTGCAATGGACACTTGCACAATATATATTGTTAGCCTATTAGAGCTCCAACTATTATTACTAATAAGATACTATATAAGTAAGCTGAATTTGTTGCCCTTTAATTAGCTGTTTATTTCCAAAGCATGAATTATTAACACTTGTGTTAGTCATGAATGGTGTTAATTATAGTTACTGGAATTTAATTTTTCCCCTTTTTTTATCCTTTTTTACCTAAGCTTCTAAAAACAAATGAAAATGTAGACCAGCCATGAGAGAATCCTCTAGTGATAGTCAAACCTCAACAGAGAATCTGTGTCAGTGTTAGCAATATGGAGAGAAACTACAAGTATCAAGTATTTTATCATGAATAAAACAACATACAGAATTGCAAATTAAAGCATTGGGCTCTCAGCAGAAAAACATGCTTTATCTGATCTTCAAGGAGTTTTAAAAAATTTAATAATACTTTATAGAGCTGATAAAATATATGTTTTAAGTTCTAATTAAAAATAGCAAATCTGAAATTCTTTTATTGACCCTTAAACCACATGCAAATAATTCAAATAAGGATTAAAATTATATTAAAAATACATTATTAAAAAGTGGATATACATGAGGAGACAGTGAGGGAGTGCACCAGCCAGTGACATACATTTTAATAGGTTTTATTCTAACTTCCCTCTTCTTGCTCCTTTCCTTAGAAATGTAAGATGAAGATTATAAAGTTGATGTGCAGTTTTTTTTGTCAAGAGAAATTTTATGAAGTTGTAATAATGAACCTGTCTTTTGATCTCTAAAATTTTGGGGATGATTAGAGAGAATAAGTAGGAAGATTGTATGAAAGAGTGTAATGACTACATTTTTTGTTGGGTGCCTGCTCTTTGCAAATGACACTAATTGGGCAACCATAAGGAATTGTGAAAGCTTAGAGGGGGTGCAAAAGGAGCTGTGGATGATGCTCTTCTTCCATGAAACACAATTTAAAATGTTCGTCCATTACATAATTAAAACGTGGAAGTAGCTCCCTGAGGTTTTTTAGGGAGATGGGGTGGGGATAATGATATGTTAACATGATTTCACTAAATTAATTCTTTGGAAAGTAATTAAGTGAGATTGTCCACACTCCATTACTTCCAAAGGGTAAAATCAGACATGGTCCATCATATTCGCATCTTGCTTTGAAATGACTGATTATAGAATAAATATAATATATTCATTTGAAAGCTAGCATGGGAGATCTGTAGCACTGCTTTTAGGTATTGTGGAATGTAGAAACTAATCGCCTTTTTGGATTTAAAATCTGAAATAAGCACTTCATTGTGATAGAAGCAGTTTGCATTTCTTAACAGCATAGACCCTGTAATAGATTGGAAACTTACGTCAAGGTTCCTGCAAACAAGAATGAAGAAATGTTTTCTAGTTTTAAGTATAACTTCTATAATCTATTGCAGGCCAATATTTGAAGAATTGCTACTGGCTTTTAGTCATCTGAGAGTTGAGTGTAGACAGGAGCCTAAGCTAAGCTTTGAAATGTGACGTTCCTAAGATGGGGAATAGATGAACACATTTCAATATGTAAATAGAGAAACAACCTTTGTTCCAAGCTAGTAAAGGCAGATATTTTCAAATTAAAATTTTGTAACAAATCTTGTGTTTATGAAAACTAGATCTTTCTTTTTCTTATAACTGTGTTGAAAAACACAGCAGACTGAAACAGCCTTTGAAACAGCTCCTGTACGCTCAAGTGAGGTTGACTGGGCACTGGTGTCTAGAATTTTCTTGAGGCTGTTAAAGGTTTCTGTACCCTGAAGTCAGCAGCATTAGGAGCAGTTCTTACTTTATTTTTTTCTTTTGGTGAAAAAAAAAATCCCTCTGAAACCTTAGAAAGACCCTGACAGACAATTTCATATTTATTTTTGCTTACTAAAACCAATTACCATTTTGTTGCTTCCTTTTTCCCTTCCCTCTGCAGCATTTTACAAGCTGTTTTAATCAATACCTGCTGCTGCCTAGAAAGCATCCTTCCATGTCCCACGTGGAGATGCTGTTTAAAGAGCTGGCAGGATGTGGGAGGTGGGTCCTTGTGCTGCCCCTGAAGCAGGTATGTCAGGGTTTGTGTGGAACCCACATTGTCCCACTGCTCAGTGCCCGATGAATGACGCTGTGACCGAGGTCTGTGGCTACATGGGTGGTCCAGCAAGGCTGGCTGGGCCACAGGGGGCAACGAGGTCTTTATCTAAACTGATAAAAACCTTACAGGCATTAGCATATTCTGAGGCTCAGGCCAGTCTTTATTCAAACCAGTGTCTGCATTGCTGCCTTTTTGCTTTACTTCTTCCAAATATAGGCCAAAATTATAGGGCAGTGACACAAAGGACTTTGCTTAAATGATCTGAAAAATCAGGCCACTGTTTTAGGTTACTAAGTGTGAACCTAAACATTGAATTTTGATTTAAATTTTGAAGGAGTTAAATTTAAGGAGTTTCTGTCCATGTATTATGAGAGGCAGTGTTATAAAGCTTATATACAGTACCTCAGTGTAACACAGTAAATAATTACTGATGTGCTTTGGAGTAAGAAGCAAAATCCAGACAATGGGCAAGTGATAGAAATTTAATTGTGGACTTCAGTAGGACCGTAGTTTGAAACTCTGGAAATGATCACAGCAAAGTCCAGTTGAATCTAAAAAAAATGAGGATTCTTAGAAATTTTGGCTCTTGTAAAATAGATATCTATTGTAATTTAGTGAACTCTGTATAATGCCATAGAGGGAAGGAGGTGTGAGGGTAGGTTCTTTCTTTGTCTCCCTTTTATGCTAGACAGTGTGAGAAGTCCTTGTAGTAGCTGTATTTCAGTTTGAAAATAAGTGATTTCCTCTGTGTTCAGAAGTTTTAATAAATGAGGGGTCCTCTAGGACCAAGTATTTTATATCTACAGTTTTTAAGTTAAGCTTTTATATGTTTTTGCAGGGCTTGTGGCCTTTCTCTACTGAGAAATGAGAAAAGATCCATTTTTAAAATTTAAGGGTTTGGTGTGTGGTCCAGCAGAATGTAGGCTGGGGTCAGCTACCGGTGGCACACTGATAAGCCTTTTCTTGACTGGTGTACTGCAGGATCTTTCAGCTGAAGGGCTGAGTACTTTTAAGAGGTATATTTAAGCTACACTAGCTCTGTGACGCTGCACTTCAGCACTATTAGCACATTAGCAGGAACTGATGAGAAAGAGGAAGAAATCAAAGCAAAATAGTTTGTGGTGGAGGCTGGTGTATCTAGTGTATCTGCATTTTCTATGGGCTAGCTCTAGCTTAATGCCATTTACCAAACACACTTCAGCAGTGGAGCACTCCTGCTGTGCTGCTGGAGAGCTCTCCATGAACCAAAGAGGGGTGATGGGTGATGAACGCTGGATCAGCATCCTTTGGATCCAAACTGAAATATGTCTAGGGAGCTGCGGCAGCTAGAGGTGGGGCAGTTGTATTGTTGTTTTCTTTGAGAGATGTTTTCTCCCACTCTCCAGTCTTTAACCATCTTTCTTTCTGATCTGGGAGGTAACGTGGTCAGTACACCAACAGAGAAGTTGCTTCCTTGATTTTCTCTTCTGGTTTTCTTGAGAAGAGATTCTTAATATTGTGAACAAGGGACCACAGGACCCATGTTGAGCATGAGCACTTTTTTAGGTGTGAAGATTTTTTTAACAGTTTCTCTGTCCGAAAGATCATTATGAGTGTTGATCATGTTCAGAACAAAAAATTAAAATCTCTAGACTTCTTTCTTTTGAGCAAGTTTTAATAGATCAGACAGGACTAAAACCAAGGCTTTACATTTACAACAGTTCTGCTTTACTGAAAAATATAAGCCCAGTCATTTCTAAGGCAGAGAGAGGGGAACGAATATGAGTGTAACAGTCTACTTGTCCTTTTTATTATTTAATAGCTCGATGTTTCCATCTCTGTTTTTAAAACTGAATAAACAGGATACAATATTAAGGGGTTTTGATTATGGGGTTCCCTCCCCTGATTGTTTTTGATCATTGTATGGTGGGTTTTGCTTAGATTGTTTTTGCTGTGTTGGATGACCTGTTGTTTGAACGACTTAGGATAAGCACGTTATCTGTGCAAACCTAAAAAAAATGGTTCTAACACCAGTAGTATTTCAGAACAAATTTATAGCTGAATTACATCATTAGTTATTTGAATGGTGTTTCAGCTTTCTTTTATGATGTGGAGGTTTTGTTTTGGTTTTAGGAAAGTGTTAAATAACTGAGTTATGGGATTAAATGTTCAGCTATGGAATTGAAAAATGGTTGCTGTTGTGTTAAGTGAATGCTTTATAACTAAAATTTACAGAAGTTGGAAAACACATTTGTTGGTATGGTCTCCTGAGAGCAGTATATTTGTATCTACTCACTCATTTTTTTATGGAGCACAGGGTTTTAGACATTAAGGTGAAACTTTACAGCAGTGAACAGAGTAGTGTGGTTTATTCCAGCATTGCCTCATGTGTAAATTATTTGAGAAATTCTGTTCTGTAGCTGTCAGTCCTTGGTAAGATACTCTTGCGGAGATTGTAGCTTCTTCTATGAACACATACGCCTGGATGATTGATCTGCTTATTTCTAAATTTTGTTTAAATAGGGAGAGTCTATAGCAGGCCAACCTATCACTTCCCACCCTCCCACAGGGCCAAGATGAATCAAAAGAACTCTTTCTCCTTTCATCTGCCCTTTTAAAATAAAATGTACCTTGTTTCTAATGCATATTGATGTAATACAATCATTTTTGTAACTTTGAAGATGAGTAACACTATGTGATAATGTTTCAACTGTTTCAATGAAATGAAAGAATACAAAGTAACATAGATGGGAGACAAAGGGATGTTAAAGATGACAGGCTCGGTCCTTCAGATGTTATGTGATAGGAGGGTGTAGAGTGTTCCTTAGGAGTAAAGGTTAATAAACCAGAGAGCTGTGGGAGCTGGAAGATAGGACTGTAAAATTCAGGAGATGGAGGTTAAGTGGATTCTGGTCTTGAGGGCAAACCTGATGTCCCTGCCCCACTGCCCATTTCCATTTTCAGCTGGGGCTGATAAACCAAGCCACACTGTGCAGCTGCTCAGGAGGAAGGTCTTGTTTCCTCTTCTCTCACTTGCTGTCTGTGGCTTTACCTGCTTGATAGACTAAATTGTCAGGAGTTAAACATGATAACCTAACAGAAAAAAAAAAAAAAACAATTAAAAACAGGCGGTATCTGTGTGTGGTGTTTTGGTTTTACTCTTGCCGGGCTAGTTTTTTGCCAAGTTGAAGGATTAAATCAGCTTCCAGAGGCAGGAGAAGATAAATTGTAGGAGGGGTGGGTGCTGCAGGCAGGCTGGGGGCTTCTAGAATGGCCATTGTCTTGTGGAACTGGACCCTTGCTTGTGTCATTGCAGCTGCTTGTGGCACCATGTGTTGCACAGCATCAATAAATTAATCCAAGTTAGAAGTGTTGCCCATCTGTTATGTATTGTAGCAGGTAGAAGTGATCCCCTTTTTTCTGTCTTGTGCCAGGCGTACTCATGGTAGGCAAACTTTTACAACAATACATAAGGCAGTACAAGAGAGACATGCAGCTGCTATAATAAAGAGGCAAACTACTTTTTGACTGCTACAAATATGATTGAAAATTGAATTAAAGTTCATAGAGGTGGAAAATTACCTATGCATCATAAATTTAATTTCCAGTCCACCTACCCATTCTAAGCAGAGTGAACTAACATAAATTTTTTACCATTGAGATTGCTGTCTTTGGTGAATCTTTAGTTTTTGTGGTAGCTTTACATGTGTGTCTGTGTGTGTTTTGTTGTTTTTTTTCCCTCCCTAGAAACTATGAATCTCAATCTTTTTTGTAATCCTTTTTATGTGCTTTTCAAAATATGATATCACATTCAATTAAAAAAAAATCATAGTTAGCCCCAGGCACACAGGTGTACTCAATATTTTTATAAAGTGAAATTTTAACTAGTAATTGAATATCACTTACCTTTTTTCTTGCACTTTGGAAATTTGTAACTTTGTATTTCTTAGAATTTTCCTTTATAGTTTTGAGATACAAGTAAAATTTCTATCAAAAGAACAATGATCCCTTCTTTCTTACTTTAGTTGGGAACACACTTTTTTCAGGGGCATGTTCATCAGATTATTCCATAACTTTTCAGGAAAAGGCATACCCTAAAACCAGAATTAATCAGTAACAAACATCATCAGTGTGTTCTCAGAACCAAGTCTGGGCATTCTTTTGATTGCAGTCGACTTATTGCAAGGAGAAGAGGAAGATCCACAAGATCTCTGTGCATTGAGGGATTTAAACACAAATACTCTTGCAGGAGCTAGTAATCATCTTCAGTGGTCCCATATAGGAAGGCCTGGATTAAAAAATTTGCACTTGAGAGAGAGTAGTTGTGCCCTGTTTGTTTACTCTTTGTTATTTCCGAGAAGATTAAATAAGCCTAAAGCAGCTCCAGTGATTCCTGCAAGGCTCTGTAGGATTTTGTGAAGCCCAGAAACCATTTGGTTGATGCTGGGTTATTAACCTTGGTAGTTGTGACTCAGAAGGTTATGAGAGATTTGTGTGCATATTGTTCCAGGAGGGGGTAACTTCAGGGCTTTTTCTCCTTTCTAGTTTTTATACTTGAGTTTTTAATTTCAAAAAATGTTTAGCCTCAGGGAGCCCTCTAAACGTAAGCCTTTTACTGCCTCCCGAATTTGGCAGTTGCTACTCTTGGTTTAAGTCTCTAGGCATGTGTGATGTGAAGCTTTGAAGTAGCTGTTGCCTGGCTGAAGCCTCTCTGGAGGCAAGGAGGAGGATAATAAAGTTTTGACATTTTCTTTGTTTCCATCATGCAGATATTTTAACAGAAGTGAAGCAGCTGATTTTTAGTAAAGACTCTAAAATTACAGAATTGGTAAGACTGTCTCTTTTGTGGTTTGGTTTTAATTTAGAACAATTGCTGAAATCAGTGGTGTGGAAAGCCACATGCATTTTGTCAGTGTTTTAATATCTGGCATTAGGAACTGGTTAATCCATTTAAGAAGTGGAACAAGAGATTGAAGAGGGAGATGTTGCAGCCCAGTTTTCTTAGATGTTGCCCAATGGGCCACTGACAAATACCAGAAAAGGCAAAGAAAGCTATTTGAGTGGAGGCAAAAATTCGAGCAGAAGTTTTTCATTCTTTGTGATTCTGGTTCTACACAGTGTCTATCCGTCCCATGCTCAGTGAGCAAAATTTGCCAAGTCCATGGCAGTCTGTATCCCAAACAGCAAGCACCTTACCTTCACCTTTCGGAGGAAGGCTCTGTCTCAGCATTGTTGGTGTACTTCCCCCAGGAAGGAAATAGATCCAGGTCACCTTTTCCTGGCTATTCCTAACTTTTTCCAGTCTGCCTCCCTTAAAGTGTCTTGTTGTATGGAATCAGAAATAGGACAATAGATCAGGGAGGAAAAAAAGCTATTTCAAACATTTTGATTATGATATGATGAAAGTCTTTCTGTTTGGGTATTTTCTGGCATGGAGCACTTCTGACACTGCTCTGGTTTGTATTAACTAGGTTTACTAGATTTAGCAGTGGTTAAAATACATAAAGTGATTTTAAAACAACTGATGTTATGCCGCCATTTTTCAGTTTACCAAACTGTCTGTGTTCTACTACACACTGTGGAAGCTTTATCTTTACTATGAATGTAGTAGTAAGAGTTTATTGTAGAAACTTAATTTATCTTAAGATGTGTAAATGATTTGGTTTTACATGCAGTTTACTGGAGTACCTTTTGTTCTGCTGCATATATAGGTAGATCTATATAAAAATTTAAAGTCACTTTGTGCTGCAAACAGCAACTCTTACTCTGCTGACAAGTCAGCAACTTGCACAGTTGTGAAATCTTTCCTCTTTTTTTCCAGTTATGACTGGGAAAAATTGACACATTGCTGCTCTTACAAGTCCATGTTACCTATCCTTTAGCAGGCTGTGGTTGAGCACTGCATACTAAATGTCAGCTATCATATTGTGCAATCTGTATGAGCAGAATTCCCACTTCCACAGCTGTGGGAATAGAAATGGGAGGCAGTCAAATAAGCTCAGTCCCTCAAGGCTCCTCTCAAGGTGACTGGTGCAAAGTGCAGTGAGGTCCAGGGAATTCTTCTGACCTTTTGGAGGCACAAACCTTGGGAAACAAATGAGTGTTGTTAAGTGATGTCATCTTTCAGATGATAAAAGTAGCAGCTTTAAAAAAAAGCTTTTGACACTTTTGACAGGCTTGCACATGATAATTAGATAGTAAAAAGAAGGTGTGGGTTGGCAAGGCATTAGATATGAATGATATGCAGGTTTGTATCCATTTTTCTTTAAGCAATGTTACAGTGAATATGAAGCCCTCTGAACAGTTGCGTAAAGCAGAAGTTTTAATGTGAAAATGGATTGTATGTGTTTGAAATAATTCAAGGGAAGCTGGGGAAAGCTACTGGCACTCTCATTCCTTTTTCAATAACTCCTTTGCCTCGTTAAGAAGTTCTTAACACAGCATGTTATGGGTGTAGTCTTAGAACTGTGTATATTGGCTTACCCAGTGTCTTATTTCTTCACTTTCAAATTAACTTTCAGGAATAATAGGCTTTTTCTTGCACTGTATATTCTGAACATTACCCTTACTGCCTTTACAACCTGTCAAGAATGCAGGAATACTGCTAAAGTAGAGGGTGAGTTTTGTAATTTGCATTGAGGAAGAGAAGGAAAAATGGGAAGAGGGAGTGAAGATGAAGCGGGGCCTTGACCTACATGTAGTGAGTGTATGAATGTTATGACTAGTCACAGAAAAATGAATTATGGGGAGATACACATAAGGCAGAAGACAATACATGGCATTTAGTATTCCTGTGGGATTTGGGGATCTTCAGCTTAATTTGACAGGGTGTCATCAGCAGGCCAAATGTAGTGGTGGCAGTAGAATTGGGTTCAGTTAGTGGAAACTGCCCCTTTCCTATTGCCATGTTTCTGACTGCTGGCATTGGATTTTGTCCATGTTCTGTGTGCTGTGCCATCTGGGACCTGATTCCATGCTTTCCAACTGTACGCTGGATCCCAGCTCTTTCCCACAACAAATAGAGACCCATTCCATGCTACTGAAGCTCCCTGACCTTCCAGCCTGGGAATGTTGCCAGCTCTCTCTACTGCCTGCTGGTGGTAGCCGCCCTGTGCTCTGGGACCACAACTCCTGAGTGCAGCTCAGATGTGAAGGTATCCCTGTGTGTACTGACTTGAGATATGGGGCAATCTCTTCCATGACGTTGGGAGCAGCAACAGCTGCCTGTATTTCAGGGACTTGTCTGTGGGCAAAGAGGCAGTTGTGAGGGCTTGTTCTGTGCTGGCAATTTTTAGATATTATTTTCTTTGCAAGTTTTTAGTGCTATTTTGATTTCCTGAGAGGTCAGGCTGACTTCTGGAGGACCTGTTGGGGAGAAGCTTTTCCCATCCCACCCCTGCCCTGTCCTGTTTGCCAGGCTCCAAGTCCTTCAGAAATCAGATGGGAGCTGCCAAAATAGCAGATGTTTCTGCTGAGTGGACTGTAATCTCTCACAGCACTGATGCTGATCAGGCTTTGTGTACAGGTCTCAGCAGCACAACTGAATGTCCTCCAGCCTTTGCCATGCCTGACTGGGCAGCATTTAGCCCTGCAGAACAGCCCTGACTGAGGGCTGCAGGGGTAGGGCTGGTTAGATTTTACTGATGATGGAGGTAGGGGACACCTTCTATTAGATCAGGTTTCTCAAAGTCCCATCTAAGCTGACCTTGGACATTCTAAAAATGGGGCATCTGGAGCTTCTCTGGGCACTCTGTTCTGGTACCTCAGCAGCCACTGAGCAGGTTGAAGAGAAGTCTCCAGAACCTACACCATGAGAGGGTAGTCTCTTGCAGAGTTTGTGAGGAAGTGCTTTGAAAATTCTAGGGAGTTGCCTTTTTTCTGTAAGCAGTTGTCCATGAAACAAAATAGGTTTTTTTTAAATATCTGGTACAGATCCATGGATGCTAATGCATTCTCCTTGCTGTTGGTTGTTTTGTGGATGAAGTGGCAAACAGAAAGTTCTAGCACCTCTGGAAAAATTAGAAAAATTATAAAGCTTTCCTTTTTAAGTCTGGGAAGTAAGAAAATATATAAACTAAGGCTGAATAATGAAGCTTAAAACAAAACTCTTTTATTCCTGTGTTACAAGTTTTTTGAAATTACTTAATCATTCCATATAATTTTTGTAGGAATTAGGCCTCATTCATTTCAGAAGACGGACTTCCCTGGATTCAGATAAATTCAATAAACGTATTTAATGTAATTTTGGAATGTAGTAAATATGAAAACAGTAAATTTGATGTCCAGTTCAAAAGCCATTTTTCATGCAAAGGGAGCTAGTAGGGTATTGAACTACTTTGCAATACAGTAGGAAAAAATACATTTCTTCTTTAATGATTAGGGAAGCAGGAACTATTGCACTCTGTGAATGACTTCTCAAAATGTAGTTGTCAGTTAATTGTTTGGGTTTATTCTTGTGTGGATTTTTTGAGGAGCAAGTTGTTTGTTTCTTTGCTTTAGGTTTTGTTTTGTTGGTTTGTTTTTTTGTTTTTTTTTTTACTTGATAGTGGGCCTACAAAGCTGTCTTGTTTCCATCCAAAAGGAAGAAAAGGAGAGGTGTGGATAGATATGCCTGAGTGTGTGACCCCTTTGTCTTAGTGGCACTCACTGCTACAGCAGTTGCTTGTTGGCTGAGGTGTAACAGGATTCCTGATAACTGGATCATTTTTCTTTTCAACTTTTGGCTTTGCGAATACTGAGTGCTTGCTTTTGGTGAAGCATCAACATTTGGACACTGTTACAAATAGGGCCATTGAAGGCGAGGAGTCACTGAGTCAGGAAAGCTGTAGCTCTGGGAGCTGTACTTGTCTGCCATGGAAAGAACCTGACTTCTGGGGGGTTTCCTAAGGGGTCATGCGAAATATTTGAAATATGACCATCTGATCTGTATATCCTACCATGAATTTGTGTATTAAGTTGTGGCTTTTAGGTAACTAGGTGTTTTTGTGAAGAAGCTGTATTGTACTAGGCTTTTACCTTGACCGTCTTCTGCTAAAATGAAGGATATTTTGAAAAAGACATCTGCTTGCCACAGCTGACTTAAAAAATTCATGTGCTGTGAGCAGATATTGTTTTCTGAACTATCTCTTCAGTGGAGTTGGGAGTTTTCCAACCAGTTTCAACTTTTTTTCTGTCTCTGGTAAATCTAGTGATTTTCAAGTTCAGTGTGGTGCTCAGTTTACTGCCCATGGAAATCACTGCTCTGTGTCATGTTGAGGAAGTTCACCTAAATGTTGTTTTGGCAAATCTTATCACTGCAATAATCTTTACATACTTGCGGACCACTAATCTACATGCAGGACCACTGAAAAATGCTCCTTCTTGATTTGTAAGTAGAGATTGTATTGTTAAGCAGTGCCTTTAAAATACTAAATTCACTAGTTCAAGTGGCTATACTTGACCTAACTTGTATCTGTATGCTTGCATACAGAAGTCTGACTTAAGTGAGGTCCACCCACATTCAGAGCTAAGAAAGCATAACAGAACTCTTGCTCTAAAGCTGAGTGGCTGTATTAGCCTTAAAGGTTTGTCTTTGCTGATAAGCTCCACCTTATCATGAAAGTTGAAGCTCAGATTCTCAGTAATCACAGGGTTACAAGAGCCTTATCAGCCAGGCTTTCTGCAGGGTTTGTTCACACTAGTCCTTCAGCACAGTGCTATTAGGAGATGGCTTTTGGGAAAGGATTTGCTCTGCACAGCCTTCACCCATCTAATCTCTCAAGTGAAAATGCATACGGGAGAAGTACTGACTGCCGCCAGAAGGAAATCAGTCCCACAAAGTCCTTGAAGGAGAGGAATGGTCATGAGCCAGACTGTGCTTGGACCTTGGCCTGGGGCTTGTTCCCAGCCAAGGGCAGACCAGGCATCTGCTGACTCTGTCGCTTTTACTGAGGGCTCTCCGTAGCCCTGGGGAGCGGCAATATTGCATTTGTGGATCAAAGCGTATTTGTAAACTGTTTTCACCCAACATGAAAGATATAAAATAACTTATCTCTCTCCTCCTCCTCCATCTCCTCCTCCATGAAAGCCCGAGTTTCTTTTAAAAATAGGCAATGTGCTGTAGCATTTCCAAGTATTGCAGAGGATGGGGCGAGCCTTGGAATACAACTTGCTTGTTCTCACAGGGCGGCAGGACCACACTTGCACAGTGTGCTGGGAATGGCATCGCAGCTGGGTGACATTTGTGACAATGCTGTGCATCCTATTGTGGTGAAATAAAAATATGATCTCATGCTAGGGAACCCAATTAAAAATAAAAAGAATGCAAATTGTCTTTGATTAGAGGAGTCGCATTTTTAACCAAATAATTTTTCAGATTATGTGTGTTTCTCTGTTCTTTGAAATAAACCTGAATTCATTTTTTATTTAAGGATGGCAAATAAAGGGATTTTTTTTCTTCCTTCTCCTGAACAGCCTTGAAGCTGTCATCTTCCTGGTTAATACCAGGACATCAAATACTGTATCAAATGTGGTGTCTCTGGCTGTGTTTGAGTCCTTGGCAAGGGCAGTTTGCTCTTTCTGCATTTATGTCAGCAAAGATTTTTTTGCTGGAGAGTGGGAATATGTAGTGGAAGGAGTCTACAGTAAGAAAGTATATTACTGATAATTATGTTATTATATTGTATTCTGTTTGTCAGAACTAGGTGAAGGGAAGACTTAACGCTAGCTGAAGATGAGGATGGATAGTGTGGGTAAAATTCCAGTCTGTTATGGGCATCCTGGATGCTTCTTTACCTCTGCCATCCAAGCAAGGCTATCGCTAGTTAATTCTCACATGCACTAGATTAACTATCCATTCTAGAAAAAAAAAAAAATCTATATTTCTGTGGGAGACACTACTGAATATGACAGGTTTTAAAAGAAGACTTAGAATATTATAAGTTTGAAATAATTTTTCCTTTAAATATTTAGATTGTGATTTGTCTTTGTGACAACCTGTAATGAAGCCTAACATTGCATTAATTTCAGAAACTAAAATATTCACGAGGTACAGAGTTCTAAAGAAAAGTCAGACCACTGCTGAAAGTAAAACCATTAGCTGAGACCAAGTACCCAAAGTTTGCGAAAGTGATAAATCTGCTTTAGACATCAATGACCCCTTCTGCAGGTGCAGGAGGAATGTTTTATTCTCTTTGTATTGTGTCCCTTAGTTTGAGTCTACAGAAAACAATAAAGCTGATTAGCCTTTAAGAAATGTCAATGTACAATGTTTGGGAGTGGTATTTATTTTACAAATAAATGCTATTGATTAGAGGCTGAGATTTTTCCAATTCTTATTTCTCTTATTTCTTATTATGAAATAAGACAACACATAAACTATTTCAAATTGATAACTATGGATTGCTTGCTATTGATGCAGTCTCATTTTAGTAAATTTGTAATTTGTAAATAAATGGAAAAATGTTTAATTGTTTATGTATTTCTGAAGTTCAATAGTTTTTAATTTGTTTTTAAAAAGCCATATATATAAATTATATTTTTAATTAACCTGTAGATTATTTTAAAAAATAGGTAAAAAGCTACTGGTCCAAGTAAATTTGAAAATCAGTTCCTATTTTAATATTGAATATGGAAATTAGGGAAATGACAAAATGTATGCTGGCCTAAGTAGTTTCTTAAGTGTTTAAATGGTCCTGTCTCTAATGTAACATAAAGGCTACATTTAACTGCAGATCAGATACTGGCTGATATATCTTAGGGTTTCTTGATAGTGTGAATCAACTTGTCTTTTGTAAAATAACTTAAATACAGAACAAACAAGAAAAAAAATTGTTTGTAATGCATTACCACAGGCTAACATTGGTAACTTTTAGAAGATGTTTTAAATCAGTTTTCTTACCTTTTAAATCTCTCCTGACTGCAAGTAAATCTTCCTGATTTTATGCGTGACATAGTTAAAGAATCAAATGGAGTCATCCAGTTTTTTATGGCAGTGAAAAGATATTGAACTAAACACTATAAAGTTTCTAGGAGAACTATTTTTGTGAACTGATGTGTTGTGTTTATTTGCATGTGGTTTTAAGTAAAGTAATTTCACGATTATAAGTCGCACCTGAATATAAGTGGCACTACTGGGGTAGACTGGATTCTTCAATGAAAAAGGTGCTGCTTATATTCGTGAAATTACTGTATATTTAGGAGAAGCAAATCTCATCTGAATTGGTTCTTTTTGTCTAGTAGTGCTAAACAAAAGCTGAAGGTTTTTTATCTTACATCATGTGATGAATTTGCATTCATTCCTTCCTAGCTCTTGTTGGATGACTTGGACATTGAGCCATGGCTGTGACATGGAGATGGAGAGTCATTGGAGATGTTCTCCCATGTTCCACAATCTATTTTTCTTCTCTTGTTTTGAGGGTGTGATACAGGTACACTGGCAGCACGTCACTGAGAATATAAGATGGAAAAAGCCCAGCTATTCTGCCCTGATACCTTAGTTACCCTACTGGTTCCTTTATTAGCAAGTTCTTGTTAGGCTGCCTCTTTGGCTTCTTAACTCCAGGCAGGTGCCATAGAGTCACTTCCTTTTCAAACTACTATCCTTGCATTAATATTATGCTATGGAATATTATCTTTACTCTCCAGGTTTCTGTTTGCAATGCTGGGGTTCGGTTTTTTTTTTTTCAATGGCATGGGCTGATCCCAGTGTAATGTGGAGGAATAACTGACTAAAACATTTTCTATCGACTTCTGTGTTCAACCGAACCAGCACAGTAGCTCTGAACTGTTAAAGCATTTATGTTGATAGACCTCTTCTGGGTAAAATTCCTCTAATTTATTGATGTGTCAAAAATTTCTTCCATTTTAAGGACTATTGAGGAAGACAATTTTTAACTGATTGATTTCCAAGTAGAAGCTCATTTACCATCTGTTTGGGAAAAAATAGTAAGCTGTTGGCTATAGCTTGACAGCAACAGGCAGGTCAAGGGCACGTGCTTATAATTTTGCTGTAGTGATTCCTAACTAATTAGCCATGAGGAACTTTCTGAGAATGTTCTGTTAAGACTATTTTCTTCTCTCCCATTTTGTTAAAGAATGCGGTGCTCCCAGCTGTGAGGCTCTGAGTGATGATTGCTATTATGGATGTATCCTTTCAAATTCTGCCTCTAATTTTAGGAAATTATATTCACTGTCTTTAAGTTTCTAGTGGTAAAACTGTAAAAGGACAAGTTATTTCTCAGTGAGTGTTGGGAAATACAGTAATAAGATTTTATAAATACTGGGTTGCAATAGCTAGCTGTGTTAGAGTACGGAAAATACTATTCACAAAAATAACCATCTGTAGTCAATATTACTTGACAAAAAATAATTGTATTATTATTTTTTTATTAGAATGGTTTAGAAGTGATCGATTCTCACAAGTTGATGCTGTACTTTACTGCTACTGTGGTTCCCAGTACATCCAGAATAGGGCATTAGGCAGATGTGTGGGATAGAGTTTTCTTCCCATTTCCTCCTACACATACAAACCTTGTGAGGACATGGAAAAACTAATCTGGGCTGTTCAGATTACTTAATGTGAGATGTACTTGATTGTACCCAACTGGGGCATCTGCTTGCATTGCTAATCACTCTTAAGAACACACATTGAAATACAACTAAAAAGTTGTCCTACCTGTTCAAAAATGGTATGTGTGTATACATATATAAGCTAATAGGTAGGCAAGGCATTGTTCCTGTAGGTGTTAGGTTTAAATATTAGGCATGAGTTCTGTTCCTCATGATCCAAATTTTCCATCTCAAAAAGTATATATGATACTTGCACTTTTATCCTATTATACATACATTTATAGCAAAATACAGGTAGAGGATTAGACATTCAGCTGGCAAACAATTTTGATTTCCAAAACTTCAAGTAAAGCAACATATTTACAGTTTTACCTGTAGTTAAAAGATTCTGCCTGTTTTTTCCCCCTAACCACGCAAAGTAACAAGATTAAATAGGATAACATTATTTTGGGCTTTAAATACACTGTGCTTCTCACAGTGGAAACCTCTAATCTGCCTGGCCAGTCCAGTGTGTACCAGACTTTATGATAAGCTGTTGCCCATATGTGTTGTCATTGTCCCCAGGAGACAGGCCTCGAGGGCTGCTGCTGTGTTTCAGGTGTGGCACAGTGTTTTGCATTAGAAAAGTGAGCAGAGGGAAGATATTTAGTCTGTGAAATACTGTCGACACTAATCTTTTAAACAAAGGAGCTTGGCACAGCACTGTCAAAGGAAACTAAACCTGCTGGTTTATTTTCCCATTGTTTCCTTGCACAGAGATTTTGGTCTGCAAATGACCACTGACATTATGCCACAGAAAGTGATACAAGGAGAATACTTGCTACTCTCCAATCTTACTTCAAAGTCTGGAGACAGTGTCATGGCTGAATTCCCCTGCATTCATCTGTTTCTGTGCAACAATGAATTGCTTGTGTTCATTCTGAGAGAAGTTGGATGATTGTCTCTCTTCCCAGTTTTTTTTTTTTTTTTCCTCTGTTGCTATCAATTCAGAAAATGTGTATCTATCAAATAGCTTGTCTGCCTGACTTCTGTGGCCTGGACTCAAAGATGCATGAAATGAACCAAAAAGGGAGGGCAGGATTTGGAAGGTGTAGGAGATGCCTGCCACAGAGGGATGTTTTTTCTGGTCTCTTAGTGTTTCAAGCTAAACATATGGTATCAAGAGAGGTGAAGCAGAGAGGTCATTTGAAAGTTAGTGTTAGTGTTACTCCCAGGATGCTTGAAGGAAATAGTTGAAGTATCTCAGTTATTTGCATGAGATCTCAGTGATGATGTGAGCAGTAGAAGGAGAACTTGCCAAACATGTGCCGAGTGACTTGTGCCACATCTGACAGCTTTGCAGTTAGGTAGAGAGCAAAAACCATGGGCCTTTATGAGTGGAAAGCTGTTTCTGGAAGTGTAGGATCTTCAGTGTTCTGAATTGCCTGCTTGTATACTGGGTCAAATTCACGCTATGAATCTCCTGATCTGCAGGATTGTGATGGTTTTTTTTCTTGTTTGCTTGTTTTTTCATAAATACTGATTTTAACTATCTCTCAGTTGATGGCATGGCTTTCTCAGCATCTGCTGTGTTCTGCCATAGAGTTAGCTGCATGCTGAAGGTGGAGAATTCCTTTCTATCCATGTGCAATTTCATAGAGCTGTAGTAGTGGCCCTGAAGTTCATAGCTATTTCCAAGGAATGTAAAAACTTGTACCAACTGATTTCAAGAGAAGTGCAGAACGTGATACACTTAAAGAACTCTCTCAGTGATGAAAAGTATTCCTACCAGTTGAGCTCAAAGAGCTGCTCTGTGTGTGAGTGATGCTGCCTTTCCACTACCATCCCTTGCCATATTTTCCATCATGTGGGTTAGTTTTTGACAAAGACAGCTGCTGGAATTTGCTGTCCTCAGAAGGCTTGCATTTTCTTTCCTGGTGGCCTGCAGAGTATCTAAAAACAACAACAACTCTGCAAAGACTATGAGCTGCTGCTTTTAAAATGCATTATAGAAAAAGTGTCTAGCACAGTTGCAATCAGTTTTGGAAGTACTTCATGTACAGTTTTGTCCTTTAATTGGTGCGCCAAAGAAGCTATGTAGATTGAATAAACTCAAATTTGTTTGCTAGTCTTTTGAGAATATTTCCACTGCGTGGTCAAACTGCTGTGGTCTGAGCTGGAAAAGATAGCCTCAAAATTAGTGTCTGCATAAAGCAAAGGTGGGTTATGTTTAATACAGTAGTTCTTCTGGGGGAAGACTGCCAAGTCTTATTTTAATTATTTCATGCATATTAACATATGTTAAGATTTAAGTTAACATAAGTTAAGATTTAAGTTTTTCAGAAGGCAGGAAACCATAGAAAATAGCATGCATCTAACAGGCTTCCTTCTAACTAATGGTGTCAGTATGCAATTTAGCTTTAGCCTACATACAATGAAATAGTATTGAAATCACTCTTGTAAACAGCATACACGTCCTGTTGTTGGCTTTGCTTCAGCTGTTTCTTCACATTTGGCTAAGCTCAAGTAATAAATGGCTGTAAAACTGGAATACACTCTGGAAGCAGATTAATCATCTGACTCAGTATTGTCTTTTAGTTTGCCATGAGAAATCTTTCCAATCTATGAGATCATGGATTAGCTGGTTGGACAGTTTAGAGAGGCATGTACTATATTCCCCTTTTTGCTGCCTTCCCTGTGAAACTTGTGGCATCTCAGCAAAGCAAAAATGATAAATTACTCTTTTTTCCAAGTTTTACCACAAATACGTATTGCAATGAAAAACCAGGCATCTGAATTGATACTTTCTTGTTTTATCTAATTTTGGACATTTACTCAGGCAAGTGGCATTTATCTCATGACAAATAGATTAACACCCTGCCCACTGCAGGTGGGCAGGAATCTTTAAGGTCTCTTCTTACCAAAACCGTTGTATGATTTACATGTTTGAGACAAAGATTTAGACTTGCCTTAAAAATCAGTGAAAATAAGTGAACATTGTGGAAAGTGGTTCACTTCAGGGTACAAGAAACATGTTGCATAAATTTCACTGTAAAGTCCTTTTCCTTCCCACTGATGAAAAAAGGTAATGATTAATTCTGTTGTGCTATTGATGCTACCCATGTAGGTGATGTCTGTTCTGTCCATCCATGGGCAAGGGGTGGTAGTGACTGATAAAGAGATCTAACATTTGAAGGCAATTTATCTGGGTTTGCAGTCTCCTTCATATGCCTTTCCAAATTTCATTATAAATGTGTGCTAAAATATTCCTTGCAAATGTCCTTTGCTGTGAGGAGGAATGGTACACTGCAGAGTCAGGTCACCAGTTAGGCTAACAATATCACTCTTGCTCCTATGGGTAGAGTAGGTGACATCTGCAGTGACATTTTTGTTGTTGTATTGTTGGTTTATTGTGTTAATTGATTTTTTTCTCTTCTGATACTGTACCATTTTGCTTATTTGGCTGTGTTGAAAGTGCAACTTTATTGCTCAACATACTGGGATGTAATGATATCAATGGATGAACATTCCATCCTCGACTTGCATAACAAACAGGTTATGCTTGTTTTATAATTAAACTTTGCATTTTTTAAAAAATGCAATTTTATTGTATTCTGGGCCTCTTTTCTAGCTTACTTGTACATGCATGCAAAGAGGAGATAAAGTGAAGTGGTACTGGAATGCAAGCAACCTTGTCTCCAGCTACAATCTTACTGAAAGCTGTGAATTTTTTTTTTTTTCTGCATCCTTGGAAGGGAACTGTACCCAGCGAGGTAACCACCATAAAAACCAAACAAGCTGTAGGTTATAGCAAGAATGCCAGGACCCTACAAGAAGGATGATAGTGGAAGGTACAGATGTTGTGTCCAAGAAAGGGTTTGCTGGGGCCTGTTGGCCAGTGAGGGTGTGACGGGAACTGTCACAGTGGCAGATGGGGGAAGGGGGCAGAAGGGAGAGAACTGGACATCTTAGTTATTAGAGGGAGGGATTTCTTACAGGATTGTAAATAAACCAGTGACACTGATTTACCACTTGATTAATGTCTGGGCAAAATTACTGCTCCTACACACTTAAAATTAGTGAAATATATACTTCAATGAGGATGTTTTCTTTTGTAGCAAGGGTAGATAATTTCCACTGATTTTCCCCTGGGCTTCCTGTACTGCCCTGGTTTTGCGATTTGGCTATTTCTTGTTGAGTGAATTCAGAGGAAAACTATTCCTGATGATATTGAATTTGGCAGAATGGCTGAAGTTTGAATTTGGCTTGTATTGGTTAAATCAAGCTTTTGATTTGGTTGCCTATTGTCCAGTATGCTAATCCATGTTATTTCCAGCTGAGTTAAAGTGTAAAGTCATTAGAGGAGTGTGGGGTTTTTGTTTGTAGAGGAAAGGTTAAGTTCTGCAGGCAGCTCTTACTGCTGCCAGCATAGCTGCTATTCTGAGTTTGGGGACTAATTACCTGTCATAGCTACGGGACACAGTCCTGTGTTGAGCAGAAGTCTGATTAGGCCAAAGTTTGTAAAGCTTTGTCATGGGGAAAGTTTTTTAAACGTTTTTCAGGAACTTGAGTTCTGATTTAGTTCATTCAGAACCAGATACTTACCTTACTACTATATTCAGCCTAATAATATCCTAATGCTGATATTTTAAATAGAGTCTAAACACCCTATAACAGAATTAGCAAGCATTTTGAACTATAATAGCCTGTAGCTATTTATGGATTGTAATGTAACAATGTAATATTATTACATTGTTTCTGAGTTGTTTCTAATTCAAGTTTTGATAACCACAGATAGCTATTGAGAGGGTGAGGGATGAGGAAGCCAAAACAGATCTGATTAACAGATTTCAAAACCAATCTCTATTGGAGTGGTTTGGAGATGAACAGATTAAAAAAAAAAAAAAAAAATAATGCCATTTTTTCCTAGACCCTTATGATTAAAAGTTTGTATGCTTTAACATTTTTTGATACGCTTTCAGGTGTACTCAGAAACAGTTTTCCTTTTTTAAGCACTTAACTTTGTTTTAAAATTCAGCCGGAGTTATTATTGTACACAAACCATTTAACTTTTGTGCCCTTTACAAAAGTGGAAAATTCTGGTTTGGAATGAAGGATAATTAAGAACACAAGAAATGGAAACAAATACCACCTTCTTCATAAAGAGAGCTCAGCTTTAACAGAAGAAATACGGGCTGCAGACTTGCATTGGGAATGAGGGAGAAGTCAATTATGCTTGCAGATAGTAGCATATTTACCCATTTTTGCCACAGAATGACTTACTGAGTCATGAGTTGCAAGCTATGATCCTTGACTAACATTACTTAATATTCTTAAAATTCATATTACTAGTTTTGAGTGGAAAGAGCGTGTAGTCATCATCATGAGTTTAAAGTCTTGAAGCTTCTATGGGTTACTTCCAAATATTGGGTGAATTGTATGCAAAGTAACGACCATTCTAATAACTTGCAGGCTTTGATTATAGTTATTGAGTAATTCTGAATTTATTTGGAGTTTTATTTCAATCAGAGGGAATGCTCTCAAAGCTGCTGGTTAAACTAGGGGCAAGCAGATTGGGTCAATATCAGTTCTTCAGTCTGTGTATAGTGGCTTGAAAAAGTGTAAGCCTATCTGTTACTTATGTATTTATAATGTATTTCTATTACCTATATGAGACAGAGAAATCTGGAACAGTGTGTAGCAGATCAGAAAATGTAGCTCTTTTCCCGAATGCCCAGCAGTGTCAGAATGTTGTGTTGAGTAGAACAGTGAAGGGTGATGATTGATCACTGTAGTTTTCACATGCAGATAACTGCAAGTGGAATCCAATTGGCCCTGAAGCCCATCTCGTCATCATATCTTACTTATGTATATTTTATTTTTATTTTTATTTTTATTTTTATTTTTTTTCATGTCTTCCTTTTGGTCACTTAAAAACCTTCTTCCTCAAGAATTCATCTGAGAAAAGCCTTGTTTTTACCTGCAGCCAATTGCATAAGGTATTTCTGGGTGGCTATCCATTATTCATAATGCATTTTTCTTCCCTCTGTTTTGTTTAGATGACAGTGCCTCTGCTGCAAGCAGTATGGAGGTCACAGATCGCATTGCCTCTCTGGAGCAGCGTGTCCAGATGCAAGAAGATGACATCCAGCTGCTCAAATCTGCCCTTGCTGATGTGGTCCGACGCTTGAACATTACAGAGGAGCAGCAGGCCATGCAGAACAAGAAAGGACCTACCAAAGGTTTGCATTTCAGATAGATGTAAAAGAGATAGTGCAGTTCAATGAGTGTTTCATATGTATTAAAATAGGTTATTCATTAGATGTTGAAATATTCAAAATCAACAAATCAAACTCATAATAAAATACATTTGAAATTCAACCTGTTTAAAAGAACACATAAGAATCCAGATGGTTAAATCTGTGAGCCTTCTACAGTTTACAGGAACCAGCAAAGCATTTGCATTTTCTTAATGCTTAATCCACAATCTACATTTAACCATTGCTATCACTTCCTTACTTTTGATCAAGATGTTTTGCAAACTCTTTAGGGAAGACATTGTCTTCTGTGGGTGAAACTCCTAAAAGGTTGGGGTTTTTTAATCCTAAAAAATTAGGATTTTTAATTTCATCAAATTAATTTTTAATTTCATTTTAAAATTAATTAAACTGAAGTAAAATGCAATTAAAATTTAATTTAAAATATCTTAAGTGTCTATGCATCATACAGGCATAAGATAAGATAGCACAGGGCTGACATGACTAAGAAGATGGTACAAAAGCAGCTGCTCAGCTACGAAGGAAAGGTAGAGCTGTGGCTGTTGCCTGTGTTCCAGAGCAGCAGAGCCAGAGCCAGCAAGGTGCAAGGTGTGACAGATGTCACTGCTTGGCAGAATTCTGTGCTGTGTCCGTGTGCCACAGTGTGTTCTCTCAAGGTTCCTGCTCTCCAGGATTGGGTTTTTCTGTGCACAATTCAGTAAAGCTGTACCTGAACATGCAGCACTTCACAGCAGTGAAGGTTTATTAGAACCCAGCCAATGTGATTTACTGTAATGTGTGAGGCTGAAAGGCCTGGGAGGCTGCCTGTGTGCAGCTTAGAGAAATACACAAGGTATTTTAGGGTGGTCTTGGGAGATAAGTGGTGGCAACCTAGATGTGGGAAGAAAACACTGACTTCACAGGCTCTCTGTTGTCTAACTTAAGAAGTTGTTTCTTTTGGGGCCCTGATATGAAGTAATATTAATTGAAACCTTGCTTTGCATGAGAATGATGCTGCATATTTATGGATTCATAATTTTCTCAGTTTAGCGTTAGTACTTCCTTTAATCTCAGTTATATATTTGTGGCTCTGCAAAAATATTTACTTCTAGTTATTGATTTAACAGTCTAGGTAGGAACTACTTAATTTGCTGAACTGAGATGTCATGTTTGTTACAAAGTTTTGTGTCGGGAGATGAGGAAAGGTGAAAGGAGCAGAATTACAGAGCCAAATGACAGAATTACAGGTTGCATTATGCTAGCTGTCAGGTGGACTAGACACTAAATATCTGCAATCTTTTCCTCATGTTCTCTTCCCTTTCTCTTGTAATCTCATTTTTGTCTTTGTTTTATTGATAAAAAAAACTTTAAATATCAGATAAGTTAAATGTTGCTAAAGATAGCCTCCACTGTGCTAAAATGTTCCATCAAATCTGGTTTTACAAGGGATTAAAAGGCTTCATGTTGCCTGTAAAATAGATGTTATCTGATGCATGGAGGAAATAAAGTCTAGTAATTATTACTGAGTTGTAAGCAAATCTGTTCTTGCCTGCTGGCTTTACTTAGCAAAATATAAACCAAATTTTCATGGATTCTGTGAGCAGAGTTGAAGTCTAAATCAGGAGAGGTTTTCTTGGTCATGGCAGACCATTAGAGCCATAGTTCAATGTACATTGAAGGAAAGCTGCTGTTAACCTATTCCCCTGTCTTCTCTGGCTGGTTTGTTTGTTTGTTTGTTCGTGGCATTTTTATGGTGTGATTTGGAGTTTTTTTAAATGTATATATGTCATGCCTGGTTCTTGATGTGTGTGTGAAATTACAGTGTAAGAAGTTTTCCTGTAATAATTCAAATAGAGGACTACAAAGGTCAATTGCTCTTCCATTGCAAATTACCTGAATGAGTCCTGGTATTTGCCCATGAAACCCACCTAATCTCTGGAGAAGATTGGAACTGGGACTGTTTATGCAAAGAACTTCCAGTTTGCTGTACATCAGCTGTATCATTTAGTGTATGACCAACCTTATTAAACATGAATTATAAACAGAGAATCTGAAAAGAGAATCTGAAGTGTTCTGCTAACTTGGTTTTTTTCCAGCTGTTTTGTTAAATATGACATATTTCACTTGATGGCTATTATTCCTTAGCAGGCACAACTACTTTATAACAAATTGTATGCAATTACTTAGCAGAAGCCTGATTTTAGTTTGGAATAGCATTATGGAGGCTCCTGATGGAGACTCTTAGGAGAAGGGCTTTTTTAGACATGGGAGGAGCTGGAGTGGTGGCTTCTCATGCTTTACCCCTTGGGCTGCATAGACTGAACCTGTTTATTTTCCCTATATTTTTTCATGAATAATTCCACATTAGGAATTTTAAGAAGTGGAATTTGATCCCACAGAATGTTACAGAAGTTGTGTGCGGGCAAACTAGTGTTTGAAGCATAATATATGCTGTTGTTTTCATTTCATCTATAGATGAAGTAGATCGGGATTAAGTGAATGTGTTGGGGGAGGTCTGTGCCTTTGGAAAAACAAGATCCCTCCCCAGTACAAGAATCTTCATGGGACAAACAACTTCATTTTTCTGAGTACTTCAGACTTAAAATTAAAGACTTCAAATTTCAGACTTTCAAATCTATAATGGAAAAATCTTGAGCTTGTTTTCAGTCTTTGTGTTCTTGTTCTAAACCTGAGCTAAGCAGCTTAAAAGCAGCATACATCATGGAAAGGGAGCAGCTTATCTTGTCCATTTGTGGAACTCCTTCTCTAATGGTGTTTTGAGTTTTTGTTTCGTTGTTTGGGGATTTTTTTTTTTTCCTTTCCTTATTTAATTCTACTACTTGGTGGAGTTGCAGTATGGCTTCCTGCCTTTGTTTTACTTGTGTTTGTTTTTTTTCCTTTTGCAATTATTGGTTTTGTTTGTAAACTTAACAGCCCTATTAATCCGTAGATCAGAGTATGATTAAAAAAGCTGCTGCTGAGGCTGATAAACTTGTCAGTCCTGCTACCACAGGTAAGACCTTGAAGCACAAGAACTTCCAAATAAGCATTACTGACAAAGCAGTAATAGCAGTGTGTTGCTGACTTCTAACAGCAATGACATGTTTGGGATTGTGTGACTGTGATGCCAGTTACCACTGGTGTGAACTAGCTGTTGTAAGTAAAACTAGATAGCTCCCATGTAAACAGTGAATTTATTGAATAATGCTCAGTTTATCTGTGTGCTGTGCAAGAGTTTCACAGTGTCACTTTCTACACCAGCTGACCATTTAAATCTCTATTTCCAAAAGTGTGGATTGTGGCTTGGTGCTGGATCTGAAGCAAAACTTCTGTTAAAGGTTGCAGGGTTTATTCCTGGCTGCTGCTAGTTTCAATTTCATAAGGTTAGGAGAGTAAACAGACTCCAGCTAGTTCACTCCAGCTACTCTTTAATAGGTGTTCTTTTTGAATAACTATAAATAAGAAAAATATTTTTATAATTTATTTTTTTAACTTCAATTGCTGTTCTAATTTGTCTTCTCAAAGCTCATTAAAGTTTTTTAAGCTACAGAGAGCTTGCCAGGAGACAGGTCCACAACTTCTCAACTACAGCTACCTGTGATTCTATAGGATGCAACAGAATCAGTTTTATGCATATGAAATAAATACAGCAATGCAGCTATTAGGAAACAAGCAGCAGAGCTTCCAGCACAAAAATGTAAAAAGAATTTAATAGACAAAAAAAATAGTAAAAGAGAAGTAAATAGAATTAAGATATCTGAATTCATTAATAAAAAAATAAATAAACAGCCAAGTAAACTTCAGATATTTTGTACGAGCTCTAAAGAAAGCATTAGTCAGTTAAAACAGATCATGGAAGGCAGTGCTAGAAGGCACCCTCAGTGAGCAAAGAGAAAATTGTCTTCTTTTATCTCCTTTGTTGACTTTCTTTCCTGTCACCCTTCACTCTTCTAAGCCAAATAAACCTCACTCCTTCAGTATTTCACTTCTAGGTTGTTTTCTAAATTTCTTTCCTCTGAACAAACAAATGATAAATACATAACAAGTAAGTGTGTGTTCTAACAGTTTCAAGACAAAGTTTTCTTTGTCTTGCAAGTTGCATTCTCTAGTAGACCATATTTACTGACAATCTTCTGAATGCACAATTTTTCATGTCTATATTTTTGTTCAGTATATGAAAACTTAGTGTGAACAAGTCAATAAATGCTTGCTGGCAGTGCTGGAATAACATGTACTTACAATATGACCTATGATTGCATACAATTGGTACTGTTTCAGTTTAGCCTTTTAGATCTTTTATCCTTGGCGGTCTTTTTTGCAGAACATATCATAGGTATTCTCCCTGCCATCCTCTCCAAGTTCAATGAAATTTTGTGTTCCTACAGTGACTTGTGACTGCTGCATTCTCTCATGTGGTGTTTCTCCAAACTCAGAGGCTTTTGGCATCTCTGCAATGGCTTGTAATACAAAGTCCTGTCAAATTTCAAGTGATTCAAGCTTTTTTCCCTGCTGTAGAGAGAGCACTAGTCATGTTTGTGTCTGTGTTTTGAGGCTATGATCCACAGTAGTTTCCATTTGTACTCATTGCTTGCAGTTTTAAACACAGATTTTGCAACTAACTTCTAACTACTGAATGGGACTTTTCTGTTATTCTAATTTTAATTACAGCTATGACAAGTATATCCTGTTTTTGAGCCAACATTTGATCAGAAGAATGTAGGTAGATAATGCCAGCTTATTACCTTCATTCTTCTGCTGATTTCAGTTGCTTTTTCTGAATAAAGGGTACAAATCCTTTCTGTCAAACATAAGCCCACAGTCTTAGAAAAAAGACATTTTAGGGGAGTAGAAATTTTGTAATAGATAATTTACTTGTGGAAAAACTCCAAGAAGATTGGGGGATGAAGAGCTGGAGTTTCTAGGATGGCAATTTGCCTTCATTTCTAGCACTCCTCTGGATGCTATCAAGGTGGGCAAGAGACTGATGTTCTTTTGACAGAGCAGGATTGGTTTTGAGAACAACTACTTTTCTGCTTACCACTAAGCTCCTTGATCTTAGGACAGAGTTTTTACTTTTATTATGAATAATAATAATATTAATAATTTTTTTAAAATTCTCAATGTTAAAATCCTCATCTGTGCTGAATTTGGCCATAGTGACACAAAAATGATGCACTATGTGGAAAATTAAAAATATTCTAGTGTTGCTTGCTGAGGAAAAAGCACAGAAAAAATAAATGAAGGCAATGATTTCTTCTTATGCTTGTTTTACAGCAAGACCACTGGTACAAACCCTGCCTTTAAGGACTACAGTTAACAATGGAACTGTATTACCAAAGAAACCAAGTGGCTCTTTACCTTCTCCATCAGGAACCAGAAAGGAGACTGTATCACCAGCAGCAAAAAGGTAGGCACCTATGAGAAACCTTATAGCCATGGAATTGAAAACATGGTGTAGCTCTTCTTTTAACCTTCTAAATATGCAGTTTTTCTTACTTGCAAAGCAGCAGTCTAAATATTTAGTTTGGAAAGAAAAGGATATGGATTTCATTCTAAGAGGCTTTCAATTTATTCATTCTAAGTACAATTAAGGTTATTACCATGAGAGAATGCACAATGCTTGGTCTTACTGGTTTGTATTCATTTCTTGCTTTTAAGAATTTAGCATAGAGAGAATAAAACATTTCTAGTGTGCTGTTGCCCAGCATGATGGCAAAAGTGGTGTAAGAATTCTTTGATTAGCTAGTAAAAAATATATGGTCTGCAGAGAAACAGTGTTATCATTGCAAATCAGTATGTTATCGTTAGTGATTCTCTCACTAACAAAATTATCATATAAACTGCATGCACAAGGTTAGCAGCATCTCATGGAGGAGGAAAATTCTCTGCCTAGCACATATTTATGCAAATGAAAACATCCATCTTTAGATATCTTGCCATTAGCATGTATTTAAGCCCTTTTAAACATTACTACTCTGTCCCAATTTGCTTTGTGTGTAGCTGTTTTTAAATGGACTAAATGTTTTATACATCTGGGTTATAAGGACTGGAATGGATTGGGTGAAGCAAGTTCAAGTTACACATGGCAGTTATGGTGGTGCTGATCTGCTGCGTGGTATGTGTGTAAAAGATAATAGTGTGGGATTTGGGGTTTTTTTGTACTTTTCATGTGTCTCCTCATTTTTGTGGTGACGATGATGGCAGCTCTGAGGGAGAATAAATTGTAGAGATGAGAGGATTAATCTGCTAAGATCTGAGGTGTCTCCCATAAAGACAAGTTTTACTCAAAGGGGAGTTGTGGCTAAGGATATGCCAGTTTTCATTACTGTATTGAAGAGGACTGATTTTCAAGAAACTCCAGGTTCTGTTATTGTAGAGAGAAGTTACACTGTGGACAATTAAAATTGGAAAATATCTTATTTAAGTCACAAAAATTAAATTCTGTCAGCTCTTATGAGCTGGAGCTTACTACAACTGTAGACTTTGGCAGGCTGGTCTGAATCAGCCCTTAATAGAGGAGAAGGAAAGTAAATACTGTCCAAACTATTCCATTATTAGATTTGTGTTATCAGAAGTTTAAAAATGGGTGAAAGAACTTTCCTTTTACAAAAGGAAATGTATTAGAGTTTTAAAAGTAGTATTTAGTACATGCTGAATTTTAAAACACATTTGTTCTTCATAAATTCTTTTTTCTTAAAAATTATCATATTTTCATTCTTCCTAATTTAGTTTCAACTAGTAGTTATAAAACATATGAAAGCACAGGCATTGGGAGAGTTCATTTGTGTAGAGAGGGTGTGATTCCTGAGTCTCTGTGCTCTGTCTCTAGGGTTCAGCATAGGACTTTCTGCCCCAGAGGAGGGTGGATGAAGTACAGGTCAGGATCATACACTCATGCTTTCTTTATTCTTGGAGGCCTTTATGTAGTCCATCTAGTATTGCCTGCAGCCTGTAGGCCTTATCCTAGCTTAGGATCCCTGTTAGACAAGTGGCACCCTATATCCCTTCCACCTGACCCACATGCAGCCTGGATACCCAGAATGCCAGTGGGGAAGTCCTTAGAGAGCATCCTTAGGGAGTATTTTTAGACTGTCTCAATTTCTGTGTGAGAAATTCTTCCAAAGGGCCAGTATTTAGTGTCCTTTCATTATCCTTTGTCCCTTCTCATTGCTGAAGAAGCTAGGCTGAAGGTACTTTAAAATATGCATCATGAAAATGTGTATTTGGAAAAGAAAAACTATTTAGGGACAATTCTGCTGAAATAGGTGAACACTTATTAAGAACGCTTAGGAGAGTGGGGTTGCTCCATGTCCTGAAAAAAGCAGTTGTAAATTCAGGTGCTATGGAATTATTTTTCACTTCAAATGCTCTAAACTTCTGTATTGGTGTCTTTAACATGAAAATGTTCTTTTTTGTTACCTTTATTGAACTATTTTAAAACATATTTCTATGCCTTGCCTATAAATATGCTTCAAGAGTAATAAAATGGAAAAGTAAGGACCTCTTCAATTAATTGCTGTGCAAAACATTTTTTTGTAAATTATTCTGTAATAATTTAGTAGTGAACCTTGAATTAACTGGTCAGATTTCAGGATTTTATAGTAAATGGTGTTCACATATTCACTATTCAGCGATAATACAAGTAAGTACTCCAAATGTCTTTCTTGTATACAGTCAAGAAGAAGCATCCTTAAGATTAATTCAATTACACTTTTGGTTAATACTGGACCCTTTTACCTTCAGGAACTGCATGTTTTTATGCATAAAACAGCAATGGAAATACATCAGCAAAATCAAATAGCTTCCTTTTTCAAACGGTAGGGCTTGTTTATTTGTGTTAGCAGCTTCTCTCAGCATTGCACAGTTTCCAGATGGTGGGAAATTTCAAGCTATTTTTTAGATCTGATTTCTGCTAAGCACTGTGTTGGTTTTTTTTCTTATGAACTGCTTCCAGAACTGTGGCTAATAGTGTAGGTATTCTTTAGTCCAAATTATGGTCATGTGACACAGCAGCTGTAAATACTATTAAGTGTTTATAGATGTTTTAAAACTTAATTTCTGCTTGAATGCTTTTAGTAGTTTTTTTGTACAACACAGGTGAACAATTGAAAAGGTAGAATTTGAAAAGTGAAAGGAAAATTAAAAACACAATAGGAAAGGAAAAAAAACCTTTGCCAAGTCATCCTCTAAACTTTTGATTTGCTGTTGAGACGGACAAATATTTGCTAGGATTGCAATAGAAAAAATTACCATCTTCCATTTTTTATTGCCTGTGATCATATGCAAGAGAAAGTGCAGGTGAATGGAGTCTTTCCCAAATGTTATGCTGCCTTATGAAAAGAAAGCTTACAATCAAATTATTTCTGATTCCTCTCTTCTCCTATACTTAGCTCTGTTTAGGTTAAGACTGTATGATGTCCAATTGAAATGACATCAGTCTGTCCCTTGAAACGGTTTGTTGTGCAATTTATGTAAATATATGCAAATAGTCTGTGTGGGACTGAGAGTGCATCCATACATTCTCCTGCTTAGAAACAGATGTATTTACTGGTATGTCTGCAGAGACAATCTCATTTCATACAATAGCTGTATTAAATGTGTTGGTTAACTCATTTGAACCCACAGGTTGGTATATGGCTTCTCTGCCTTGCTGGATTACCAAGGAGATGTGGTTCAGAGTTCACTACATTTTCTGATTTCCCATTTAATATTTGAAATGGAAATGACTTCTTCTGGCAGGAATATAAAATTGGAGGTAATAAAAAAGGCTTGAGGCTGAAAGGGTGGAACTAGCAGGCTTTTATTTGAGTTCTGCCATATATTCTCTCAGTGACCTTATGCAAATCATTTAACCTCTATGCATATTGCTTCTCCGTATGTAAAACGTGTATCACTGGATATCAGTAGGTTGTTATAGGGCCTAATGTGATAATTAGATCCAGATCTTGCAAAGCTTTGAGTAACCTCAACTGAGTCTGACTTCAATTAGAATTGAGGGCACCAAACGCCGCTTCAGCATTCAGATCTCATATAGTCAATACCCAATTATCCAGTTTAAGGAAGAACTGAAATAACTTGAACAGAGCACAAGCACAAATCCAAAACATGGATCAATTGCATTATAAAAGTACAGTGGTAATACAGTGCAAGATAGAAAGCCTGGTGATGGTGGTGGTACTGGGACCAAAAATTGTGGTCAAGCACCAAGAGGAGCTGCAGCACTCAGGCTCTGGGGACCATGTGAATGCAGCTGGGAGGCTCTGGGTGCCAGCCAGATAACAAAGAGCTGGAGTGCTTCTGAGATGGGCTGAACAATCACCTGACACAGATGGACAATCAAGAATTGCCTGGCTTTGAAAAGTGTTTCCATGTCATCTTCACAAGAAACCTTTGATCAGAGGATTTGATTTGAATTTTAATATATTTAGTAATTCTATGATTTAGAAGTGTATGACCTATTTTGAGTAACAGTGTTTCAAATGTTGCCATAGTTTTATTCTAAACTTTGTGCTTAGAATAATTATTTGAAATTTTCTTTCTGGATGAGATTAGTGTATCATGAGCAGAAGTTTCCCTTCCCCCTGCACTCTTTCTTTGGCATGTAATGTGGCTTGAAGTTTGCTGCTTAACACTAAATTTGTCTTTGGAATTTGGCCAGCATGCAGTAGTAATGTTTTGTGTTCCCTATTAAAATCTAAGGTTTTGTGACTCATCTAGGATAGCTTTGTTTCCAAGAGTTGAGGGGGAAAAAGGGGAAAAAAAAAATGTAAGGAAGGAGAATGCAGACAGTACCTTTCCCAGTAGGGATGCTGGTGCAGGCTGCAGGCTTGCACATACTTTCCCTTTCAAAAGGAGACAATCAGTCATTCTTTCTCCCCCAGCAGATTGCAAAGTATTACAATGGTGCAAAACTCTGACAATGGAGATCAAAAGGAAGAAGCGGGAACAAAGAAAACATAAAGAGCTTTGTTTGCAAGGAGAATAAAATACTTTAATATGATAAATTCCTGTTCTTCTAAACTCTAAACACATGGCCCCTAGGAAATTGTTCAGTCGCCTGGAATTAATGTTGTGCGTTCTGTTGGGGGGCAGTGATGGTTTGTAACTGGCGCACACACAAACTCTGAATCGAGCCTTCAGTTAAATGCTCTGTGTAACATTCATCCCTCAAAGAAAATGGTTTAAAATATTTAGAACATAAATTAAAAAAGAAATCCCTCTCCATTGAACTTCGGGTGGCAAAGCTATTATGCCACTTCACAATATTTCTAACAATTAAAGTTATTAGTGCATTTTGCTCAGAGGCGTAATGGAATTAAAGTCATATGTTATTCCTGAGTTCATCCTAATTGATTTAAATGAGGGTCAGAAGGAGTGCTAGACAAAATATTAATGTAATCAGTTTCTGTCTTAAGAACATTGTGCGCTGGTTTTTAATTTCTTTTATTAAAAAGCTTTTATATTTTCCCAAATAATTTTAGTAATAAAGTATATATCTTTTTAATTTTGGCCAGATTTGTTCACCACTATTCAGTAATGCAACTACCTGAAACATTCATGCTATGCAGTGGTATATGTATGTATATATGAGGACTTATTTTCTTGTCTTTGTTGTTGCTTTTTTAATAGTCTTTGTCTTTTAGCTGGATCATCTGTCATGTTCCTTCAGATATCCTCTTTGATTTCTTTTATTTCTTTTATTATTAGAATTTTATTTTTGGGTCGCTTTACGAATGGTCAGTCGATTGGGGCACTGCTGAGATTTTGTCATTCAAAGATACATTGGTGTTCTTAAATGTATGGTTTGAAATGATCAAACATCTAACTAAGTCAATAAGCACTTTGTTGTTTACTCTTGCACGTGACTTCATATCTTGAAAGCATGCAATTTTGTCTTTTAATGTAAGTCTTGTAAATGTCTTGTTTCCACATTTTATTGTTGCATTCACTTTTTATTCTGCTTTGTTTATGCACCTCTCAATCTGGATTAAGCAGGTCTGTGAATCTTCTCAATGCATGCAAACTGAAAAAGCCTGCTCTAAGGTGAGGGATCCTTAATAGCTTTGTAGTGTCAAAGTTCAGTTGTTTTTCCTTTCCATTTCAATTCAACGCATAGAAAGTGGGGGTTTTAGTAAAAGCATTAACATGATAGAACTGTAATTATTATTGGCATTTTTAACATTTCCAGAAGTACCTGTCTAAAACTTTCTCATCATTGATAAATGCATCACACAGCTTAGATAATAATAATGTCGGTGATGATAACTGCATTATTTCATACTAACATAATTTTTCATGGGGGTATTAGACTACGTTGTCAAGTTAAAAATTGTGTAACTAAATGCTATCTTTTAAAATCATTTTTTAATGATTGCGAATGCTCTCCTTTCATATTACTAATGTGGAAGTCAAATTCTGGAATCCAGTTATACTCTTACAAACCTGTGAGTTAAATTACTATTTTCTGTCATTTTAAATTCCTCCTCAGGTGACAGTGTATTTACTATAGCCATGGATATAATCACTGTTTAACAGTCTAGCTAAAAAATATGTATAATGCCAAAAATGAGTTAATATAATAGGGTTATAATCCTTGTTTCCAACCACCAATGCTTATCACTGGGCTTTTGATGTTGTTGAAAGTTTAAAATAAAATTTGTCAGAAGATAGCATTACTAATTAGTTTAAGCTGAGATGGACATAAATCATAAGAGTTTAAAAGAATTTTACACCTGTGGTTAAAATAGTTTTTATACTGATATGAGACTTAATTATTCAGAAAGAAGATAGAATTAAACTTTCAAATTTCAGTCCTACCCTTTCATTTCTTAAACTCTGTTTCATCTTTTGAATTTTTATAGCTATAAAAATAAAACCCCAAGCAACATTAAAATTAGTTTAAAATTATTTCTGTAACTTAATTTTTTTCTAAGATTAGTATACTTTGATAATGTCCTTAATTTAATTTGGTGTAGGCTGATGTTGATGCCTCTTTTCCTCAATGAAGAAAATATGCATCAACATCCCCTTACACTGAAATTTTCTTAACCAGGAAAGGATGCCAAAATAAAGATTTGATAGTGAAAAATCACACAGGATGTTTCTGTTATTAATGTATATATAAAAGTGGGAGGCACATGCTAATAAAGCTATGTAATGTGTAATAAGCATTTTCAGTATCAAGGTTTTATTTTTTAACTGGAGTAGTATTAAATTGGATGATGTTATGAGATGCAGGGAGAATAGTTAAACTGTTAGTTTTAATATATAATAACAGTATATTCAGAAGGTTTTTTTCATGCATGTGGCATTGAGATGACTTAGATAATGTCAGTCTAGTGTGGGAAATTAAGACAGTACTAAATTCTTGTTGTTGCCTTTTCTCTTCCCCTATGAATGTATTTTGTTCTGTCTTTGTCATTTTGCATTCTGCTTGCTCTCTTGCATTGCTTTCTCCACAGAAACACTATTTTTAAAATTTCAGCTTAATCATTTGAAGCTTGTTTTTATTACAAGAACGCAGCACTGAGCATCTGTCCTACCATCGCATGTACCAGAAGGTTTTTTTTGTCAAGCTGCCCCTGGATGGGTGCTGCCTTCTTTTCAGAAGGGCAGTTGCTTTGCAGAAAGACTCTGGTTCAGATTTCCCATGGTTTCTGTAACTGAGTCTCAGCTGAGATTTTGAAACACTCCTCTCCTTGCTGGCAAAAAGACATGGGGGAGAAGAAATAAGTTAGGGTTTTTTTTAACGCAGGTGGTGCATAGTTGCTAAGCTAAGAAATAAGTCTGGGATTTTTTTAACGCAGGTGGTGCATAGTTGCTAAGCTAAAAATTTTTTGACCAGACAGAAAAGTCTATCTTGGTTCCTCTAGTTATGGAGAGCCAACTTACACCACATATAAGGTGGGACAGAACCAGAGGAGCTGACTGACATGACAGAGTAGGGGTAGTTATTAGGGACTGATGGAGATGTTTGGAGTAATCCTCAAGAATGCACGAGATGAGTATTCTGGTAAGCAGAGCACCTCTGGGGGTGTATGGAGGCCAAGGGGGAGGTTGCTGGGGAAGATAAAAGGTGTGACAAGGATGAGACTGACCTTACAGGAGCAAGTACCAAAGTTTTCACAGTGGGATGGAGCTTGTGGTTAGGATTTGGGTAGAGAGATGTGAGCTTGAAAGCAGTCATTGGTGTCCTTGGTTTCTGGGGTGAGAGCTGCTGAAGGTGGTTATTTAGTGTGGGGATTTTATGGCTTGAAGGGGATATTTGCATTGTGCTTTCTATGGAGGGGGGAAACAGTACAGGACTGAAATGGGGGAAAATGAGACCCTGACACTGAGTCCTGTGGTTCCTGTCTCAGTCTGAGTATTGCTGCCTGAGCCTCTCTGCTGCAAAGGATCTGCAGCAGTGGATAAAGCATTACACGCTTTGCAGGCTCACCCATAGCTGCTCCCTCTCTTGCTAGGAAGAGGGAGAAGTGCTTTAGGGAGAAGTGCTTTGGTCAATAATTGTCTCCTATAAAAAGTAAGTTATGACTGAGCTTCTCTTAATTTACTAAGTAACACTGCTTGTGTTTTAGCTCACATTTTTTCATCAGAGAGGGCTGGAAGCTCCTTGATAGCTGTCTTGGCAGGAAGGATGGTTGAAGAGTGAGAGGGTAGGGTGAGCTTTAAGCCTTTGAGAAACCTCCTGTCAGGACATGTGTGGAATCTAATCTATTCATACAAGTAACAAGGGAGGCATAGGAAGCATACATTTTTGTCAGCAATAAAAATAATTTGGGTTAGCTCACCATTAATTGAAGTTTGGAGTATGTTAAAACTAGTTTTCAACCACAGAGTAATTGATATTGGATGAAGACCCAAAGTTAACTTGCTTGTGTTCAGATTCTGACAATACTTTTGGCATTCTCTGTAGTCTGGCTGGAATATGAAAGCAATATGCTTTCTCTTTAAATCTTTCACTTCTTTGTAAGAGAATCCAAAAGTTCAGAAGTATGGTATGGTAGTTAGAGATTTGAAACATGACCTGGAAAAATGATTGCAACTATTCTATGAAATTGGTTTAGCCCATCTTCTATTTTATGATTAAGGAAAAAGCAGTTTGTTTGTCTCTGTTGCACCAGGTACTCAGCAAAACTCTTACATAGGCACTTTAACAAATCAAGATTTTTTGAAAAACCATAGTTATTGTTTTAGGGTCAGTGTTCTACCTGATACATTTCTCAAAAATACTTATTGTAGAATATATACCTTTACAAGTGCCACTGTGAAACTTGCTCCTTGTTTTATTAGCACCATTAAGAGAACCAGTTCAGCTGAGCGTGTGTCCCCAGGAGGTCGGAGGGAAAGCTATGGAGATTCCAAAGGGAGTCGCAACCGCACTGGTTCCACCAGCAGTTCATCTAGTGGTAAAAAGAACAGTGAAAGGTAACGTTATCTCAGTATCTATCCCCTTTCTCTGCCTCCTGCTCTAATAATGAAATTAGTTTATTTAGTGAACTTAGTTCTGCTTGTTTAAAATATTGGAAGCTTTCTTTTTTTACAAAGCTCCAATTCTTGGAACCAAAGTATATATTAAAACATTTTAAATAAAACAGGTTTTCATATTTAGATTAAATTTATTTGCCTTATTTCCAATCTATAAACAGTGTGAGAGTTTCCCAGGAAAGTTCATAATTATTAACCATGCCTTTTCTAATATCTCAGTGGTTTCTCTTGCTCTTCATATTCCTGACAAATACTTCTTGAAGTTTCTAGTTGTGGTGCATTGACCCCAGCTGGCATCTAAGTATCACACAGCCATTCACTTCCTGTTCTCCAGTGGGATGAGGAGAAGAAAACAGGAAGAGCAAAAGTGAGAAAATCATAAATCAAGGTAAAGGTAGTTTAAGAAGTGAAGGAAAGAGGAAGAAAAACCAAAACAGTTGTTGAGAAGTATTCAGTCACCACATCCCACATGTAGACTGATGTCCAGCCAGTCTCTGAAATATGAATGATCTGGTCTGAGAGCCAGATTGAAGATAAATAAAGGGAGAGGTTTGCGTGCAAGTGCTGTTTAATGACGCAGAATGCAGTGATGCCTATCTCTGTGTATCTCTGATCATGCTTCTCTATATTGCTGACAGCACAGAGGAAAGAAGATATCTTGTTCAAGGGTTTCAGATTTAGGAATGCTTTGAACAAATAGCTGTTTTGTTGAGGTTCATCGGTATTGTCAGTATAGGTCAAGCAGTCCTTTCCTGTGTTTCCTAGTCGGAATTTAGTTTTGGCCATTTCACTTGACCTGTTCTATTGCAGTTGCCTTTGCAAGAAATGGTGTTGGTGGTACTGTTTCACTCTCTCACACCAAAACACATTGTTAATAAAGCTCAACTAATAGCTTAATTTACCTGCTCTGTTTGGGCATCAATGCCATTACATAAATCATTGTTAATGGTGTGGCATGTTCCTTCCTTTTTATCCCATCAGCATATTTGCTTGTGTAAGGAGTGACTGAGCTGGTTGTGTACTATTTTACAGCCAAATATGGGTGATTACATTATTAATAGCTTGGTTTCTGGCTTATGTTTTCAGTGAAGCAAGACGGCAAGTGTGCAAACTATGGAACTTAGAATAAGTTATGGGTTGGGATAAAAGGGCAGACTAGTAAGGGTGGCACATTGTGGCTGTTGGCTACAAGCTGCCTGAACAGGAGGAATGGGGTCTTTTACAGGCTGCTTGAAGCAGCCTCAAAATCACAGGCCCTGGTTCTTGTGGGAGGCTTTAACTACCTGGACATCTGCTGGAGAAGCAATACAGCAAAGCACAAACAGTCCAGGAGGTTCCTGGAAAACATTGATGCCAACTTCCTGTCACAGGTAGTGGAAGATCCCACAAGGAATAGTGTGCTGCTTGACCCTGTGATAACAAGCAGAGAAGGCCTTTTTGAAGATGTGAAGGTTGGAGGCAGCTTTGGCTGTCATGACCATGAGGTGGAGTTCAGTACCATGAGAGGATGAAGCAGGGCAGCAAGATTTTAACCATGGACTTCCAAAGAGTTAACTTTAGCCTTCTCAGGGATCTTGGAAGAATCCTGTGAGAACAGAACCTGCAGGGAAGAGACATCCAAGAGAGTTTGTTAATATTCAAGGATCACTTCCTCCAGGCTCAAGAACAATGAATCCAGATGAGCAAGAAATCAGGAAAAGTGGGCAAGAGACCTGCATGCATGGATAAAGGAGGTGTTCTGGTGGACAGCAAGCTGTCCATGGGCCAGCAGTGTGCTCTTGTGGCCAGAAAGGCCAGTAGTGCATTAGGAAGAGCCCTGCCAGCAGCTTGAGGGAAGTGATCCTATACAAAATCATAGAATTGTCAAGGTTGGAAGAGACTTTTTAGATCTTCAATTCCAACCATCCAATTCTGCCCTTCTACTCAGCCCTAGAGAGGCACATCTGGAGTGCTGTGTCCAGTTCTGGGCTCCCCAGTACAAGAGGGACATGGAACTCCTGGAGTGAGTCCAGCTACTAAGTTGATCAAGGAACTGGAGCCTGTCTCTTACAAGGAAAGGCTGAGGTAGCTGGGCCTGTTCAGCCTCAAGAAGAGACAGCTGAGAGGGGGGCCTCATCAATGTCTACAAGTATCTGAATGGAGGGTGTCAAGAAGATGGAGCCAGGCTCTTCTTGGTGGTGCCAAGCAATAACTAGAGGCAATGGGCAGAAGCTGATGCACAGGAAGAGGATGAATTTTTTTTTTACCATGGAGGTGACTGAGACTTGAACAGATCGTCCAGAGAGATTGTGGCATCTCCCTCAGTGGAGATATCTGAGAACTGTCTGGACACAATTCTGTGCCATGTGCTCTAGTATAACCTTTCTTGAGCGGAAAGGTTGGACCAGATGAACGACTGTGATCCCTTCCAACCTGACCTGTTCTGTGACTCTGGGAAAGGCTTAGTAAATTAAAGGAATAATGAAAAAATTTAAATACTATCAGAGAAAATGTTATAAAATTGTAACCAAGGAAGATATAATATTTGCACTAATTAACATCTTGTTTGCATTCTGCATCTATGCATGTGAAAGAAGTTTTGATAAGCCAACAGAATTCCACAGGACTGGGCTTCTGGTATGGAAATTTGACTCTATCTTAGCATCTGAATTTCCTTCCCTTAAAATTTTTGTAAGATAATTATGAGCAACAAACAACTCATACATTTGGTTTTCATCTTGTTTCTAAGATTTTTGTATTTCAAGATTTCTAAAAGAAAAATATAACAAAAAAATTTACAGTAGCAATACATAATATCCATAAATAAATATAACTTTTGAGAGGAAAAGCAATCTATTATTAGTTTACTTAGGAACAAAGTGTCTTTCTGGGTGTGCAGATTTGAACAAAATCTTTTCTCAGACCCTTGTAGCACAGAGAATGTGTATCTGCACACATCTGAATCAGCAAACCAAGCATCAACAATCTTAGGGTCAAGTGAGCCTGAAAGATTTGAAAGGCAAAACCAAGCAAAATCCATAATGACCAGTGGAGGGACAGCTAAAAAAAACAGCTCGCTCTTAATTTAAGCTGCAGATTCTGTGAAGTGTTGCAATGGCGCGTAACTTCAGGCAGCTACTTTGCCTTGGTGGAGTCATTAGAATGGAGATGTTGTTTTCTGTATTGATCTCTTGAAATGGCTGAATTTTTTTTTTTCTAAGGCTTTGCTTTTTATTTTGCATCTATGTATAACTTCCTACTGTATCACACATATGAAATTATGTCAACAGCCATTATATGGTGACCTCATTGATTAAAATAACCTTATCTTCTATAAACAAAACAAATATCTTATGGATAATTTTTGTTAAAAAACAAGTTTCTATACTTAGATGGGTAGACTTGTTTCTGGAATATAAACAGCAATCATTTCACCTACCAATGGTGAATCTTATTGCTTTTCCAATTTGCTGTAGTAATTTACTATAGTTTAGGAAAAGGTTTTAAGAAAAATAATCCTACAGTGCCCTTGCTCTGTGTATATTATCTTATATAAAAATTACATGAGATCAAGTGCCCAAAAGATGAATTCAATGTGTGTTGTACAGTGGAAGATCTACATGTCAAAATCTAAATACAATAAAGTGCTTTGCAAAGTCAGTTTTATGGGTGTATCTCTGATCCTGTTACTTGTTTAAGGTGACAATTACCTGAAATTAGTTATATGTTAAAGCTACTAAACACATAAAGTGAGACTATTAGTTAGGTTATTCATTTAAATTAAGGAAAGCTTTGACTTCTGTGAGCTATACAGATGGACTGTACACTTGAAAATTGATTCCAAAATAGCTGAGAAATAAAAACATTGCAACAAAAGAATGGTTATGTGCAAAATGTTTTGGTTTTGCTCTAAGATTGACCACAATACTCAAGATGCATTTTTAATTTTCACATCTTATTTCCACAGAGACTCAATGGTTATGTCATTTTGCAGTTGTTAGGCCACAAAGAGTTGAGCAACAGCACTGATCAGAAATCACTCACTTAGAACCTGGGGAGGAGGTCTAGCACACAAGCCATTCAATGCTCAAGTAAAGTGCAATTATTCCAAGGAATTAATCAAGAGCATGTGTTTGATTGCCTCAGCTGGTGCTGGTGATGTTGGTACCACTGCAGAAACAGTCACTTTATGGTTAGAGACTTTCCCCCTCTTTTCTGTCCCATGCAGCTTGTTCAGCACCCCAGCTTTCACCTCTTCGAGGAATGAGTGTCCTTGTCCTGTGGAAGAGGCTGGCTAAAGACTTGCCTCATGCTTCTTCTTGAAAGTGGGCCACCATGCAAAATAAAAAGCAAGAGTTATGGCAAGGAAAATGATGGTTCTGTAGACTGGGACTAAGACTGTCCCCTGAAAGCTGGCAATGTGTGAAAGAGTGAGGAAGTCACAGTCTGTTTGTATCCTTGACCCCTCTGCATCCTTTCCAGCTTGAGATATCCTGTGACTGTGTTTTTCAAAGCATATAGGGCTGCAGGCTGTTACGCAAAGCCAGAATGCTAAAGAAAGCTCTTTCAAGAAGCTTTAAGCATAAGGAGATGACCATAATCTCCCATCCTACTACAAAGGGTCCCTACTCCTGTAGCTATCAGCCAGGAGTAAGACTTCCTGAGGATTACTTAAGTAGGATGTGATTCAAGTTCAGGAAGAAGGGTAGCCAGAGCTCTGAGCTGTGTGTGGTTAAGGTTTGTATAATTAGAAAATACAGATTATTTGCTTTATTACTGTCATGAATCAAGCCTTTCACATTTGCTTGATTAGCTCGAATAGGTTGGCATGGTCTGTTCAGAGCTAGGGACTGTTTTGTCTCTAATATGGCAGCATTTCTGGCTAGTGCTCCATCCCATAAAGTTTTTGTTTTCTAAAAATGTCTTCATTCATAAGAGAAAATGTTCATCTTGGTGTTAACAATGGCAGCACATCATGCTATTTATATAAATGGCATTGGCTGTATATGGCAGCTTGAAGCATGTATTTTGATGCATGATTAACACAAAGGCTGATATTATGGAAAGTTGCTAAATTGGGAGTAGAATCAGAAATAATTTTGATTTGGTTTGGGCTTATCATTAAGTAAAGTATTATTCTCAATATAAGTGTCAAACTAAAGCGAAGTGAAAAGTAAAATAGAATTATTTGCTACTTCTTTCATTGTAGGGAGAGGGAATTTTTTATGCTTAGAAAAACACCTGTGTGCAAAAATCAAACACAGTCTTGTTTCTTTTTTTGATTTCTCCTTATCTGCCCACTGCAGTCTAGGAGAGGGTGTTGAGATGGCATCAAGCACTAGGAATACGTCAAGCTTCAGTATTTCTCCATCAGAATGGTGGGGGGTTCAGTCCTTTTGGGATCATCCTAAGAAACTTACAGTAGTTATCTGGTACTTCTAAAGTTTTATTGCATCAAAAAGAGGGAACTGGGAAGAAAATAAACTGCGTGATACAGCTTTGTGTCCCATCCATTCTTCATCAGAAACAGCATCCTCAAACCTGATTGACAGGGGCAAAGGACAAAAACCCTAATGACTAGCATTTCTTAACAAAGATTCCTTCTTTTTGGCCAGGGTGGTACTATGTTGAGAGCTTCTCAACATGCTGTATATATTTTCGCCTCAAATTTTCCAAATATTTTCTCAAGACAAAAAGACAAAAAGAAAAACCTATTTCCAGCTGTCTGCAGGCAGCTGTGCAGTGAAAAAAAGAAGATATTTGAATCATGGTTATGTGCTTTCTGTGTTTTATCAAGTACTGCCATTCACCAAGGAACAACTGGGCAGTTCCATGTTTTATGTGAAGTCTTTGGAAAAAGCAGGATTCAAACTTTGGTTTGCTCCTTAAACCCAGACTGGAAACAAAAAAGGATACAGTTTCTCATGGCCTGTTCCTGTGTTCTCCTGTAACTGGACTAACTACGCAGAAGAAGAGTATTTGGTAGTTAGTAGAGGAAAATCTGTAATTCTGAGAATGAAATGAGAATTGAATGTAAAAGTGCCATCAAGGATGTTTAACTGTGTTTGCCCGGGGACTTACTTTGTAAATAATTTAATTTAAAAAGTATTTTTATTCATACATACACTAAAAAAAAAAAAAAATTATTAAATTTTTAGTTTTGTGTTATATTGATACATATACCGGTGCAGACTGTATGTGCATGCTTTTAAAATAGTAATTTCTTCATTATTTTTACAGCAAACCCAAGGAACCAATGTTCAGTGCAGGTAGGAACTTTTAAAATTTTTAAGCAGCTAGTAACTGTGATAACATATTTGAGTTCCCCCACTAGCCCCCTTTCTTCTATGGATGCCTAGAAATTGGTATTGGGGATCTAAACATGATACTTCCCGGCTGATGGTGATATATTTTTAAAAAGTTGATCACTTCACTCTAGATCTTATTTATCCAATAGATTTACTTTACAGTTGGGATTCTTTGTAAGAAGACAAGTACAAAAATACTGTGTCTTCTTACTTTGCATATGTATTCTCTTTCAAAGCAGTATCAAGGTTTTGGTAATTAAAGCAATGCCAAGTTCCAGCTAAGATGCTGTCATGTTAATCATAAAACGATGCCCTCTAAAGATTGCCACATCTGCCCAAAGCCTTGTAATGTAATTTGTCAAATTACAAAGAAAAGGGTGGTTTGTTACTACAGTTTTGGTAATCTATCTTTAATTTGAAAAGCACTTCAATTTTTTATAACTTAGGTGCTATACCTGCTGAAAGATTTTGAAAGTGAAATAGTAGGTGTAAGTGAAAGCAATGTTTCTCCTTGTCATTAGACAGTTAAAAATTTTGAAGTCTCAATAAAAATATGAAGCTGACTAGTATATATAACAGTTATTTTTGTTCTGAAGAGTCAATGACAACTAAAATTCAGATTTTTTTTTAGCAAAATAGGGAAGAGCAAAAACCCTTTTGATTTATCAGATGTACTGTATTATTCTTATGCCATAGTTCTGTGACAGTAGTCATACATTAAGCTGCAAAAGTCTTTTGTTTACTGAATGGATTGATCAGTATCCAACAAATTTCTTAAGCTGTATATCAGGATTTAATGTAACTGATTTTGAAGTCAATAATACATGAAATTAAATAAGCACTTAGGTCTCTTGTAACAATATAATCATGGTTCATGTCCCTTCCATGGAAACTGATGGTTTAGAAAAAGAAAACTTATGATTTGCACAGATTATGCTTTCCTTGCCTAATTTTTCTGCTTCCCTTATACCATGTAATCAAAGGAATTTATATTATTTTTTCTTCTGCCACTTTTCCCATAGATAAAGGTCAGTAATTAAACAGGTGTGACACTACATTGATGTCATTCTCACCTGGGCAAAATTCCTTCTGAAATGCATGTTTTTTCCTAAGAAAGTTATACTTGGTATTTTACTTCAGTAAATGGTTATATAACCGAGTTTAAGGTAGTATTTTAATGGTAGAACGAAACAGAGAGCCCTAACTGAGAAAAGAGGTTTAGAAAGTAATTACCCAGTGTCTATCTCAGTGTTTTGTCATGCCCCAGGTTAGCCTGCAGCTGACTAAGACTGGACAGCCTATAGAGCAGGTATTTAGAGAGTTATTGTATTCAAACACATCTTTATCTAGCCCTTCTGTCTCTGTCTCTGTAATCACAAGGGAAGCGCCGTGTGACACACTGCAAAGGTAGGCTTCACTTCCAAAACCTCATAGCTCTCGAAGCAAAATGGCTCTGGTGGGATAAAAGCTCAATAAATATACAGCTGTTTTCTAACTTGTGCGCATTTTGCAATGTTAAAACTTCGCCAGTTCTTTGGAGTGAAACAAAATTGTTATGCCATTTATTATATGATCTACTGAATTATAACCCTCAGGTGCACTTTAATCATAATAATGGGTCATAATTTACGTTCCTGCGGATTTATTCCTAAGAATTTGAATTAGAAAAAAAAATGTTGAGAGAGCTATATGGCAACATGTGGATGTTCACTGTGTTTGAAATGGCATTCTGCACTTTTGCTGAAATTCGTATAGAATTTGCCCTCTTGTTGGCTGTTTTGCTGTTAGCCTAACATGATCATAGAAGCCTTTGTTTTTCTTGCTTTTTCTTACTGAGTAGATTGTAGATTTTTCTGAATCTTAAATAAACAGACACAGGCCTACAACTAATTTCTCGTTGCTTTTTGCTTAGTGTCATAAAGCAGTTACATTTGGTAAACATACCATGTTGGTTTCTAAAGCTTTAGTTAAATTCTAGTGTAAATATGCACATCTTTGATGCATGTTTATAACTGTGATCTATCTGTGATCACAGATTTATCTGCTTTTTAGAAATAGCTATATCCTAACAGTTTTTCCACTAATCAGCGTCTTTCCGCTTTGCAATAAATGTGAATTTCACAAAGCAAAAAATGTTTGTCTCAAGGCAAAGTCTATTAGAGAGTCTCTACCTCTGTGTATTCTTTGTACAAATTTATACCTGCAATCAGTGGTGGTCTCCTTAGCAGATCCCACTGCCATTGATGTACCTTCTTATTTCAGTTCATCAGCTGTTAATTTATGCAGCAACAATATCAAATTTACAAAACCACAGATGTAAAAGATACATTTGTCTAAAAGTTCCGCTGTTGGTCTGTCTTTGTAGTTTGATGATTGTCTGTCTTTATATCTTTACATTTAGAACTTTACTGTCTTATAAGCTTACATAAGAAAAGTATGAATAAAAGGATGTAGATTGATTGTGTAGATAACATATGTGGGTAAGGAACAAAAACTAGTAGAGATGATATATTACCAAAACTTAGAAATAAATACACAATATGACTTCTACACCTGACCTAGTCAGCCCAAGTTCCTCTTTATAGTTAGGAGAGAGACATATACACATTCTGAAGGCATAATTTATAAACTCACTGTAATATCCTTGGTATGGTTTACTGGTTAGTATGTACTTTCCTAGTCTGATGTGACTAGGTCATACAGTCCCACTGTAAATGCAACTTTTACGAGTCCTGTAAGGTTCAGGTGAGAAGAGCAGCTTGGTGAATTAAACTTTTGTATGTTCACAACGTTTGATAAGTACAGCCACTATTTGTTATTGCTGAAAATCTGTTCACTTCCAGTGCACCAGCATCAGCAGTGTTGGCACGTGTTTGAAGCTCATTAAATAAATGCTGCATGCGCATACTATAGTGCTGTAATGCTTTGCTGTTTAATGCTCTGCCCTCTATTTTATTTTCCAATACAGATATATTGGAGTAGATTTAAAAAAAAAATAAAATCCAATATTCTATCCTTTTAACAGGCATCTTGAAGTTCCAACCTTCTGTCACCATTATTTCATCATTATTATCTCTTCTTTTTAACATTACGTTTTCTGTTGCTTTCATTTTATGTATGCATTCTGTAAATGAAGCTAGAGATACCTAGCTGTAACTTTACTGTGACAGATCAGGTAGATCTCTTTCCCATATGACTTAGTCTAAAGGCAAAATACACATTTAGTTAGGTAATACAGAATAGCTGTGATGTTTAGTTGTTCAATCAATAATTCTTACTAATTTAGTCAGGATTTGTAGCATATGCATATTTCCAATTAAAATAAAGCCTTAGCTTTCAAATTTTAAAAATAGTGGTATATTTGTAATAATACTTTAAAATTCATAGCATAATTTAACAGTCCTAAATTGTATATTTTTTTTTTCATTTACATGATTTTTGTTACTTTTGCCCTTCCATTTCCTCTGTGCCCACGATTATTCTGTCTAGTAACTCTACAGATGTCACTGACTCCAAAACTGCTTGATTCGCATGCGAACAAGGCTGAATCCCTTGATCTGCCGATGGAGCAGCAAGAGCCAGCACGTTCTGAATCTGGACAAACTTCATCAGAAGTTCACAGGACACCCACTTTGGCCTTGCCACTTTCCAAAAGTCCTAGTCAGACCTTCATGGCATTTCCCAGATCTCCTAGTTTTATAAGCCCCATGAAGTCCCCAAGTCAGTACTTCCAGATCTGTTATTAATCTCTGCTTCTCTGCCCCAAAAATATTTCTTACCAGTTCAACACATTACTTTTAGTATTCTCTTCTAGAAATGTTTACTTCTGTCAGCCAATTGAGTTTTTGTAGCTTCTCTCCTGTATGTCATTTTCCTTTCTTTTAATGTGCTGTCAATGTTGTCATTCTTTTTTCAATGTTTAGTAATTCTTAAAGCACGTATCTTTTCTGCATGTACATCAGCATGATTACTCTTACTAATTGTTTGTGTTCCTTATTTCGAATGTATCTCTAACACTGTATCAAGTGTAAAGCATATCTTTACACTGGGATGCAAAGAATGCGACTGGGTGTTGGAAAATAATTTAGATGCTGATGCTCAACTGTAAACATTGATTAAAAAATAAAATTAATTTTAAGTGGTATTTCTGCGTTAATTGTAATCTTTGATGTGTTCCCCTCCATTTTTAATATTTAAAAACCATAGTATTGTAATATTTAAAAGAATAAGTTTCGATTTCAGACCTTTCTGGTTTGTAGTTCTTCATGATGTTGTTTAGTTCTAATTCTGCTACTCAGAATATTTAGAAGAAGAAGGGATCTCATATGTTTTTCAAAAATTCTGCCTAGTGATTACAATTCAGGAAAAAAAAAAAAACCTGCTAAATTTCTAAGTTTGAAATTGCATGTTGTTCTGTAATTGTAATGCACCAAACTGTTATGTGGGAAGGGATGGAGGAGCATTGGAATTCTCCCTGATGGCTTCTTTATGTAACATTAAACATTTCTGACCTTTTGTAGAGGAAGGATACGTAAAAATGTTTCTCCGCGGACGTCCTGTTACCATGTACATGCCCAAAGAGCAAGTGGAATCTTACAATTTGGAAGCAAAAGTAGAACTACCAGCCAAGAGGCTTAAACTGGAATGGGTGTATCCTTTCTGTGCTGGAGGACTACTGGAAATCAATCATTCCATAATGATTTGGGTTAAATAACTTTTTGAGCTAAAGTATAGCAGTATTAAACTCATAGGGTTCATTTAATTGAAGTGATATTCCATGGAAAATAGGTGTTAATTTCTTGAGACTGCTGTTCTACACCTTATAAAGTACAGGGTGGCAGCTTAAGAAAGATTTTGCTTAGATGTTGCCTGAAGGTTAAGTCTGAAGCATGCTAATTATCCAAAGATTAAACTAGGCATATCATAAGAATGTAGTGAGCTGGGATTATTAATTATAATATGCATAAAACAAGCTCAGGTTTTTTTTCTAGTTCTTAGCAGTAATTTATCATTTTTAACTGTTTTATGAAATGTGCATCATTGTCCTTAGGAGGATGGTACATTCAACTTGAAAAAGCCCTGAATTGAGTAGTGTTGTGCAACTGATACATGCTTAGCCATTTATAATTTATAATTTTATAAAATTTATAAAATGTAATATATAAAATAATATTTGGATTTGTATCTAAAGGGGGCTTAGATACCATAAATACTGAGCAATCAGGTTTTTCCACTGACTTCTATAAGTGGACACAATTGCAGAAATCTAACTTGAAAAAAGTGTATAATTACATACAAAAGTTTTCTATTTGACTTTAAAGTATAATGATGTTCTTTATATAAAAAAAGACATTTCACTTTTGTATAATCTTATATATAATAGATGAGTCTAGATAAAATATAAACACAACAAGATCTGACTCTATTTGTAATATCCATTATTTTCAGAGAGATGATGTCTTAATAAGGTTTTCTCTTATAAGAAAAATCTCTTTTTTGATTGCAGTGAAAATACTTTGTCTTCATAAAAGAAGACAGACTGCATATAGTCTTTTTCAAAGTTGTATAAATAGAACTGCATGTGGTTTCAGAATGTTCAGAGAGTTTCCAAAAGTCCCTTTGTATTCACAAGAGATTAATGACAGATTTAGTAACCATTCTTATTATTCCTATTGCAGCTGAGGCTGTAGGTTCTATCCCATTCTCCTGGAACTACATAGAAAGTGCGTGCACAAATAAGTGAAGATGAGTTTAAAAGACAAAAAATCCAAAAAATTAATAAAACAGGTGAGATTAGAGTGATAAACACTGCTTACAGCATTTTGCCATCTAATTGTAAAGGTTCTCACCATTTATCACAACAGAATTGAATGATTTCTGTTGCAGTTGTAAGGAGCTCCTCACTCAGGGGACAAAGAATGATAAGGAGAAAGTGTTAGAAAGCTTGCTGAAACAACAGAACACCCAACCATGAAACAAAGCAGAATGTCATTAGCAGCACGTGGGTGGAACCTGACATCAATATTTCAGACTATTATAAGAAATTATAATTAGGGTAGGTCATGATTTCAGTCTCATTAGTTTCTCACTTAAGCTTATTTAAGTGACTGATTATTTGCCAGATGGACTATTATTTTTAGTTTGAATATTCATATGTCCTTCCAGGTGTGTATCTGTATACCCAGCACAATCCTCTCTAAGGTTGTGTATGAATAGAAGAGGTGTGAATTAATAAAAGAATCTAACTAACCCTAGATGGTTATTTTAAATGGTATGGAGGAGGAGGTAGTTTTTTCCAAAAATACTGTGCTAGCTTCTTCTGTTTCTAACTTATTTGCAATTAAATCAAATCAGGATATCCATACTTAATATTTATAGCAATGACTAAGTATATGGAAGGTTTAGAACGACAATTTTAAAATAATTATAAAATACAGGGAGACAATAATGCTCACTTTACAGACTATAACGAGGGGAAGAGAAACGGTGAGCAGGAGCATAAGATCATTTTAGAAGAAAGACAAATACAACAGAAAAACAAGCAATACTGCAGGCATTCATTCCAGTTGAGTTGGGGAAGCTGCACTGTTTGATTGGAGGGTAACGGAACTGGAATAGGAAAAAACATCTTTGTAACAGACAAATGAGTCTAGCTGTGGTAGTACAGCCAGAAATGCTCTATAATGTAAGAATGGGGATAGGGAAACAAGATATTGGACGTGGTGTGGACAAATGGAAAGGAAAGCAGGCTGTGATGAGAAACAGAAGGAAGAAAATTTAATGTGTATAAATTTCAGGGCATACCAGAACCAGAAAGGGATATTACAGTCATGTTAGCAGCTGTCTGGGTAAGCTGAAAAAGGTTCACACCTTTGATATATTATCATATATGTTAGGATGAAAAGAAACAAAAACACTGAGTGATGCAGTGTGAGGGGGGCTGGAGCAGAGGTGGAAAATCCAAGTGAGAAATCAGCTCTAGGGACATCAGGGTGGGAGCAGTGGCCTGCCCAGATCCATTTGAGAGCAACTCACTTGGCAAGCAGGAGGTTTGAAACAAAAACTGCAGGCCAAATGAAAAGAAAAGGTCAAGGTAACACTCCCTGAAATGCCAGCTCACCAAATCCAAGTCGAAGCCACCAAATCCGAGTGTGGGAAACAGTGAGGAGAAGGAGGGATCAACCCCAGGATTTTGCATCTGAGAAAAAAGGCTGATAGAAAGAAATTGAGTGTTTGACAACAGCAGTCATGTGAAAGATTGAATGAAGCATTGTTCCCCATGGGAAGAATAGTAAAGAAAGGAGATTTTCCCTAAAGAATGCAATCTTTCCCATTTAATGGCTATTTTTGTGCACTGAGATTTTTTTGTGTACTTGTGCTTGTCTGTGTAATGTTCTTCACTTTTTTTAGAAGTTAGATTTCTTACACTAACTTCAGCTGCTGGATCACTATAAATTTGAGTATATGTTGTTGAAATAATGGGAAATATTATGTTGGCTTCAATTTGCAACAGTTATCTGGCCTTAGAGAGAAAAATATATTTAAACAAATAAAGCATTGTCCAGTAATCTAGAGCAGTAACACCAATTGTCACAGACAGATTCAAAGTGATAGTAAATTCTTTGTAATTGAAAATATTGTTTCAATGTCATGGTATTTTAATATCTCAAACTTGAAGAAACCTTGGCTGAGATGTTTCAGTTTATGAGACTAAAAGCACTAGTTCTATTGCATTTTTAAGAAAAAATCAGCAAGCTGTTTCTTCTAAAATAGGTGTTTATATACGATAACTACTGATCTTATTATTTCAAGAATGTTAGCATGACTATTTTAGTTTGAGTGGCTTATAATTGACCATACAGAATAATGCACAAGAATCTTGTTTAGATCATGTAACTGAGGCTGCATTATCTGTCCATATATTTTTCACAGCTAGTTTCTCCTTATTGACTACATTAGAATGCACTTCTGTTTTGCCAAGATTCTGCTAATGCTGTTTCTTTCTGTTCCCATAAAAAAAAAGAAAGCCAAAATAGTTTGTGGTCCCTAATGACTCTTCAGAAGAATAAAACTACAGTATTTGGCTGAATTAACAGGCAGTCTAAATGAGATTATTATTCCAGTCATTTCATTGAATTAATTTTAGATTTGTGTTGATATGACTAACATCAGAATCTGGGCCACTGCCTTTTAAATACTACAAAAATAAATTGGAATGGATGATGTAACCCTTTTATGGTTTTTATCCATCTGGCTGGTCATGTCCACTTTAATGAAATCAATCAACCTGCACACAGGATAATGCAATCAATCCTTGTGTAATTCAGGGAGATGTGCTGAATGACTTATAACTGTTTCTATCAAATCCAATTTTTAATTTTAATTAGTCAAGCAGTGTAAATAGTAAATACACCTGGGACAAAATTAGTATTGCCTTTGTCTGGTATTCAGCAAATTCTAGAGGATGCTAAAGGAATAGTATGTCTGCAAATTCCCATATTCTTTGCTATGGATTTTCTGTATAATATGCAGGTTTTAAAGTCTGCAAAGTGCTTCAGCTGTCTGTTGTAGTAAGGGAAAAGTTGTCAAGTAATAGAGCTGTGCTCAGTCCAAGAGATGGAGGCTCTAGGACAGAGACCACAGACTACTACTCCTGTTTTCCTTTTTTTTTCCTTTTTTTTTCCCCTACTTGTTTTTAACATTCTTCATTGGTAGATAATGTTATTGCAGCTTGACCAACACTCTAGCTATGGATACAGGGGTCGGGACTGTCGCAGCAATCTTTATCTCCTGCCAACGGGCGAGACTGTGTATTTCATCGCCTCTGTAGTTGTGTTATTCAATGTTGAAGAGCAGCTTCAGAGACATTACACTGGTCATAATGATGATGTGAAGTGGTAAGTCATCTAATAATAGGTTTTTTGTTCTTCATAAAACAGTATTTCAGATAGATCCACTCATTTTCCTTACTCTTCTTTTAGGATGATTCAACATTATCTTTTTCTTTTTTCCCCTTGCCTTTTTTAAGGGTTGGATTATTGCCCTTCACCAGTGCTTGAGTGCCCTTTACAGTTCCTCTATGTTCAACCTAACCAGCAAAATAGTTATAATTTTATTATGGTCTTTCTGGTAGTCTTCAGGCATGCTGACCCCATGGCAGACAGACAGCCTGTAAACTAGACCTGGTTTGTTGGCTGCCATGCACCCATGCCAGATTGAGCTTCAAAGTGAGTTAGGTGTGCTGAAGCTCAGAGGATACTACATATCAGCAAATAACAGAATCATTAAACTGAAATCTAAATAAACATATGGTTTATCTTGATGGTATCAGTCTATTTGCACAGTGTTGCTAAAAAAGAGCACCTGGATTATCTGATGGGCCCCAATGTATGAAATGAGTTTAACATCCCTTCTTTAGATTAGGCATTATGAAACACCCATTGTCCCTCAAAGCCAAAAATAGGCCTGATAACCAAATCTACTTGAATTGTGAACATGTTTCATAAACTGAGTTACTTGTATAATCTGGTTGTTTTACGGAGATTTTTACCTTGGACCTCTTCCATCTCATTTCCTTCTTTTAAATTTTCTGTCTCTAGATATTTCAAAGCTATCAGGTTTACTGGAAAGAGGATGCCTTTCTGGTTTTTAAAGCTAAATGAATTATTGCCACAGTTCATTTTGTAGGGTACTTGCTTCTAGAACTGCATGCAAAGCACATGCAATGAAAAAAGATTGCAGGTGATATTAAAATACAAGAGCATGACAATTGTTTTGTCAGTTCTGTTTTCATATTCTTTAAAAGTTTACACGTATGCTATGTGCTTTATATTACTTAAATAGTGCTATTTATTACAAGCTCAAGTAACAGCTTGTTGAAATTGATAATCAATAGATGTAAGTAAGTTTGGCCTCTTTTCTTTTGTAGCCTGGCTGTTCATCCTGATAGGATCACTATAGCAACAGGTCAAGTTGCAGGGACATCCAAGGATGGGAAAGTAAGTGGCTGCTTTACTGATGTATAATTGTTTCTATTTCATATGAATATGTTATTAAGAAGATACAGGCTTATTCTTTTCCCGTTGTAATTGGTCGTACATTTTTGGACTAAACTGAAGCAAAATTTAATTTGAGAGTTATTATTGCACATTATCACAGTTACCCAGTTCCATTGTCAAGACTAGTCAATGGTTTCTGGTTCCATGATCTAGACCAAAGGTAAATCTGGAGCTGCTCTCTGAGAGGCATGGAGGGGTAAGGCTGCAAAGCAGACCTGAGAAGGCAGATGGATGTGGAGAAAAGGAGGACATTAAATTGTACAGTATACAGCTTCATTTTTCATCACAGCTACCAAAACTAAACTACAGGTTTGGGTTATTTGCTGAAAAAAAATAAACTTTTATCATCTAGGCAAGAATATTTTTCTCTTTATTGCCACTTCTATCATTGTAAGCTTAGCTGTAAGCTGGGACTTTATTTGAACATAGTAAAAAAAACATTGCTCCAAGGAGCTAACAAAAGGGAAAAAGAATGGGAACAAGCAGAGGCAGTAAAAACCATGAGGAAAATATTACTCAACAAAGTATGCAGCTGTTGTCACAACCAAACTATTCCAAACTTTTTGACAGATGCCAAAGGAGAATTTTGGGATAAAATCTGGATTATCAATATACTGGCTACTTTGAGTGTCATGATTTAATCCCCATCAGCAATTAAGTACCACACAGCCACTCATCCATCCCTCACCCCTTATGGGATGGGGAGGAGGATTGGAAAAAGGATAAACCCTGTGGTTTGAAATAAGAGCAGTTGTTATTATTATTTAATTAAAATTAAAAGTAAATAAACAATAAAGACAACAAAAAAGAGAGACGTAAAAGTGATATGCAAGAGAGAAAAGTGATATATGTTGTAATGGCTCATCACTCATTGACTGATGGCCAGCTCATCCCCCAGCAGCAATTGGCCTCTCTTGGCCAACTCCCCAGTTTATGTACTGGGCATGATATCCTGTGGTACGGAATATCCCTTTGGCCACTTCAGGTCAGCTGTCTGGACCATGCTCCCTCCTGGCTTCACATCTAGTCCTCACTGTCAGAGCATGGGAAACTGAAGAGTCCTTGACTTAGGGTAAGCACTGCTCAGCAACAGCCAAAACATCTGTATTATCTACATTATTCTCGTCCAAAACACAGCACTGTTCCAGCTACTCAAAAGAAAATTGACTCCTATCCCAGTCAAAACGAGGACAGTGAAAAAGAAATGAAATCCCAGTTATGCAATATAAGTTTCACATGAAGATAACTTAGCCGAGTAATGTAAGCTTTTAATTTTTATTACGTGTTGGAGCTTTTTTTTACTTACCATTGTATTTATGAAGTAAAACCTAAAAGTTTGAGGTCTGTGCTTGAGTGGAATGTGGTATATAGGTATATAAAAGCCGCTTATGTAACTGAGGTACTGCTGTGGCCTTGGGGATTTTTAATATATATTTATTTATTAAAGGACAATTTCACCGCTCGTGAGCAAAGGACTTCACCAGCTGCCCGGGGCTGCCCCCTGCTGGCCGTGCTTGGCATCGCCAGGGGCAGTGACAGGGGAGGGATGGACGGAGGGGGGACCCCGGGGCTTCCACTGGGAATTCATGCACAGCTGGAATTTTATTTACCAAAAGCAGTCTCCTTCTGATTATGGTTGTAAAGAAGAGTTTGGACACAAAGTGATTTTCCCCGGCCATTTTTATAATGTTGAAATTAATTATATTCTAGAAATTCCTGAGCTTCTTTCCACACTTTTACATTTACCGGAGTTATCCCTGTTTGCATAGTTTAAACACTACCTGGGCCTACCAGTAAATCGCATGTCACAAAGTCATCCACGATTTTCAGTTCATGCCAAGAATCTCAGTGGCCATGAACTTCAGTTCATGAACTGAAATCAGTGACATCTGACACGCTGGACACTCTAGATAGTCAGCCCCATATATTGGTCCTGGGCACAGTAATCAGCAAAACATTTGTAATGTATCTGGGTTACATGTGTGACTCTAGAGAAGTTCTGATAATTTTTATACCTTCAATTGTGATTTTTTTTTCCAGATGCATTTTTTTCCAAATTCTGATGGATTTTCTCCATCATTGCTTGAGCTGATGTTTTCTGTGTCTGTTTTACAGCAATTGCCACCACATGTGCGTGTCTGGGATTCTGTAACTCTGAATACACTGCATGTCATTGGAATGGGGTTTTTTGACCGAGCTGTCACTTGCATTGCTTTTTCTAAATCTGTAAGTAATATAGATTAATAGTCACGTTAAGACTCTTTGCTGGAAAGATCTTTGAAATCTTACAAATTTAGATGATCAAAATAAACTTCCAAGCTGTCTCTTCTCTCAGGTTCCTCTTTAGAGGAATAAAGCTTGCAGCCCAGTTGTTTCTAACAATTTAGGTTGCTTTTAAAATTAACAATATCTCAGCAGTCTCACAGATTTACCATATATTTAAAATAAACCGCAATTAATTTATTTGGCATTTGCAAAAATACTGATGTGCTTAAAATTTCAGCATCCCTACTTTCCTTGCATCATCCTATTCTGTTTCTCCCTACATAAGAAATTTACACACGTTTTAACCCTCTTACTGCGTCTAAAATGATTGATGCAAGACTTCAAAAATTGAGGCTCCCATAGGAGTATGAAAATCTTTTGCTGTAAAGCAGCAAAGGCAAATGGATAAAGGATTGTAAAAAAGTAAAATCCTGTTGTTTGCCTCTTGGCACCATCCTTTGAACTCTAACCTGTCAGAGAGATAAAGGAAATATTTACATGCAGCATTTGAGTCCCATATAAAAACCTGAGTCTGCGACCTGACACGTGCAAGCTGCAAAATCCCCTGTGTACAACAGAATCTGTAAGCAGTGTATGTGGTATTGTCTGCTTGTCCTTTTTAGATAGAAGATGGCTACCTGGTGTATTCCCTGGGCAAAACTTACTTCAGTGAAAGTTTCCACTAACTCTTGGAATCCACTGATAACTATGTTTATAGAAAGTAAAAAAGAGAGAGATGTATTGGGAGAACGAGCTAAGTATACAAGGATGAAAGCTAACACAGTTTGACATCACCTTTGAAGGATAAATAAAAAGGATTGGCAAGGAAATGCTCTGTAAATACCCCTCTGGAGGGAAATAGATGCATAATAACAGAGGGGCACTATTGGCATTTGCCAGAAGAAAGCCAGAATTTAATATGTTTGCTTTGTGATTTCAGTCACAGCCTGGCCTGTTTTGAGCATTACTTCCCATTCTGTAGTACCATTTCTCTCACTTTAGATGTCCCTCTCTTCAGGCTTCTTAGTCCTGCCTCTGCCCCACCTCGTGGGTTCCTTTGGCACAGTTGTTTTTGTAGTTCTGTCTGATGTGTATTGTGGGCCTGAATCATCAGAGTAACAACCATGCAACCTCATATGTAAAAAGACACACCGCAAAAATGGGTGCCAGCAGGAAAAGGTGTAGGAAATATGATGCATAAAGAAAGAATGAAGGAATTGGAAAGAGGGATAAGCATCATAACTGTAAAAAAGATACCTGTCAGGAATAAGTTGTTTTCTAATTCCTTACTATGTTCTCTGATTTTGATCCATTATACCAATATGAAGAATAAAATTGTTTCCTGTATTAACAGACACCTGAGAAGAAATAATTGGCTTAAATTGCAAAGAAAGAAATCCAGTATAGTTATGAGGAAAAGCTTTCTTAATAAAATAGCTAATGATGTGTAGTTTGCCTTTGGAATTTCCACTACTGAATATTTGTAAAGAGATACCTACCACATTCCTGACACTTGCAGTTTGCAAGAGTTCCTCTTCTAGGTACCTTTTTAGCCATCTTCTCAATGACCCTACAAATTATTATATTTTATGGAAATCTAACTACAAGTATAACAGTTAAAGTGTAAATATATGTAAATATCTTCACTTGCACATAAGTGTTTAATTATTTTGATGTGCACTTGTATGTTCCTCATGTTGTTTGGGTGATGCATTAATATTTCCCATGTTTTTCCTCAGAATGGAGGAAGTAGCCTGTGCTCTGTGGATGACTCCAATGACCATGTGCTTTCAGTGTGGGACTGGCAGAAAGAAGAAAAGCTGGCAGATGTCAAGGTGTTGCAATAAGATATTTTGTACTACTTGCTTGTATGTAGATCTAGTTTCTTGCAATAAAATGCCTTTCTATATTAACTTTTTGTGCCTTTTTAACACTTTCACTGTATAAAAGGCAAGGAGCATGAAGAAAGGGAATGTTTTCTCTCTGTTGAGATTATCCCAATAGTTTGGGATTTTAAAAAATGTTGCTGCTGTTGGTATTCTAGAATTGATTAGAAAATTCTAGGCAGCAATGATAGGGGCATGTGCAGGAAAAATGTCCTAAAATAATCTTTTGCATAGAAATTCTCATTATCTGACATGACTTTCAAGAGTGCATTTTGATACTAACTTATAAAGACATACAATCTTTTAACTCCAAAGTATTGCAGTCTATGTTACTAAATGAATAGCTCAGAATTTTTCTATATCAGAAGTATCAGTTTACCTAACTAGAGAACCATGTAATATTGTTTTTTTTCCATTGTATTTTAGATTTTGATACAATGTTTTTCTTTTTTCTTCCAAGTGCTCTAATGAGGCTGTATTTGCTGCAGATTTTCACCCTACTGACACAAATATAATAGTTACCTGTGGAAAATCACACCTTTATTTTTGGACACTAGAAGGGAATTCCCTTATTAAAAAGCAAGGATTATTTGAGGTAAAATAAAATATTTATCTAATTTTATGTTATATAGTAATGATGCAGTCATACAGAAGTAAGGTTTAATAAGGTTTGAGTAAATCAAAACAAATGATTATTATTAAACTTGAAATGTTGCAGAAGCTCAGGTGGCATTCATGGTATGGCACAGAGAACTTTTCCATGGGTAAAACTTCCACACTGAAATTTAAAATGCAATTACAGTAATTTCACAACCATAAGGCGCCCCCTTTTGACTAAAATTTTGATCGAAACCCAGAGGTGCGCCTTATAATCTGCTGCACCACATATATATGGACAAAGTTTGGAAATTTGCCAACCCAGAAGTGCAAGTCGAGCTGGGCGTGGCGAGAGCCGCGGCAGCCGGCACCAGGGGCTGGTGGGAGTGCTGGGGCCCGCGGCATGGAGGGGCGCCTGGGGCTGCGTTTAAAGGCTACACCGATCCGTGAAAATGTTTGCAAATTGAGCACCTGACAGTAAACCCCACGATCATGCGATTCCCTTACTAATTCGTTACTTTGTTGCGCATGGATCCTCGCTGCAAAAATACCCAAAGTGTGCCTTATAGTCCTGTCCACCTTATATATGGAAGATGTGCATAAAATTGCCAACAACCTGGAAGTGCACCTTATAATCTAGTGCGCCTCATAGCTGTGAAAATACTGTACCCATTGTTCTTTGTATTCTTTTTCGTATATCCTTTTTGCTACATTCCCCCAACCTCCCATCTACAACCAGTGCAAAATAACATTACTTTAAAGCTCTCTATAATTAACTCAGGTTAAATAAAAAAAAAAAACAAAAACAAAACAACAAAAAAAAACCACAAAAAAAACAGAGTGTGGTGGGGGAGATTTTTATTTTGTGAGAGGAAGGACCCCATAAAAATACATTTGTATGAATTTTCTTCCCTTTTACTGTGTTCTGCTCAGAGACATTCACATACATCATTCAAATACAGATTGGACTGGCCATTATTTGCTAAATAAATTTTCATTTCAAGGTTTTGATTTGGTTTTGTTCTTGAAAATAGACTAAGCTGTACAGCACTTGCATGCACATCTGAGGGATATTTGCAATGACTGCAGATAACTCCAGTGACTGCTAGTTAACTACTTGTGGAGTCATGTCTCCCAAGGACAGGCAGAACATATTTACAATGTCAGTTAATATACTTTGTGTGAAATCAGGAGGAGGTGCTGAAAGAATGCATTTAAATTTTGTTATGTTTTATTTTTCATGTGTTTTTTATGGATTTTTCTCTCTGTTCTGGCTCTGTTGGTCTTGATGATGGTTAGAGCTGGAAAAGGGTGGTGGCCCTAGCTCTTAGTTTGGGGGAGAAAGAGCTCATACACGTAGGTTGTCAAAAAGGAATGTATAGTCTCCTTAGAAGCCACCAATGATGTCTTTGTTCCCTTACATATTTTTGTTGGTGTCAATGTCTTAAATATAGGGGTTTCATTACTGAACCTTGGGCTTCTTTCAAAAGATGATTCCTTAATTCTTACACTATGGCCAAACCTTTTAGTAATAACTTTTTTCATCCTAGTAACTTTGGAGTTAAGAATTATAATCATAATGCTTGTTTGAAACTTTGACTGTCTCTAAATAGTTAAAATCTTCGATATTCTGTAGGAGTTGGGGGATTTGTTTTTTCTCAGAGCATTCCTGGTCATGTGTTACATGTTGGCAGGTCTTTTCACTCTCTCTGTCTCCAGCTTGCAATTAAAGGGTGCAGGATTGGGCCACAAACCTCAGTTGATGCATCTTCTGCCCTTGCACAGATTATTCTGTTTAGACTGTAGGAATGTGTTTAACTCTTGTAGATATTTAAATAATAATAGAGCTGTATAAGACTAAACTAAATTAACCAAATGTATAAAGTTAAAATCCATGGGTTGTGTGTTGCTGTGAGTGTATATTTTTCATAACCATGCAGAAACAAGAGAAGCCAAAGTTTGTGCTGTGTGTGACCTTTTCTGAAAATGGTGATACTATTACAGGAGACTCAAGTGGAAACATTTTGGTTTGGGGGAAAGGTAAGATAGAATTTCATTATTAACTTCCATCTTCATATTAGACTCTAAGTGGAGACTTGAGTGTAGAGCTTAATTTCCAGAAGAATAAATTTTGTTTTATCTTGAGCTCTTTTCCAAGACCAATCCAACAGATTGTGCCTGGATTCTATTCTACAAGAAGCTAAGGAGTATCTGTACCTAACTGCTAGAGCACAAAATTCTATCAAATGTGTTCCCTATGGTTAAATACTGAATCACAGAGCTATGGCAGCATGTGGGGCTTTCACTGATGTGAGAGATGCCAAGAAAAATTCTTTTTTTAATCACTGTATAGAAAGAAATGTTGTTAATGTAATTGATGATCTCCAGTCTCCTATCCTGTCCCTCTACTGTTTGCAGAAATTATGCCTATTGACACATGCTTTTAAAAAGACAACAAATAGCAGTGTTTGTTTTCCTAGGAAGCCAAGCTAAAATGTATTCAGAACTAATTGAATTCCTCAGCTTTATTTCAGATGAACAGATGGATAGGAAGAACTTCTTACAAAGCATTTTCTAGTAAGAAGAGACCTTTTTGTCAGCAGCAGAAGGCAATGCCTGCCAGAGGGCAAACAGCAGCAACATCCTAAACGTTTACTTAGTGCCTGAGATGCCATGCACAGGAATAAGGAGAATCCCTTAAAGGAAGCCTTATTAGTTAGGGAAGAAGGGATATGGATGACAGCTTTTTCCTATTTATTCAGTGCTTTCTCCCAGGATACTACTCAAAGGGATTAGACTCTGAAAACAATACAATGAATCAGTTATACAGTTGAGCCCTACTGAGCTGTTTTTGTAGATTTCTTTTTCAACCAAGGACTGTCAGCTAATTTTCTCCTTGGCCACTACACTGCTGAAGACAGGAGTGGATATGGTGTTTGTTACTTGGCTTCTCATTTATTTCCTTTTACTTTTTCCTGCAATAATTTACAGCAAGGCACTTCAACATTTTTCCTTCTAAACTGGCTTGAGAAATTGCACTATCCCTCGTCCCTGTTCTTCATTGTTATTTTGGACTGCCAGCAGACAAGGGAAACAGGGGCAGTGCACTGCTCAGGGGACAGTTTGCCAACATGCTAGTAAACTAATTTCTGCCTTGACTGCAAGCAGCCTCTTCTGCCCTTTCTCCCAGAAATGAAAGGGAATTCTCAATGTGCTCAAGATTTCAATTTCTGCCAGCTCTTTAGGGTTGGACAAAAATGTTTTCTTGTTTTTCTGTCTCAGTACAGTGTACTTTCTATGTCTTTTGACTCAGAGGTCTATGTGCAAGAGAGGGCTACTTTCACCAGGTCAGACTACCCTTAGCAAAAACTTCTCATTATAGAAATCCGTTGTGCCTGACACGTTATATCCATAGACGTGGGTGAAGGAAAAGGCAATTGTTTTTTCCTAACTTGCATCAGTCCCTCACTTATGCTAAACATCAAGTTAGCCAAGCTTTGATGCAAGGTGCACATTTCAGTAATAGAATCACTAGTAATCATTTATTTGTACTTCATTATATAATGATTCACCAAGCTAGAGACACTTAATCTAAAGTAGTTGGCTTTGACAGTGTTGAATCTAAGAAGCTACTTGAACAAGCCAAGTTCATCAATAAAGAAGTACAGGCTCCTCTGGAGAGTGATTGATCAGCACATTCTGCCAGATATACAAGGACCTCTAGCTTGGTACAAGTTTTGGTGCAAGTTCAGGATCTGGAGGCCGTAGAATATCTTTGGAGGATAAAAGTGACTGGGTTATAGGTTTTTTGCTGATAAGGTGTGTAGTGCTACTGCAGGTCAAATGTGATATCAGATTATTTTGCTTAAAACCCCTTGAAAGGTTTAAATGAACCTATTTTACTTTGTCCTTGACCTAGACTGAGAATGTATACTTTTCATTTTTGAGGTGGGGGAATATATCATAAGATGTACTAATTCAGCCTGTTCTGTGGGTCTGTGTGTTTTGGTCCAGCACCCCATGCCCACTGTTATTATTGTTTAAGCACTTGAGAGATAGTACAGAAATGCAGAAAAAAAACTGGGAGAAAGGAGTTATTAAACTGAGTTTTTCAGTATTAAAGCCGTTTTTTCTTCCATTCAGGTACCAACAGAATAAGCCACGCAGTTCAAGGAGCACATGAAGGTGGAATATTTGCACTGTGTATGCTCCGAGATGGCACACTGGTCTCAGGAGGTGGAAAAGACCGAAAGCTGATATCTTGGAATGGAAATTACCAAAAAATTCACAAAACTGAGGTGATATCTTCTATCTTGAAATTACTCTACTACTTAAGATTAATTTCTCTTGTCCTCTGAGCATCTTTTTTTAATCCATAATTTTTCTTATGAATATGTATTCTTTGAGAAAACAAATCAATGGTAAAATACAATATTTTCATATACTGAGTTAGAAGGGACCTGTCAGGATCACCGAGTCCAACTCCTGGCCCTGCACATCTCAAGTTTTCAGTCCTCAGGTCATTCCATGATTCCCTATTCATTAACATAATATTTCCTTGTAAGTTCTATGGTAACTGGAAAACAAGTGTTATGTATATCTTTCCATACTATTTCTTCTTTCTTCGCATTTAATAATGTGAGGTAATGTTTAACTTTAGAGTATTATAGTATTGAAATGATTTTATACATTCCTTTTTCCCAAAATGATGTCAGGCTTTTTTGAATGTTTTAATACTTGAAGTATTTCATTAATTTCTTGGTGTATGTTGTTGTTTTTTAATGTAATTTAAACAAAATTTGAAAATTATTCCTACTGCTATGTAGGAGATTAAAGCAGAATTTTTTTGGACAGAACTACTTTGACTGTTTACATACTGAATGTAAGAGAACAATCAATAGAAAAGTCTGAGGAAGTGCTTCCACTCTACTATATAATATTAAATAATAATTAAATAATAAATAATAATAATTAATGTTGCAAATATATATACAATTGGAAAAGCATGTCTGGTTTTGTACTTCAGTTTTTAAGACAGCACAAGCAACATGCTTGTTGTGCTGTTTCTAACTGTGGTGTCCTTGTTTATCTCTTATTTGTTCATATTCTGGTATTCCTTGTTCTTTTACATCTTCCTTTTTTTAGAGATTTGCAGTGGCTCTTTCAGAACCTAGGCTGCAATTAAAGAAACATTCATTGCAAGAAAATGTGCTGAGTAGAAATGCTTAGTCTGATATCACAGCTGCAATTAAATACTATTGAATTAACACAGCACGAAGGAAGCTTTTATGTTACTTGAAATACTTGGTTTATCTGACTATTCTGTAGATAAGAATGTCTTGTCTTGCAGTGTTATATAAGTTACTGAGCTGATGGAAGTTGTTATAAAGTTTTGCATGATAGGCACACGTATTAATTTGTTTCATTTCTTCGCTGTGCAATATTTATTAAAACACATTTACCAGGCAACATGTCTTTAAAAATGGAAATACCTGACATATTGTCTGACTTATCTATCCTTTTGTCTGTTATGACCACAGATTCCAGAGCAGTTTGGTCCAATAAGAACAGTAGCAGAGGGAAAAGGAGATGTTGTATTAATAGGAACCACCAGAAACTTCGTCCTCCAGGGCACCCTGTCAGGAGACTTTTTCCCAATTACCCAGGTAAGCTGGGTTTCCTCACAGGAACACTTCTAAGTATGTAAGAACAGTAAATGTCCTGTTTAAAGTTAATTTTCATAAATATGCATGTGATTTATTATCTGTTTAAACATGTTTCATTTTGGTGGCCTGTCCTTATCTGAAAACATCTCTGCTTGTGCAGGGTCACACTGATGAGCTTTGGGGACTTGCAGTCCATTCCTCTAAGCCTCAGTTCTTCACATGTGGACATGACAAACACATTACACTCTGGGATGCAACTACTCACCATCCTATCTGGAGTAAGATTATAGAGGTATAAATTTATTATATTATATAAATTTATCTCCTGCTATAGAAATTCTCTAGTCATTTTGGTTTTTCTTAAGATTACTGTTTAAAAATACATTGAAATATTAACTTGAGGGGAAAAAATAATTCATGTTAACCTATTTTGTCATAGAGATCAATGTAAAAGCTTTTTAATGTAGTTCTTCTGAGTACAAGTTAGATTTAATGCACTGTTTGATGCTCTGGTTTATTCAGTGAAATATCTTAGCATTTGATATGAAATTATACTTTTATAAAATTAGGAAATTTTAGTTTCTAGAATACTGTAGTGTTCTAGAAGCTATGCAGAAAAATCCTGGATCTCAACAATTCTCTGAAATTTTCTTTAGAGTTAGTAATTCTTTTAAATTAGCCACAAGCCTCTAGGGCTAGTAACTACCAATTACTGAAAATGTCAACAGGTTTACTGAAACAGCTACAATGTGATACTGTCTTAAAATACAGAAAATTACAGACATGAGAATTTATATGAGATGGATCACTGGACTGTGTTTTTTGCTGATATTTAAAAATAATGTTTTAAAGGTATGAGAGAAAAAAGCTAAATTGGTATTTTCTGCTATAATCTGAAGATTTCTGGACCTCATTCTTTGTAACTAGACAAGTATTAGAAACAAAATGCTCACCTTGTTTTTAGGCATATGTTTAAATTGCAAGAAAAACACTAGAGTTTTACAAAGTAAAATGTTTTAAAATTGCACATCCAAAAAAAGAAACCCAATTTATGTCCTTAATCTCCCACTAAACTGCAGCTTTGGCAGATGCTGGATAAAGGTGTTGGTGTGGTAGGAGTTAGGTCTTACCTCTCCTGCAAAGTGCCACAAACCTTTGTTGAATAAGGGATTTGCTTGTCCTTCAGACGGTAGATAAACTGCAGCTTTGATGCTTAATTCTAAGGTCAGCTCTAGTTTAAGAAGTTATTTTTATCTCTTACCTCTTTTTTATTTGAAGCTGCCATTGCCGATGTCATTGTTATGAAATCACTTGCCAAATTATTTTTAGATAGTAAAGAAAAGAAAACAGTGGCCTTGTAGAGAGGGAAAAGAAGTTAATTGGATAATATTTCAATTAGTTAAAAATGTTTTTTTACCTCTCAAGTTCATAATGAAATTTAAAAAAAAATCCTTAAAAATCAATGAGATAATTTTACTATGTTCCAGAGACAGATAATGTAATTGTATTTTTGTTATAACTGGATAACTTGGATTGGTAAAGAGGTGTGTTTCTTTCTGAAATATTTCAGGATCCAGCACAGTCTTCAGGTTTTCATCCTTCAGCATCTGTTGTTGCAGTAGGGACGCTGACTGGAAGGTAAGAGGTGCAGAGCTACACCTTGGGCACCAACAGACACTGATTTTTCCAGCTCACATCCAAGTACATGTTCTGGCTTTGGAGATGTATGCAATGACATATCTTCAATCCCTATTGATTTCTGTTGAATGTCACAGTGAAATTTATTTGTATTGCCTTAGTGCCTAGAAACCCTAGGCTTGGGCCAGCACCCTGTGTTTGCTGAGTGTTGCATGAACAAAGAGATGATTTCTGCCCTGGGAGAGAGACAGTGTAAGATCACTGGGAGGAGGACATTTAGAGAGGGCAGGAAGTCTAGGTTAGCTGTGAGACTAGGCATGGAAAGTACTGTCACCATACCAGTGACCTAAATCTTTGTGTCCCCTGGGAAAAAGGAGAGGCTAAAGGAGGAGTCTAATGTAGTGGGTTAACTTTGCAGATCTGGAGGGATATTTCCTCCCAAGGCCTTTAGGGCTGCATGGAGGAAATCACATAGAAAAATTGTATGCATTGGAAAATGTAACAAATGGTTCATGATCCCTAATGCAGTGACAACCAGATGCTTTAACCAGAGGCTTTAAAAAAAATTGGTGAATGCTCCACTGTGCTAGACATAGTGTAAAAATACTCACTGAGAGACTTGCTCTGCACTGAAGAGTGTGAGGGATAAGCAAGGCAGAGGAAACTGAGGTGCAGGAGAGTATTTTGGACAGTAGGTTGAGCCCTTGGTGACATCAGTGGCAGCTGCTGAATTTCTCTGTGGTTGTCTCTCATAGGAGGGACTGCCTTTGCCTAACTTCATCCTCTCCTTTAATGTCACTTGAGGGCAGACTTGGCTGTTAGTACTGAAAACAGTTCCAGTTCACTGAGAACATACAGGAAGCTTGCAGGTTATGAGGCAAACTTATTTCAGATTTTATATCAGCCCTAAAGAAAGGACTTACTTTTGTTATTGAATGTACTTTATTTACTAAATAAAGAATAACAAAAGGAGAAGCTTTGAGAGGAATCTTCTCTTTGTGTTTAGTAATCTGATGCAAGTATTGAAATGCAAATTCTACCTTTGTCCTTTCTACTTGTTTACACAAACTCATTTTTGGTTCATTAAAACTAGTTAATGAAATAAACTACCAAAAATAATGAATTAATTCACTTTAAAATAAATAAATTAATCTATTTCTTCTATCAGAAGAGAATAGTCCTGATGCTTGCTTGTGTTTTCCCTTGCTGTAGGATTTAATACAGACATCAATTTAAACATCAATGTGGCACAGAGGAAGATCTTTAAAGGAGAAGGGACATCACAAGCAATGCTTACTTTATTCTTATGTATGACATATTAAAACTCACTAAAATCTGAAGACTGATATTGGGGTCAATGCCTGAACATTTTTATGGCTACAAAAGATGTGGAAGAAACTATCCTTGTGTTAAAGTAAAACTAGACCAAAAACTGAGTAGCAGTTGCTGTTTTTCTCTTCTTGGTATAAAACTTATGCTATTTTGACAGAACAAAAGTTGGTCAAATTGCAGTAGATTTAAATTCCTTATGGAATGATTTATTGGCCTCTTTCTGTGTTTACAACAGGTGGTTTGTATTTGACACAGAAACAAAAGACTTGGTCACTGTACACACAGATGGAAACGAACAGCTGTCTGTAATGCGTTACTCACCAGGTTTGAGAGCATTTATTTACTGGGGGAAAAAAAGAAACTGAATTTTTTTATTAAATTAGGAGTTGATTTGTTTTAAAATAAATCCCTGCTTGCCATACTGAAGTTGAAAATAAGTGTGCCATGAAACATTGGCAGGACTTTATGGACTTAAGCTCTGGTTTTGTTTTCCCTCCCTCCATAACACATTCAATATGGTTTCATTGTGAAGAAGGGGAAGAAAAAAAAGACTTAATTCTGCAAGTTAGCCCTAAATGGACCATGGTTGCTTCCAGAAATGTTAAGTGTTTTTAACAGTAATATTTGTTAGAATAAAATTGCTGCTTTGTAGTCTTGATAGATACATCAATATGCAACTGGAAAATTAAAAATATACTTTCATTATTCATTTTTCAGTATCAAGGCCTTTAAGAATAGTTTCTCTTGTCTGTGACATATAAACTTTTTAAAATTAGTCTAAGTTCTATCTTAGCAGAATAATTGCAGTTTCATTTTTGTGTTTATAGATGGAAACTTCTTGGCAATAGGTTCCCATGACAACTGTATTTATATATATGGTGTAAGTGAAAATGGAAGAAAGTACACTAGAATTGGCAAATGTTCAGTAAGTAACCTTTTTTCTCCTGGTTCAGTATCAACACCCAAAGTGTATTAATGCTGTCACATTGTGGCACACTGTTAGTGCAGTTAATACAATAATTTTCTCTTTGTAGGGTCATTCCAGCTTCATTACTCATCTGGATTGGTCTGTTAATTCACAATATCTCGTGTCTAATTCAGGAGACTATGAAATCTTATACTGTGAGTAAGAATTATGTTTAGTCCTTTTGTGCAAAGTTCAGGCAGTCTAAACAGATTTAAAATTTAAATGAGACCATGTAACTGCCAAGATTAACCATATGTTTTAATTCATCTGGTGTAATCAGAAATCGATACAATTTGAAAATTAAATATGTTGTTATAGGGGTTTTTTTCTTTTGTAGGGATCCCCTCTGCTTGTAAACAAGTTGTGAGTGTTGAAACAACTAGGGATATAGAATGGGCTACTTACACCTGTACTTTAGGATTCCATGTTTTTGGTAAGTGTATTTCCTCTTGCAAGCTTTTACCATTCTTCTTATTAACAAACACTTGGAATGCCAACTTTTGCTTACGAAACATGACTATTCATAATTCAGGGAAAAATACAGAACTTCTGTTATGCCATTTTTTTTGCAATCTGTCTTCTTACTTCAATCCAGAAAGATTCTGATTTAATATTCTTGCTAGCTTCAAGTATAAATATCATATTACAACCTAAGTGGGAGATAAGGAAAAAATCACGCACTGCACTTTCTGTCACAGTAGAGCAGTTTCTCGTGATTTGTGAAATTGTCATGTGTTTAGGCAGTTACTGGTTGAATCCCCTTACCAGAAATGTTTCATTTGCTCTTGTTACCGTGCAAACACAAAATCAATGGTAGTCTCCCTCATTAACACCCTATCATGTATTGTGATATGGTCTGTAGCAATTAAATTGAGTGAAAGAAATTTAAAAAGAAAAACATAACAAATCCAATGGTTTGTTTCCATGGAACTTCTCTTTTGCCAGTTTTGAAGGATCCACTTTCCCCAGTGTAGTGTGAAGCTTTGTACTTACTATACAATGCATGTAGACCTGGACAGATGGTTACAAACACTGATTACAAGAAGCTTCAAATTTTTCAAGAGGAAATAGGAGGCCACCGTAAAAGTTCAGAGAAGAGTCTGGTTTAGTATAAGTGGTAAACAAGGAATATTTGCACCCATGTTTCCAGTAGAATAGGTTGCAGTGATGTGTTTGAAGGCAGACAGAAAGGGCATGTTTTTGACACCTGAAGATGCTATGGCAGTAGCAATATGCTGGGAAAACACGTTCAAATTTTCTATCATTTAGCTGACAATCAGTGCTTGGATATCACTTGAATATCACAGCATGCAGATTTAGTAAAAGCAGGAAATCCTGGAAGATTGGCAGGATGTTGACATAAAGAATTTTTCATTTAAGGGATAGAGGCCCTTATGGAACTATTAAAATATTTCTGGGGTTTGAGTACACCCTACACTAGTTACTGAGCTACAAAGTCTTTATCATCACAGGTTCAGATACACTGAGATATGAAATACTTTATGTGAAAGTTCCTTACTTTTTAATTCTGATTCCTGAGAAATACAGTGCTATTAGAATCTGGGGCTGCTTTTGGTGCATATAAAGTCAGAGGAGAGAGGCATGTCATACTTGAGAGAGATTCTCCCCATGCCTTGTAACAGATCAGCTTTTTGAGCCAGACCATGGAATAAAATAATCTGTTGAGGGGGAAGGAGAGATGATGCTGATCATGCTGAAGTGCTACAAAACCCAACACTTTTTAAAGTACAGTAATTTCACAATTGTAAGCCGCACCTGAATATAAGCCGCACCTGGGGTTTTTTTGGGTTTTTTTGAAGCGAGGATCCATGTGTAACAAAGTAACAAATTAGTAACAGAATTGCACCACCGCGGGGTTTGGTGTCAGATGTTCAAGTTGCAAACAGTTTTCATAGACCAG
>VRYO01002775.1:7127377-7181361 GCA_009812075.1 Sialia sialis | reverse complement strand
GGAAGGAGTAGTTTGGAAACTTGAAATAAGTCATGTATTTTCAAAGTATTTGAGTGTGATTAACCTGGTTCTCTCTGTGAAAACAACTGGTTAGTGTCAATTGAGACCACTAGTACTTATTTTCAACATCTCACAGAGAACAGGCAAAGTACTGAAAAACTGGAGAATAAATGCAATATCTGCAGGATCATATATATACCTTCAGAGCCTGTTTGGAGAGGCTAAAGTGCAAAGTGAGAGGCTAGAATGATAAATTGAAGAAGCACATAGATTGTGAGCTGGAAACCAGTCCATTTTTATTGGGAGTCAGTCATTACTTTGGGACCTCAGAGCAGCCAGTTAGAGCAATCTTCACATGCTTGCTGGGATGGCCCCACTGGACACAGAAGCAGCAATCACAGGACGTGGGGCTTCTAGTATATTGATTTTTCAGTAGCTATGGCTGACTGAAACTAGGGATATTTTCTCTCTCTGGTAGAACCACATAAAAATCCCAAACTATGCATAGCACCCATAGATCAGCGTAACCAATGCAGGGGAAAAAGGAACACTGGTCTGTTGAACGCCTGTCTTTGAGCACGGGAACAGATTAGTCACTCTAGAAGTGTTTAGAGATGATTCAACTCAAAGTGAATAGCAGGTAAAGAAGTGTGCTTGAGGGAGTTGTTTTAGTCATACAAACACATAAATAGGAAGGAGCAAAGACTTTAAAACACTGATCTATAAGCTCTTTCAAGAGCTATGTCTTGCTGGATAAACAAATAAGGTATCAGTTCATAGCACATGCCCAGTTTGGAAAAAACAGTGTTTGAGGTGAGGGACAGGAACAGAGGAAATCTAAGATACTGTACAAACCTGACAATGTTGCAAGCAAAGCAGAGCCCAGACTGGTTGAGTTCAAAACACACTAGAACACTGTAAATTGAACATTATGTTTGTTTGAATGTATTTATTAAATAGCATGTGTGATAAATCAGCATGTAAAGTTTGTCAGTCATATAAAGCTTCAGGATTAGCAAATTTCTTGAGAAACAGAGGAGTGGTATGAAAAAAGGAAGAGCCAAAGAGGAGGCTCCCCACTAGAATGGCAGAACCCAGTTGTACAAATGCAGAACAGATGAGAGCAGATCTGCACAGAAACAACAGATTACTCTTGCATAGGAACTAAACAGGAGTCAACAGCATTATGCTGTTGTAGGAAAAGCAGATATATTAGTGGGAAATGTGAAGCAATCATCCATTTGTCAGTATCAGCTTCAATCGCAGCTGGAATGGCTGCTTCTGGTTTTTGCACATTGGACCAACAGATAATGTGCTGACTAGCAAGAATAATTAATTACCCATCTAAATATTGTTCTGGGAGAAGAGAGGTAATGAATTAATTTTAGAGAAGAGGAGGAAAAAATAGCATGGCATCAGTCTTCAAATGAGAGAAAAGAAATGGTCTCTTTTACAGATCTGCAGAGGATGGGAAAAAATAAGGACTACTTTTTCAGCAAGGGGGATTGAATTTGCATATTATAAAAACTGATAGTGAGGCACTGGGATAAATTTTGAAAGAACCAAGCAATTCAAAGAAAAACCCTGCTATTATCCTTTAACCATTTCCTTCAGGGGTTATTTCCAGCTTGTCATAGTGACCTCTTGGGAAGACTCCTGCCTCTTTTCAGCTAGCATTTGATATTCATACAGCCTTCTTCTTGTCAAAGCAGATATTTAAAAAAGCTTTTCTGTGTCTCATTGTTCTGCATATTCATAATTCTGTGAGTAGCAATTATTGTGTTTCTTTGCAGTTTTCATTTCTTTGGGCCTCTTTTACTACCCCTGATATAGCAATGCAGTTTTTCTACACACATCAGGAAAGTTAAGAACAGTTTAGAAATCAGACTTTGCATTTTATTCACAGCAATTTGTGGTTCTTTATAAAGACATGGAATAACCTCCTTGTAGTGAATCGCTGTGCAGTGATACAAAGGTGTATTTGGGAAGAATCCCAGTGTGGGATGTGCTGTCCCAGAAGGATAACTGTTCCCATGTGGAGTTAGAAGTATCCTGAAGAAGGAGGAACTGGAGTGTGCTTGAACTCAGGAGTTCTTAGGGGAGTAGCAATTCTCTCAACCCTGACCTGCAGCAGCAATATAGGAGTGTGCACTTGAGTGGGCAGGGCTGCAGGGGCACACTGCAGAGGATGGGTGACACAGGGACAGGCACTGAAAATCACAGAGCCAAGACATGGCATGGGTTTTGCCAAGTCATAATGGCAGAACATGCAGTATAACTGAAGATGACAGTGGTCTCTGAAAGCTTGGTGCCTTTTATGTTGAGTAGGGATTAGATAAAATCTAAATTAGGAAATCATAACCAAAAAAAGCCTGCAGTACTGCATAAAAAGTCCTGACATTTCAATAACTGGGTGGATTGCAATTTATTGCAGGCAAGTATTCAGAGACCTTAAAGATGTGCACAAATTTGGTCTCGGCACTGTTGACCTTACAGTTTGATTTTAGGATACTACTTTGTGCAAGAACAGCAAAGAGTACAGTATGCGGGGAAGGAAGAGAAGTAAAGTAGAACAAAAGCATTAAAAACCTTGCAGTAGAATCAGTTCCTTTTCAAGGGATCTATTAATTAATAAATAATAATTTAAACTATATAATGTTTTTTCATAGACTTTAATAATATGAAGAAATTACTTTTGGATCAGACTCTAGTCTGAAAAATCACACCCATGTAATATGGAAGAAATGTTATGCATAAAGAGAAGGGAAAACGAAAGCAATAACTGTTACTTTTCCACATAACCATATGAAAATTCTTTTGGGCTCAGACACATGACTAATTCTGAGAATGTCTCTTTGCAGAGTAAAAAGCACTTTACTGATGAGAGGGAATAAAACATTTTTTTCTGTGCTGGGTTACCTATAAGGATCTGGACTTAGTCTGGTGTAGAAGGACACATTCTGACTTAGACGCAGTTATTTTTATTTTCCTTAAACAAGTCATCCTTTATTAATATTTTAACAGAAACTTAGGCTGTCACTTCTATTTTCATTGTAAAAGCCCTTAATTAGGCCCTCTGTGTTTCAGGTGTATGGCCTGAAGGTTCAGATGGTACAGATATCAATGCAGTCTGTCGATCCCATGGGAGAAAACTGCTATCAACAGGAGATGACTTTGGCAAAGTACATCTCTTCTCATATCCATGCTCACAGTTTAGGGTAAGGTATTTCCCAAAAATTTATTCTTGTAGTTTGCAGAATGCATTAAATGTTGTTTTCTTACAAATAAAAAACCCAATCTCATCAAAACAGGAAGAATTGGAGTATTTATATGTCTAAGGGGTTTATTTAAGGTCAATTGAGAACAGCAATTAAATTTAGAAGTTAATTTAATATTAAAGTACTTAAAGAGAATGATGTGATGCCTTGGTTTCTTTGTTGCATGAATATTCTAATGAGATGCTTTTATGACAGCTGCTATTCTCACTAATATGGTGTTTTCTAGGCTCCCAGCCATGTGTACGGTGGACATAGTAGTCATGTAACTAATGTAGATTTTCTCTGTGAAGACACCCATCTCATCTCCACAGGAGGAAAGGACACAAGTATTATGCAGTGGCGAGTCATTTAAAGGAAACATCAGCATGAACATACCCAGTTGAGTTGACCATGCACAGAACTTATGTATAAACTGTATATTTAAAACTTAACAGTATGTTTGCAGTTTAGCCTGGTCACTGTGATTTTTGTTTAAAAAATTCTTACAAACCTCAGGAAAATTAAGCCCTGTGCTGGTTACCTTACTCAGTCTAGTATTTTTTTTTCATTGTGTCACACCTTAAGAATGATTGTTCTCTGTTGTACAATATACAATGCAGTACAAGTTTAATATAAGAAATGTGGCTTGACAGTTTGCAATACAGTGGTATCAGCAGAATGTGACTATCTTAAATGTTTTCTATAAACACTGCTAAACTGGTCACAAAAATGCCTTTCAAAGACTGTATATATGTGCTTATTTGTTTCACTATCTACACTTTGTACAATATATCTACTTATTTAGAAAAATCTATGACAGCGTCAAGGTACTGAACTGTTTCTGCTGAAGGCTGATGAATAGATACAAAAAGTATAAACTGCAATGTAAGATGCAAAAATTAGTGTTCTAGACCTGAAAATGTGAATGCTGGTAAATATGCATTCTCTTGGGAGCAGCACACCCTGGGTGTCACCCATGAGGAGTTGTGTTCCTTTTCCAATGAATGAGCAGGCTTTGTCCCAGTTTAACCTGAATTTCTCAGCAGGGCTTACAGATGTCTGTGTGGTTCAGGTAGTCTATATGAGTTTAAATTAAAAATCTTTTTACTTGTATATGAAAAATTTCTTTTTGAAAACAAATCAATAAAGCTTGGCCACATCCCCATTATTGGCTCATATATTTAACTAATATGTATATTAATCAGCATGATGCTATATTGTACATGTATAAGATTTTAGCAGTTCATAACAAATGGTAAGGCCATCTAGCTTTACTTTTTTATGCTTATGGATATTGTATATTTGTATTTTAAGACCAAGTAGACCAAGTCTAAAGATATCTTTTTAAGTGTACCATAAACCTGCAGAGGGTAAAGGAAGACTTGGAAGCCTACATGAAATATTAATGTGTAACTTCTGGCCCCTGTGTTTTGTGCATGGATGGGTATTTATAGTATGAAATAAGATTGTGTTTTGCAATGAAGTAACGGTGGAGGTGGTATAAAATGGTTAAGAAGGCCTTATCAATGTTGATTGTGAACACAGATTGAAATGTATTGTTTACTATGAGGAATGTATCTGAAAAATTTTAAAAGAGGAGTTCTAAGTGGACTCGAAAAAGGTAATATTAAAATTTTGCTTGTAACAGACAGTAAATGTTAATTGTCTCTGAACTCTAAAGCACTGGTTGTTTAGAGTGATTTAAATGAAATTGAATCAATAAATTTTGAAACTTTTTTATTACATCTCCAACCTCCTACACTGAAAGTGCAGGACACCAATAAACATGTATTAAAGTGAATTCTCAATGTTTTCTTCCTGTTTAGTAAGATGTCTTTGTTTAAGCATGATATAGAAGAGACAGCTTTAATTTAACAACACACATTTGTGATTACTCGATTAGAGATGCATTTGAAAATATTTGGCAGTAAAATCTAGATTTTGGGGTACATAATTTTATGTGTGCCCATGACCCTGGGAGCAGAATGACAATGTATACCTAGAAAGTGAAACTCCAGCTTTGCAACAGGGAAGGATACACCACATGCCTCACCTACAAACTGCCTTGGTCCTGCCTCTCAGTACACATCTCCTGTTTCTGGGTTCTCAGCTGGTGGAAAGTTGTTCCACTGCTCAGTTATGCTCATGGCAAGAGCTCCTGACCATTTCTGTGTTAGGAACTTGTCCGCAAGCAAGACCTTTGAAGGTCATGGTTTCAGGGTCACTTTAACCTGATGTTACCTGACACTGTCACTGAGGGCAGAGGTCTTGATCTCAGCTGGTTATTCTGATCCTGTGCAGCAGCAGCAGCAGCAAGAGTTATTCTGGCCAGAAGCGGAACCCAGCTGGAACACGCAGACAAAAAACCTGTTTCCTCAGTTTCTGATCTAGCTGTGATATATGGAAAAATAAATGGCCAGAGGAGCACTGGAACAACTTTTTTTAATAGTGATGCTAATCTTCCTCTTCTTGAAGTGTGTGAAGCTAAGGCACAGTACCCTTACCCTTTCTGAGGTTAATCCAGTCATAAGAGTCCATAACACAAGTGTCTGGGTGCTTGGATATCCACAATACCTTCTGTTTGTTGATTTTATTTTTTGTTTTAATTTGCTTTTGCAAATGGGGTATTTTTAGGTTTTCTGCTTTTGGAACTGTGGGTGATTTGTCATTACTGCAGCAGAGAAAACAGGAGTTGCAAATTAGCTTGGCTCATTCCCTTTTCATCCTTCTCACATGGTGCTACTCTTGGGATATCGTAAAGCATTTGTGATCCCTTTCTTCATTTTAAACTGTTATCCTTTAGAAGAAATAGATGAGGAATACTGCAAGTTCATCCCCAGGGTTACTGATCAAAGGGCTTTTCAGCAATCCCATCCCATCTGTGTCTCTGCTGCTCCTCTGTTTCTAACTTTTACTGTTAAATGTGTCTTTGTTCCTCTATGAAAACCTGATAGACGTATTAGCTGAATTGGCAAATGGTGGGTAATGTCTTAAGCCAAATATCCGTTTGATGACTGTTAAAGTGATTCTCCTTTCTTTATCCAGGAAACTCTACACAATTTTGCTATTGTTATAGCTAATCTTCAGCTCTCTCTTCAATCCTTGTTCCTTGGTTCTTGCATTTGTTTGTTTTCTCAGGAGTGTCTTCTTTTTCACTTTAAAAGAAAAAGAGAACAAAATAAAATAAAGGAAGAGTTATGCCCAAACTCTGTGTATTCTATTCTCTCAGAAATAATGCCTGAATTCCTTACCTGACACTCTGTCTGCAGCAGCTCTTTTCCTGCCCTACCATGGAGCGTAAGGCTGGTCTGAAATCCATAGCTGAAGCCACATCTGGCCTTCTGCTTCTGTCTGTTCCCTCCCCTCATCCTGGCTGCAGCAGGTGCAGTGTTCTTGAATAAGAGACTCATCTCTTCGTGTCTTTTGTCTTGCTACTGTCATTGCTACTGTCTACCAAGCATTCAGATACTCCCCTTCAACTCCCTTTGGTTTCAGTTCCCATTTCTTGCTTTTCTTCCCTTCATTTCTAGCATTACTCTTCAGCTTCCAGGACTGCATCCATGACTGGTACATGTTGCTGCCTCTACCTTCTCATAAACCCAGTGGTCCTATCTACCTCTCTGATAGTTTTGGGGCTGTGTTCCTGGTTTCTAATTGTGTCTCTGTTCACACTTCTGTGCCTTGCACTTCGGGGTAACAGTGAGTGCATGTGATTTTAGCCTTTCTCCCTGCCCTCCCACCTCCTTGTGCGGGGACTCTGAGGGGACCAGAACTGTCCCATTGTTTCCCACTTGTCTCTGTCTGTCTGTGGGCAGCCTGTCATTTGTATCATGCCCTTAAATTTTGAAATATTTTTAGGATAGGGATTTCTTTTTCTCTGTTCTGTGGCATTTGGCAATGGGATTTTGGGATCCTATACTCACTCCAACAGTATGACTGCCATGTTTGTCCAAAATGATGAGCATGTATTTGGGTAATGCTTCTCTGTTAGAGTCTTCAAAGTGATTAGCAACTAAAGTTGATACTATATATTCACTTAAGTCTTAAATTATTCAGAAAACAATACAAATGCTTTCAAAATACTTCTTGCTCCCTCTTTTACACACTTATAAAATAAACATAGACTCAATCTGTTTTTTAGGATCATCACCCATTTCCAAGTAGCGACTTTTCATTATTTTGTTTGCCTCTTCTGCCTGTCTTCATATATTTATTTTACTCAGAAAGGATGTATGTTTGATATCAATACTACAGCTTTTTTCAACTTAACCCTATATACACTATTTTAATTATTTCCTGAAAGATGATTATTACATAAATGTTTCTGATAGTGCTCAGTTTTGACAGGTTGTTGAAACCTGAGAGGCATTAAAAATTTCCAACAGATGAGCTGTACAAAAACCAGTTACTATATTAAAAAAGAAAGTTTTTTAAAAAAGGCAATGAGGGAGATAAATGTAAAAGAAAATTGCTTTTGCAATGCTGGTGAATTAAAAAACCCTACCATTTCAAATCATTTAAAAAAATTCCTTGTGGAGCAAGTAAATTCTGTTAAAATGGATTTTTTACTATTGTAATTAATACAGGGTTAGTTAATTCAAGGTCATATTTCCTATGTGAAATGTTTGGATGACTTTTATTCTTCACAAGATTTAATATTAGACGATATTATTTTCCTTCTAAAGTATTCATGTGACAAGAGCTTGCAAGGGCAAACAGTCCCATTTTTGCAAGGGCTGGCATTTTTAATTTCTTCTGGTTCTGCTCAGGGAAGCAGGCAGTCTTTTTGCTCTGTTTTCTACTGGAAATAGGGCTGTTGACAGATCTTCAATTGCATCCTCAAAAAATCCTACAGATGGCAAGGAAAATGTCACTTTAATTACTGGTGGAAAGAACAGACTTCTGGGAAGCCTAAACTGAAATCCTTTTCTCCCATTGCTGGCCAGGATCCACAGCTGTGCTGGGGCAGTCTGGTCGCTGCCATGCAGCTCCAGCTGCAGCAGCTTGCCCTGCACAAGAGACGCCCCAAGCCAGGGCACCTCTTCATCCAGAGGAAGGGAGATGAGGGCTGACTCCTGGGGGAAAGACAGAACCACTCTCACTGTCTTCTTGTGGATGGAGGCTGCTGGATGAGGGATGGGGGAGGACATTAGTGGTTTATGCTCTTGCTGGGAGAGATTTATGTTTCTCCTGAGTCATGAACTTCTGCAGCAATTTAATTTTTCTTAATGGAACTACTTTGCCCCCTGAATTCATGAAATAATTGCAGAAGACCAAGTGATAATTTGCACAGAGGTTGCAATGGCAGGGCAGGCAAAGCTGCTGTCTAGCTCTGAGTCCAACAGACCTTATTTGAGTCAGCAGTGACAGCAATGGGCGAATCTTTAAAAGCCACTTGGGGCATCCATAGTGCTGTGAACCATCCTGATTGACAAAGATCTCCAGTTTCCTGCCAAATGTGGAAGAAAAAGAAGGGGCCTCCTTTCAACAGGGCCTGTCAGTGTCACCTGATGCTGTAGGCACTCCTTTGGACTGCACATTTTTTCTATCTTGTTAGGAAAGCTTTATGTCTTGGACTCGTGTGGTTCTTGCCCACTAGCTTCACAGAGGTTTGCTTCTACCTCTTTTGTCTGACTACAGACTACACTAGAGGAATGTAAACATTTCTGTTTGTTTGTAGTGGACATGTCCGTCCTTAAAGGCTTCCTCTTTGGGTCTAGTCTGAAGTGCTGAGCTCAGAACCATGGGAATGATGACCTGCTTTCTGGGTCTCCATGCAACTGAATGGATTTTTAGCATGAGCTTGTAAGAGATGAACATATTTTTAATCTGCCCTTTGGAATTACCTAGAATAAGCATATAGCCAGAGGGAAGCAAATTCATCTGCTCTGTGGATTCTGTCAGTGCTACACGAGCTACAGTTGCTCCAAATTCCAGGTTGTAGGATAAAGAAATCTCCTTCAGGCTGTTCAGTCATTATGGTTAGAAAGAAAAAATTGAAAAGCCTGGGTGAGTTTTGCAGCCACATTGGATTATTGTAATTTGCCATTGCCTTGCTTTGACCTCACACTGCAGAGATGTGCTGAAGTGGGGAACAGTCTGCATGAACCTGAAGAGAACTCCTCTCTACAAAATGAATTGCCTGCCTGTTCTTTCTGGATTCGGTTTCTCATTGAGGTAAATGTCAACATGTTAAGGTTCCTTCCTCCCTCCCCCGCTGCTCCTTTTCATCAGCTTTCATTGACATTATAACATCAAATTTATGACATAAGTATATAACCACAGGGAAAGTTATTATGCCACAGGTTCAAGTGTTTTGGCCTCTTTACAGCACCTAAAAAGAGCAGAAGCTGAGCTCTGTCTGAGAGTCTCTGTCTACAGCTCGAACAGTTGGAGAGTGAGCTGACAGGAGGCTCAGCCGAAGTGAAAAGCCCTGTGGCATTTCCCGTATGTGCAGCTCCTGCTCAGCAGAAAATCTGGCCACACGCAGTGCAGCAGCCTGGAGAGCCCCAGCCTCTGACTTCGGGAGCACAGCATCACCTCTCCCTTCTGACTAGATTTGGGTGAGAGGGAAAGTCACCTTTGGCCTTGAACAGGTCCCCAGGGTCTGCCTGCAAGGCAGAGCTCCTCCCTGCTGCCTGGAAGTCTGCAGCTTCCTACTTCAGCCTTCCCAGTGATTGTAAACCCTGCTCTCAGAAGGCATAACAGGAAAAATAAAGTGCCAGTGAGCTCCTCCCTTTGAGGCACTGACTATCTCCCTGAAAGCAAAGTTGGACTCCCATCTTCACTGGAAGAAGTGTAATAAAATAGAATTAAAGTATATCATCAGTCTACTTTTTCCTACTTATTCTCTGCCCTTTCCTATATTACTTCTTTCCCTTCTTCATGATTTCCTCATTTTTTCCTTTTAATGTAATTTCCTTTTCTCTCCTTTTCTTATAAAAATAAAAATCCCAAACTTATGTAATTCATTTTACTGTAATCTCCATTTTCCCATCCCCTTTAGCACCTGCTATACTCTTCTGCTACTTGATTCTTTGTTCCACTCTCTTCTCTTCCTTTCCTCTATCATCCCAGAGCTGGATGAAGTACTGCTAAGGAAATCCAGGTGCAGTGACCTCAACCTTTGGGTTGCCACAACAAACTTGGGATGAAATCTTTGCAAAATGGTGCCAAAGACTGTAGGGATGTGGTGACAGGTGAAAACCCAGCATCCAGGACTGAACCTCCCTGAATTTTGGGAATCTTTGAATCTTGCTTTGTGCCTGAATTTGGTAATCATGTTCTTTCTGCCTCAGCAAGGTCTCTGTGAAATTGTACAACTTCATCTTCGGCAAAAGTTCTGAGTAATGTTGCTGTCTGAGGAACAATTCCTTTTAGAAACAAAAGCATATATATATTACTGGATGTGATATAATTAATTGATGTAAAGAATTCCTCTCAAGGGTGACTTCCCAAGTCTGAATCCTTCTTGCTTAGGAAAAGCCTTCCAATAAGAAGTGTGTAAAACAAACTATTGTGGACATTGGTTCTCCTTGAAAAGAGCTAGTTTTGTGGACAAGTCCACAGGAAAGTGCCACATTTTCAAGAGAAAGCTCTGAGCTGGACAAATTCAGTGGGAAAAAAATGACCACAAGACTCTTGCTGCACCAGCCTGGACATGGCATGGAGTCTCTGAGAAAAACAGCTGGATGACCTTGAGCTCCTGATAGGAGGATGTTTACAGAGGATGTTGCCCCAGGCTGTATGACTGCATAAGGAGGGCATCCTCTTCCTCCTCCTCCCCTCCTCACATGAAATCTCTGAAGCAACAAACAGAGCAGGCCCCAGGGCAATTTTTGCAACAGGACCCAGAGGAATGGCAGCAGATCCATCAGGGTTTGCCATGCAGGAGGTCATAGCTGGGAAAGATGCAGCTACAGGGACAGCACATCTCTTGTGTGGGTCTTTGTTGGGCTCTGCAGGAGAATTTGCAGTTAGGAAGAGGTGCAATGGGAAGAGGGAAGACAATGAGTCCAGCAGGATGGAGACCACTCTGGTGGGCCAGGATTTCCCCTTTGGCAAAGAGCAGATGAATTAACAAGACTACAGTCTTGTTTTATAGATATATATATATATAAGATTATGTATCTGCTGATACAAATTACCAGCTTTAAGTCTCTTAGAAGATACACAATTCTGACAACACTATAATGTCAAATTTGTCCCAGCAAAACAATTATTACATGGTCCAGTCATGTCTTTCTGTCAACACAGTGATCTGGTGGTCAATCAAAGAATGTTGAGAAGGAAGCCTCATGAATTCTGATACAAGAAAGACTTTTCATCCTTTTCTTATTTTGTGCCCTTAGTGGCATCTGTTTTTCCTCTCTTGCTTCTTTCTGCAAGAATAAATAAAACAGCAAATAAAATTGTCTAGTCTAGTAACCTCACTGCATTTCTGCATCACCTCCCAACCACCTCGCTGACAATGAAGCCTCCCAGCCCCTTGCAAGGGTAGATGCTGCACAAGTTTATATCCAGTGAGGTACTGCAGCTTGCCCAGGGACAGAGAGTACCTGTGCCCAGGAAGCAGAGCAGCTACAGAGTGCTGAGTGCCAGAAGCCACCCCTGTCCTTACCTGGTGGTTTGCAGTCCCTCATGGGCAGCTGCCAGGGCTGGATGGGTCAGGACTGGGGCGCACATGGTGGCTGTGATTTCAGCACTTTGTGCCAAGGTGCACAGATAAAAGGCTTAGCAGAAGACATTTTTGCTTCTATGAAACTAAACATTCTAGTTTTCTATCTCAACCATAAATTTGCCTGTTTGATTTGTGCCTGTGTAAACGTATCTTAAGGAAATTATATCTTTAAAAAACAGATTATCAGTGAAATCACATATGAATTTTCTGTTTTAATCAAGTTTTAAATTCTAGTATTACCATGAAACTCTCTAGTTTAATAAGCATCCTCCCTGCCTTATGCTGTCTCCCATATGTTCCATGAGCTGGGCAGTGACCCACACTCTAAAGGATTAGTCAGACAATAGTAATAAGAAAATAGGTTTTATTTTTGCTCATTATGTCTTCATATGCTTACTACCTTCAGCAACCTCATCACAAATTATGAGATTGAGTTTCTCCAAGCCACTGTCACTTGGGGGAGACTGCATATCAGATCTGTGGTCTGACACAGTTGTTTCTTTACACAAACAAAGTATATTGTGCCTGCTAGGAGATTTAGAATAATTGCTTATAAGAAAGGACTATAAGTTTTGGTTTCAAACAAACAAGGAGGCCCCTTAGATATAAGGGAAACAGCTTCTTTAGGAGACCCTCTCTCTGAAGTGAGCTTAGATTCATTGGTGGGGCCGCTTGGGAAGAGGATGGAGCAGACCTGCTATGGGACAGGGAAAATATGAGTTGGGATTTGTGCTTGTGAGGCACAGAAGTGCCAGGGATTCCATCCCCCTGGCCCTTCAGTAACTCTATCTCTAATTATTTTTAGTATATTAATGACCATTGGAAAGAGCAGATATCATATATATATATATTAGCTAACAAGAAACAAGCATGGCCTTGAATAAAAGGCATATACACGATTACTACTGTGGGTTTTGTTGCTGCCATATTTTTGTTGTTGTTATTATAGTATATTTCATTTGGTATGGAGTTGCAATGGAGAGCAGCAAAGCTTGACAAGCCAGTAGTGAAATAGTTCTGTAGGGCATCAAATCTATGGGCTTGATTTTTGCCACATTGATTCTGGTGGCATAGTTTACTACTATAGTAAAAATAAGTGTTGTACTGGCATGAGTATATAAACTTTTCAGAGAAATTGAAATAAAAATGTAAAAATATACATATATAATAAAATACATATAAAATAAAAATTTGGGCCACACTGCCCAGAGCTCACCTTCCCCAGCCACACTGCCCACAGCTTCCCAAAACTGCCGCTGCACAGGGGTCAGTGCTCTTCAATGCACACGCAGATGGAGGTGGGTATCAGAGAGTGATGGGGACGGTGTTAATTGGGACACGGATACACAGAGAGGGAGAGGGCCAGGAGCCTTTACTGTTGAGGCACACACATGCCAGCTTCCTGGAAATCCACTGCTTGCTGTGGGATTACATGGTTGGATGGGGAGTTTTGTGTCTAAACTGGGTGATGCAGAACTGGGAGAGGTCAGTGGGAAGTGATCCACAGAGGGTCAGAGTGAAGAGCCTTTACTCTTGAGAAACGGCAAACAAGTTATGGTGACCTCTGTATGGAAGACCTGAGAAACAACTGCATAATTTTATCCTGTGTCATGGCAGATCCTTGAGGATATTCAAGTGATGCCAATTTCAACATAATCTTTTCTCTTCTGGGTGGTGGATGGGAAGAGAGAAAGAGACATGGAGAGAAACAAGGGAAGTTGCAGACCTCGTGAATATCATTATCCTGTGGTTTGGGCTGCACAAGGGAGTTGGCAGGCGGAGACTGGAAGGAGAAGGGCAGCGGTTTAGGGACGGGCTGAGATGTGGAGATGAGAGCTGGATGGGAGAAGCACAGGGCTTGGAGGCAGCCCAGGGTTCCCAGGGAGGGTGGTGGGAAGGTGGGTGTGGAGAAAGGACGAGGCTGAAAGCAGGGCAAGAGAGCTCGCAGAGACACTCGTTGATAGAAGCGGGAAGGTGACGGAGCAGGAGCCGCAGCCCTCCGGTGTTAGCTGGAAATGCCATTTCTACTCCTGCTTCTACCCACTCCTGCTTCTGTCCCTGCCCAGGACAGCACTGTGCAGAGGAGAGGTCTCCAACCTCGGCACTGCCCCGCTCCAGCCGGGCACGGTTCGGGGACGTGGCACGGCCAAGTCCCCAGCACCTCTCACCGGCCGAGGGTCCCGGCGGAGCCCGCAGCCGCCGCTCGGTGCCTCGCACGGTGCGCGCCGCTCCCGCCCCACCTGCGCCGGGGCCGGGCAGGGCCGGGGCTGCCCCGACACCCGCGGCGGGGCCGGGCAGGGCCGGGCAGGGCCGGGGCTGCCCCGACACCCGCGGCGGGGCGGTGCGGAGCGGGGCGGGGCGGGGGGCGGTGCGGCCCCGCCGCGCGTGGGAGCGGAGCGGCGGCGGCGGCGCTTTGTCCTGCCCACACACACACACACACACACAGACACAGGCAGCGCAGCCGGGCGGGAGCCGGCAACATGGCCGGGCCGGCGGAGGGGCTGCCCGGCGCCGCGCTGCCCGGCTAGCGCACAGGGGCCCGGCGCTGCCGCTGGGGCGGCAACGCCGCCGGAGCCCCCCCCGTCCCGCCGCCGACACCGCCCGGTCCCGGTCCCGGCCCGGCCCCGGCCGCGCCCCGCCGGGAAGATGAGGTGAGTGCGGGCGGGGATGCGCCCGGGCAGCGCGGCCGCGGAGCTCCGCCGGAGCGGCGGGGAGACCTCGGGGGGTGGGGATTTCCTGTGCGAGGGGAAGGCGGAGGAGAGGTTAAGCAATGCAGCGCTTCCTAATCCTTCACCGGATGGATAGTACGAGTGGGTGGTGACGTTTTTGGCGTGTTCGACTGTCAGTGCCTAAGTCCATCTGACAGATTATCTGGCGGTTACAAAAGGCTGTAAAACTGCCGCGGCGTGCAGCCGGGATGTGCCCGGTGCTGCCGGGCCCCGCAGCTGGGATCTGCCCGATGCTCCCGTGCCCTAATGTGGGATCTGCTCGATGCTGCCGTGCCCTAATGCTGACATCCCAGTGTGCCCGGTGCTGCCGGGCCCTGCTGCTGGGATCCGCCCGGTGCTCCTGTGCCCCAGTGCTGGGATCCGCCCGGTGCTGCCGGGCACGCCTGGGGGGGCAGCGAGAGCCTCGTCGGGCGAAGGAGCCGGGGGCAGAGCGGTGTGCGAGGAGGGGAACGAGGAGCTCAGCGGAGCGGCAGAGATGGGATGTTTCTCAAGAGCATCCAGCATGGGCCGTGCTGGATCTCCCAGTCTCCCTCTCCTCCGGCAGCGAGTGCTACAACTCGTAGTTTCGCGAGGTCAGTGTATCAGCTGTGAACAGGAAGGGCAAAAAAGCCCCACCAACCCAATTTCCTGATGGGAGGATGGAGGAAAAACGTTATTTGGTTTGGTTTGTGCCCATCCAAACCTCTTTCCTTCCTCATTTGTTGGAGTTCGCTTGAGCTGTCAGTATCTTAGAACCACCCAGCCCCTGATTCATCTTTAATGCTAGTAAAATTTTCCACTTAATAATTATCTTTAGCAAAGTAAAATTGCTTTGGGAAACCTTAAAAATGGAAATAACAGTTTGGAGCCAGATATCTTCTGTGGTGCCTGATTCCTGAATTGCAGGGTTGGCATTGCTCCTAATAAGTGCAGTGGGAGTCCAGAAAAGCCTTCACCGGCATTTACAGTTACATTTACTCCTGGCACTATCGTGTGTGTTGAAGACTTGGCGCTGCATTGATTTTTTTTTTAGCCATTTATATTACCATTAATTTTTCTCAGTTGCTGAAAGTTGCATTCATGGGGAGGGCCAAAAGCACACAAACCTGCTGTGTCATGTGTCTGTGGTCTCCATGCAAAAGCTGTGCCCGCACCAGTCTCACCTGGTCTGACCAGAATGCCGGTCAGAGACCTCCAGGGAGAAGTCATCAAACACAACAGATGCTTGGGAAGTTTTCCCTTGCTCCCTCCTGCTCACCTAGCAGCCCAGCTTGGAGAAGTCTTGCCCCATGAAGAAGAGTTGCTAGAGCTCTCTCCCCAGGAAAAAGGAAAGCTGACTTGCTGACTCAAAGCATCTTTCACCCCAAGGAGGCACCATTGGAAGGCTGCAACGATGTTGGGTTTCTCCCAGTGAAGATGGGGAATGGGATTCTGCTCCACGTGAACTTCCACAGTTGGTGGTTGCACTTTTTGTTGGGAGAGGGAATAGGGGAGAGGGACCTACCAAGACAGACTGTGAATGAGATTATCATAATGTACCCAAAGTACCCCCACCAGGAGAGCTAGGGCACTCTCAGAGGAAGTCAGCCACAGGGTGTTTTGGAAGGAAAAAGCAGCTTCACTCCAGGAGAGGCTCCAGAACTTCCCCAAATCCTCACTTTTGACAGTGATGGAGGGGGTGCTTCCCTGGGTTTCAGCCCTCCAGGCTGCCTCTGCTCTGGTGGGACAGCCAGAGCTGGTCTGTGTGTGCTGCTGGGTGTGTCCTTGTGCAGCTGCCCTTTCCTGCTTTCCCCGCGTGGCACTTGGCATCTGCAGGTGCATCACACTCAAAGTAGTCTTTTGTTATAAATACCACTTTCATACTTTACGTACATTATTATTTTGTTGGATTTTTTAAACGGATTCCTGTTTTTAAAAGCGTCCATTACAGATTTTTTTCCCTTGCATATACAGACATTACTGAATAGGTTGTACTTGTCTGTAAATATGTGCCTGTAAATCACCTAAAACCTTTTCCAATAACAATTCTTGTTTAATAAATACAGGCTGTATAATTCCTAAATACCCTGGCAGGCTATATAATCATTTAATAAAAACCTCCTTGAAACATTTGCTTAGCCATGTGTGTTTTATTTATATTGCTTTTTGTGGTGAATAGATTACAGTGCTATTCTTTGCCCTTTTGCATTTATGTTACGGTTTCCATTTTTTGACAATTCTTTATGTCTTCACTTCAAAGGTATGAAGCGTGTGAATAGTGGGTGTACCAGACACCTGAGTAATAAAACAGATTATAATAGATGTTCTGCCTCAGAAATGGATTAGGATTCCTATGTAGAAAATGTTAAAGTGCAGAGGTGTTATTATTTTTTAGTACACAGAAATACTGCTTTAATATAACATATGTAGCAGTTATTTGACAAGAGATATTGATTTATTCTTAGAAGTAACAGAATTAGCTCATGTTTGAGAAAATGTCTATGAATATCACTGTAGGTGAAAATAAAATTTTTACATTCTGTCAACAGAAGTGTAACCTGTAATTTCTTAGTCATACCTGTAGTTTATAAGGCATCTGTGTTTCAGTGGTCCCTGTTAAAAATAAAAACCAGACATAACATTTTGGGTGGATCCCTGAAAAAATCCCTCTCTCTTTTTGCCACGGCTGTAGTGACTGTACATTTGCTCTCTGTGCTGTGGTCTTGAGGCAATGAGGGGGGGAAGCTTCCCACTTGAAGCACTTAGTTTTTTTCTGAACAGAACATATAGTTAATATCTGGAGATGGAACCAGCCTCTAAACAGGATTATTCAGATTAAAATATACCTCCTTACTTTTTTGTGGTAGCACATGCTTTAATCCAAGCCAAAGTAATGAGTTCAGAATAGAAGTTATGAGGGAAGACAGTGTCACTGAGCACCTCAGAGTTTAGCTAAAGTCAGCCTTTTTGTTCTGAGGTTTTTATATAGCTATCAACTGGAAGGTGTTGTATTTAGCTGTAATTTAAATGGATGGAGCAACATGTTGAGAATAAGAGGACTGAATATTTATAGTACAAACCTGTTTTAATAACAGGAAGGTATATACATTATACTTCTTAACCATTTTGTTTTCAGACATAAGCAAGCAAAGTCTTTACATTTATACCAATAAACACAATATATTGAGCATTTCAGTGTCCTCCCCATTTTCTATTCATTGAGCAGTTCATGAGATACCTCAAGAATCTTGCCAGTTCTTTCAGTTTGCATGGAGGACAACTGGAGTTGCATGTATGCAGTGTCGTTTTCTTACTTTTCTCCCTTTACATTTCTTTATGTTTACATCTGTAAAAAACAAGAGAGAACATGATGGTTTTGTTTCAAATGTCATCAAAATGGGGGTTACAAACCTCACTGGACTGGTGGACTTTGTAGCTCAGTGTTTCTAGCAGAAAAGCAGGAGCACATCCATAAAAAGAAGTTGACTATAAAGTGTCATTTAACCTTGTCATTTATTAATTGATTTCTGAGCTGGAGCAATATCCCTGTAACAGCTAATTTTTGTTTCATTCGAAGGCTCTGTCCTGCCCTGTTCTGACTCCTGCTGTGTGCTGTGGCATCCTGGTGTGTGGCTGTGTGTTCCTGGGGTCACTTGGGGGCTGTCAGACCAGCCTCCCCAGCCTTGCCTTTGGATGTGTTTAGGTGTGCACCTTTCAGGCTGAACCTGTGCCGTGCAGTTCTGCCAGCATCCCTCAATACGAAAAGCCCGGCCCTTTGCCTGTCGTGCTTTGGTCAGCAAAATCCCAAGTGGGGGTACTGTGCTGCTGACAGAAAATTGCTTTTGTTAGCTCAGCCTTGATCTGTAGAGGGCTAGGTAAGCTCTAGCTGCAGGCAAACTCGTTGTCAGGAGGTTTTGGAGCTCCACTGGAGGTTGTACCACGCTGGCTGTGGCCACGTAAAGGCAGCAGTGATGTTCCACTGGAAACAGGCAGGGCTGGGTTCCCATCCCACACCCTGACTGTCACTCCATGGGACAGGCAGGCAGCTGTGCCTCTTTCATACTGTTATTCTGTATACTTTCAGCTTTTTTCCCCTTTCTAAAATAAAGCATAGATCCTGGACATCTTTTTGTGCACTCCCTCATTTTTTTGGGTATTTTGTCTTGTATTTCATAGTGGTATAACTGAGGCTGAAGATAATCTTTCAAATGTGCACAGGTCTCTTTAACTCATTGTTGTGGGTTTGTGTGGTGTGTCCCTTCTGTTCCTGGGGCACTCAGACCATGTTAAACAACAGATAGCTTTAATTGTGACACACTTTGAGGAGCTATTCTGTATTAGTGTATCTGTGAAGCCTGTCTGCACTTGGCTGGCTGCTGCTTTGGGCAGTACAGTACTTCTCTCTTTTGAACTTTTTTACTTTAAATATTTGTGTTTCTTTTAAGAAATAATAAAAATAATAAAAATATTTCCAAAGTGCAGACACAATTCAGTTTCAGATTAATTTTCTGTATCTTGCAAGCTTTGTGATTTCTTTCCTTTTTCTTGCTGAGTCAGTTTCACTTAGTTCTGAGCACTGTGTAAAGAGCAGTATGGAACCTCTTTAGGAAATATTTCTAAAACTGCTGCCAAAATTAATTGTATTATAACTAACTTTTAATCATAATAATTACAAAATTGAAATAAATAAAATTAGTTGAATGAGCTGCAGGTTTTCTTTTTTTGAGAAGATCATTATAAATATTTCAGGGTTCTTTGTGGAGTCAGCACACCCATAAAGCTCTTGTCCCTGTCACAGTGCAGCCCTGTTGCTGCCCAGGGAGAAGAGCAGAACTGCAGACAGGGTGCAAGTCATGGCAGCACACAGCCTTGCTTGGGTTAGCCTTCCTAGGTCCTGATTAGCCCAGGGAGGCTCTGCAGTGTGAGGGCAGGCTGTGTCCCAGTGGCTGGGCTGGTGGGGACATCCCTGCCCTGCGCTGTAGGAACCTCATGGTTCACCCAGGACATTTTTCCTGCGACAGCTCCAGTTCATGGTGTGTGTGCACATCACCCACTGACACTCAAAGTGTGTTTCAGTCCAGGTTGTGACCCTGTGAAACTGAAAACAGTTTAATTATTTCCCCCTCCCCATTTCTAGTCAATTCAGCATTGCAGAATGCTTCTTGCTGTTAGACTTTGCATTTTGTGTTGAGCAAATGCTTGGAATATTATTGGCAGTATTTCCAAAATTATTCATCATTTGAGACCTGTAGAAGTGTTAAGAATATCTATCTTTATTAGTCAGAGGAGACAGAGTGGGCAAGTCCTTACCAAAAATTTGAGCCTGGAAACCTTCACATTTCTGACTCTCCTCTTCTTACACTGTGCAGACCCCTCCACTGCAGGCTCCTTAGTGCTTTGAGGTACAAACTGTGTAGCCTAGCTGTTGGTATAGATGAGCATTTTCTAACTACTAACCATGTTCCCTGTCAAAAAAAGGTATTTTTCACCTGAGTTCATAATGGTGGTTTTACATACCCTGATTTATATGTATTATTTATAAGGAGTTAAACACCTTAAATCACTGAACCTCTTTCCCTGACTGAATTTCCTCTGGGCTTTCATGTGATCACCCTCACAGTCAGCACTAGGGCTGGACCTACAGAATCACAGAATGGTGTGGGTTGGAAGGGACTTTAAAAGTCACTCCAACAGGTCCCGTCTTTGCTGTGCTGGGAACCCCAGTTACGGGTGCAGCATTGCAGGTGGGGTCTCATCAGAATGAAGCAGAGAGGCAGAATCACCACCCTCTGCCTGCTGGCTAACCCTTTCTTGTAGCAGCCCAGGATTCAGCTGGCTTTCTGGGCTGTGAGCACACATTGCTGGCTCTTGTCCATGTGCTGGTTTGTTCTGCAGAAGCTCCTCGCTGTTGGGTTCGATCTCATTTAGGTGAGCAGTTCATTTCCCAGGCAGTAGGTGTCATTCCTGCAACTTGAGATCTCACAGTTGTATTTCTGTCTTTCTTCAGCTTCGCACACGTGTCAGGATGGATAGACATCTTTTTCTGTGAAAAAAAGAGTAATGAGAAAAAAAAAAAAAGCAGGCTGTGTAGTACTGTGACTCGTAGTGTGCCATGGGTGCAGGCACTGGGAGATGCTCCAGAGTTTGTGTTTCTGCAGCAGGGCCCAGTCCTTGTTGTTGGGCTGAGCTCCATGGTGCAGGCATGCTCTGCTTCCTTGGCTGGGCTGCAGCTGCTAAATCTCATAACCTTTTTGGCATCATTGCTTTATCTGCTGGAGGATAACAATTCTTACCTGAGAGGGAATTAAGATGATTAAGTAGCTGGGTCTCAGTCTAGCATAGGATTTAAGGCTTAAGTTGGGTCCTGTTGCAGTCCTTGCTTTGCTAGATGGGAGTCTCCTGTTCAGAAAGCATTTCTGAGGATGACAACCATCTTTATACTAAATGCTGGGCATTACAGCAAAGTTCATTGTGCATTGCCATCCATTCATTCCTTCCTCCCCTTCCTTCTTTTCCCATTCCCATCATTCGCTGCTTCTTAGTCAGCATGTGTGTGGCTTCCTTCCTTTATCCCTTGTCAGTAAGCCACTCCCTCAGTAACGAGGAGATCTAGAAAATACAGTGAAATGGCATTAAAAGGAAGCAGGGCTGTGGGCACCATAATCCCGTTAATTGCATGCTGAATGCTTTTCTGTCCAGGGCTGTACACGGCTCTGGAGCTTGGCTGCAGCGATGTTCCGAGGGTGTGTGTTTGCATGTGACAGAAACAGCTGAACACACCCAGGGCTGCTGAATGCTCGTGATGAAAGGACAGCTGAAATCAGTAAATTCAGTAAAAGCTGCAGTTGGAAATGGCTGTTACATGTGTGCTGGATGAGTAGGAATATGTCCTCAGCACTGAACAGACTAGCACTGCTCAATTCATGGTTTACAGTCCAGAGGACATCAGAAAATGCCTACAAAATTTTTAAAAATCAGAAACAAGGCAGTTTAAAATCATGCCCATATGCACATATTTCATGCAGTTTGTATGTGTGTACCTATTCTTGTTAGCTTGTTAATGTTCTTATTAGCCACTTAAAATACTTTTGATATTAAAACCATTTTATTACATGGCCCTGTTTTGTCTGTCATTCTAGTTCCCACCTGCCAAACAGTAGTGGGATTTGAGATAATCTGTGAATTTCTTTTTGAAAAGGATTTGTGATTTAAAATGAGAGAAATACTGGACAAGTATATTTTGATAGACTGAGGTAACTTTAATATTATGACTTCGTCACGAATTAGTGTTGAGTGCTGCAACACATTTGCATGCTAATCTTTCTTTTAATTAACTAAATAAGTGACCTAGGTGAAGATACGTCAGTTTTTGATCCCACAGCTGTTATGTTGAGAAGTAAGGGTTGTATCATCCAAATAAAGCAGCCTTCTCAGGCAATTAATTTCTTTGACTGTTCAGTAAGTAGAAGAGAGAAAAAAGGGACTTACACATTCATTTTACTTGTATGCTAAATAAAATGTCCTTTATCAGACCCTTTTTGTTGTTTTGCTTTTCTGTTAGTAAGAACATCTTTGGGTAGTTGGAACAAGGAGTTACATCTCTTCATCACACTTTGGCACATGCAGTGTGGTCCATTAGAGGTGCTGCTTTGTCAGCTGTCACCAAAGTGATCCAACTCACAACACCATATTCCACTGGCAGCCCAGTGCTGTGATGGATCCTCCCAGAGCCTGACCTGCTGCCTCTTGGCTTTGTGTTTATTTGTTTTAATTGGTGCTGAACTGTCAAACATGAGTTCCCAGCATGTGGAATCACACACAGCTGTCTCTGAGGCCGCCATGGTGAGGGGTGATGCCCAGGGATGTCTGGTTCATCACACACCCAGGAGCAGTCCAGAGCACTTGCCTGTACCTGCAAGTCAGCCTGGAGCCATCAGCCTCCATCCCTGGGGATTTCAGCTGCCCACATCTAATGCTGGAGGCAGGGAGAAAGCCAGCTGATGCTATGGCATTAAGGCCTTAATCTTGAAAGGACTTGTACACATTCTTGACCTTATTACTGGGAACAGCATCCTTGATGTTTGTGAACCTAATGGCCATTGTGATGAGACCACTGACCGTGATAAATGTAAGAATACATGCAAGTATTGAAGGGGTTGGGGTCTGATGGAGCAGGGAAGGCTCTCTTCTTCATTTGAGGGCAGGACTCAGCAGGGGAAATTTGTAGCTTTTAGGAGGGGAGACAAAAGTTATTACTGTCCTCTGTATGGAAGTGCTCACCTTTAACATATACAAATAGGAATATAAGCATTAAGTTTAAAATATCCTCCACCCCCCACCACCAAAGAACAATTATTACCTGGAGACCTGTCAGTAAGTCAGAAACAACCCCAGCCCTTGGGGGAGCAGGGGAGGTGGATGGGTGGTGCAAGGAGCAGGTTTGCTGGGAAACAGTGTGGAGGGCTGGGGCTGCCATCCTAGTGAGGCAGGTGAGGTGGATCCTTCTCTTTCGGGAGTTCATAAGCAAAAATGGAAATCAGAAGGGAACAGAAGGATGTTCAGTGTGTTTAGCATAGCTGAGGAGTGTGTGTGTTTTACTGGGGAGTTCCCCAGGGCTTGTTGTACTGACCTCAGGGAATGCTTCATTTTATATTCCTCAAGATGTGACCCAAGGGTGAGCTGCAAGGGTCTGCTTGTCTCTTCTGTCCTGGCTTGCTAAACAAAAATAGTGCTGGAACTGCATGACTGCAACCCTTTGCAGGAGCTCAAAAAACCTGAGCCAGCATACTATTTTAAAATTTCATGGTATTAAATATGAGAGTGTTACAGAAATAGCAGAGGGGACACTGAGCCAGCAAGCTAGGGAATGTGGAAGCAAGTCTGTAAGAGCAATAAAGGCACACAAGGACATTTCTCAAGCTATGAAGTGTGTTCAGAGGTGTGCAGGGTGAATGCCTTGCATGTGCATTTACATGTTGCTGCTGTCCTCAGTACTGGTGCAGGTCTGGTTTAGTCAGTTTTCCCAGTTTCCAGCTGGCTCAGTCTCCTCAGTCAAGGAGCTGTGTAGATGTCTGTCAGCACCACACCGGTGGGAGTGGCAGAGGAGGCTGTGATGCCCCACGCTCAGCGGATCAGCCCAAGTGGAAATGATGCTCCGTATCTGACCCTCCTCACAGTACCGATTTCATCCTTGTGAGAGCTCACATTCAGATCATGGTCTGATTAACCCAGTGGTTTGCTGAGAACTTCCATGCTAAGCTGTTAAAAGAATAGTTCTTTTTCCTCACCTAGGAATGCTTTCTATGGTCTCCAGTCTGATCGCTTTGTCACTTTGGTCAAAATCTGTCACTGCAACCTTAGTTGCACCCTGATGCCAGCTGTCATCTGTTGCAATCAGGGCTTCTTCATCATCCTTTTGCTTCAGAGGTTTGGACAACTTTCATAACCCTTAAAAGATGATAATCCTGAGTGGACACTGCAAAACAAGCAACACAGCTAAAGGTTCACTGAAAAAATATTTAAAGGTATGCCTGGTTATTAAAGGTTAGCCTGACCTTGTCTTCTATTTGAATGTACTGGGATTATAATCTAATACCAATTCCCATCTCTGATTCCCCAGCACCCATCTCAGTATGATAGGCCTAAACTGCAGTTCAGTTTCACAGATGGTACCTGCATCACAGAAAATATTAGATGACTAGTGCCCTAAATACGACAGAGTGCATTTGTCTACGCATCTGTGTATACAGAAAAATCTCTTTAGTGGTAAAAAGCGTAGTCACGTAAGAGGAATGTGAAGGGAGTTTGCTAGAAGACTCAGTGGTGACTGTTTAAGTGTTGGAGCGGGGTAAACAAAATGAAAAGACCTTAAAAGTGTGAGTAAACATGGCAATTCAATTTAGCATGTCTGCCTAAAGACTCAGGCTTTTATGATTTTTTGTTATTTTATTACAAACAAGAACTTTGGTAACTGCTGTGTTTTACCAACAGTAAAAAACATGTCAAATATTTTCGTGACCTGCTATTTAAAAAATAACCACATCAAACGCTTCAGCTTCCTTGAGGATTGTCAGGACATGCATTTCTCATGGCCCATCAACATCTGTTCAGCTCTTGCAGTGCAGGAGGATGAAGTGAAGGCTTCCAGGGTCTGATTTTCTCTCCAGCCTCTGGGCACTAGAGGAACTTTAGTGAAGACAGAGACAGGGGGGAACTTTCAAGGGGGTTGAGCATGCAGCAGCCCTGGCAGTGTGTGCTCAGTGGGATACACAGCTGGAGTACCCCTTTCCTGGGGGGTGAATTCACTGACAGCTCAAAACTGTACATTATGGGGGGAATTTCTGCAGCATCATCTCAGGTTTTTGCTGTCTCTCTCTATTCAAAAGCTGTCTGAACGAGGATTTGAAGGAAAACTAATCCGAATCACCAAAAATGTAAATGTAAAGTAAATTAGGTAAACTAAATTAAACCATTGTATATATTACCTGATTCAGCATTCAAGTGACCTTAATTTGATTAAGCTTAATTCACATCAAAGTAAATTATACTAAATATGAAATAGGGTTGATTTAATTAATAATGAGTGTGTCTGCAGGGATCTAATGTGGTTTAATTCATTGCAGAAATGTTAATTCAGATTACCTTTCTGGAGTTTTCTCATGTAGATTAACCCTACAGGACAGTTTATTAGTTAGGCCTAAACTGATATAATTGTGTGTTTGCTGCCCCTTGGCTCTGGAAGGGCCTTCCCACTGCTCTCCTCTTGTGGCAGTTCATAAGCATTTTGTTGTGGGATGTTTTGTTAATTTGTTAATCCAGGAAATTGCAGTAATTTCACGACTATAAGGTGCACTCTTTTGACTAAAATTTTGATTGAAACCTGGACATGCGCCTTATAATCCGGTGCACCTTATATATGGACAGAGTTTGGAAATTTGACAACGCAGAAGTGCGAGCCGCAAGCGCTGGCAGCCACACCGCGCCAGTCGGTGCAGGGGGCGGGAGGCAATGCCGGGACCCAGAGCACGGGGAGGGTGCCTGGGGCTGTGATTAAAGGCTACGCCGATCAGTGGAAAATGTTTGCAAATTGAGCACCTGCCACAAAACCCCGCAATTACGCGATTCTGTTACTCATTCGTTACTTTGTTGCGCGCGGATCCTCACTGCAAAAAAAAAAAAGTGCACCTGATAGTCCTGTGCGCCTTATATATGGACAAAGTTCGGAAATCTGCCGACAACCTGGAGTGCGCCTTATAAACCAGTGCACCGTATAGCTGTGAAATTACTGTAATCAGTTTTCTGTTGGCTCAGTCACCTTTTCACCCGATTTGTGGCTGCATGATGCTCCACAGGGTGAAGACAGGAGTGTGAATGTGTGATCATGGTGGAGAGAGTGGCAACTCACTTCAGGTCAACCCTTTGTGCAAGAGACTCTGCTTCCACCCACACTGTTGGGTTACACAGCACATGGACAGAAGAAATGAGCTTTGCTGGAGTTGTTTTAAGTCACATACCACACTTTTGATTTTCTTGGTGTTTATGTACAGCTGTGACATATTGCTTGCTTTTGGCTTGTACTCTTTCCCTCTGGCTTTTTGTCTCTTTGTGCCTCAGTAGTACTACAGAGCATGAGGCTTCTGAGCAGCATCACCCACATGCCCTCAATACACACAAGCTCCACTGACACACTTTCTGACTGCTTCTCTTTCTTTTCTCTGGGTGGCCTTGACGTTCTGTGAGTATATTTTTTGCTGTGTGATTATTGAGGGAATGGACACACCACAGTTGTGAACATGGGATAGCTGGAGTGGCTGAGACCTGCAAGTCTTTGTGAAGGGTGTTTTATAATGATGGACTTTGTTTTTAAAGAATTTTGCATAACAGTGCTGTGATTCTAGGGTAAAACTTGAACTGAAGCACCTGATCATTTTCAAGAATTTGCCAAGTTGAAAATACTGGGGTGACTTGAGGTGAGGAGTGGATGGTAAATATGAACTAGATACAGCAAAGATTATCTAATTCCATAACTTGAGGTTTTTTTCTTTATTTCTTTCTCTGAATAGGAGTAAGCTGGTATTTGAAGAATAAAGAAATTGTCCAAAACTTGTCCTGAATTTTAACAAAAACTCTAACTTTGATGCAAAACCTCTGAACTTTGGAAAGTGAAGTGGGGTATAATATTGTGCTTCAAAATTCTCTTGAGGTCTATCCCCAGAGTACTGGCTGTTCCTGCTAGGATCTTCACACCTTCTAGTCTGAGTTTGCACCAGGAATCACTCCCAAACAGTGACCAAAGCAGTGCTGTCAGCCTTTAGAAGCTTCCTGTGATTATTTGGTTCATTCTCTCTGGAAACCAGGCTTTGAAACCAGGGAGCTGTGCCCATCCCATCTTGTTTGAATATCAGCACACCCAGGCACGTAAACAATGTGCTTCTTCATGAGGCAGTGAAAATCAATGAGGCTTTGAAAAGACATACTCTTTAAAGTCATGGCCGTATTTGGGAACTTGCAAGAAGCTTGGCTGTCACAGGAGAATATTTTGGCTCTGTGACAGTTTTCTTTTATACGGTTCTTCAGTGAGGAATCTCCTGGGTTTGTGCAGTGATAGCTTGCGAGTCTTGTGTGTCTTTTTCAGCTTTTCCCAGGAAGATTTTCTTGAGGAGAAACCAATATGCTGCTCAAAAGAGGCCAAAGACCCCCTTTGACCTCTCTTATCCAAAGTATGTAGAGAAAAAGCAGGTTTTTAAAGATAAAATGAAAAAATCCTGGTATTTCAGTATTGCTGAGCAAACTCATGTATTTTTATCATGATTACTTCTCTATACCCTTTTATTTCTCACTACTTGTTTGTTGAGTGCTACCTTCTGTTTATGTAAATGTGGGATTGTTTAGGAATAATCCCATCCAACATCACACTTTTGACTCTTACACTCCTTGGGAACATTTCCTTTATGTTTCTAACACCTTGTGAACTGTGGTGGGATAAAAGAGCCTGCCTGATAAAGATAAATAATAAACTGAAGGGAGAGTGTCAGAGACAGAAGCATTTTAGATTTGGAGTTGTTTGGGGAGAGAGGGGAGAGATTATCTCAGCAGCATTTTGAAAGGGTTTCAGAGGAGGTGGTTGAAAGAGAAAGGGGAATTAGAGAAGTGTGATTACAACCTAAAAATCACCATGGCTGTTTCTGAATCCCCTGCCTGTATGATACAGAGGTGGAATATAAAATCACTTCAGAGACTTAAGCTGCACAATTTAGTGAATTGTGAAGGAAGAAGAGCCTTCAGGCCACACTGATATTGGAGACCTAGGGCACAATGATGGGCAATGCCATGTGGATCTCTCACATGGATACCAGAAAGGACACCCTCAACAATACTTCTGAATAATTGTAATTTTTGGGGAAGCTGACAGGGGGGAGAGGGTGAGGTCAACACAGTCTGTCTGTGGAACTAGTACTATCCTTCAGATTTTACTTCCTACAAAATACCCCTTTCCCCAGGATAATATTGAATCCTGCACTTTCTCAAGGTAATATTGGTAATATTGGGTTGGTGCTGGTGTGCCTTTGGAGAAAGGGCAGGGGGAGAGGGCAGAGTGCCTGCAGCAGAAGCAACCCAAGGGTCCAGCATAGTACTAATGTCACTTAATATTATGCATGTAATTCCAGCCTGAGGTAGCAAAAGGGACAGTGCCCACGGCAGTGAATGGGAAGGGAAGATTTGTGAAACCTGAGAGAACTTGAGCTATTTGCAGCCAATGTGGGGAATGCATCTGGGAATGTGAGGCTGGAAGGAGCACATGTCAAGCTGATGTGCAGTGCTCTGAGAGAGAAATGTGAGTTAAAAAAGTTGAAGAATAGGGATTCTTGTCTGTGGAAACTTAGAAGGAATTTCAGGAGCAAGGAAAATAATTTTTTGATAGTATTTGACAGTTTGTGATAATTTTTCATTTTATGAGTCCTGTGAATTGATTTCCAGAGCCTTGCTGTTTCTGTCTTCCCTTTCAAGGTGGTTGGGATTCACTGGTTACTCTGTAGCTTCATTCATTAGAAATTAGCTAAGCTGGGATTTGACTAGGGTGTTCATCTGGGCTGACCTGAACCGTTTGCTTCAGGAAGTCATTCATACTTGAAAAGACAAATCTCATGTTAAAGGACAGGTCATGCTCACCTCTCTTTCCCTCTAAAGCTGAGGCAAGTAGGATTTGACTCAGGAACAAATACTTACTGCTTGAAGATATGAATCAGTTGTCTGAACTAACAGGTGCCCAGTTCCATTTCAAATGACCTGGAGTGTCCGGGTGCTGGATGTGTGGCTGATGGCCATGACCAGAGCCCAGCTGGGTGCCAGACACTGCACACATGCTTGGACCCCTGGATTTGCACCCCATGCAATGCCAGGCAGGGTGGCAGTGGGAATATCCAATGTTCCAGCTGTAAGCACTGCTGGCAGGGAAGAGTTTTTCTTGCTGCAGTTTGCTCTGGGGTTTGGTGTACAAATATGAGTCAGTGGAACTACAGCCAGATTGCTGTGGTTGCAAAACCCACTCCTTATATCCTCTTCTGTCCTTTCCTGGTCCTGGATACCTTTGTGCAGTTTTGGGATGGACAAAAATGTCTCTCATTGCTTTTTCCAAGGCTGTGACCTGATTGCAGGACAGATTGGATGTGTTCTGTGTGGCTTGTGTCTTAATCTAGCCTAAGTGATAAAAGGGCCCCCTCAGCACAGGTAGGGAGGCAATTGGTGTTGTACTAAGCTTAATTCATGGTAGCGTAGGGCAATTTGTACTACTGCTTCTTCCTTGGCTGTAAAAATGCTGCCAGCTCTACCATAGGCAGTTAATCATGGTTGTATAGACTAAGTAGGCAGTTCTTTTAAAGACAGAGTGAGAAAATGGGATCATTCAGTTGAGAAATTATAAGCCATGCAATTATAGCTTGGGCAGGTTGTGTGTGTGTGTGACCTCCTGCTCTGCTCCTCCTCCAGGCTGTCCTGGCTCCTTCTGGCTGGGTCTTGAGCAGGAGTGGTGGATGGCCAGGGCTCAGGCTGCTCAGACAGGTCACAGTATGGTTTAATTTGTCGAAGGCTAGTTCAGATTGCGCATAGAGCAGGGTCTGGGGGCTGGCAGAGCCAAAATGAGAATTCAGACTTAATCAGTAACTTTGCTACACAGTCCTGAAGCAAACAGTGAGGCTTTACTCACTATTCCAGCCACCACCTCAGAAATGCTGTCTTATTACAGAGGATACAGGAAGATTAGGAGATGCATGGAAAATTCTGGTTATGAAACAAACTCCCCCTAACATGGGGTCTCTGTTAAAGTTTTGCTTTTATGCACTCTGTTTAGTGCTTGTGCTTTTGTTAGAGAATTGAATCTCATCCCTACTACCACTGGAAACTGGAGAACTGATGATGTTCAGATGATGTGGGATCCTAAATGCTGCCTGGGTTCATGGATTGTATAAAGGCTTTTGCTGGTTTTGTAATTTTCAGGCATTTGACTCCAAAGTGTAACATGCGGCTTATGGTAAAAAGGTATTTTTGTGTTTATTTTGACACATCCTGTAATTAAAGTGTCAGAATTAATACTGTTTCATTGAAAAATCAATGGACCCTCTCCAATGGACCCTTCCAGTAGAAGCAGAAAAAACCAGGAGCTGTGATATTTTTCAGCTTCTTAAACAAAAACAAACCAGAAAACACACAGTTTTTCAGTCTTTCTTTATGTGAAGAACAAGTGAGGGATGGAAACATGACATTCAAAACAATACTTTGCAACATAAGCTTCCGGCTTTGGATTTGATTTGCCATAGAATATCATAAAACATTTCTCCTTGTTATGTCTGGCTCAAAAATACTGGGTCTCACTGATGCTCTACAAAGAGATTGGTAAGGTTGGCACATATCCATTGACCCTCTGCAGAGGTCAGCATGGCCAAGCCTCATGCATTTCAGAGAAAGGCCCCCCTGAGGTTCTCCTGGGTTGTAGAATATACTTGTGGCCACCCCTAACTTTCTTCCAGCCTTAAAGGAAGAAGGCATCATGAATTCTCAACATTGTGGTCTGACTGTGTCAGTGGTTCTTGTTAAGGATGATGTAGAATCTTCCTCCCCTATGTGTGCTTTCCTTAGGGAGCAGGCGTTGTCAGTAAGTAAATTCCAAATGAGAGATCACAAAGGGGAGAGGTTGTGGGAATGACCTGGTGCTGCTTGTGGAACATCTGCAGTAGCAGCCAGACACACTTTGGGAGCAAACTGTTCTGTGCCCAGGGGATGGGAAGGTCCTGCTCACAGAGCCAAAGAGTTGTGGAGGTTGGCAGGGACATCTGGAGATCACTGAGTCCAGCCCTTGCTCAGGACCTTGGCCTAATGAGTTTTGAATATCTCCCAAGATGCTGATGAGGCAACCTGAGCACTCATGGTAGAGAAATTTCTTGTTATTTCTGAATTGAATTTCCTATATTACAAAATTTGTGCCTATTGCCTCTTGTCCTGCCACCTCTGAGAAGAGCCTGACTGTCTTCTTTACTCCCCCATTGTGTACTTTTACACAGTGGTGAGTGTGTCTGTAATGATGTGAGGTTGAAAGCCTTACTGGAGGCAAGACTTGTTCGTGCAGAGTAGGCAGAACCTGGCCAGGGTGACAGTGGTGTCACCTTCCTCTGGCCAGAAGCACAGCTCCAGTGACACCACACACTGGCAGCTCTCTCCTGCCAGGAAGGTCGTTTGGGTTGGTGTGTAAAAGTGCTGATGAGTGCCAGGATGTAATGAAGCCTTGGAGGAATCACAACTTTGTGTGTTCTCACGGGAGGGAGGAAACATTATTCTGAAATTGCCACAGCTTAGGTCTGGTGCTGCTGTCAGAAGCTGTTTCTGAACAAAGAATTCCACAGTGTGTGTGAATAATTCCTGCACACGTTTATTCTAATGTCTTTTGCATCAGATGCAAGGGAAAAAAATTTGTGGGGTTTTTTTCTCGGTTTTTTTGTAGGAAGATGCTAATGTGATAGCCTGCAGCTCAGTTTTGGCAGATTCTCTATCAACAGCATTTGATAATATTTACACTGAATAATCCCCACACGTACCAGCCTTCCAGCACCTAAAGGAGAGCTGGAGAGGGACTTCTTGTGAGGGCTTGTCATGATAGGTCAAGGGGTCCAATGGCTTCAAATTGAAAGAGGAGATGTTTAAATAAGGTAACAGGGAGAAATTCTTTACTGTGAGCATGGTGAGGCTGGCACAGGTTGCCCAGAGAAGTTGCCCAATGCCTGGAAGGCTCAAGGCCAGGTTGCTTGAGGCTTGGAACAACCTGTTCTAGTGGAAGATGTCCCCACCCATTGCATGGGTTGGAGTGAGATGATATTTAAGGTCCCTCTCAACTCAAACCCTTCTGTAATTCTGTGTTCCAGGTGAAGTTCCAGGCCTTGATCTGGTCTGAGCTTTCACTTTATGTGTATGCAAAATCCCCATAAGCTAATAGCTCCTTAGGCCTGGGTGCTGTGATCTTGTGCTGCAGAGAGCTTGCTCAACAGATAGTTTAGCCATGGAGTTTTATCAGTTGCAGTGAGGTTACTTTTGGCCAAGAAGCAGAACTGTAAAACTTAGCCTTCATTTTTATCTTGCCTACATCCTACCATCTAATAAAGAGTGGAGAGGTGTAAGTGTAACATCCCACCCCAGAAGGCAAGGGCAGCCCAGGTTTTGTTAATAGATCCCTTGGGGAAGAGTAGAGGGAAACGACACTGAATGCCCTGTGTCTGTAAATGTACAAATGTAGGGTTCACTGTAGAACAGTTTGGTTGCACAGGAAAGCAGGTATGTACCCATTTTGGTAACTGTTACCTACAGCAATATGACAGTATTACAGCATAAAAGTATCACTTAAGAAATGTATAAAAAAGAGAAAGAGAGGATAAGAGCTCACCACCCATGGGCCTTATGCTGAGGCTTAGTTGTTTTATTTTTGATGCTTGTTGGTCAGAGAGATGGCTGCAGACTGATTCCATGAGGAGGTGGTAATGGTGGTTTTCCCACAGAGGCAGTGAAGAAAAATGCCCAAACCACACCATCTACTGGGTTTATAATCAGTCAGGTTCAGATAGGAACGCCCAGGTACCTCCTTTGGGCGGGGATTTTAAACTGGATGATGTAATGTTATGGATCAGGGGATGCTGCGGGACTCTGTGCCACCTTCCAAGATGTTACAGCTGCCTGTGCTGCCAGTGCAGTTGGGTCCATTATGACCCATCAGCAGAGATGGAAACCTTCAGGCCACTTGTGAGTGTCCTGGTCCTGCCTGGCAGGGGGTTATCCCAGCTGAGCCCACCGGAGTGAGGATGAGGTGACAGGAACCCCTGGCAGGGTTTGCCTCTGTCCTTTCCTCACTCAGCACCAGCTGTACCTGCAGGGCTGGGCTCACACCTGCTCCTGGGCACGCACTTTGCACATCAGCAGCTTCCCCCCAGTGTCTGAGCATCAGCATTGCTGTGGATACATTGCCCTCCCCAGGGATGGTTAAACAATGGTATCCCCATTATCTCATCTCATGTTCCCATCACAGTCCAAATTCCATTTGATCTGCACTTTGGGGGGGTGTGGGCTTCGGGGATGGTTGCAGGTGGACACCTGCTTCTTTGCAGTTTGTTCCAGTGGGAAAAAACCCTTCTGTGGTTGTAGAAGTGTTTAATCCATGAGCTGTTTCAGTCTTTCACAATAAGAAGACCCAGTTTTTACTAGGAATACCCTTCTGATGTTTACCAGAGAAGATGTCTAGTAGACACTGATTCCATGCAGAATAACTTCTGACTTGCCAGTACACTTGATAATGAGTCTCAAATTCAAGCAATAATGTGAAGTTTCTTGGCTCATGGTGGCAGCTCCTTTTGACTGCAAGCATGCCACTGTACATTGAAACACTTATAAGATCTGTAAGGTCTGTAAGACTGCTTGCTTGGAGAGGATGAGAAGCTGGGGTGTTTGTGGTGGTGTGTGTATTTGTATTCACGTCTGAAGCACACAGGTGTGTGTTTGTTGAAATGTTAGTTGTACACCCCTCATAAATGTCCAAATGTTTTATTGTGAGCTGCCCTTTAGTGGATGACCATGGTTTACTCAAACACTATTTCCAGTTCCACTGACATTTCGTTTGATAGTGGTGATAATGCTGGTCGAGTTTTAGCCTCTAACTTTCCTTTTTTCCCCACTTAATCCCTCACAACTTGGAAGAAGTAAAATTGAATAATTTCAGCTAGCTTTAAGAAAGTTTCCAACATACATTTCCTTTTTATTTTCTCTGATAGTTTGTTCTGTGTTTGTACAGATACTAATCAGCAAAGCTGTAGCTGCTGTGAGATACTGTCACACTCAGGTCAATATTGAGGCAGTGTAATTCATTATTATAAAGCAGACTTCTGTCTGCAGCATGATTCAAATTTATCTATGCTGAACTGAAAAAAAAAAAGGTTGATAATTGTTTATCTGGGAAAAATAATACATTACTACTTTGCACTTCAAATTTCTATAGCCTTGAGCCTTTCCTCAGAAAGGATTTTTGTTTTTTAATTAATAGGGTCATGGAATAGTTTGAGTAGGAAGGGGCCTTAAAACCTATCTAGTTCCAGCCCTTGCCATGGGCAGGGAGACCTTCCCCTAGATCAGGTTGCTCAGAGCTTTATCCAGCCTGGCCTGGAACACTTCCAGGGATGGTGTGTCCACAGCTTTTCTGGGCAACCTGTGCCAGTGACTTGCCACTTTCACAGGAAAGAATTTCTTCCTAATATCTATTCCTAACTGACCTCCCAGTCTGAAGCAGTTGTCCCTTGTTCTGTCACTACAATTTATATGATTTTAAGTAATTTATCATAAAACAGGAAGCAATACCCCAATCCTGGTCATACCAAATAACATTTGTAAGCTATATAAACTGAATCTTGGTTTTTAGATGTGTGGCGTCTTGACCACATTTCTTCTTTTACTAATTTGGATTTACCTCATATATCCTTGTCTGTTGTATATGTAAACTGCTTTTCCATTTTCAGCTTTCTGCGGCAGTCAGCACCATGCAGTCCTACACTTGACTGGATATTTCAGGCACTGTTGCAGTGATCAATAACTTAATAATCTGTAGGGAGCTTTTAGTTTTCACCCCGACTGGCTCAGTTCTGTTGGATTGCTAGTTGTGACTTGGTGCTGTCCCCAAGGGCAGATAGAAAATCAGTAAGAACCCCATTCTCTCTGGTTCACTCCAGTGCATCTTCCCTGAAGCACTAGAATAAGGCAGATGAGGCTGTATTTGGAAAAACATCCCCTTTCAGCCCTGTGAGCTGCTGTGTGCACATCTGCACCTGGTACAGAGTATCTGTTCATGAAAATGGTATGTGATACTCCCAGTATGATAAGAGTAAACCTGTGGGAGAAGAATGTGGGGAAAACATCAGCCATCCTGTGATCAGGAATCTCAGATCCTGAGATTTGCAAAGCATGAAGCATACTAGGGCAAAAGTTGAGAGAAAAAAAATGGATTTTTTTTTCTGTGAAAATATTCATGGACTATAATGTTTTCAAGATATATAAATGAAGTAGGATTTTTGGTGATGGTTGACATAAGAAAAATCAAACTTTTGTGGTCAACCTGAAAAACCTGAGAGTGAAAGGAGAAGCCTGAAATATGTTGGATTATCCTTGTACATCTAAATTCATGTTATATTTTAAGGCAGCTCATAATATAAATCCCATTGATAAAAGGAGGGGGGAAATGTTCATTTTTCCCCACCCATCCTTTCCTTGAACAGCTGAAGCTTTGAGTCGATACTCCAATACTGGATACATCCTCATTTTGTAAATATAAGGGCACTGCAATTATTTTTGCAATTTTCCCAGTAACTGAACATACTAAGGTAACTACTCCTTTTCTATTTCAATAAACATTTAAAATCTTATTTTCTTAAGCCAAATAAAGACTTTTGAACTTAGAGACAATCCTGTCAAAAGATTTTTCAGCATATTCTGGGATGCTGCCTGTGATTGCCACATTCTCCACTGTGCAGAAATTTTGGAGCTGCAGTGAATGAACACTCATTAGATATGCTCTTGTTGGCTCATTTCCCTTCTCCTTTCTGTTTTCTTCCTCATGAATTGAAGTGAATGCTGAATTTTTCAGCACATTTGCAGGGTTTTTTTTTAGAGTGGTCTGAATACCACTTCACCATAATGATAATGCAGGCTTAATGACAGAAGTCCACTGTGTTAGTGGCTTTCCTCCTTCCTTGAGCAGGAGAAATAAGTAGTTACTTCATTAAAATATCTCAGTCTGTTTGTGATCCGATAATGTCAGCAAGCATCTGGCAAAGGCTTGGGTGGAATCTCAGGTCAGGAGGACAAATACTGATACACTGATACACTAAATTACAATAATGCAAGATGTTACACTTGAGGAAACCAGGCTCTTAGCAGAGTACCAGCATGAGGCTCCCCGATGGCAGTGAAATTCTAGATAAAGCCAGAAATTTCACCAGTACCCTCTGCCTTGTTCTGGTTTGTCATATTTCCAGGCTTTTTTTGCATCCTTTGCTTTTTGGACAAGCTTTCATCAAGGATAACCACTTCTATTACAGTCTCACTTCTTTGTTAGAGCCCAGCATTGAAATTTGTTTCCCAAAAGCTACTGCTTGTCTTCGGCTTGTCACATCTTTTTAGCCTCTGATCAGAAGTGGGTCTGAGTCCCACAGTTCCCATTACGTTATTTGTCCCACCCAATGTTTAGTACATTTTTCTTTCATGTGACATAATTTCAAGTTTGGGTAAAGTGTGGGACATTTGTCATCAAATGTCTGGACTGATTATACTGCCAGGAAGGGAATAAACAACTTCTTGTAAAAAATTTCATTGCTGATTTTGGTTTCTGACATAATTTCTGTCTGCTTCTCAAGATCTTCAGTCTGGCTCAGGGCACTGGAAGTTAAAGTCTTTGCTAAAAAGTTACAGAGAGGTATTACAGCTTTGCATTTATTTATGTATTTGGCCATTGCATGTGTTCATGTGATTTTCTGAAGCCCCTGTGAGTTCTGTTTGGTAAAATTTCACGCTGAGCCTCATTCATATCTACAGCAGGACATGAGGGTCTCAGATCTCACTGTTGAATATGGGAATCCTGGTAATTAATTAACCAGAATTGAGACTATTGGTTGTCTCACAAGATAGAGGTCCTGCTGTTTCTGTCTGTAATGCTATCAGCTGTTGTGAAAGGGCTGGCCAAGAAAAAAAAAAAAAGATAAAATGTTATCCTAATGAAATCTTTCAACAGCTGACCTCTACTGTACATGAAAACTTTGTGGAGGATGTTTGCTTTTCTAGTCCTTCACAGTGAACTCATTGATGACAGAAGCCTTGACTTGAACAGCTGACTATTTATTTGCATTGTGGCTCTTGAGAAACTGCAGACATTAGAAGACCAGATAATGGTTTTGTCAACTTTGTTCCAAGAAGAATGCTTAGGGGAAGCATTAATTCTAGAAAGGTTTTATTTTTGATAAGCAGCATGAAAAAGAAAGACATTTCAAATAAAAACCAGCCCTCTTCCACTTGATTCAAGTTATTGGAAGATTGTGGTGAGCAAGAAAAGAGAACTTCAGGATCCCATCCTTCCCCCACGAGGGATCTTGGCTAGCTCTGAAGGTGTAAAATTATTTCCTTCAAAGTCAGTAGCAGAACAGTTGCTTGCAAGGGGTACCTCTCGTGTGCCCAGCTGCTTGGGTGCTGTGTACAGTGAGCATACTTGCAGCGAGGTTCAGCCTAAATATGGAAGGCAGCTTCTGTTGACAGTTGCACTGTTCTGCTCTCTGCCAATTCTAATCTTTCATTAGGCTGTAGCCAGAATCACCTACCTCGCAGTCCTTCTCTTGCTGGATGCTTGTGGAAGAATTAATTTCTGTCAGATGGTGTGACTGCATGTGTTTTAGTGCTCCTACAGCGTGCCTTTATTGTCACTTAATGCTATCACATTTGTTTGAAGGAAATAAAATGAAATCCAAGGTCACTACTACATTAAAACACTATGTCTCAAGTAAATGTGGATTATTTTTGTTTCCAAAGCTAGGGTTTTTTTTGCCATGAGTACCTTTTCCTTTCGTTCCAGTCCTATCTTTTTCAGAGCTGTGAGATCAGATGCCACAGTTACTGTGGCCTATCCCCAGTCACTGTCTCTAGGAGATGTGGCAGTCTGTACCCTTTGGATGCTTTTCAGCCTTCAAATCCCGCAGCTCAGTGGGACAGCCATTGCCCTAGAGCACAGTGAGCCTCAGGAGCTGTACTTGGGTTTGAATATTTCAGACTCCAGCCAAAATCCTCCATGGGTTTCCTTGTGCTAGAAACCAGCCCTAGCAGTAAAAGAGGCAAGTCAAGGTGGGGAGCAGCCCCAGAGATAACTCTGAATTTGCTGTCTCCTTGTGACAGCATGTTCTCCATTGCCCCATTCTCTCTGTTTCCTAGGGCTGGGGTTGATTTCCCAGGGTTTGAATGTCCCTCATTTCCAGCAGTCCTCACCTGTCAGCTGCTCTCTAGGCAGCAGGTGACTGGCAGAGCCTGTCCCTGCTCTGGCCAGTGCTGGCAGCCCTGGGTGGCCCCAGGCCGTGGTGGATGATGCTGAGCTGTGCACAGCATCAGGGTTAAAGCTCCCCATGGCCCTCCCCAGCACACTGCTGAGTTTGGTTGCCTGGGCAAAGTCTCCCCAGTCTCACAGCTAACACCACACAATCCCTAAGCAAACTGGCGATGGGAGTCACCCAGCCTGTGATCCTTGCACCTCCAGAATGTCCGAGGGATTGCTGTGGGGACGGTGAGCTCTGGCTCCTGGTGTTTGGGGTGTTCCCCAGCACTGTGAGCAGTGTTTGCCCACTGGCGAGCTATTTCAGAGCAGCAGATGTGCCGTGCATTGCCCGGCTGTCCCGGAGCGCGTCCGTGACTCCCCGCGGAGGAGGTGCGGGCTGAGCCCGGCATGTCTGGTGGCTCCCGGCTGCCCGGGAGTGGCTTTGTGGCCGGCACAGGGCGGTGTGGCCATGCCGGGGAGCTTGTCGCCATGTGTCGCCCCTGGGTGCGCAGAGGATGCTCTGCCCCCTGCGCTGGCTGCGCTGTTGCCATGGCGATTGCGTGCGCTGTTGCTAGGCAGCTGAAGCATCCTCGCCTGCACACTGCAATGCCACGAAATGCTCAACTTTCCTCGTTCCCATCTCCCTTCTGTGATCTCGCAGATATGACTCCTTTGGCTCTTAGCCCACTTCATTCAGTTGCACTGCTGCGATTTCTTGGTGTTAACCCTGCAAACCCTAAAAAGCCTGCATGGCACTGGAAATAGGGTTTATGGCAATGAGTTCAGGGCTGAAGGAGTTAAAGTGGTTGGGGATAGACTACAGAGGAAATGATTTCTAGCAGATAAACTACTTTAAATGTTCTGGCATTCATGGAAGGGGAGGTTTGTGGATGCAGTCTTTTGTTCCATCACTGATGGTTTAAATGAATAAAAACAGACTAAAATATCACTACAAGGTAAGAGAATCAGCTTGAATGGGCCTCATTAATCTCTTTGGTTACAATATATATTTAGTTTTTTATTATCCTCCGCTTGTGCTTGCTGATTTTGATGTAGCATGTGAATGATAATTTAGCTGTGAAGCCTGTCGTGTAGCATATTTGACTTATTTGGCTTGAATAATAAAGATACCAGCCTGTATTCTTGGAGTATACTGCATTAATCAGACTTGCAGGAATGATCACATGGTACTCTATCGCCTTTTCCTGTTAGCTGCTGCTTGTCAGCAGCTGGCTGAGCTGTAGGCTGCAGGCCAGTATCTGCATACCCTTTCTCCTCAGAATATTCCAAATATACTGTCTCGACATTATGCATTTTGCTGCAGTTTGACAAACTAAATGGTCCTCTGCACGTTAAGAAGACTATTTTAAATTTCAGAGCATTTGTGTAGTTGCTAGGCCATGTATGCATTTGAAGAATTCAGGTAGGCTCTCTGTTTTATACATCAGTGTGCTTGGTTTTTGTTCTCACAAGGTTTTTGCTGTGTAATGTCAGTCAGCTCTACAGTTAGCTCTTCAATGTGCAGATATTTATTGCGTTTTAGAATCTATACCCTGTGCATGGGGAGAAGTGCTTGAAGGGTTCGTTGTAGGTAACGGTGGCTTAACTGCATGATGAAGTGCAAAGCTGGGTAATTGATTATATCTTGCACAAATTTCATAGCCATGCAGCCAGAAACAGCGAGTACAGGGTAGTTATAAATATAAACCAGAAACTGTTCTCTTTAAAGGGGTCTTTGCTATTTTTAGTTCTGGAGAATCTGACAGATGCTCCTTCAAGATAAAATACTGATGGTGATAGAGAAGAGAAAATTGCTTGGATTGTACATAGGATTATATTTTATGCTGCTGCAGAGTATATATGTCTTTTTCATAATCTTGTACAGCAGAATTCCTTATGAATTACATTTAACATAAGAACATTGATAAGTTTTTTGGGGTTGGTTTGTAGTTTGCAAACATTTGAGCAACTGTGATTGTTAGAATATAAAATTAGCACTTTTTATTTGATATCGGTTCTGCTCAGTATTGCCTCTGCCCCCTCCCCTCCTCCATCCCCACCCCCAGTATAACTCCATCCTTATGCAAGTATTGAGGTCTGTTAAAACCCCCAACAGATATTTGAAGAGATGAAACAGAATTTCTGCCCTCACTAACGGACAATTATTTTCCTATGCAGTTTGGGACTTGAAAAAATTCTGGTCAGTAGTTGTGGGGTAGGGAGTGTCTCACTTTTGTAAAAAATTTTTGCTTAATGTGTTCAGTTCTTATAACTTGTGTTATAAAATTGTCCAGATAAAATGGTGACAATTTTGAAACAGCTACTAGATATGTTTGTCTGTATATTGTTATTATAATGTATCTTAAAAATACCTTTATTTTTTATTCAAAAAAATTGATTGTTTGACCAAGTATGTAACTAGAGGAGATGATGGATTCTCTTTCTATACACAATGAGCATTCTTTATCAAATACCTTAAAACTAAACTTTCTACCCTCAGATGAGATATTTTAAACATTATTTCTGCCTTTTGTTAGGCAAATATGTTGGCAGTTTCCACTGTTTTGTGACTTGCTGCTCAGTTCTGTGTTTGAGTGGTGGCAAAAGCAGGTACAGGACACCCCCATTCCCCAAAATGTTGTGATTCCAGCTGCAAGGGCTGAGGAGCTCCAGGCTGACTGTGTGTGTGCCTGCTGTTGTGAAATGCAGCATGAATGCTGTCTGAGGGGAAAGATTTTACTGGAAGACCAGATAATGCTGTGTAACTGCTGTTGTCAGGGCTGTCAGGAGATGCTTGGAATCCTGACATTGCTGATTGTTGGTAGTAAATTAAGGTGCAAATGGGCCCCAAACTTGCCATGCCACTGACTGTGCCCACAGAGTTGTTTGTATTTCTGCCAGTTGGTTGGGTCCTATTCTTAATGGAATGAAATTTTCAATAAATCTACAATGAGGAAAAAAAGGATGTTTTTAAAATTCTGCTTTGAAAGCCTTAGCTGTTTTTCAGTGGCTTTCCTGGACATCTTGGGCCAGAAAGACACCTAGTTTTATGGCAGGAATGGTCAAATGCTGATTACACACCCATGAGGCTTATTAAATTATGTGTCATCCTCTCTTAGACTTGATTTGAAAATAGTATTAACATTTGATGTGCAGACTGCTGGACATTTTCTTTTAAATTTTCTGCGCTGGTAGGGCTGGCGTTTTTCTGTACAGCAGCATTTAAATGGCATTTATTTTATTAAGAATTTCCACGGTGTTTTGTTGAGGTTGCATCTGCATGTTGATGGGGTATTTTATGGTGTGATTATTCTCATGCCTGTGGCTATTTTAGATTTTGATGGCATCAAAGCATATCTTGCAAGATAAAGATTACAGAGAGGTCTAGTTGAGCGATGGGGTGGAATGCCCTGTCATGGGCTCCTGGAAGCAAAGGGGCTGTAGCAGCAGAGGGCACTCTTCTCCGGCCTAAGCCCCTGCCCCTGGGGTTGCCCCACTCTCTTTTAAAGCTTCCTGTCTTCTATGAGCACAAAACACAGGCTTGCACTCATCTCTCACCTTGACTTTAACCCGGAGTGGGTGCTCATGCGCGTGTTGCAGCAGCAGCATCCTGCAGTGCACCCTCTCGCCTTGGTACACAAGTGTCCCCAGAAGTGTCCCCAGTGGTGCCTGCTCATTCAAACCCAACCATGGCATCTCTGCGTCAGGCCAGCCAAGTTCCCCCTGGTTTCATTTTGATGCAGCCATCTTCACTTCCCTGGTGAAATGGTGCCAGGTTATTTTTGTGAAGTGTTAAGCAGCTGCTGGACCTCTCTGAAGACTTGTCTCACTTAAAGGCTATAAGTGACTCTGGTGTACATTTTGTGAAAAACTTACTTGTAAAGCCCTTTGGGATGAAATCTTTCCTGTGTGGTTACTGGCTGGATGAAGAGAAGCTTAAGAGTCTGAAAAAATAGGGAGTAAATCCATAGAACAATCTCACAGCTTCTTGTATCAGGCAAGCTTGGTTTATCTTCCTCTTGGAAAGAACCTAATATCCCCTGAAAAACTTTGCTTTTAAAGCAGTGGTTTATGGAGATAAGCCCTTCTCAGTCTACATGGCTTTCTGGTTTCTGTGTGCTATGGGTTGGGCCCATTTTATTGCTGATTCCTGCGCTGTCTTCATGAAACCCAAAGATCACTCACATTTGGGTTTTAACTGGAGGCAGAATTGTTCATAAGCCATGCTTTCATGATCTACTGCTGACCACACTGCTGTGAGATGACTTTGCACATGAAGCCATCAGGAGGATGGTGCACTTGGCCACAAGCAGTGCTCTTCATTTGGCATCTTCTGCCCGGATTTAGCTGTCTAGTGGCAGAACACAAATGCATTTTCTTTTCTTTTGTTGCTATGCCTTTATCTTTCTGGGATATTACTTGGTATTCTTCGCAGCGAGCTGGTGTCTGTCTATTTCTGCTACACCGCCCACCACAGCATCGCAGTATTTTTAACTACATCTTCTATTCCCTCATCCAAAGAGCAAAACTGAGAACGCTACAGGAAGGAAGATGAGTCTCTCTCAGAGCTGGCTCTGCACAGAGGAACTGGAAGAATAGAAAGCAAAGCTCAGAATGAACGTGGAGCATTTGGGTGCCAAGGTGCATGAAGAGCCTCTCACCTGCTGATCCCCAGAGCTGCAGCAGCATTAGAAGATGTCCTCTGGGAGCAGGTGACACCTCATGTCTTTGGGCAGAGGAAGGCACTGAGATAACTGTACCTATAAGCATTTCATGGCTGAGTTTAGCTGCACAATTGGATCAGCACACAGGAATTCTGATGTTTAAGCTGCTTTTGCTGCTGCCAAGCAAAAAAACCCAACAAACAGAATATGCCAACTTAGTGAAGAATTTTGGTTTTAACATGATTCTGCATAAATGAATTCTAGTGGCAGGTGACCATCAAATGTCTGCTCTGACTTTGAGTGCAGCATTCTCCTCTCTCTGATGACCAACAAAAGGACACAAAGAAATGGAATGAAACTGCATCAGGGGAAGTTCACACTGGACTTCAGGAAAACATTCTTCAGGGCGGTGGTTTGCTGGAACAGTTCCCCTGGGAAGTAGTCACAGCACCAAACCTGTCAGAGTTCAAGGAGTGCCTGGTCACTGCTCTTAGTCATATGGTTTAGTTTTTGGTAGTTCCGTGGGGAGCAGGCAATTGGATTTGGTGATACTTATGGTTCTCTTCTAACGTGAAATATCCTATGATTCTGTAATTTCACTGCTGATAGTATAGGCATCTCCAGGGCACCTGATATGTTTATTAAAGAACCGTATAAAGGACAAGCATGATCATTTTGTAAAGATGGATATTACAGTAAAAAGCATGTGACTTTTCCTTCCCCCTTACCCAACAAACAGTAAGGTGATTTATCAAAGAGACAAAAGGCTGGTGCTATAAAGGGATGCAGGCCTGTTTCCTGTAGCTTTTCCTGCCAAAAAATTCCTGAAAATGCGGCCTTTTAAATAATCCAGATATTCAGAAGTGACACTGCAGTTTAAATAGCAAAGCAGCTTTGGGAAGCTGTAGGTGAGGTGACAGCCAGCATGGCTTCACTAAGGGTAAATAGTCCCTGACAAATATGGAAACCTTTTGCAGTGAGGTTACAGGAAAGAGTGAGTGTCATCATCTGCCTGGATTTGTGCCACATGTTTGGCACTGTCCTGCACAACATCCTTGACTCTAAATGGGAAAGGCGTGGATTTGACAGATAGACAACTCAAGGGATGAGAAATTGGCTGGATGGTCACACTCATAGAGCTGTGGTCAACAGCTTGATGTGAGAGTGGACACCAGAGCTGAGTGATGTGTGGCACTCTCAGGGGTCAGTATTGGAATTGGCACTGTTCACATATTTATTGGCACATGGGCAGTGGTCTAGTCTCTGTTCCAGGTCAGCATTTCCAGGTGTCAGTGGGATTGAACACAACCCCAGAAGGCTTGCCAGTGACACCAAGCTGTGTGCCAATGACACCAAGCTGAGTGGTGCAGTCAGCTCACTGGAGGGAAGGAACCTTGACAGATTTGAGAGGTGGGTCCATGTGAACATCATGAGGGTCAGCAAGTCCAAATGCAAGGTCCTGTACCCAGTTCAGGGCAATCCCAAGAACATGGAAGGTGTCCATGGCTGGGAGGTTGGAACTAAATGATCTTTAAGGTCCCTTCCAGCTGAAACTATTCTGTGACTCTATGACAATAGGATTCGTGTTCCTTGCTGCAAGAAATATGATCGTATTGATGAGAAGCATCAGGAGAGTTGCCAAAAAACTATTTCAAGTTGCTACAGGAGTGTAGCTTCTGTATGGAGGGGTAATGGGATTGTAGCACTATGGAGAAGTGGAACAAATTTGTGTTCCACGTTGGTGACTCTGACCTTCCAGGTTAGATGGAGCAGCTAGTGAAAAACACACCAAATGGTATAGTTAATCTTTTCTGACAAGAGGGGAAAAAATTTGTGGAGTAATTGTTTCTGAGTTCAAAAGGTGTTAAAACAAAAGGAAGAAAGCAAGTTTAAAAAGGAGAAAATTCAAGGATGGTATCTTGGCAGACCATAATTAGTTGCAAGATCTTGTGACCTCCATAGCTGAACTCTCCAATTATATATCATGTTCAAAATAACCTGTAGGTGCTTAATAAATAACCACAAATATGTAAACCTGGAAGCTGCAGGCTGGCCAAGTCTCTGCTTGCTCAATGAGTGTCCTCCAGGAACCAGCTGCTTATGTTCCTCTCTTTTGTCCTAACATGGACACAGGCAAATCCAGAATCATGGAATGGTTTGGACTGGAAGGGACTTTAAAGATAGTCTAGTTCCAATCCCCCAGCCATGGGCAGGGACACCTCCCACTAGACCAGGTTGCTCAAAACAACATCCAGCCTGGCCTTGAGCCTCCCCTCTTTCAGAACGAAGTCCTTCCCCCTTGTCCTATGTGAAAAGACCCTCTCCATGTTGCCTGTAGCCCTTTTAGGTACTGGAAGGTGCTATAAGGTCTCCCCAGAGCCTTCTCTTCTGCAGGCTGAACAACCCCAATTGTCTCAGCCTGGCTTTGTAGCAGAGGTGCTCCAACTCTTGGATGATCTTCATGGCCTCCCCTGGACTTGCTCCAAGAGACTGATGTCCTTGTGATGGGAGCCTCAGAGCTGAATGCAAAACTTGATCAAAACATATTGCTGAGACAGAAGTTTTTGATTCTCTGCAGGAATTGGCTAATCTAGTTGTTCAATATGCAAATGTGAATATTCCATATGATCTCATCAGAGAAAATGCACAAGCCTGGGGGGCGAATTACGGTTCCAATAAGATGTATAAGACCCTTTGCCTAATCCTTCACCCTTCATTTTGTGACTGAGAGAGTAAATTCTATTTTTTTTTTCCAAAACAAACTTGCACTTAATAAAAAAAGGAGGAAAAGGAACTGGTTTTGCATTTTTCTTTTGCTGGAGGTGATTGCCTCAAATCTGCTTTTTGATATTGGAAATTGAAATTGGAAATTGATTTTCGATCCTTGGATTTTGGACAGTTGTTATTTATCCACACAAGACATACACCCTGAGGAAATGTTGCTTCCTTAAACAGCAGATTGAATCAAATGTTTTTGCTGACATATTTTTCCTTGTGACAACTGACACTGCAGTTGCCACATTTTTCAGTGGTTTAGCTCAGAGACATTTGAAGAGAAGGAGAGAAATGCTTCTAAGAAAGCAATGTGAGAATGCTGTTGCTGGAAATGAAGATAAGCACATACTATTCTCACAGTGGCTATGTTGAAATATTTTTACTGAAGAGGAAAATAGATAGAGACTCTTTGTTAGAGGTGGTGGAGTCAGGTTTGGCCAGATTTTAAGAGGGAAAAAATTCTGGTGCTTGGGCATGTAATCTTATCCCAAATATAAATATGAAAGGAGATTTATTCCAGGATATTCACTGGATTGGAGGAGGTTATGAGGTACTTTCCAGTCACATTTAGATCAGTGTAAATTGTCTGGTGTGCATTTAGAGCTAAAACAAGGGGCTGTCTGTGGAAGAGCATTCCCTTCTTTTCTCCTGTTGAGCTGTAAACCCTGCAGAGCACCAGTCTCCCTGGTGCCAAAGGCTTGGTTCAGCTACCTGAGATCTGCAGTATAATTCATTTCCAAACCCAAGGAATTTCCTCTCTGTTCTCTTTGCCTTCTAGGCATGATAACCTGTTTTTGCATTTTTACCTTGTCTCTCTCATCTCCAAAACATGTTTATCCCTTTCTCCCTTTTTTTAACTCTCTCTCATCTCCAAAACACGTTTAGCCCCTCTCCTTTTTTTTAACCAACCTTGTGGTAATATTTACAAACAAGAAGTGTCTGCTGCTGTTTAATGAGGATCCAGACACACTTTTCAGAAGTGAAGGTAGTTATCAAGACACGGAAATTTATGTCAATCTTGAAAATGAAAACAAATACGAGTGCAGATGGCTTCTTTAAATAACAGAATTTATGATAATTTTTAAATGCACCTATGGGCGTGCATTAGAGCAAGTCATTCTCACTCCTGTGTCTTCTAAGCCTTGGTATGAAGTCTGTAAAGAAGTGAAGCATTTCAGCTGAACTTTCATGGAAAACAGCTGCTGCCCACTGCTTCCTACCAGCAGTGCCTGCTTCGTTGGGGTGGATGCTTGGTTTCAATATCCTGGTGTCTCCCAGAGATGCTCATTATCTCTGTCCCTGTCCATATTTTTGGCTACAGAACAGTGTGGATGTCTGAATTCCCTCTTGCCTTTTCTTGTGCAACAAGGCCAATGGATAAAATTGCTGGTCTTGTTATTTCTGCTATTCATAAGCTAGATACAGGATATGGGGGCTTCTTCCTATGATCTCTTTTAATCCTTGTGGTGTAAAGCCTCAGACTAACTTCCCATTAAATTTGTTCATGGGAAGGAAGGAGACAGGGGGAAAAAAACAGGCTGAAAGGAAATAAGAGGAAAAAATGACAGGTAAAAATGTAGGGAAAGAGATGATTGAAACTTTTTTTTTTTCAGACAGAAGGAGGGTTTTATATAAAACAGCTTGTTCTTTCTTCTTACTTAAAGAATTGTTATAATAAAAGAAGTATTCCTGCCAGCTTTGCTTCCACAGATTGTCTTTGCTTCATGAGACAGCACTTTTTGATGCCATTTAATGTAGTTAACACTGTTCTGCCCAGCCATCACAGCTTAGCTGCTGTTTGGCAAGGCGCTGTTTCTTATAAAGTGACATTAAAATGGAAGTAACAGATAAGACTCTTTTTGGCATGCATTACAAATTATTTGAGATCAAAGTCACATTCTTGTTTTAATTGGGAAATGGAAATCTAAGAACCATATTTCAAAAATAAAGAAAAATTCATTTTACACGGATCAGATTTTCACAAGAGCATGTATCAGCTCTGATTATTCCAGGGAGGAGGACCAGCTGGATGCTATTTATGTAGAAAATTTGCCTTTCTCTTTAAAGGCTCACATAGAAGTGGAGTATTTGAATTATTTGAAGTTTCTGTTTGTTTTTCAGCGATGAAGAGTGTGGAAAATGTGATTCTAAGCTTGTCTGTGTGTAATGGGGGGAGCAGGCAATTTGGCCCTGACACTGTTCTGTACAGTGCAGCTGGACTGCTCCTGTTGTGGTACTGGGACAATTTTGTTGTGAGAGAAACAGCAAAGGATTTAGGAGTCTAAGTACTGATAATATAAAGGATGGGGAAAAACTCACCACCACTTTTGGAAAAGGATCTATCTCAAAGCTTGAGGATGACACTTCAAAGACTGTACTGGCTTGTTAGGCAAGATTATTACTGCTAATAAGAGGTAATGCACTCATGTCAGTAGCTCCCCTATGGTAATCTTTAACTACTCCATGTAACCAATGGTATTTTCAAAGCTCACTCAGCACAAGCTCATTAAACAGAGATAGGCATTTATTTAAACTATTTATAAAGTTCAGTGTGAAAAGGAGAAGAAAGAAGAAGTGTTATTAAAGAAGAAGGTGAAAATGAAGTACCCACAGGGTAGAGCCCATGGAAGGCATCTTGGTAATTTGACATGAAAACGATGTCTGATTTATTGCAGAAAATCCTGACATTGCTGACCAAGATGTAACGATATCCTGGTTTTGAAGGTCAAAGTAAGAGAAAAATCAATCCTGAAATACAATGTGATTTCCTAGCACCAAGATTTAGGAAGTGGAGGGGTTTGTTCACTGGGGACACAGTGCACTTGGCATCACCTCAGCTCCCACTGCAGTTCTGCTCCTTTCAGATCTACTTTTCTCTCCCCAGAAAGGGTCACATCTGTGCCTGCAAGTGCACAAGCATTGGGTGTGGGTGTGAGCTCAGTCCCTGCAGCTTCCCACGTTCCTTCTGAGCCCCAGCCACACCTGTGTGCTCCAACTCTGCATCACGATAACCTCGACTGCCAAATGCTGGGGATTTCAGCTGCTGCTCTGGTGTGTGTGGGTGAGGGGAAAGCAAGGGGTCAGACTGCTTTTCCCTGTGGATGCAGAATTTGGCTCTTGAGGTCCGCAATGTGTTTGCCTTTGCTTTTTTGGTTTGTTCTGTCTGAAGTATCTGAGGTTGGTCTGTCTGGCCTGGCAGTGCTGAGGATGAGATGCTCAGCTCTGCTCTGGTGTCACGCACAGGGATTGACACCTTTGGGGTCTCACCAAGCCCCGAGAGCCTGCTACAATCTTAATTCTTGGGGCTTTACCCCATCACCTTCCCCTGTATGTATGTGTTGTGAGCCAAGTACAGCACTCAGCTGGTCGTGCTTCACCAAAGCAAAGTTTCTGGTGCTTTCTCAGAATTTCTAAGGTTTTCAAATCTTTATAGTCAGACTGTATGCTTGTAAATTACATGTATTTAAATTAAAACAACTAATCTATAAACTCTGCTGCACCTTTTAGTTGTTTCTTTGTACTCCAAGAGGATGATACCAAGCCTTTTGGTGGGTACCATGAATAGGAAGTTGAATTTTAAGAATGCATTTTGAGATATATATTCTGATTTATATTGAGTCCATCTGGGAGAGAAGCTGTTGAGAAAATCCAGTGCAAGGGAAGCAAAACCATGCCATTGTGTTGCTACATAGGTAAAATGCACCATACTGCAGATTTGCACTTGTGGTTGAAGGTGAGGATGAGTAGAAAGCATCTTTCCAGGGCTTGCTTAGTGAGCAGATTACTTAAACCCAGATTCCTTCAGATATCTGAGCTCAGACATGGAAGCATTAAAAAAAAGAGTCATAAACTCGACTAAGAGTGCTCAGTGAAACCTTTATTAAACTTTAAAGAAGGCAATGAAGCAAGAATGAGATGTAGCTGGGTGTGGGAAATAGCTGTGGAGACAGGTGTTGCTTGTCAGTTTGAGTTATACTTTGATGTTCAAGCAAGCTGAGGCAAGTGGGGACAGAGCTGGTGGGCAAGCAAGGTGATGCAGGTGCAGCTGGAACTGCACCTCTCACTGCAACGCCAGAAATGTGCATCACAGGAAGCCATCCATCCAGGAATTTGGGCTGGGTTTCCTTAGCTGGTGTCCATTGTGCAGACTCTACTTTGAAGCCCAAAACCACTGTAAATTCAAGGGGGGATCAAATCTGGCAGTGGCAGTTGTGCCATTTGTCTTTAATGCTGGGATTTAGTGCAGATGCTGCCAAACATGGTACCTGTGTGGCCATGGACATGTGGGCTGTCCTCAGACCAGTTGTTAAAGGCAGAGAAATTGAGGTACAGAGTGTCCAAAATCTTGGGATTGGCACTGATGAGTGAAGCTCAAGCTTGGCTTGTTATGGGTCTCCCTTGTCCAAGGATGCCTTCCCTCTAAAACATGACTGTATGTGTGTATATGTGCATAAATATATTTGGATATTTTTCTATGTGTGTTTCTACATTGTTGTGGAAAGGAAAGTTTGTGTTATGTGAGCACTTTCCTTGTACTTTCCCTGCTGGGGTTGTGAGAATGGAGACAATGACACTTTGTTTTGATTTCTAGCCCAAGTTACTGTGTACAGTGATTCAAGTGTGGCTTTTAGACAGGACTTATTTATATCTGTCCAATAGATTTGGGAAAAGGCTGCATGTTTATTTACACTACTGCAATTCAAATCTATTTGTCTGCTACACTTAATGACAGAATGTGTGGGCTTTTATAAATATAGAGAGATCTATTTATATATAGACATATTTAGGCAGAAAGCAAGGAATGACTTTTTTTTCATCAGTCCATGATTTTAACAGGCAACAGGAAAAGGGAATTTGGTGATAAACCTGCAAAGTGTCAGATCAGAAGATACAAATCCCAGAGAAATAGGCATGTTCAAAGAAAAGCCCATGAAAATTAGTATCAGCTGTTTTAAAGGTAAATATCAGAAAAATGCTCTCTTTGTAATGGTGATCATAATAGTGTCCATATAATAGTTAATACTATCACTGTTTTGATGAGGAACATGGAAATCCCAGAACACTTCAAAGATGTTCATCAAGTAACTCAGTGTTCTGGCAGAGTTGTTAAAATTATCCCTGCTTTGCTGTTAGTAGGAAAAGTAAGGTTAAATAAAATACCAAAGGTCACATTCCAGATTATATGTAATATTGGGAATAGGGAACAGGCTCAGACTCTTTCAACCCATGGACTTAATTAAAATGTTTGAAATGGAAAGACCTTGCCATGTTGGGAACTCACATTTGAGATCTCTCTTCAGAAAGCTGGTTGTCTTCTACTTTTATCTTTTTCCTGCAGTGGAAATTAGTCCCACTTTCAGCCATGAGAGGGTTAGTTGTGCAGGTGTCTGGGATGAGCTTCATTTCTCCTAACTCTGAGTGTCTACATCCGTCCTGGTCCCTGTAGGCTCCTTGTGTAATCAATGGAGAGAAAAAACTGCTGCTAACGTGATTCATCTGACCTGTTTTAGCCACCTACTTAGGGACTAGATGAAACATGCTCCAGAAACACTTTTATTTCTTCTGATTTTAAGGGAGTTCGAATGAAGAACTGATGCTTAGAGGTTGTCTGGACTGGACAAGGTGAAGCAGAACTCAGAAGAGTGTAAGCTGCTTTAATATTTTGTCTGGCTCAAACTGTGGCTTACAGGAGTTTATCTTTTTTATACTCGGTTTTGCATGTGTCACTTTTCAGTTTATCTTCTTTACTTCAGCTTCTGGCCTGTGTTTTAATGTCTATTAGATTTAACTACAGTTTTAGAGTACAAACATGGGAATGACCCAGGTACTGTCTCATTGATTTGGGTGAGACCACAGCTTTGAATTCGGTTTATTGCTTGAATGCATCTCTTTATTGCAGGAAATTGAGTTAATAAACATGGTGTTAGTCAAGGCAGAACTTGATTTCTGATTGGGGTAGAAGCACCTCTTCCAACAAGATCACCTACTGCCCTCTTATAGGGAGCATTTTAGGGCTTCTGTTCATTGTTAGCCTGATTCTTATCACATCCCCTGGGATGTTCTTCTTCTTTCAGTTTACTTTACATTCTCCTTGAAATGTATTTGGGATGCAGTCCCTGTGATGCTTCCACAGCCATCTGAAGACCACTTCTGCAGGGGTACCCAAAGCACTACTATATCAGTGTTCTCAGTTTATGTGCTCCTGTGGATCCATACAGGCTGTTTATAAAATCCCCCTCTCTTTGTTAAGTTATATGATGCGCCTTGTGGTTTTGTTGTGCTTTGGCTCGATTTTGTGTATGTAATAGCATCTAAACCACTGAAATTCTGTGCTGAGATGTCATGGAGCTTTCCAAGGGAAAGATGTATTTAAAAGTCCAAAGAGTTATAGTAAAACCCATCCAGAAGAGGAAAATTGAGAATAGCTTCCTTCATGTTCTACCTATCTGCCCTTTGTGATGCTGGAGAAGTTGTGGAGAGAATTGCAGGGGATTTCAAAAGGTTCCTTGTGTATTAAACACATGAAACACAAAAGTGGATATGTCAAAGTGTATATGAGCTTCTGGGACTTACACTGACAATGTGTAACTTTTGTAATCTCATTTGGGTGTTACTATCTTTATGCTTTGAATAAATTAGTTAATGAAGCTGGGATAGCTGACATTTGGCTGAAACAGCTTGTTTTTATGAAGTGCTTTGTTATAAATGTCACCCTAGACCAGCCTGGTTTCACTGGTGCAGTAGTTAGCAAACACTAAAAAGGAAATTCCCTTCAAGAAGTAATCCCTTTGCTTCTGTTTACATGATCCTGTCCAAGTCTCAAACTGTTGTGCTTTTTGTAGCATAGCTGGGGATGTTCTCCACGCAGTACTAATTTTTTCCTTCACTGGATCTGACTTATAATTCAATAACCATGGAAATAACAAGGAATAAGGATGAACCTTAAACATGGTTCATGCTTTCTGAAAACTTGGGAAGATGTGCCCATTGTATCCATTTTAATTCTTCATCCCAAGGATAACTGATAACTTTTTGTTTTAAAAGCTGAGATCTGGGACAAGAAATCCCACATCCCTTCTTACACCTGACTAAGCTTTTGCATGTCATTGCTCTGAGAGATACTGCTGTGCACTGAAAAGTGCACATGAATATCCTGAGCCAACAGTTATTCCAACCAAGCCTGTGTTGAACTAAAGGCTACAATTATCTACATGTCCCAGGAGATGATCTCTTCTTCCCTGGTATTGCCAGCTGCAGAGTGACTGAACCTGTGTGTTTCCTGGGGAAGGCTTCCAAATGTCTTAGCAAATATTAAGCAGATGAATATGTAAATAATGTTAAATCTTCCTGTGCTTACGTCTTTATCACAATTAGAAGGTGGCAGTTGCTGTCCCTTTAGCAAGAGAGGTTTGAGTTTTAGTTTTTTGTTTAATTTGGAAGTGAATTGATAATTCTCTTATTGCCAACTGTGGCACATGAGACAATGAACTTCACAGTGAAATCTGACTATAATAAAACACATAATCTGTTTCACTCAGTTTTAAAGAAGGCAGTTGTTTAAAGCAGCTGGTGAAGTACACAGATGTTCTGGTTGAGGGCAATCCAATATTGAAATGGCATAATATGGCAACAAACTCCCATTTTAAAATGAATGGCTGACAAAAGAAATATTTAGTTAAGCACCCTAGCCTTAATTATAGTGGCAGATATTTTTCATCTGGAAGCATGTGTTCAAAAGGTGCTGAAAAACTGAGCCTTCTTTCTGGCAGAAAATGCTGTGTTGCAGTTCCTTAAGACAGAAAAGATGCATTCACTGGCTTGCTGGACTCAATTGCGCTCTGTGAGTTTGCTGCCTGAGTCTGCAAGTGCAATGACAGTGGCTGTGCAAAGAGGCTTCATTCATCTACAGACAGAAGTGTTGTGAAGTCATATAAGAGAAGAAAGCCGAAGGTAACATGCTGGTGTCAGGGTCCTGCTCCTCTACAGGGACCAGCAGAGCTGAATTTTTAAGCTGGGATGGAGACCAGCTGCCCCAGTGAGTTTCCTTGTGGAGACAGCTTTTGATCATAATATTTTACTCATCTTCATGAATGCCTGCCCAGTGAAGCATGGAAGTGTTGGGCTTTCTCTCCCTGTTCCAGAAGAGGAGGTCAACTTATGCAATTTCCTTGCACTTCATTTCTTTGAATTTGCACAGCTGCCCTCTCAGGACTGCAAAGTCCCTGGCCCTAGGGCCTGCCAGTTTTGGAAGCTTCTAAATGTCAGGTCTAATCTCAGTTTTCATTTGTAAAAGTACAAAGTTCCTTGACTTTTTGCTTGCAGAGAAAATGGAGCTATTCC